>CM043121.1:36566598-37214861 GCA_023701765.1 Hylyphantes graminicola
GTCTTCTACCAAATCAATCGATTTTTCCCGTGTACTCTTCATATAGGAATAACTCCAGAAAATATTTAATGACCCTTTTTCTACAAAAGATATCATTATGAAACTTTCAGTAAATGAGTAAATGTTCAGAAAGATATTGTAAATAATAAGTAAAAACTGAAAAATAAATAAACTGAAAAATAAATATTATTTTTTTCAAAATATAACCATGATGATGAAAGGTATCTATGAAGCAAATATAATTAAAATATATTTTTGTGTTTGATTATTTTATAAGCAAGATAATTTGTAATAAGGTATACAAAACTTTGTTTAATTATAAAAAATAATTGCGCGAGTATCGAAAATGGTCTGGTGTTCTTTTATTATTAATTATTGTAATAATGATATTCTCCTGAGAATTTAATTGAAAGATAAAAAAAAATTCTGCTAGAAAATACTTTACAAACTTAAAATTTTTATCATATGCTTGAAATTATAGCATTTTTCAAATAATTTTGGTCGAGAAACTTGAAACTCTTGGTTCTTCAACATTTAAAATCATAAATTACTACCACTGCTTAATTCGGATCAATTTAAGTGCAACATCTATCTCAAAACGCTCTTGTATATATTTGCTCGTAAATAGAATATATAAAAGCATCGCATGTTATTATAGCACCATATGATTATACTATTTATATAGCTGACACATTATGTTTACATTTTACTAAAAGCTAATTCCTTATTTCTCATCCTCAGAGGCACATAAGGGCAAGTCCAAATATAGAAATTCCGTTTTAATTCAAGCTATTTGAAACAAATTTAACATCAATTTCTTAAAACGACCATTTTAACTAAATATATTTTCCTACTTCAATTAAAAAGTTTGTATTTGAATACAAAAAGTGACCCAATGGTCTTTTATAACAACCTTAAGGGGGACCGGAGCCCCCTTTGACGCCCATGTTAAAATGGTCATTTTTATGTACCTTTTTCACAGGAACTGCTTGTTGGATTAATTTAAAACTTTTCGCAGTTAAGGTTCAAGCACTTTTACACATTGTGTCATATGCTTTTAGAAATAAATATAATAATTTTTAATTTATGATTTTTCGAAAAATTTTTATCACATTTTCATAAAAAATCAACAAAATTATTTTTTTAAAGTAATAATTATTTCTTAAAAGCATATGATAGAAAGTGTAAAAATACCTAATGTGTTTGTGAAAAAAAAATCTAAGCAAAACATTCAGAAGTTTTTGAGAAAAAGGTACATTTGTCCTAAAATATGGATTTTGAGAAAAAGGCGTTTAAAGTATAGTTTTTAGTAGCCTTTTATGCAGAAAGTATTTTTTAAAAAATAATTAAAAAAAAACTTCTAATGGACAAATTTCCTACCAAATTATACCATTTTGTAGTGATTATTTCGTCCGTTAGTCATCCTATAGAATCGGACCTTTTTGACATTTTGAACAATTACCATTCTGAGTTAATTGCATGACACAAAATTTGCATAAGGGGCCATCTTCATATTAAAAGTGTTACTAACTTTAAAATTTCCAATAGCAACACCCCTTTTTGAATCCATATTTCAAATCTCTGACATATTTTAATACGAAATGCCAAATTTTGGTAGTTTTGCATTATTGGAGGAGTTAGAGACGTGCAAAGTTTAGGTCCCATAATGTTAAATGAGTTGCACATAAAAAACTATCCCGATCTATAAATAATTAAGGTAATGAAACGAATTTTTTACTGAAAGGAAATTATAATAACCCAAACAAAATGTATTCAATATTGGTGTATTTAAAACAATTTTTATATTTTTAAATAATTATTATATTAATTTTTTTAAAAAATATGAATAGAAATTCCATAATATTTCTAAAGAAATGAATTTAAGACAGGAAATTTAGGCGAAATCCCAATTTTTAAAAAATTTATTCATAATTTGCTGAGTAAATCACAAAATACTTTTTAATTATCCTTTAGGGGACTGTGTATAAGATTACGTGTGTAATTGATAAATAAAGACCGCCTTGCATGCATGCTTACTTGTCATTTTAGAGATGGTCCCCAAAAGGTCCACAAGTGATTCGATTGAATAACTCGTCAAATATTCATCCAAATGTAACAAAAACTTATATTTAAGGGTTTTCTATAGTGCTTAACACTTCAAAACTATTAAAATTGGGTGTTGCTATTGGAAATTTCAAAGTTCGTAACATTTTTAATATGAAGACGGCCCCTTATGCAAATTTTGTATCGTGCAATTAACTCAGAATGTTAATTGTAAACAATCTCAAAAAGGTCCGATTCTATAGGGTGACTAACGGATGAAATAACCTCAAGTGGGTACTTTTTTATTTCCACAGCTGTACCAAACGAACCCTAGCTATTACCATTGGTGGTAATGTAAAATATTAGCAGCGTTGATCGTTGCATAAGATCCTGATCAAAATGCAATAGCTATGGGACATCATTTAAGGATAATTACAAGCTATGGGGACATACTACCCAACGTCAGAATATTAGAATAATGAGAATAAAACATTTCAAAACTTTGAAAGTTGCATTTATTTTTATACACAACTAAAGTTTCACAAATTCTTTTTGTTTTATTACATTTTATAAGATTTGTTAATGAAAATAACATAAAACAATTGGCTTGATTTTGCAAATTTACTTTTAAAATCAAAATATAAAAAAATCACAAAAATAGAATACATCCTAATGGTAGTTCACAAAATTAGAATAATGCGTAAACAAATAAAATGCTCTTACAAGTTTTATTTGCAACTAATCAGTATTTGGTTGCATCGCCCCTAGCTTTTATCACATCTCGCAGTCGATCCGGCATACTTTCAACTAATTTTTTACAATGATCTTGGCTGATATCATACCAAGCACGGTTAACGAATTTTGTGAGTTCGTTCTGGTCCTTTGGAGCCAATATTTTCAGTTTTTTCTTCATTAAGCCCCATATATTTTCTATAGGATTTAAATCAGGTGAATTCACGGGCCAAGGAAGTAGTTGTACTTCATTATCTTTCAGCCAAGACAAGGTGACTTTCGATGTGTGACATGATGCGCTGTCTTGTTGGAAGACAAATTCCCCTTCAAATAGATCTTCAGAGGCAGGGATCATATATTTGTCAAGAACGGACTTGTACACTTCGGAATTAACAGTGCCTTTCAATACACAAAGCTTTCCTAAGCCATTGGCACTGAAACACCCCCAAACCATTATTGATGTGCTGAACTTAACTGTGCGTTTTAAGCACTGTTGCTGAAAAGCCTCTCGAGAAAAACGCCAAACACGGTGACCTTGTGGACCGACAGACACGCAAAATACTGATTCATCACTGAAAAGTACTTTGCCCCAATCTTGGGTGCCCCAAAGCAGCCTTTTTCGGCACCACAACAAAAGTGCCCTTTTTTGTCTGGCACTAAGGAATGGCTTTTTCTTTGGTACACGTGATCGAAAGCCGATTTCAAGTATTCGACGTCGTGTAGTGCTGACTGAGGTATCAACTCCTGATTCTCGCCACTTCCTATTTATAAAATTCACTGACCTGAATCGATGTTTTTCAGTAATCCTTTTCAGACATCTCTCTTGCCTCTTGGTTGTTATTCGTTTGGCACCACATTTTTCGCGAGTATATTTAAATTTATTGTTCCTATAGTAGTCCTGAAGAATTTTACTCACAGTTCGTGTGAAATAGCTTTAATTGCCATTATTTGTATGTTGATTTGACAAGTATTAACAATGTAACAAAAAAACACTTTTGGAGTGTCATGGTTGCAACATTTGATGCCAAAGGATGAATTCCCCAATTCGTGAAAACCTTGAGTTCCACTAGTAAATCCCTTTGAATTTAATTGATTACCACATTAATAAGCAGACTCCCCCCCCCCCCCCCTAAATAAAAAAAACACGCAGAAAACGAAACTTTTTAAAAGTAGCGCACCGTCGAAAATTTTAAAAAAAGTCACCGAGTCACTCCCTTAAAATTTTATTTAAAAAGATTTATTTTATTTTTCACTTAGAGCGAAATGTTTCCCCTCATCGAAACATCAATGACAACATGAATAAGCAATATAATTGATGAATAATGTAATTGCATAAAAAAAAATCTCAAGAACAAAGGAGAAATAAACATATTAATTTCTATGGAAGAAGACATGATCTACTTTTGTAACTTAAAAACTTTTTTTAAGTAACTAAGCAAAAGAGATAAACGCATTGCACCATGCATCATCATAACAAATTATCATGGACCGAAGTAATTAAAGACCAGTAGTAGTTTTGAATGTCTAATAAAGAAATAAAAGCATAAGCAAAAATAATCAATACTACATAATAAATATTTAATCTTCCTTTCCCTTCCCGCCAATTTAGCGTACATGGTTTCCTCAGCCATGAAGATAGAAGAACATCTACACTGTTCTCCTAAATAAAAGAATTTCCAAGAAATGTCCCCACTTTTCAATCCCCCTCCCCTCTTAACCCCCACACAAAAACCAAAGAAGCAAAAGAGCACTCACATTCCCATCTCAAGAGGTATTTTCGATCCCCCTCCCCCCTTAACCCCCACACAAAAAACCAATGAAGCAAAAGAACACTCACATTCCCATCCCAAGGGGCATTTTCGATCCCCCCCCACATTGGGGTGGGAGGGGGGAATGGGCGCTAGTAGAGTGCAAATAGGGGGGGGGGGGTAAAAAAACGAGGGGGGTGTAAAAAGGGACGAATCCGTGGAACGGATCCGAAGGACCCGTTCCTTAAAAGGAACGTGAACGATTGGAACGAATCCTTAAAAGGAACGGGTTTTCCATCACTATTCACAATACTAACATCGTTCCGGATTCATTCCAAAAGGATTCGGTCCGAAAGGACCCATCAGCTGGAGGCCCTCTGATTGGTTGAAAAGGAGCGAGACCACGGGTTGACGTCATCACTAAATGGATCCCAAGGACGTCATCAGTGAATGGGTGCTACGTCACTGCCCGTCGGAACCGTTCCTTTCGGACCGACCCATCCCTATGCCCGAAGATTAGTAGTGAGAAAGGTAGTTGGAACGATTGGAGGAACGGGTTCTTTTGAGATGCGGATCCGGCTCCGATCGTTCCTTTTAAGGAACGGATCTTTCGGACCCGTTCCTTTCGGACCGACCCATCCCTAACTCATAGTATTTTATCGCTAGTACAGGGTGTTCCATAATTGACCGGAATAGTATAGGACGCAATTCCTAAATATTTACCCGGCCCCCGCCAATGAAAAACGGCTAACTAATTGGCCGCCCTTTCGGTCGTGCATGAAATCTTGCACTGGAGCTACACAAGAATGTAGTACTTTTAGTTTGGTTTGTTTGAATTTACATCTGATAAAAATTACAGGTTCAACTAGTTTTCAAAAAAAAAAAATTAGGATGCTGTTCATTTTGATAGGTTGTTGCATTATTGTTAAAAAAAACTTGATGTTGACCATCAGTTTAAACATAACAATTATTGTATTTTTCATATTTATGCTGGGTAGGTATGTACATATATATTCCGGCTTGTGTGCATGATCAGAGACCCGCTTATTGGTTGGTTGGTTGGTGGACATATATTTTCAGGCTTGTGTGCTTGGTCGCAAGGACCCGCTTATAAACCATCGTCAAGTAGGACAGCACAAGACACACACAAACACTTATGACAGATGTTGCCATCTGTCGCCACCTCCGCAATTTAGACATGTCCCTGAAGGGTAGGGAAATTTTCTCCATTGACCTGTACCCATGGTGAACTGCGCAATGACCGCCCACAGGACTTTCGGACCCAACAGATTTTACGAGCACGTACTCCGCATATACTCGACAAACACAAACATCCATGCCTGAACGGGATTCGAACCCGGACCCAGCAGCTCCAGAGGCACCCGCTTATAAGATTTCGTCAAGTAAGACAACCACAGAAGGACTTATTACTGACAGAGAAAGGAAGTACACCCAGGGCGAAGGCGGGAATCGCACCCGTTACAGCGCGCAGACTGCTAGCGTAATTGTCTGCGATCCAAACCATTACAACATCCGGGCACCTGCTTATTTATATTAATAAAAGGAAAAAAATAGTAAACAGCACAAAGAAGGAGGGTTTGTATGGCTTAACGGTGCATGTATGTGTAGTGGTTCTGCTATTGTTTTTTATGGGTCGATCCTAAAAAAGAATCGACCCTTCAAAAATTTGTTCATGTGTTTGCAAATAAAGTTGAAAACAAACGAAAATATAGGGTGGGTGAAATTATGTGTTTACTCATACTACGATATTTTCTACATATCCGCCATTAGCAGCAATAACGTGACGCAGTCTTAGAGCAAAATTACCGGCCGCCTGTTTGAAAATTTCTGGTGGGATGGCGTCACATGCAGCAGAGATGTATTGCTTTAGTTCCTCAATTGTTTCGGGATTGCGACGGTACACTTGATCTTTTAAATATCCCCACAGAAAGAAATCACAGGGGGTCAAGTCTGGTGAAAGAGGAGGCCAATCCATACCACTTCCTGTATGTGTGGGATAGTCCAATGCAATCACACGGTTATTGAAATGTTCGCTCAAGAAATTAAACACGTCGGCCGTGCGATGGGGTCGGGCACCGTCTTGCATGAACCACGAAGTGCTTTCAGCGTCATCTAAGGCATTTTGAATCGCCACAAATTCACGAAGAATCTCTAGGTAGCGGAGGGCAGTAATAGTTCCGGTTCTGAAAAAGGGGCCAATGAGTCCTTTGGACGAAATGGCGGCCCAAACCATTACTTTTGGTGGATGCAGAGATGATGGAACTGCAACATGGGGGTTTTCTGTTCCCCATATGCGCCAGTTCTGTTTATTAACGTAGCCATCCAGCTGAAAGTAGGCTTCATCCGAAAACCAAATGTTGTCTACATTTATATCACCAACATCAATCATTTGTACCATATCGTTAGCGAATGTCTCCCGTGAATTAATTGAAGCAGCGGTGAGAGGTTGCCGAGTTTGAATTCTGTATGGAAACATGTGCAAGCCCTGCCGCATGAGACGATACGTCGACGTTGGCTTGATTTGAACCGTAGTTGCAACACGGCGGACGGATATACAAGGCTGCTTTCGTATTACTGTTTCCACCAGCTGAGCATTAGCAGTGGTTGTTTGCGAAAATCTTCTCCCGACAAATCCAGCTCTCTCATCATTCACGTTCCCAGTTCGTTGAAATTTTTCAAACAGCATCCTTATTGTGTCGAATTTTGGTCCTTTGGTAACATTAAACTTCTTTTTGAAACTCCGTTTTGTTGCATTAACATTGTGTTCTAGGCGGTGAAATTCCAACACCAAAAAAATCCTCTCCTCTAAAGAATAAACCATATCTTCACAGCAAGCTGGAGATTAATGAAAAGCACACGCTTTCAGCAGAAAGGCGATTTAAATATTCCCCGACTCCTCGCGACACTTTTCCCATCAGCCAATCAGGTGAATCTGGTGACTGTTCGCTACACTGACGTCATGGTTCTGTTTTGTTGAAGCCAAATGTTCATGTCATATTGAGCCAAGTTGCCAAGCTGTAGTTTATTTATTTTACAAGCACGACATTTTGATTTTCAATCAGAAGTATAATTAGTATTTGACAAAAAGTGGAAATAGAAATATTTTTTTGACATTTGTTCTTATTTTTTTCGATAAAAAATGTGGAAAAGTCGTTTTTTTTTTTACAAAAAATTGTTACTTAGAGCCCATTTTCCACACAAGATTTATTTATATATCTTAGACAAAAATCATTTAGCACAGCTTTTAGTTCAATTTTAAGTGTTATAAATAAGCAATTTTTATGGATTTTCTTTCTTAAATTCAATTTATATACATAAAAGGCAAAGTCCTAACTCACTGATTGACTCACTCAACGCCTAGCCAAAATTACTGAAGGTACAGCTACCAAATTTTATTAAAATATTCTTTTTATGTCGTAGGTGTCACTTGAATAGCGATTATAATTTACCGATGGAGTACTGGCCAGTGGGGAAGGGATCAATTGGTATAAAATAATTGTTTACATAAAAAAAATATCCGTTATTAAGGGTACACCCGTGCAACGCCGGGTTTATAAAGCTAGTACTTTTATATATCATTTGCAATAAGTAAAGTAGATGGGTAAAATTGCCTCTTTTGTTCTAAATGTGAAAGCTAAACTTTATATCACCCTTTAATTTAATTTTGAAAAAAAAATTGGGTAGTACCCTTTACAGCGCGCGGACTGCTAGCGATATGGCCTGCGATCCAAACCCCTCGGCCATCGATCCCCACATGACACCCTAAATTGTCTCCGTGTTGGTAGATGGTACGATTGGTAGGTTCAGTCTCTACCCTACTATGGAACTAATTGGTCCCAACACATGCACATTTCGACAAACTGTACACTTCTATCGCAAAACGTTTAGCTCCTTCCAATTTTCAAACATCCAGCTCGAATTTGAAACACACCAAATTATTTAAATCGAAATCCAAACACAAAAATTCCATTTTCGTAGTTATTAATCATTTTTAGCTGTTTTAGGAACTGTGATGTAACAGAATCTGCAAATTGTAAAATTACTAGGCAATATGTCGATTCAACCAAACCGAACTCAAAACAAATGCATCCCTTCGTCAACACATTCTCGTGCTGCCCTAGTTCAAGTATGCAACCACGACCAAAACCCGTGATCAATTGGCTTTTTACTATTTTTCGGAGGGGCCGGCTCAATATTTCGGAATTGCATCAATTCCTATTCCGGTCAATTATGAAACACCCTGTATTATGCTTTTTATGGGGTGAGCTGCTTCGCTGAGTCACCGTGTAATGTCTACGGGGAAAAAATAACAGCGCCGTATCTCTGGAGCATGGCTATGCTCCAGCCAATCAGGTGAGAGCATCATGTCGCAACCCTCATACGCAGTTATTCCAGTAAACCTAGTACCACCTGATGCTGTGTGCAAAGCGCATTTACAAATTAAATTGTCTTGGTTATAACTTTTTTACACAGTGTGCAATTTTAATTCAACTAAACAGATCCAAGGCATTGGTCAAAACTATCAATTATTTTCGAGACTTTTGCATTGTTATTGTATCCTCCTTTTTACATGAAAACAATAAAACAAATCTATCTTCAATAATATAATGAAGGGAATAACCCAATCTGTAATTGATGGGCGATACAACTACGAACCCCAAATAATGGAACAGTTTGTTTGCTTGCATTTACCGAATTATACCTGCACTTTTTTGATGTGTTTTAAAATTTCTTTCTTTTTAACATAGCTCAATGTGCCAGCTTTGTGCTGCTGAAGCTGACATGTGCTGAATAAAATTCTCCTTCGGGCACAGATAACATGTAAGTGCAGCCATAAAATTAAATACTGGTTTTGATTTGACTTGCAATTAATTAATACTAATTTGACATGCAATTAATTAATATTTTGACATGCAATTAATGTAGTAGATTAATAACCATTTCAAATTAAAATAAGATAATTAAATTTTTTCATGTTTGTGTTATTTTTTTTTCATATTACATTATTTTAAGTTTTTGAGATTGTTAAAATGCCCATATTACTTAATTTTGTTAACTGTTTAGGTGGGAAAGGTAAAAAAAAAAAATGAAATATATATTGAGAAAGCTGTATACCTTAAAACTCTAAATTTAATCAAATTTCAAATTTTTTTAACAGCCTATTTCTCTGCGCTGAATAACGCTTGTATTTTTACAAGCATTTGTTGGCAAAGACATTTTCAAATTCCTATCAATTCGAATTTTTTTCTTTTATAATAAAATCAATTACTTTAAGTTTAAATTTTTTCTTTTAAACAACAGTCAATACTGTTATTCATATTGTAATGTCATTCTACTATTTAGTGTAAATGTGAAGTTATAAACCATTTTTTTACCTTATTTTACTAATATCTTATTGTACATTGAGTTTTTCATTCAATTTCAATTTAAAAAAGTTAAATTCTTCTTAGAGTTTAAATGTGTTAAAAAAAATTTTCCCAAATTAATAGATTGTACTTCATGACTTTTTGAGATTGTTAAATTAAAAAAAAATCTGTTATTTTTGTTGGCCGTTTTTGATGGAAAAGTTTAAAAAATGCTTTTAATGCGTTTTTTAATGGTAAATAATTAGGGTTTTCCAAGATGATTTAAATAATTAATATTTTTTTGATATTAAATTATCCTTTTTTACAAAAGAAACAATGTAAAGTGTGAACAATGAAATCAAATTTGTATTCGAGGTTATTTTTGTTTCTTTCTGTCCTTCATTACAAGTTAATATAAATATAATATCAATTTAATTTAGATATATCATATAATGTAAAACATAATTAAGTGAAACATAACTCAATTACCTTAAAAATTTTCCCCATTCAATTCCTTGAACATTTGTTGTATTTTATTTCAGTTAAATAGTAAATTTTTGCAAACAAAATAAAAGTCTAGTATTTTTATTTATTTAATTTGTACTTTGTGGTGATGAAAATAGACCTTTCCATTTTTAAAACTAAAATTAATCACAACCCTTTCATTTTCGATTTTATATATATATATATTATATAGATGGACAAGGTTATTATGTTTTAAAGCAATTTAAACTTTTGCTGTTAGGAATGTATCTTTGCAGCTTTTATAATATATTTACATTTTTTTCCTTTTTTCCTTGGCAGCATGCTTACTAGTCGAAACAAATTCCAGCAGTGCACTGACATGGGCCCCCGGCAGGAAAAGAAAGAGGAAACCCAAATTAAACTGTCGGAAAAAGTCGAGGACGAGAGGAACTATGCTGGATGGTCAAACTGGTCAGAAGCAAGAGGTTATTGGCCACAGGACTCGAAGAGAAGTAAGTATACTTGTGCAAATTAGATTTTCATTCATTTATTTTTTTAGGATTTGTTTTTAGGATTACATTTTTAAAAAAATTAGGGGGGGGGGATAAAATGACCAAGACATCCCTTTAAATACTGCAATCTGTGTTTCAGAGGTTTTTGTTAAATTTGTTTTTAAAAAAAGGTGCCTCAGTTAGGAAACTTGCTTCAAAATCTAATAAACATCCAGGACATTGAGAAAATTTCAGGCTTCTAGAATTTCAAACTAAGAATATGAATAAAGTCAATGTTAAGTAGGGCGGGCCTGCAAAAAAAAAAAAAAAATTAGCGCCCTCCGAATTTCTTTGTCTTGGTACACTTCCTAATATTGGATGTACATTTGTTATTCTATTTTTGCTCCATTAATTTCAATATTTATTGACAACTAATTTTTTGAATGTAAAATGTGTTTTCGGTGTCACCATTTTGGTAATAACACCATTATACAGGATTCCATTAGAAAAAAAAGTTGTTCATGTTTTCTTTTTTAACCTTTAGCCTGCTATCTTGGGTTGAGTAAAATTTCCCTTGGCTACTAAGAATTTTCAGGATTCGCCCCCCTCTCTTTTTCTGGCCACAATAGTAGACCCCACAGAAAGACCCCTTTCAACTGCCAAGCCCTGTTCAACCCCTTGACATGCGATCGTTAGGTTTACTATCTAGTGATGTTTCGACTTCGTAAAGCTACTATATTGCAACTGTTATTGCACATTTCGTGAAGAAAGAGAGTAATATTTATTGCGGCCTAAATTTAATTTACTTTAGCTATTTAAAAAAGTCCAAGGCAAGTACAGCTTCCGTAATTTAAACCCTATATGAATAAATCGCTGATTATCTGTTCAATTTCAAAGTTTCAGGGAAATAATGTAAATTTTAATTTAAATTGGGTTTCATAGATGAAACAACATGGTGTTAAATCAAAATAACGGCTCGTATCGTAATCTTTATAATTTCCGCTTTTGTAATGCGTTCATTCCTACATGCAATTAATGCAACTGTTTAAAGCTTGTTCATCAGACGAGCACACAAGCGTTAACAACCTTACGAAATTATTTTATTCAAAGTTTTAAAAAAAATACTAAGTTATTTTAACTTCAATGAATGTTTTAGAAAATGACAAGAAAATGTTACAAATTATACAAAACATCCACACCACGACAAATATGCATTCCTTGGAAACTATTTACTAAGTTTACGTATTGCTTCATTTTAAACTGTTTAGTAATTATATTGATGGATTGAAGGCGTTATGACAGTTTCCAAAAGATGTCCTCGAAAGGTGCAAGCAACATACAAAGCCTATTCTTAGTGAGGAATTATTGTGCGTGACTAATTCACAAACGGCCACAGTAGTTTCAACTGAAACGGATTACTGATGATTTGAACCTGTCACCTATAACAAAAAGAGGTTCCTTCCCCCTAGCTTGAGCATTGAGCTTCAGAATAAACCCTATTGACCATACCTTCTTTGTCATCCCCTCTTTCCCCAAACACTCGAAATTCAAAGTTGCAAACATAAACTACAGTTGTATAGTTTTAGATTGATATTTGACCGAAATGAATAAAGGAATATTTACAAGAGGAGGTTCTCTTTTAGTTCAGCTGGCTTATTTTCAATAATTCTATAACAATGAAATAGAACACTACACAATTTTTAATTTTCAAAGTATTTTGGTTGCATCTAGCATTTTCTTCAGAATCGGCATACTTGTTGCTTAACAAGAAATTATCATTTAAACCTTAAAAAATATATTATAATTTAATTCAAATAATAAAAATACATTCAATGTTATGAAATGGGGCAGGATTAGCATTGAAAAGGTTTTTTTTCTTTCAATCAAAATTTTAACATCGCGTGTCCCTTAGAAACTCCGATAGACTATTAAATACTAATTGAAACACATCATTTTTACATTTAATACATAAAATAACAATCAATCAATAATCTAATGTAATTAATAATCAAGTAATTATCTAATAGTGATTTATCAAAAAATATTCATTTTTATTTTTAATTTCCTTACCATAGTTAATTAAAACTAAGTGTTAGACAATTGCTTGAGTTTCTATCACATATAAAAATTCATCCAATAGATGATTTGCTCGAATGAAACTATGTTTTGAAACTTGTTTTAAAATTCAAGATCATCATACATAATGCTAACTAAAAGGAAACTGTTTCAAATTGTGAAAGGTTTTGTTAGTGTGTTATGTTATAATATATATTTTTAAAATATTATTTTAAAATGATCAGTTTAAATAATTTTTAAATAAGCTCAAACCAGTCATTACCCACTTACAATTTATACTAACAACTTAGCATTGGCGACAGGTTGGCAACAGTTCTTCAAAATTTTATAGAACTCAACGCCAAGGCTTGTCCAGAACAGGACACACTCACCTTTCACAAAGACGGTATTGTCATGAATTCACGAAGGCGTTACAACAAATCGTCAAAATTGACAACTAGCTTGGCGAAAAAGGGGGTCGCAGCGAGTGGTACATACGTTGTACCAGGTCCGTTGTCAAAGGAATGTCCCTTGCTGGTACATATGTTGTACCAGTAGGGCTTAGAAGGTTAATTATGAGAAAAGCCATTTTCAAATGTATTGTCTAATCAGTACAAATGTTTTTTTTTTATTGACCATTTTTGATGGGAAAGCTTAAAAAATGCCTTAAATGTAATAATTGTTTAATATTAAATAAGGTGAGGAAAGTTAGTGATTGTTTTTGACTAAAAATCTGTGTTTTCTTTTATTCTCAATGGCAAGTAAAAGAACCAGACTCAATAATTTTGTTTGACAACCAAAGTGGTAAGATTAGTTATTAACCTAAAGAACATTATTGCTAAAGAATAGGATATATTAATATTTTTATTATCAATTACAGATTCACAAGTTTTATTTTGCGTAGTTATTAGCATTAACAATATTTTGCGTGATTGCGGTGATAATGTAGTTTAGTGACATCAAGAATATTTATTTTAAACTACTGGTTGAGCCTTGGGGAAGCCACAAGTGCATAACTCTTTGTAAATGTTAATGAGTAAAACAAGTACAATTAAAGGGTTGAAAACTATTTTATTATTTTCGGATTCTAAATTTTTGAATAGCTGATTTGAAAGAGAAAAAAAATGTAGAATTTGGCTACACACACTTTCAAGCATTAAATCAGATGCAAGTCAAAAATTATTTTAAGTTCCTCAATACCAAATGGGGGGTGGGGGAACCATATTCATCGTAAAAATTTATTACATGGGAAAATGAAGTTTTTTTTGGTAAAACACAAGTTAAGTAAGCTGATTTTAAACTTCTAATCTTAATTAGGCATCTTTTTTTCTTCGGGAAACTAATTTTTAAAAAGACTTGTATTAAGTTTGCTAATAATGGTTGGTTCATAGAAATGAATGATTTTCTCTAAGTCATCTTTTATTAGTTATTTGAACAAATCTTAAGTGAAAATTTGGGAGTTATCTAATGGATCATTCAAAAGCCAACTTAATAAACTTGCATCTGTTATTTTTAATTAAAAAAATATTTTATTGAATATAAATGTAAGATAACTAGCTTGTCAACTAAATTGCGTAATATCTCATTTTAAATTGAAGTTATTATTCACTTTCCCTTTCAGGATTTTTTAAAAATTTCCCTTTAAATTAGATTACATAGTTTAAATCTCTGAGTGATACAGAGGCTTTCCGAGAGAGATTTCAGGTTTTCCACCAACAATTTTAATTTTTGAAAATTATAAATTTAACAATTTTATTAAAATTTAAGGCATGGCAGAGCATTTATATCCATCTACTACATAAATATAATTTTGAAGAATTTAAATTTTCAGTTCAAAATTTTAGTTCAACAGTCATGAGTGCAGGGTTGGTATGATTTTACCCAACCCGAAAAAACCCGGGTGGGTTTTTCAAAAAAACCCACTTGAAAAAACCCTAGAAAAAACCTAAGTGGGCAATGGAACTTAAATCCCCTTTATTGAATTTTTTTAAAAAAGTTAAAAAAAATTATGCAAACAAAAAATATATTTCATATCATTTTTAATTAATACTTTAGTATTATTCTTAATATGTTTTGTTCCTTAAATTTTTAAAATATGTTTAAAAATTTAAATGTATACTAATTATGTAACAAATAAATACAATTAATACTTTTTTTTATTCAAATTGAAATTTCTACAATTAGTATATTCTGGCGGTTACATAATTTTACACATACACAAGCAATATTTGGTTCTTTTCTAGATAATCATTTATAAATTTAAATTGCAACATTCTTTATTATCTCTTTATGCAATTAGCAGTTTTTTTTAAAAAATTATTCTCTTTTAAATTGCAACATTCCTGATTATAATCAATGCAAACCAGTTTCTTTATTCTTTAACAACATCTACCAATCTTTTTTAATTCCTTTCGATTCAAGCGACCTGACTAATTTTTTTGCTTGTTCTGTTAGTTCTTACATTTTTACAAATAATTAAAACTTCACTAAATAAACCGCAAAACCCAGACAAAAATATCCAAAATACATGAAAAAACCCAAAAACCCTGAAAAAAACCCAAAAGCCCAAGTGGGTTGGGTTTTTTATGAAAAAACCCGGGTTTTTGACAACCCTGCATGAGTGAAAGTTTTTACTTCAGCCAATTTGCTCCCTCAGAGGATAAATCCGTTGCAAATTAAAATAACTAAGATAGTGAATTTTTTTTTATAGTTATGTCAAATACATTTTTCACAAAAGCTTGATATGTATATTCACTAGTCAAAAATGTTTCAATTTCATGTAATCAATGGATAAGTTGCTGGTATTTATATCCTGTTTTTCCTACAGATTCTTAGTTTTAAATCACTGACATTAATAATAAGTAGGATTTAGCTAGCCTTTGAGAGCATTAGAGCAGCTGTAAACCAAAAAAAAAAATTCCTATCAATGCAAAATTAGTGCAGGGTACTCAAATAGGAAAAGTGGTAAACCTAGAATGCATGAAATCATAATTTTTTTTTTGGACTGCCAATATCAGAAATTCAATTTTGTTTTTTGGTAAAAACTATTTTCATCTGCTATTTTCGTAACATAGAATATCTACTTATTAAAATCTTGAGTCTTTTGCAAGAAAAATTCAGGTTTTGTAAAATTAATTTTTAGTTCCTTTTAAACAAACAAATATTTGATGTAATATTTCATGAAATGAAACGTAACTATCTCGTCAAAAAATATTGTGTCAATTGTTAATATCTCATTGTAAAATGAGTTTTCATTCACTTTAATTTTCAGATTTTTTATTAAAGTCTTTCAAAATTACAAAAAAAAACAAAAAAAAAAAATAGTGAAATTCTTCTAAGAGTTGTAATCTGTTATATATAATATTTTCCCCCTCATAGTCAATACTTAAAGTTGTCCTTTTTTTATTAAAGAAACAACATTGTTAGGTGCGAACTATGAAATCAAATTTGCATTAGATTTTTACACATTTAAGTTAGTATAAATTTAATACCGACTTTAATTCAGATCTATCATAATCTAAGACCTAAAAATGAACCATAAATAAATTACCTTAAACAATTTCCCAGTTCAATTCTTTGAATAATCATTGAATTTATGTCAGTTAAGTAGTTACATTGTAGTCTAATGTTTTTACTTGCCTTGTATAATCTATTCTTTATGATGATGAAAAAAAAAATCCATTCTTAAAATTCAAAGGCAAAGTTATTGAATCTTTTTATGGAAAAAAAAGAAAATATTAAAAAAAAACTTGAAGTTTATTATAATCCCCAAGATTATTATATAAAAAAATTTGATGCTGGGAATATATATTGACAGTTTTTATAATATGTTACATATTTTTTTCTTTTTTAGTTTAACCCTTTAACCTCGAAACCGGCCCAAGACGGCTCTACCAGCAAACATCGGGAAGGCCGTTTTCGGCCGTTTCGTTTCACCAATAGGGGTGTTGGGTATGTTAAAAATTGAGCGTGCTGTGGGAAAAAAAGTATCCGCTAGTGATCATTTCGGTCGTTAGTCATCCTATATAATCGGACCTTTTTAAATTTGTATAAAAATAACATTCTGAGTTAATTGCATGACACAAAATTTTTATAAGGGGCCGTCTTCATATTAAAAATGTCACTAACTTTAAAATTTCCAATGGCAACACCACTTTTTTAGTCCATATTTCTAATCTATGACGTATTTTAATAGGAAATGCCAAATTTTGTTAGTTTTTAAGCATTATTAGGGGAGTTAGAGACGTGCAAAGTTTAGGTGCCATAATGTTAAATGAGTTGCACATAAAAAAACTATCCCAATCTATAAATAATTAGGATATTGAAACGAATTTTTTACTGATAAGAAATTATAACAACCCAAACAAAATGCATTCAATATTGGGGTATTTAAAACATTTTTTATATTTTAAAATAATTATTACTTTAATTTTTAAAAAAAATATGAATAGAAACCCCTTAATATTTTTACAGAAATATATTCAAGACAGGAAGTTTAAGCGAAATCCCCATTTTTAATTTATTTTATTCATAATTTGCTGAGTAAATCACAAAATACTTTTTAATTGCGCTTCAGGGGACCGTGTATAAGATAATATATGAACTTGATAAACAAATACGGCTATGGAAAGGAAGATAAACATCATTAAACCAACAACCTTGAGATGTTCCCTCATAGGACATCAAGTGATTCGATGGAATAACTCGTTAAATATTCATCCAGATGTAACAAAAACTAAGATTTAGGGGTTTTCGAGGATGCTTAACATTTCTAAATAATCAAATTTGGGTGTTACTATTGGAAATTTCAAAGTTGTTAACATTTTTAATATGAAGACCTCCCCTTATGAAAATTTTGTTTCATGCAATTAACTTAGAATGTTATTTATTCACAAAGTCAAAAAGGTCCGATTCCATAGGATGAATAACGGCCGAAATAATCACTTGGTTATTTTTTGATACAGGACGATTCCATTTCGCTTTTCTCCTGCCTAGAAAAACTCGTATTTCGGGGATGAGAAATTCTCCTACCTTGTGAGGTTAAAGGGTTAACCTGCAGTCTGGTTATGGAAGCAGTTATGTAGTAATTGTTTATTTTGTTTATTATTGGTTTTTTGTTCAAATAAAAATAATTTGCTTCTAAATGATTTTGTATTTATTTAAAATATCAAGATTTAAATTTGCCAACCTGTAGTTCTGAATGTTCAGGTGATCCTTAAATAATTAGATAAGTTTTATTTTACTTTATACACTGTATAATAATAATATCCAAAATATTTCAGTTTTTAAGTAAAAAATGAATCTCATATTAAAATTCTTAATTATGTACTGAATAGTTTTTGAATTTCAGTTTTTCTCATCTAATTTCTATGCATTCTCAATCATGGTGTAGGGGAGACCGGGGCACAATGGACCACTTTTTCATATTTTGCGCTATAAGTACGAAAATATTCATCCCACTTGTTTAGAAAAATGTGTATATATTACATATATATCCTGGTTTAAAAATGCATTACCTAAAAACTATACTTTAAAATACTTTTTTCTGAATTCAATTTTTTATTACAAGTGAGAAAGTGGTCCATTGTACCCCAGGTTCGGGGTACAATGGACCACATCACGGGGTACAATGGACCATGTTATTTTTTGCGGAAAAAAAATTTATCTACTCTTTTTAAAGATTAAAATACATGTAAAATAAGTATTTTATTTGAATTTTAAGTATCCAATTGCATTAAAATTTCTTTTAGTGAGAAAATATACTATCAGTCAATATTGAAAAGATGAGGAAAACAAAAAAGTATTATCGAACATTACTATTTGCAAATGAAAAAAAAAATTAGTAAAAGCATTAAATTTTATCTTCAAAATTATAAGATCACTTTAAAGTTAAAACACTTTTTTTATTACTGTGCACAACAACACCAAAATTGTAGGGAAAAACTGTGGATCAAAAATGTTCGTTTTTATGCGAGATTAATTTTTTAGCCTTTTTAAAGTCTTCCCTTAATCAATGTGGTTGAATATTTTACTAAAAAAAAATTGTGGTTGAAAACTTTACTAACAAAACTTCAATTTTGTGCATTTTACCAATTCTGAGAAAATTCGTTACTTAATTATTTATAACTACAACAAATAACTCAAATTTTTTGTTAGTAAGAAAATCAACAGTAATTAAATATTAATTTAAATTTCTTATATTGTACTTCCGTTATGTAAATGTTGAAATTTATTTTACAACCAACTCAAATTTCTAAACTTCTTGTTTTAGATAATTTAACACTCTAGTATCACATTCGATTTTAAAAATACATTTCGCATTCAAATCACTTATGTATTGTTTGAAGTCATAATACATAAACTAAAACATCTGTTCACCAATAATTTGTCACTTCTGGTTTAAAAAAAAAGGCACTACCTATTAGTAGATGGGAAAATCTATTACATTCAGAAGTAAATGCTAGGATTTATATTAAAATATTTTACTATTATAGCAAATTTAACTTTTAATAATTAGGAAGGACTTGCATCAATGTTTTTTTTATTTTATTTTGAAACTAAAGTATTTCTAAAGTTGCATGGGGTACAATGAACCATGGTCCACTGTACCCCAGATGTTGTGGTCCATAGTGCCCCATATTGTAGTTGAGCGAAAAACAAAACTAAAATATGCTGTATTATAATTTAAGATATTTATTAATAGATTATAAAGAAAGACAAACATCTTGCCTTTCAACTAAGCTAAGCCACTTCGTCCAACTAATGTTACTTTAATGATGAGAAGATAATTTCTAGGAGCGAGATTTTTTACTTTTACCTGGTTAATACACATCAGTAATAAAAAATGGCAAATGTGTGAGCTAACAACATGCTTTTTCTTAATAACTAGATCAAGACTGTTATGTCATCTTTTATTTATAATAAGAGCTAATTTGGAAAATATACAAAATAAATAATAAGGGGTGGTTCATTGTGCCCCTAGGTCCATTGTGCCCCGGTCTCCCCTAAAATACAAATTTGTTTAAAATATGCAATATTCTGAAGTTATGACAAATATTTTTTTCAAAATAAGCGGTAAACGATTTTTTTTTAAATTAATGACTTATTATGAATAGTATGTTAACTGTAATTAATTTAGAAACTTCTTTTTAGGACGATATATTTTGAAAATGATAATATATTTCTGTAATTCAAAATATTATATAATATGTTAAACAAATTTTTGTTTTACAACACCATGACTGAAATTACATAGAAATAAAAAAAAAGAACCACTTGAAAATAGCGTCATGTAGTCACGTGAAATTAATGTCATTTGATCACGTGAAAATAGCGTCATATGGCCCCGTAAAATTAAAGTCATTTGACCACGTGAAAATCGCGACATATGATCACGTGAAATTCACGTCCACCTTTCACGTGAAATTCACGTCCACCTTTCACGTGAAATTCACGTCCACCTTTTACGTGAAATTCACGTCCACCTTTCACGTGAAATTCACGTCCACCTTTCACGTGAAATTCACGTTATTTGATAACGAAAAGTTCACGTCATGTGGTCGCAAGAGAGTCATTTATTCACGTCAGATTGACGTCAGTTTTTGACGTCGAAAATCACGTCTTCAAAATGGACATTGTCACCAAAAAAATGACGTCAATTTAAGGGCATTTTATGACCAAATAATCACGTCATATTCGACGTCACACGAGTACTTGGGTCTATCGCGCGCCATTTCCACAATTTAGACAAGTTCCTGAAGGGGATGGAAATAGTCTCCAGGGAACTGAGCCCATGGGAAAATGTGCAATGACCACTCACAGGACTCTCGGTCCCAACAGATTTAATGAGCACGAACTCCGCATATTCGGTGGGTCTTCAGTGGTACGAGACTCGATCGCGAGACCTTACGATAACAAGATCGAGATCTTAACCACAAGGCTTCCCACAAGCCGATTTAACAAGGAGTACTAACTACAAAAATCAACATTGGCGAGCATAAAGTAGATTTTTCTCCATTTGGCAAACTCGATTTTGCCAACAAGACGTCAGAGCTACACTTGATGCTGATTGGCTACCTATCGCAAAACCTGTTTACCGATATTCGTGTCTCCACGAAAAAATTCAATGAACAATCCTCTACAGCGGTTCTCCATGTTATTCCTATGGAAGTTCCGTGATCAAGGTGCTCCGTGTGAAAAGGCCCTTAGGGTCAAGTGGGGTAAGTGTGATAGGGTTTCTGCATTTTTCATTAAGAAAATTCGTTCTCTGCTTCAAGTAAATTCCAAATCCTAAAATTTGTAGTGAATTATTATAAGAAACATACATATGTAGAAAAAAATTATATGTTTGAATTCCAATTTTAAGTGTACAAAATTTGCATTTCAAAATCCATCACACTTACCCCACATAGAAAGACCCATATAAAAAGAAGACAGTTGCACTTAAATTCAAAAGCTCAAAACTTTCTTTAAACAAAAAATAAGGTCAATGTTTCTTTTTAGTTCAATTATAAGTGGTCTAATGTTATATATTGCAAACTTTCAGATTTTTAGAATGATTTCCAAAGTTACAAGAGCTGTTTACCACACTTACCCTCAATCACACTTACCTCACTTGACCTGAGAGGTAATACATATGCAGCCACAGACAATCATTGTAAACAGACATTCCAGTCGGAATTTTTTTTTGAGAGAGTGACGTCACCAGCCACCCAGCAGATTAATTTCGAACTAATGATCACGTGACTGGTTAAAACTGCGCGTGACAGGTGCGCGCGCAACTTGTACTAATTATGCTCAAACTTGGATAAATGAATGCGCGCTACTTTTGAAATGGATTGCGGAGAAGAAGAAAATTGCGACTCGAGAGAGGCCCGGAGAAAAAAAATTTTGTTGCGTTCTTTTCTCGTCAAAACACATATTTTTTTTATTTATTTAATGAAATTATTTTATGTTCCCAAGGATATTGATAGGTAAGTGTTTTAAATATTTTATTTATTCAAATATTCTTGTAAGTTTTCTTTCATCAGCGCTAAATGCTCGATCACTTAAGAAGGATTGGTCATTTTTGTATTGAAAAGTATTGATATATGTAGCTTAACATACCTAAAGCATCTGTTTTTTTTAGTCTTCGGTAATTATTTTTTATTTAAAATTATTAAACGTTATTAACTACTAAATGAGTTGCATTTTTTTTCGTGTAACTTTATTAAATAAGTTAAGATATATGTAGAGTTAAAATATTATTGTTGTTAGTTTTTAAAACTATGTTTAAAACAAATAACCTAACTGATGACCTATAAACGGCCCGTGCAGCTTAAAATGTTCATTGAATGTAACGGTGTAGAGGGAGTGCACATTAAATATGATAGATGCAATATGGTTGTGTTGGGTGCCTACTCAGGTGCTCCCTAATGATCCCTTCTAAATATATTATATGAATGGACCAGTTGCCACCAGATTTGTAGGAATTTCTACTCGCAAAATAATAAATTTTTTAGGCAGGATAAATTTACAGTTTCCAAAAATCATTAGATAAAAATCATTAGATAAATTTCATTAAATTGTTTACTTTTTAATTTATGTCAAATGTTACGTGTTTTTAGTACCTAATTATTCTTAAATTTTTTTTTTTAAATCTTGTTTAGCTGTATAGTTAGAGCTGATATTTCCATACAATAAGCACTTTTTGATTCAAAACTTACTATTTCATTTCACTAAAAAATAATTTGATATATTGGCTATTAAAATTTAAGGTCTAACAATATATATTGTAAATTAATTGCTTCGCTTTAGAGCATTTTAAAAATTTTGGGGATTTTTATTCATAATTTTGATGTGTTGTGTTTAAAAAAGCTTTTTCTTCATAGGATGAAGAAATAGTTGAGCTTATTTGTGTGAAAACTCATTCCATAACCTCCATCTCCAAAGGGCCAATTAACACCTGATTTGTTGGAACACCTATTCAGGTGCACCTACTTCGCCAATTATTCCTTGAATTATACAAAATTACTTGCATGCCTCTCCCTATATATAAGTTTATTTTTAAATATATTACTCTGAGTAAAAAATTTAGCATACAGTGTAGGTACAGCTGTGGAAATAAAAAAGTACCCACTTGAGGTTATTTCCTCCGTTATTCATCCTAAAGAATCGGACCTTTTTGACATTGTG
This sequence comes from Hylyphantes graminicola, assembly GCA_023701765.1. Classification (NCBI taxonomy): domain Eukaryota; kingdom Metazoa; phylum Arthropoda; class Arachnida; order Araneae; family Linyphiidae; genus Hylyphantes; species Hylyphantes graminicola. The sequence continues at coordinate 36,589,672 of CM043121.1, forward strand.
AACAATTAACATTCTGAGTTAATTGCATGACACAAAATTTGCATAAGGGGCCATCTTCATATTGAAAATGTTACTAACTTTAAAATTTTCAATGACAACACCCCTTTTTGAGTCCATATTTCAAATCTATGACCTATGTTAATACGAAATGCCAAATTTTGTTAGTTTTTTAACATTATTAGGGGAGTTAGAGACTTGCAAAATTTAGGTCCCATAATGTTAAATGAGTTGCACATAAAAAACTATCCCAATCTATAAATAATTAAGATAATGAAATGAATTTTTTACTGAAAAGAAATTATAATAACCCAAACAAAATGCATTCATTATTGGTGTATTTAAAACAATTTTTATATTTTTTAATAATTATTATATTAATTTTTTAAAAAAATATGAATAGAAACCCCTTAATATTTTTACAGAAATAAATTCAAGACAGGAAGTTTAAGTGAAATCCCAATTTTTAAAAATGTTTATTCATAATTTGCTGAGTAAATCACAAAATACTTTATAATTACCCTTTAGGGGACTGTGTATAAGATTACGTGTGTAATTGATAAATAAAGACGGCTTTGCATGCATGCTTGCTTGTCATTTTAGAGTTGGTCCCCAAAAGGTCCACAAGTGATTCGATTGAATAACTCGTCAAATATTCATCCAAATGTAACAAAAACTTAGATTTAAGGGTTTTCAAGACTGCTTAACATTTCTAAGTTATTAAAATTGGGTGTTGCTATTGGAAATTTCAAAGATCGTAACATTTTTAATATGAAGACGGCCCCTTATGCAAATTTTGTATCGTGCAATTAACTCAGAATGTTAAATGTACACAATCTCAAAAAGGTCCGATTCTAAAGGGTGACTAACGGATGAAATAACCTCAAGTGGGTACTTTTTTATTTCCACAGCTGTACCTACGAATAAAATTTTGCTTTATATTACTAAGCTGTGAATATAAAAATACTTAAGATATTTTGGTTTTATGATGTTCTTCTAGAATTGAGATGTTGTTAACATATGTTTTTTTAGTTGACTTTTTTTTGGATGGGTAGTTATTTTTTTTTATTTGGTTATTTTTTTAAATATATCTCACTTTATTTTAAAAAATAAATATTTTGCATTTGTTTTCTTACATTGTATAAGTTTGTGATTACAAAAGTGCGGCAATACATTTACTAATTATTAAACAATGTTTTGATACATCTATCAGAAATTATGCCTTTTTCCGTTAAGAACTTGTAGGCTGTAAATTATTCATATCCCCCCCCCCCCCCTTAATCATTGGATTATTTAGAGAAATGGAGTTATTTTTACTTGCTCTAGAAGCAAACTCTAATTTATTTGAGAAAAAAAACATTTTATAATCAGACACTTTATTTGTAATAACATTATTTCTAGCTTCTTGTATGTTCTGATATTATACAAACTATAATTGGCTGTGTTATAGAATAATAAGCAAAGAAAATATTAATGTTTTTGTAACAAGGAAAAGCCCATTGAAGGAAAAACTACTATATTTAAAATTTCAAAACTTGTAAACACCGAATTCAAAACTTGTAAATGCTTTATTAACTTTAAAATTTGATTATTAATTGAAAATTTATCTACATACTTATTATTTTGAGATGCGGTCTCATTATTACTAATTCCTTTCTGCTGAAAAACATATTCTAATATTATTTGGAAAAGTTAAATTGAAATGATTAATATATATATATATATATATATATATATATATATATATATATATATATATATATATATATATATATATATATATATATATATATATATATATATATATATATATATATATATATATATATTAGGGTGGTCCTTAAAAACGAATTTTCGATTTCAAATAGTGCCACCCCTTCAATTTGTTCATTCATATGAAAAAACATTTCCTGCAAAATTTTAGCCAAATCAATTAATAATAAAACGTGCCCCACGGGGCTTAAAGTTTTAAAAAACGCAAAATTTTGGGGTGTTTTCTTAATAATTTCGTTATAAATCAATATCTATGCAAACTACGAAAAACTACTCAATACAAATGTTATAGAACATAAAATTTCCTACCATTTTGTAATTTACACTTTTGATCTAAGAACAACAGGTTTCGAGTTATAAGGAAAAGAATGAGCAATATTTTACGAGATTGCAAATCATGACCACACTACACAAACGCTATCCATCACAAAGGTGTGACATAAAAGTGATAATTTAGATAACTTTTAACTGTTATGTCTAAAAATTAATTAAAAAGGAACAGCTGCAAAAAAAACACAATTAAAATATACCACAATTTAAAGTACTTCGACCGGCAGGGCCGTCACGTGGGTAAGGTGGGGGGGGGGGGGGCACTTTCTCAAATTAAATAAAAGATTACCTACACAACTATTTGTGTAGCTAATAAACAAATGACATTCTAAGAAATTTTAAGATGTATCTAATCAAAGCCTGTTTGCAGGTACAATGTGTGTGTGTGGGGGGGGGGGGAGTGAAGGAGCGCATTGGTTTTACAAATCTTAATTTTAATATAAATAAATTACTTAATCACTTACTACACTTATTACAATATGCATAGCTTCAGTGCAGTTTTTCAATCGTAGGATGTGTATTTTTTGTGTCAGTCTTGCACAGTCAGTAAAATAAATTGTTTTTGGATTCATTCTTTGTAACATCACACCTCTTTCTGCTGCCAAGTTTACGAATTTTAAAGATATTGTATTCCCCTTCCTTTTAAATATTTTGCTTAATTGCAGCATTATAATGGATCTAATTTCTTGAAATCTTCCTTAATGTGAAATCTCTGTTATGGAATCTGTTTTATAATCATTCTTAGGCAGTGGTTTCTTTCGCGGGTATGAATACATGCCTTCCTCTAAAATTTGAGATCTTCATTCATTAAAAAGGAAACACTTGTATAATTGCAGGTTTATTTCACAAATATTTAAAAAGAATATGCGTAGCAAATCTCCACGAGAAAGCAATTTGGCACCGGCTACTTGGTTTTTCATTGAAGCAATAAGAAATATCTGTTTTCGAGGCATAATTTAGTAAAACGAACTTCATATGCACCTTTGAACAAATGACCGAAACTCATACAAAGTTGCTTTTGCCATGTATTTCAAAATAACGCATAAGCTTTATTGAAATGCAACAAAGTCTTTTGAGCGGTTACAAAGGGTTAACATCTTTTCTGCCATTACCATATGCAAGAATTTTTTTTATTATTTGCTTTAACTAGAGGCAGTAACCTTTTATAATGCAGGGGAGGGGGTGGAGAAACATGTGTGTCCATGTATGACTTATGGTGTATCGCTTTTTCCATTAAAAAAGCTAACTCTATTGCTAAAGCACCGCCCCCCCTCACCCCTTACCCACGCGACGGCCCTGACAGCATTTAAATTGAGGTGTATTTTAAATGTTTTTTTTATATAAAAAAACTTAAATCTGTCCCTTTTTGTTTGAATTTTAGACAGGAAAGTTTAAAAGTTATCTAAATAATCAGTTTTAGGTCGCACCATTGTGATGGATAGCGTTTGCGTAGTGCGGCCATGATTTTCAATCTCGCATAATATCGCTCGTTCTTTTCCCTATAACTCGAAACCTATTGCTCATAGATCAAAAGTGTAAATTACAAAGTGGTAGGAAATTTGATGTTCTATAACATTTGTATTGAGTGGTTTTTCATAGTTGGCATAGATATTGATTTATAATGGAATTATTAAAAAAACACCCCAAAAGTTTGTGTTTTTTGAAACTTTAAGCCCCGTGGGGCACGTGTTATTATTAATTGATTTGGCTAAAAATTTGCAGGAATTATTTTTTCATATGACTAAACAAATTGAGGGGGTGGCACATTTCGAAATCGAAAATTTATTTTTCCCCATGTTAATAAGGACCACCCTAATATATATATATATATATATATATATATATATATATATATATATATTAGGGTGGTCCTTATTAACATGGGGAAAAATAAATTTTCGATTTCAAAAAGTCTCACCCCCTCAATTTGTTCATTCATATGAAAAAATAATTCCTGCAAAATTTTAGCCAAATTAATTAATAATAACACGTGCCCCACGGGGCTTAAAGTTTTAAAAAACGCAAAATTTTGGGGTGTTTTTTTAAAAATTCCGTTATAAATCAATATCTATGCCAACTACGAAAAACTACTCAATACAAATGTTATAGAACATAAAATTTCCTGCAACTTTGTAATTTACAATTTTGATCTATGAGCAACAGGTTTCGAGTTATAGGGAAAAGAACGAGCGATATTTTACGAAATTTCAAATCATGGCCACACTACACAAATGCTATCCATCACAATGGTGCTACCTAAAACTGATTATATAGTTAACTTTTAATCTTTCCTGCCTAAAAATCTCTAAAATGGGACAGATTTAAGTATTTATATAAAAAAAAACCCATTTAAAATACACCACAATCTAAAGACTGTCAGGGCCGCCGCGTGGGTAAGGGGGGGGGGCTGCTTTCGCAATGAAGTTAGCTTTTTTAATGGAAAAAAGCGATACACCAGGAGTCATACAGGGACCCACGTGTTTCTCAACCTTCTCTCCTGTATTATTAATGATTACTGTGTCTGTATTTAGTTAAAGCAAATAAAAAAACATTTTCTTTCATATGATAATGGCAGATAAGATGTTAAGCCTTTGTAACTGCTCAAGAGACTTTGTTGCATTTTTTTAAGAAACCTAATGCGTTATTTTGAAATTGATGGAAAAAACAACTTTGTATGAGTTTCAGTCATTTGTTTAATGGTGCATATGAAGTTCGTTTTACTAAACTATGCCTTGAAAACAGATATTTGTTATTGCTTCAATGAAAAACCAAGTTGCGGGTGCCAAATTGCTATCTCGTGAAGATTGCTACTCATATTCTTTTTAAATATAGGTGAAGTAAACCTGAATTTACACAAGTGGTTCCTTTTTAATGGATGAAGATCTCAAATTTTAGAGAAAAGCATGTATTCTTGCCTGCGAAAGAAACAACTACGCAAGAACTATTATAATACACTTTCCATTATAGAAATTTCATATTATTGAAAAATTTCAAGGAGTTAGATCCATTATTGGTGTAATTAAGAAAATTATTTAAAAGGAAGGGAAATACAAGATCTTTAAAATTCGTAAATTTGGCAGCTTAAAGAGGTGTGATGTTAATTGAAGAATTCAACTATCAATTTACTAAGAATGAATCCAAAAACAATTTATTTTACTGAGTGCGCAAGACTGTCACACAAAAATACACATCCTGCGATTAAAAAACTGTACTGAAGCAATACATACTGTAATAAATAAATATAGTAAGTGGTAATTCATTTTTATTTATATTAAAATTAAGATTTATAAGCCAATGCCCCCTTTCAACCCCTTCCCCCTCACACACATATTGTGCCAGCAAACTGGCTTTGATAAGGAACATTGTCTGTGATCTTTAAATTTCTAAGAATGTCGTTTGCTTATTAGCTACACAAATTGTTCGGTAGGTAATCTTTTATTTAATTTGCAAAAGTGCCTAATCCAAGAGACGACCCCATCACCCACATGACCACCCAGTGAAGCAATAAGAAATATCTGTTTTCGATTCATAATTTGGTAAAAACAACTTCAGATGCACCATTGAACAAATGACTAAAACTCATACGAAGTTGCTTTTTCCATCAATTTCAAAATAACGCATTAGGTTTCTTAAAAAAATGCAACAAAGTCTCTTGAGCAGTTACAAAGGCTTAACATCTTTTCGGCCATTACCATATGAAAGAAAATGTTTTTTATTTGCTTTAACTAGATACAGTAATCATTAATAATACAGGAGAGACGGTTGAGAAACACGTGGGTCCCTGTATGACTCCTGGTGTATTGCTTTTTCCATTAAAAAAGCTAACTTCATTAAAGCAGCCCCCCCCCCCCCCCCCCCCCCCCCCCCCCTTACCCACGCGACGGCCCTGACAGTCTTTAAATTGTGGTGTATTTTAAATGGTTTTTTATACAAATATTTAAATCTGTCCCATTTTAGAGATTTTTAAGCAGGAAAGATTAAAAGTTAACTAAATAATCAGTTTTTGGTAGCACCGTTGTGACGGATGGCATTTAGTGTAGTGTGGCCATAATTTGAAATTTCGTAAAATATCGCTCGTTCTTTTAACTATAACTCGAAATCTGTTGCTCATAGATCAAAATTGTAAATTACAAAGTTGTAGGAGATTTTATGTTCTATAACATTTGTATTGAGTAGTTTTTCGTAGTTGGCATAGATATTGATTTATAACGGAATTTTTAAAAAAACACCCCAAAATTTTGCGTTTTTTAAAACTTTAAGCCCCGTGGGGCACGTGTTATTATTAATTAATTTGGCTAAAATTTTGCAGGAATTATTTTTTCATATGAATGAACAAATTGAGGGGGTGAGACTTTTTGAAATCGAAAATTTGTTTTTAAGGACCACCCTAATATATATATATATATATATATATATATATATATATATATATATATATAAATATATATATATATATATATATATATATATATATATATATATATATATATATATATATATATAATATATATATATATATATATGCCTGAAATTGATATTTATCATTTTTAATACAAAAAACCCTTTTACAGATGTAAAATTTGGAATTGTAAATTAAAGGTTTAAAATTCTTTTTCATTGTTTTGTTCTAATTTCTGTTTGCATATTTACTTAAATTTTATAAATTTTTTTTATCATATATTTCAGTAAATATATATATAAAATATATTTACTTTTTAAGTTAAATAACAAGGCTTGTTTCATGTGGGAACTAGCAACAGCTCCACAGTCTTGTTTTCATTTTTCTCGAATTACTTTTGCATTCTATTTGCTTTGGTATTCCAAATAGAATTATCTAAGAATATTTATTTAAACCAATTATTCCAACTTCTTTTGATGCAAGTTTTCATTGTTAAATTATTAAAACAACCAACAGCACAACAAGAAGTTGTAATTTTAAAATATAACAACTAAATTAAATTATTCTTAGAAAACTCAATTTCGAAAAAAAAAAAAAACCAAAAGTAATTCGAGAAAAGTGCAAACTAGACCGCGGAGCTCTTGCCAGATCCCAAAAACAAGCCCATTAATATAATGGTTTCTGGCTGCCTATTTCTAGCCTCCATTCTGAGTTTTTACACAGTCAATAACGCCTCGTAATTTAGAACCCTGGTCTAGTGCCGCAGTCTATTAAGAAAAGCGAAAATTACGCGAGTTACAAAACGTTTATAGCTGTGTTAAAATCCACTTTTGGAGGTAAAAAATAAGCAGTTAGAAACGTTCCAAACTAGGCAAAAAAGTAATTTTCCTCACTGGACTGAGGTTTTAAATTACGAAGCGTTATTAGCTACGTTAAAGCTCCTAAAGAGCTAAAAACAGGCAGCCAAAAAACGACTATACTTGTAGCGCCCCTACTAGATTAATTCGTTACTACGCCAGGGGGGTGGAGACTTTTCGCCTCATTCACCTACGTAAATGCGCAGTCTGTTTAGATTCTTGTCTGTGTATGCAGCTGTACAAGGTTGGGCAGTTAATAATAGTTAATTTTTTAATAATAGCTGCTAATTTTTTCATAGTGTCAAATCACTAATTAAATTAATTTATATTTGATTTAATATCACTGATTAATCTGAAAACAATAATAATTTTGTAAAAGAATTCTATAATTAGTACTTGCAATTACTGTTATCTAGTATACCTAGTGTTGTTAGGCAGTTAATAACAATTAATCTTTTATTGATAGCGGTTAACTAATTGTTTCAGTGATAAAAAAGTAGTGAAAAAATTATTTTATGCTATTTACTTTTTTAATATCCACATGATCATAAAGAACAACCATAGATGAAGAATTATCACATTGAAAAAATTATTTATTAAAAATACAGCATAGATAAAATATATATCTATCATCAACACGTCTCAACTTTTCAAAAAATAGCCTTTCTAAATAAATTCATTTGAATTTTAATCTTTCACGATTCTTTATAATTAAAAATTTAAAATTTATAATCGAGAGCTATTAAATAGTTCGTATATTGCATTCTTAATGCTTTTTCTCATACTATTTATGTATCTTCACCTTTTACATAATTAAGAAATTAACATACAGAAAAAAGAACACTAATAAAAAACAACTTTTAATAATTAAAGGCCTTGAGGCTTTTAATTGTTGGCTCTCTTTCCCAGAAGTTTGAAGGAAATGGAATTTTTACTGTTTGTATAAATTGTAGCAACAATAACATACTGTGTGAATGATGCTGATGACTGATGGGGATTTATGTGAGGGATATGAATCCCACATCAGTTGCTTGGGGATTGATATAAGTCCATATAATAATTACAACAAAATTATCCTAATATCCTATAATAAAAAATCCTAATATTTCAAACATATAAAGAGATTTTAACTCAACTACTTATTCATGTTTACTTTTTGGAAGAAACAACACTCAAACAGGCTTTTAAAAAAATGGCAGAAACTTAAGGAAATTTTGAACACAAAATTTAACTAATATTTAACTATTCCTATTTCTATTTTTTTAAGAAATGCAGACATACACAATTAGCTATTATAGTGTTTTATTCAAAAGTACAATACCAATGCTTTCTAAAGAGAAAAATGAACTAAAGGCAATCCCTACTATGTTAAAAATAAAAACAAGACTTTCTAATTTTTTATTGCTGTGTATATATATATATTTTTAATTATAACCAAAACATAAATAATTTATTAAATAAAGGACCAAAACTTTCAATTACAAAAAAAAAAAAAAACTGTCCTGTGAATTTTGTTAAAAATTTTCAGTCCATAGCAAAAAAAAGATGATTTGATACTTTGAATGTCTATTTATGAAGAGCCATACTCAGCCATCCACTTCTCATACTTTTCCAGATCTTCCTTGCTCACAGATTTGTTGATCTTCTTGGCTGCCTCTCGAAAGTCCTCTGGAGTCACAGGAGGTTCCAATTCTTCCTTAGTCAGAGTTCTGATTTCGCCCGGAGTTAAACCAGCAATCCTTCGACGCATACCCATCATGGAAGCATCCCTAAAATATAAAGGAAGAAAACATTAATGCAAAATGTATTTGTGTACTTATTTTTATCCATGAGACTGATATCCATTGTCAGTATATATATTTGTAGTATATAAAAAATAATAAAATTTTGAACTGCAAAAATAAGGACCTGTACCAAATCCAGCATTAAGTAATTAACTGTAATAGATTAAATATATGAACTTTTCCAATTTATAATTTGATTAGAAGTACTTTTACGGTCAATTACAGTGAATAAATTTTATGAATGAATGATTTTAAAAAAAAACAAGCTTGTATCATAAAACTTAGCTTTTATGAAAAAGCTAAGTTTTATGATACAAGTTACTAATTCATATAATGCAGTTATTTGAATTCTTGTAACTCTGAAAATAAAGACAAATAAATGAAAATTAGTAAAAAAATCTTTTCAGAAAAAAACTAAGTATTTTTTTAATTATAATAAAAAATTATTAGATTTGAGTTCAAATACCTGCAGACATTTGTAATGTCTGATCCAGAATATCCTTCTAAGGTATTAGAGACTTCTTCGAGATCCATATCAGGCGACAACTCAAAATCTTTAAAGTTGATTTTTAATAACTCATGCCGTCCAGCTTCTAATAGTGAAATAAATATCATTAGAAATTACATACTTAGAATAATTATATGGTAGTAATAAAAGTCAGTAGTAAATAAAATCTTTATTATTTATATTTAAAATTTATAAGTCTTATCTAAAAAAAGACTACAACAATATGCATGTTACTCATTCATTATAAATTTTATTCTATATCTTCTCAAATTAACAACACAAGACTTTCGTTAAAAATTTATTGCGTAAAAATTTATTTAAAATTATAATATTCCAAGATTTACAAGTAAAACTACCCATAATTTCAAACATTATAATAAAGTTAGGGTAAAATTTTTACATCAATAAATAATGAAAAAAATGGGACTCAAAAACCCATAAAACTCTACCATAATAATGCAACAATTCAATTATAAACAATTCAACATTACCAATAGTATATGCTTACCATTAGGGAGAGGAATATAAATCCGTTTCTCCAGTCTACGCCTAAGGGCGTCATCAATGTCCCAAGGATTATTAGTTGCTGCAAGTACCATTACAATTTTAGTGGGATCGTCATTGCTTGTCATACCTAAATGAAGATTAATATTTCATTTTAAGATGCAATACATTTAATTAAGCACATAAAAGATAATAGGGTATTTGACTAAATCGGGAAACTGCCCAAAAAAGTTATATAAACATAGTATAGGACCTAGAAAACGCATATTCATTGGTTTTTCTTCAAAAAATTGCTCAAATATTATTTAAATTAAGTTTTAAAATCACGATTTTCCAAAGCTCGGTCACGTGATTGCAAACGCTACACTGATTGGTCTGACGTCACCCGGCATTAAACCGCCCCTCATGCTATTCGAATTTAGTCATCCGAAACTTTTTAGCGCTCTTAAGTCTAAAATAATGTGTGTTTTTTTATATGTATTTCTTTCATTGCGATTTTAGTGCTTAAAAAATATTTAAATAAATAAAATTAAAGGATTCACAAAAACGGCTAGCTCAAATTTGTCGATATTCGATGCTTATGAATATGATTGTAGGGCATTTGTTTTTTAAATCTTGTTCGGATTTCTGTTCTGATAAGTTCCAAAATATTACTACTTCCAGCAAAATAATAACCAATTTTAAACGGAATATAAGGAATCTATTAATATTTTTAATGAAAAAGTCCTAAAAGTGTAAATAATATTATACTTAACAAGGGAAAGTGTTATAATGCTAAAGTTAATGTTGTAATGGTAGTTTCATATCTTTATCCTTGCCCATAGATGGCGCCCCGAACTTTTTTTCTTGTACTAATCTGGAAAATTAGAAATTTATCTAAGCAATTTTGTTTACAAAAAGTTGTTTCTGCGTTCTAGTTAAAAGAAAAACATTATAAAAAAATTATTTATTGAAAGCTACATCAGTTTTCTCCCAATTTTGATTTCATTGAACTTCAAGTATCTTTTTTTCTACCTACATTATAATATATTGTAAATATATAGTAAAACCTCTTATTAAACGCAATTGAATAAATTATCTCAAAACTCAACTTGAATAAATTATCTATTAAAAAATTATGAATTAATTAGAAAGTTACACAAATCCGCAAATGAACGACTTATAATAAAAAGTTACTGACGTTTAAAATTATACTAATAGCAAAAATTACATATGCGTGCCACAAAGTAATCATTTTTAAATTGGTTTTATTTAATTTTAAGGCTAGATATTTTGGCAAATAGAGAGATTGTTTAAATAAAATTACATGAAAAAAAACCCTTAAGTTTAAAATTAGGTCACTTCATATGAACTAAAAAAAACTATTTAACTGCGGCCCTATAATTTTTTATATACATTTTTCTTAGGATGTGTATTAGTTCAGATTGCGTTTTTTTATGCATATATCTCTTATTTTATAAGCTATTATTTTTTATTTTTTGGTTTACAAGCGCTCTAGTGCCATTTTTCTTGAAAGTCAACCGAATTCTTTAAGGGAATTAACAGATGTAAAAGTAGCGGATTATAAAATTAAAAAGTCGCGAACCAACTATTAGTAGCTAAGTGCTAAATGTTAAAAACAAAAAAAAAGCCCATTAAAGCACCTCTACTCACTCTTTTAATAATAAATCAAAGGAAAATGGAGTTTACAAATTCAGCAACAGTGTTCACTACGGATTCTCCCGCATGTCGAAAACGTTTCACGCCAGGTGACGTCACTCCCTTCAAATTCTGCCGGGGATCGTTTTGGGGGCGTGGCTTATAATCAGATTTCAATTGCGTTTTTCTCTGTTTCTAGGCGGTATTTGGAAAAAAGAAAAAATACGGGTCTAATATTTTTTGCCTAGGAACATTTTAAACCAATACATTTTTTTTAGTCAAATACCCTATTGTATGCATTATTAAGTAAAAACCATACCTTCCATTTGTGTAAGGAGCTCAGACTTTATTCTTCTACTTGCCTCATGCTCAAAGAGAGCTCCTCTTTGAGAACCCAAGGAATCAACTTCATCCATAAAAATGATGCTAGGAGCATAATATCTCGCCTGAAAATAAAGAGTATTTTAATAAAATTATACAAGGAAATGCAATTGCTTGAAATAGTGGATTTCTACGCCGTTTTTTATATTATATTATTTACACAAAAGTTTATTAGACTATAATACAAAATCAGGATTAGGAATCAGTTTTTTTTTTAAGCTGCAATGAACTTCTATGACTTAAAATGGTAACATTTTATGCTTTTGCCTGCAATATTTTTAGCAGTATTAATGAATTAATTTAAAAAAAATCCTAATTTTAACCTGTTTTTTCTAAATAGATTGTTTAAAACTAATTTTATACAAATAATAGAGAAAAAATATTTTTTGGAACAGCAATATTTTATAGTTATAAAGTTTCTAGCTAATAAAGCAACTTTAAACAAAGGAAATTTTATTTAGAACAAAGGGAATGATTTCGATTTAATTAATCTTGATATTTTCTAGCTTAATAGTTCCAAGACACACAAATATGGAAAACATAAGTCATAAATATCTTTGTTCTGTTCACATCTTTAGGGAATTGTATGTATCTTATCATAAAAATGAATATTTTCAACAAAAGCATTGGTGTGCATTTAAAATATAAAAATGTCATAAATATACTCGAATTGATCTGAACAATTTAAAACTAATTGCATAAATAAAGAAAAAAAAACTTTGGCTGGTAACAATACAAAATAAATAATGAGTTTTAAGAGCCATTGATAAGTGAAAAAAAGTAACTGGTGAATATATACATGTTATATTAATTATAAATTTAAATGTAGCATGTGGAAAGGAACAAACCATGTGAAACAAAAGGCGTACGAGTTTCTCCGATTCCCCTAGCCATTTCGACACAATGCTGGATGCTGACACGTTGAAAAAAGTAGTTTTACATTCAGTTGCTACAGCTTTTGCTAACATCGTTTTGCCTGTACCAGGGGGCCCGAAAAGCAAGATTCCCTAGAACAAAAGACATTTAAAAACACCAGTTACAAAGAATAATAGACATGTTTCACATCTTGAGTGGAAACAGTTTCAGTGGTATTGCTTTCATTTTGGGGCTTTCTGGAATTACTGTAGTTTTGGTAGCCACAAAAGTAATTTTTCTAAGGTTCGAACTTATTTTGCACAAGGCAAAATGTCATCTAAACTGAAATTTTCTACAACAAGATTAATGTTTTGGGAAAGCTTTGCATAGATTAAATTTAATGAAATTAAAACCGATAGTGGACTATGCGAATGGATTATTTAGAATTAACTTATACTAAATCTAAAATAAAAGTTTAATCTATTCCAAACAATTAGTTTTTAGTAAACCATTCAACCTTGTTAAAAATAATACCACTGAATTCAACCCTGTTAAAAATAAATCCTGGCACTTAAATATGCAAAATATGAATTTTCTATTTTGTATAAATACCCAAAACTTACTCTCCAGGGTCTCCGCATACCCCTAAAAAAGTCAGGCATGCACGACGGCAGCACGACAGCTTCCTTCAATAACATCTTTGGTTCATCAAGGCTTGCGATATCATCCCACCGTACACTCGGGTTCTTCTGCATAATGTCTCGTTCCAACATTTCAACGAGATGACTATCATAGCCTGACCCATCAAACTTTCCAATTTGTTCCTAGAAACATTTACAAATTGTGTAAATAAAAATAATTAATGCACCTTTATCAAACTAAACCTGAAAAAATTAAATATTTTAGTGAAATTGCCAAAGAATAATGTTAGTGCAACAAATTTCAGTCCCAGTGCAACAAATTTCTTCTGAATGGTAAGTTTAAGAAGTAAAGATTAAGAAAGTAAGATTATCAAAACAAAAAATTAGTCAGAATAACATACTACTTTTTCTTCCGTGTTGTGCTCTGTTTTTGTTTTCTTACTTCCCAAGTTACTCCTCAGTTCATCAGAAACATCTGTTAAGAAGAATATCATTAACTACTTTTTTACATACAATCTGTAATCATGCAGGCCATGACAAAAAACTTACGTTGACGGCTACCGGTACATTTTACACCAAGAGAGGACACAGGGTTGGAAAAACTCTGGGGTCGAAGTGGGACTATACAAAATTTCAGGACAAACATTTAGGAAAAAATCAGGACATTTTCAGAACATTATTTAAGCAATAAAATACAGTAGAATTTCAAGTAACTATTTTACTGACACTGCTATATTGGGATCATACTCTTAAAAGGGGGGGGGGGGGGAGGGGGATTCAAACCTTTACTTAAGTACTAGTAAAAAAAAATCAGGAAAATTAAAAAAAACCTACAGATTATTACTAACATAATATCTAAATACTAAAATTGTGTAAGAGCTGACTCTCAATTTTTTAAAACTAAAACAAAACCTGTTAAAAATTGGAAATCAATCCCATTGTAGGCCAAAGTAATAAAAATTTTTAAAAGAAGTTTCAAAAATGATAAACCAAAATATTTTATAATTACCTATATTATTAAAATTAAGCATGCTTTTTATTGAAATTTGAGTTAGTTTTCATTTATATATATATATATATATAATCTGATGTTTTTTTTTCTGTTGCTTTAAAGTCGGTGTAAAATTTGGGGTCTCATTGTAAAAGTCGACCACTATTTTAAATGCCATGTTTAGAAGTATTTGTTTAATAATATCATTATATTATGGAACCAAGAATAGATATCACTTGCGGTTTCACTTAAAATTGGCAATCACGTTGAGAACATTTTGATATCCTATTTTGAAAATACTGAGTGGAATTTTTTTTCTTGCTCCTGTTTTTTTTTACCCAGGAGGAATAAAAACCAAAACAAAATTGCTAAAAAAAAACTTTTACAAACAAAAATTTATACCTCTTCTTTTTAGCTTTCGGTTTCCGCATCCGAGATGCTTATTGAAACAATCTTTATGCAGTAATCGATCCCACGCGTCCTTCAGGCTCATAGCACTTCTTTTAGCGATTGCTTTGATGCGATTCATTCTAAAAGTAGAAAAGAATTTTTTTATAAAAATTTTTAAAATTGGATGCGAATAACATTAGTTCCCAATGGAGAAATGAGTTTGTGTATATGTGGCATTATTATATGCGCAAGCAAAAAGATATTTTTTAAAAAATTAAGTAATTAAATCCCCACCAATACTTAAGGTATATAATTACTTAGGGTATTAAGTTTAAGGAATGCTATATGTCCTGAATTAAGTGCTTATGTCTGTGAATGTCTGCTTATGTATGAAATGAATGCCCCTCCTACGCGCATGCGCCGGAGATTTAACCCTGAACTCCCATCTATGAGGCCTTTTGTAGGAACACTTTCTAAGATGATCTCATGAGATGAAGATGAGCAGATTTGGCGCTCTATATATATTTCTTTTGTCTCAGTGTGTATGTGCTGTATTTGTGCTGTTATGTCCTTTTCAGTAATAAAATAGCTCATTAGAACATTTTCGAACCCTCCTTTCGTATATTTACGAAGAATAAGTGACATTTCTGGCATCCCTGCCGAGACATTTGGATATTTACGTTATATTTACGTTAAAGGAATTTACGCACTTATATCTTACGAAATAATATTTGTGCGGTGCCTCCTCTTTTTTACGTTATAAATCTGAGCTATGCTACGAACGCTTTGTTTTTACTGAAAAAACATAGGACGTTAAGCACATACACATTACGAATTAATTGTTTACGAAGGGATTTACGCATCTCGGACAATGACTTCGGCGCCAACATTAGAGAAAGTGAAACAGAAGAGAGCGGTCCAACGAACGCAGTTTACGAAAATCTTCAATAAGATTACAGATCTGCTAGATGACGAGTCGTCTACGGACAGTTCGTTGGAAGCCTCTCTCGAACTTTTAACAGAACGGGTTCAGCAGTTGAGGGTCTCAGGCGAGTTAATTCTTAACTTTCTTCAAGATGCTTAAGTAACCCAAGAGGAGTTCGAGAAGGAATTCCTTGAAAATGAAGAGTACCAAGAAAAATACACTCTTCAAAGAGTCGCTGTAAGGCAGAGAAAACAACCGAGTTTTCAAGTCGCCGACTCATCTGGGGGTGTCACAGCCGTGACTCCTGCCGCTGTAGCTCCAGCACATCGAGTGGATCGACGACTTCCAGAATTTGAGATCCTGAAGTACGACGGCGATCTGAGAAATTGGATTACATTCTGGAACCAGTTCAAGAGGATCCATTCCGATGCAACCCTGGAAGAGGACTACAAGCTCCAGCTCCTGCTACATTCCACAAAGCCGGGAAGCAAGTCGAGAGAAATTGTTTTACCTGCAAGCACTCGCATGGTACATTACACCACACACACACAAAATCTAATATTTTTCACCCAGTTTTTTTTCCAAAATTAGCCAAACTCTATATCTGTGTATATTGTGACCTTCTAAAATTAGGAATGTTGAACGTTCGTTATGAAATATCTGGTATAGTTGAATCAAACTTCTGAGATGTCACATCTCTTGCAAAGGGGGTACTTTAGACCCCACCCAGCACTGAATTTCGTTCAAGTATCACTTTTTACATTCAAAACTTTCACAATTTTTACTAAAAAGATATTTTCTCACAAATAATTAAGTTATTTATAGCGCAGTTTCGGTATTGGAATTATAATTCTGAACCACATCTTCATCGATCGTATCCAAAGGATAACCAGTAATGTCTTCATTTTCTGACAATTCATTAGACTCACTATGGGAACAGAAACGATAATCAATACCATATTAACATTGTCCATAGCATCACCAGATTCATATTCCGATTCGATTATACATTCGTCATCTGAAGAAACCTCTGCTAACAATTTTCGCATGCCTTCCATCTCCTCATTGCAGCACAAGTAGCATGACAATTTGAACTAAAATGAAGAAACGCGGGCACTCGCATGGGGTCTATCAGACCCCAAAACCACAATTCTACTAAAACCGCTTTTGGAATGTCAAAGATAATTATTCCTTTCCTTAGAGGGTGACCTTGAAGGCAGCTACTCTGGGTTTGACAAATTTAAAAAAATAAGAAGTTAGGTAATTCGAAACATGTATGTCTGTGGGGTCTAATAGACCCCCTTTGCGAGTGCTGCCGGGTTAAAATTGTCATTCTACTTATCGTATGATTGTGTCAACAAAAATTGCAAACAATGCCAGCAGAAATTTCTACATACAAGCAATCTATAAACAAATCCAAAGAGAATTAGTATAATGCTGTAGTAAATAATAAGGGTAATCGTTCTGATACAAGTGTCAAACTTTTTCGAAAATTGAAGAATAACTATTGATGCTAGTCAGTTTGATTCTAGAGTATTGATTGACTTATTATTGGGGCTAGTCAATTGATACTAGACATTTTTACAAGTCATATGTGTCCCAAAAAATATGATTAAGTATTTAATTAAAATAAACTTCTCACCGTTTGTAATTTTCAATTTCGTTTAGTTTTCACAATATGTTTACTTGTTGTTATATTGGCATAGCATTTAGAATCGATATTAACACGGAGCATTCTAATATGTAATAGGTTTTTATTAATAATTGATAGGTGTAACACTAAATAGGAAGGAGTTAAGTTGAATTATCTTCGCACTACAGCTACACGAGGGCTTATTGGCGTAGGGCATCACCATTTAGAACCAGAATCAAGTAATAAGCCAATACTTGAGTAGGCACCTGACACAACCATTAAGGTCACATCAAACAGCGTTGAGGCATTTTAACAATAACATGCACTCCCTCTACACAAAGCATTATTTGATTTTGATGTATATTTTTTGGTTGCACTTACCATTTTAGGTCGACAGTTATTTTGGCGAATGATGCCTGGATTTGAAGCTGAGACCAGGAACCTCCCACTTGCAAGGCCAAAGCCTTAACTGTCTTGGCTCCTCAGCCCACTGGCTCCTCAACCCCACCAAAAAATATCCTAAATTTGGCTATCATCTGCACTTTGAAAGGAAGACGAATAACAGTGTGAAATTTTTGTCAATGAGTTAGATGGGGCAGTTATTCTATTAAATGTCTCCCAAATAACTCGCATTAAAATGACACACTAGTTTTTCCATAACAAACATGACATTAACTGAAAACAAAAGAGAAAAAAAATGTAGATACAACGCATTACAACTGATGTTTGGAGGAACACATTTCAAATTCTAATGTTAGTTACTTGATTTTTTAACAATTGAAATATATGTTGAAAGATACACTGACTGTTAAATCATTTATATAAAATTATAAATAGATTACTAGGTCCAAAAAAATTTAGTGAATGTTATTGTTCCATGCTAAATACAATCGAATCGTTATTTAAAGCAATAAGTTTTAATTTAACATTTAATGACCTAAACATAATTTTAGCTGGGCAGCCATATAGGTAATTCCGTGCAAAATTAACCTGTCTGTAGTGCAGGTAATCGTTCTGTAACATTTAATACGATCGCATACATACACAAAAGGATAACAGCATGCTTGTATATTTATGATGTGCCGATAAAAGTTAAACCTATCTACAAACATTTTAAAATCATGAGAAAACAAAGTCTTACCTGGTTTATCTTCTATTAATACTGGATCAAAAAAAATTATGTCATTAAAAATATATATTAAAAAATTATTTCAGCGATTTAAACCATAAACAAAAACACTAGACAAGAAAGAATATGTTACGGTTGCAGCCATAATGCAATAGGAATACAGTAATTCGAAAACAAATAAAATAATATGCAGATTTATGGCTAAAACTGCCATTTGTTTAACTTAAATTATTTTTCGATCTTTTTGAGTTAAAATGTTCATTACAATAAACTGTATGACATAAGAAACAAGTCAAGAAATACTTTTTTCTTAGGTTTGGTTTGTTTGAAAGCTTTATGATCTGTCTATTACGACACGTACAGCGATTAAAAATATTTACTACACAAATTATGTCCCAATGTATTCCGCTTTTAACTAATTATTGATAAACAAGTTCGATAACGAATATTTGTTTTATTTTTTCTTTAAAATGTATTAAATTACGAAGCATTGTGATAGAATTCTATAGCTTAGTCTGCTATCATTGAGTAAACAGTAACAATAGAGTATTTCAAATGTTTTCAACTCGGTATTTCTCCGTAATTTTCATTTATGATTGTATCTTTTAAGGTTTTACTATATAAAGAAATACAATGTAAGATTTCTGCAGCTAAAAAGTAATCACTCATTTCCGCTATTATTAAAAAACGTTTTATGCTAGTAAACATTTTTTCAGCACTAAGCTAATGATATTCTATATATCTCTGAAATAATTAAAAAGAATATCTTTCCTCTTTTATTGCCATTGCCGTCCACGAAGCGATGCAAATAAATGGCAATGAAATTAAATTTATTAATGACACTTAAACCAAGAACACATGAAATATTTTATGCAATAAAACAAAATTATAACGAGTTTTTCGTAATTCTTTTTTAATTTTTAAGTTACACTCAATGAAAGTCAATGAAATACATGTATAAAAATATTCATAAGTGACATAATCATCCGATTCCGTTACCGGGACAGGATTTTCACGGCAATATTACTTCTACCAAACCTCATTTTGAAATTTCATAATAAAAATTTGAACAAGAAAGCTTGATTTTTAATGACGAACAAAAATATCGACACAACATAACTTGTTCTTATAAGTTACTTCAGCTCTTATTATACTAGAATATTTGTTATACATACAACCAGTGGCGGATTTATGGGGGGGGGGGGGATAAGGGGGCTTTAGCGCCCCCCCCCCCCCCCCCCCCCCCATGAGCACCAACTTGTACTAGATAAAAACAGTTTCCCCAAAAAATAAATTTCTTAAAAATATTCAAAAAAAAAAATTTTTTTTTCAAAAATTATTGATAATTGAGGCTTATATACCATCGTGAGGTTTATATATATATCTCCATCGTGTAGCTCTAGTGCGACGATAATTCAAAACCAAACCTAACCACCATCTCCAACTTTGACTTAAACCACTTTTGCACTTAAACATTATCACGAAAGATTTAGATAGCTTCGCGAAGCATATCAATAAAAGTGGCGTAAGTCAAAGTTGAAGGTATTGGATTTTGAATGTTTGCTCTTCATATTAATCCAGTTTTTTTAGTTATAAGTTAATAGAGGGCTTCACTGAAAATCGATGGTATATTAAACCAGCTTAAAACTGTATACCCCAGTTTGTAGTTCACAGGTTAAGATTCGTCACTCTGACGAATTTTTTATGATATAAATAAACATTAATCTACTATCTTTATAACAGTACTGGGCCAGCGTTCACCTATGGAGGTTGCCTGACCACAAGTAAATCTTTCTTATTTGTGCTTTATAAAAACTTTTTACACATTGTAAAAAGCAATCTAATTTTTATCCACAAGTTTTTTATTCTTATTATTGTTTTCACTTTTCGCATGTTTATAATTTTCAACTTGCTTATACTTGTTTTCGCTTGTTTTACTTCCTTGTACATAGTAATTTATAGTTTCTCCCAGGATAACAATTTTTTTTTTCGTTTAAAATAAAGTAAGTAAGAAATTACTAATTTTTATTAATTTTATTTTGAAAGTTACTTTATTAAATGCATACATATTTGGGAGAGTTACCTACATTTTTTAAATATGCACTTGCTTGTTAGCTTATACTTTAAATAAATATAAATTAATAGAAAAATGTATATTTCTAAATTGAAAATGAGTGTAAATTGTACAATTAAATAATGAAATTGTGTGACAAAGCTATACAGTGCCATGATTTCATGCAGAAATTTGTTTTTGGTTTGTACGATCCTACATCTGCTACGTGTTCTGATTTTAATATGTATAAAAGGTCAATTAAATAATTTAATATGCAATTAATTAAACATTAAAAATATTTAAGCACCAAATACACACAGTTTATTTTAAGAAATTAAATTACATTAATTAATATAAAATTTAATTTGTGGTAAAAATTCAAAATATTGATTTAAATCATTTAAATTAAATACAAACTAATTAATTATTATTACTTATTAATTTTCCGAAGCAATTAGCTAAGAATATGTAACAAAAACTAATAATTGAACGATTCACATATTAATGCAAAATTAGTTTTTTCTCCCCCCCCCCCCACACACACCGGAAGTTGAATCCTCCGGCGTTAGCCCCCCCCCCCCCCCCCCCCCTTGTTGAAGTTCTACATCCGCCACTGCATACAACGAGTCCTTATATGCTGTTACTCTATGACCAAATATTTCACGCCTGTTAAAGTTAAGCCTAACTTGCACGTACAATTTTTCTTTGCAAAAATTCTACAAAAAGTTAACGTTGTACGAATCTTGTATAAGGGCATTCTTTTTTTATTTACTTTTAGTAATTTTAGTAAAAAATTAATTGTTTGTTTTATAATGCATTTTCAGATGATATTTGAAGATAAAATTTCATTATTGTTTTAATGGTTTCATTATGTGCTAATTGTACAAGTGACAATAAAAATGCGTAATTCAAATAAATCTTTGGTGTTCCTATACATTGCCCTTTGAGTAATTTTCCTTATTGGTGCATAGCTTTAAGATATTCACAATTAATTAAACATTTCCATACACATATGGTATATTGCAGCACTTATGCTTAACCATACATCTATGGCACTTTGCCATATAAACGACGCATTTTTGTTGTGTTCCACAGGCTTTTACCATAGCATTTTTCTTATAATGCTCTAGACTGGAAATTTTTAATAGTAGCCAGTGGCTACCAGAGTGAAAAAAGATGGTAGCCACATTTGGATTTTTAGTAGCCAGACGTGATAAAATAAAGTGCGATATTCCGCAAAACAAAATTTTAATTTTAATAAAGAAATTTTTGATATGAAAAGATTGACAGTAAACAAATTATCATACCAAATATGTAAGTTTTATGCGCTTGGTAATTATTGAAAGAAAATTATTTTATGTACAATCAGTTCAACTGCTATTAGTTTCAGAGAATTCTCGACGTCGCCCACGATTGTTCCTGAAATTTTCTCATATCCGAATTTTATCACTATTATTTTAGAAATGCAGCTTCAGTATTAATTATTTGTTGAACAAAAAGGAAAAATTATGATCGCCACTTCTGGCGACTGGGGTTCGATTTTTAGGTAGCCACTTTCGATGTAATAGTAGCCAGTTGGCGACTGGCGACCGCTAATCTAGAGCTTTATTTTCTTACCTTATTAACTTTGTTACTGGACTTCTATTAAGTGGATGTACTAATGTACGAAGTGGATGTACTAATGTACGGATGTACGAAATCGGAACAAATCAGGACAATTAGTATTGCAACGTTTAATTAATGAAAGAGTCGAAATTGAGATGTAATATTTGAAAAGCCAAAACAAATGTAATGGCTGGAATAATGAGACAAAATTAACTCTCTCGAGATCACGTTCAGATAAGTTTTTTTTATACTTTGCATTTTTTTAATATTTAAATATTATTTTTTTTATATAAATTGGGTTGTTTCATATTGTGATTGGCAACGGCTCCAACGGTTTGTTTTCATTTTTTGTTCGGAATCACTTTTGGTATTCGAAAATTAGTTTTCTATGAATATTTTACTAAATAAATTTTTTAAATGAAAACTTTTTGCTGCGCTGTTGGTTGTTCATTAATTAAAGAAAGCTTGCATGGAAGGAAAAGTTTCTTTTCATCAATGACGGTAATTTTGAGAGTGAAACCACCAATGAAATCACCAGATGTTTAAAAAATCGTTGCAGTGTCCCCATTGCCTCAATTATAGAGTCCTTTCAAGCTAACATAAAAATATATTGTGGTGCAAGAAATGCATTTTATTAGCTTTGTACCATAAGGTTTCTTTTTATTAAATTAAATATCGCGCTGGTAGTTAGATTGAATCCGGGTTTTGAGTGGCAAAAAAAAATGGTGAATGAAAATGAATTCTTTTTCGGTGCATGACAGGTTAAATATTGTCTAATGGAAACAGAGTACCAATCGGAGCAACGATCAATGGGAAAGCGGGAATGAAAGTCGGAAGGAATTGCGTCAGATGAAATAAGCCAAGTTTAGGCGGAATTTGCTCAATAATGTGACTGGTTTTCCCAGTTATTCTATATCATGGCATTTGCCTTTCATGTACGCATGTTTGCATTTCTTGTATTTATTATTCTACTCTAGTTATTCTTATATAATTATTCTTGTTTTTTGGAACGTTAACACTTTAAAGACGGGCGTCGACTGACCCATAGACTAAGAACACTCTAAGTTTGAAACTCTCATTGGATTTTCAATGGAGAATTTCCATATTGAAATTAACTTAGAAACTAGCACTCCCGTTGTGTATAAGGGAACTAATGTAACGGTTTCTGGCTGCCTATTTCTAGTCACCTTTAGAAGCTTTAACAGAGCACAGAGCCAATTACTCCTCGTAATTTAGAACCCTTATCAAGTGACGAAAGGGATCTATTTTTGACAACTTATTTTCGACTTTATTTTTGAATATGTACAGCTACTCATTGGGCTCCATCCTCAAGACATTAGACCTTGTGCTTTGTTTCCTTCATTAATAAACCTACAGACTGACTACGCTTGTCATTTTAGACATGGTCCCCCAAAGGTCCACAAGTGATTCGATTGAATAACTCGTCAAATATTCATCCAAATGTAAAAAAAAAACTTAGATTTAGGGGTTTTCGAGGATTCTTCACACTTTTAAGTAACTAAAATTGGGTTTTGCTATTGAAAATTTTAAAGTTCGTAACATTATTAATATTAAGACGGCTCCTTAAGCAAATTTTGTGTCATGCAATTTACTCAGAATGTTATTTGTTCACATAGTCAAAAAGGTTCGATTTTATATAGGATGACTAACGGTCGAAATAATCACTAGTGGGTAAATTTTTTTCCGCAGCTGTACATTCCGAAAAAACAGTGCGCTACAATCGGAAAGCACAATTATGCCAATCAACAAACCAATCTTTAATAGTGTATTAGTTCCTTTCGACACGTTAGGAGAGCTAGGCATTAGATTAAGTTGCTGGTCTAGAAGATTCTTAGTCTATGGGTCAGTCGACGCCCGAAAAAAATTCTTTGTTTAATTCATTTTATTTGTGGAGGTATGAATAAAAGTTTGTGAAACTTTTTTTTTTGACATTATGGGTGTTCAACTTTGAATGCTTACATCTGAACAAATAACACAAATTAATTCATTTTCTTTTGGATCTGGGGTATTTTGAAGATGATAAACATTTTTATATAAAAAAAATGGGTGTTGCCATTAGAGTTTTCAAAGTTAGTACTCATTTTAATATGTAGACTACCTTTTATACAATTTTTGTTGCCAGTTCTCAATAATCCCTTACGCAACTTCTGAAAAATGTTACCTTTTACAAAATTCCTTGCCCAATAGCAGCCGAGAAACTAGGGGTGGATCGTTTTTTTCCCCAGCTATACTACAAACTTAACATGGGAAGACCAGCATGTGATGTTTTACTTCTCCTTAAATTTTTTACTCTGCACACAATCAACATTAGCAGCGAAAAGGATTTTACAGAACCGGTTCGCTGTTTTCAAGCTTCAAGAAGCCACAGATAGGATATGAAAAACAAATTAGATGAAATAAGTGTTCCTTAAGGCCTTATCACACGAGAGCTCGTTCGCTCAGCGACGTCCCTACACCCATCCAAAAACCAGTTTTTCGAGCAGCTTTTGCTGGCTGAGTTTTTTCGAGTCGACGTGAAAAAATCCAGTACTTTTTTGCTCAGCGAACGGCTGCTCCAATCAAAAACGAAGTTCAGTCGTGACGTCATGGCCGAGCCCCCTCCTTGTACCTCCTCCTCCAATACCGCGATAATACTGCTTTTAAGTTTGTGATGTCACGCATGACGTAGGCATTCTCGTGTGTGACGTTTTGCTGAGTGAACCAAAAGTTGTTCGACCAGTGACCAGCGACTTTTCTACCGTCTGATAAGGGCTTTATGCATAAAACTATAGGATTTATATTTTTCCACTATTCGCTGAAGTTATTCCTCTACTTTAAAAGTTCCTTCGCTCTTTTGTTAGAAAATTATTATTATTTTTTTTTAATTCAAGACTTCATACAGAACAGTTCTGAACTTTCTTGTCTTGCGAAATAATAATGAAAATTAAGTATAAATATTTGAGTACAATTGGTATTAGATTGCAAACTGAATATTATTTGGGGAGTTTTAATATATTTATTTGAATTTTAATTTCATAATATTTACCCAACTTGTTTGTTAATGGAAATGTTTATAAATGGATGTTTATAAATGGAAATAGAAGCAGTCGAACATCAGACTGCATTTATTTCCATCAAACACCTATGCATCCGAAATTGCGTTGTAATAGTTTTTTATTAACCTCTTAAGACCCGAGCAAAATCCTACACGTACATTCTAAATCTAAACATACTTTTCGTACAAATATATGCTAAAAAGTATGTTTTGAAAAGAAATTTTTTTAAAAAAAATTATGTTTATAGTTATTTAGAACCCGCTTTAAATTCTAAAAATACACATTCTTTGTGCTATAAATGTAACAAAAATGGCCATATCACTTATTTGTAGTTAACAAAATATTTTAACATTGTTTTTAATGCAAAATGCCTTTAAAATTAACTACTAAATGAATTTTTTTTAAGTTTTTCTTTTAATTTGTAATTAATTTTTTAAGAACTCTTATATCGTATTGATCAACTTCATTTTTTTATCGAAATAAATGACTTATACATGTAATCAACGGCTGAAAACTGATATTTGGATCTTTTTCTATCGGGCCAGGTCAATTTCGGAACTAATTATAACGTGTTAGTTGTTTGTGGGGAGGTTTTAAAAATTGTCGCCAAATGGGGACGCCAGATCACAAGAGGTTAAATTTTAATAAATCATAATTTATTTGTATATTGTTTTTGCATGTAAACACTATAGAAAAAATAAAAGAGACTAGTTGCACAATTTTTAAAACTAGATAGCTAAGTAACAAACTAAACTCGACTGCAAAATGTAGTACGCTGAGCGTCTTCAGTTCAAACTTATTCCAAGTATTCATTGGTGACTGCAGGCCTAGGAAAGTCTCTTTTCTAGCTATTAGTATAAGTGTCTCCAAAAGTATATTTTTTCTGGTCAAAGTCTCTATATTAGCTTTTTTTCACCAGTGCGGCTAAATTTCGCCGAGATTTAACACAAACATTGCTGGCAAATTAAGAACTTTTTCTCTTGCAAATACACGTCTTTCGCTTTATGATTCCATCTATGATGTTACAACTCAACGCTACAGGATTGCCGCGTTTTGTTTTGTATTTTTCAACGGTGCTCATTGTGACATCTGTGTACAGCCGTCGGGTAAAATCTGGAAAGTCAGAATTGTACTTGGATTTTTTAGCGCCGAAAAAATCGGAATTATGCTTGAATTTGTTGAAAATTCTGGTTTGCCACTTTCTGGAAGTTTCGATTTATATAGATTTATGAACATAAGCTTTTTGTATCGTTTATTTCGAGGTTTAGAAATCAACCGATTTTTAAAAAAAATCCCCCATTGTAAATTTCAGATTTGCTGATTTCAAGAGTTCTCTTATTTTTCCGCAAATGTCAAATTCCTTTAAAGTTACAAGATTTGTCTTTTAAAATTTATAATTTCAAATTAATTGCTCGAATTTAAAAGTTATTTGTTATGTAGGGTTTTAAGATTTGCCGTTTGTTTGCTGATTTTCAGAGATTTTCGATTTTCCGTCTTTGCAGTTAGCCTGGATTCATTATTTGGGCGGAATTAAAGGTTATGTGATATGCTATTTTTTTTTATGGTTTGTTTGTTTTCAAGGGTCTTCAATTCTCGATTTTTGAAGATGCACGATTTACACATTTTCAGTTTCGCGATTAAAATATTTCCTACTTGTGATTTTGTCTTTTTTACTGATGTTTGAGGATTTTTTGAGTCATCGATATTCAAGATTTTACGATTAAGCGATCTTCGAGTTTTGTTGTAATTTGTACGGATTAGTGATTTTTTGACTTCAAAGTTATAGTTATGAATTGCAGTACAAAACAACAAGTTTAATTTTTCAATTTTAATAATAAAAATTTGATTAAAATTTGAAGATGAATTTGATTGATTACACTAAGATGTCTTAGAATATCAGTTACCGCCCAGTAAAATCCAACGATGCTTCCCGATTTGCTTATTTTGTTGCCTAGTAATTTTCATGAAATCCACCAATGAGGTTGCCTTGCTTCATAATGATTGACAGTTTTTTTTTTTTGCCTATGCTGATCGGAAGAGCGTCTCGTTACTTTTGCAGCTCCGGTTCAGGCCAAAGGTGGCAGTGGTGGCCTGATGGTGTTAGACCAGTGGTTCCCAACCTTTTCTGGACCATCGCCCCTTTCATTAGGTTGACTACCACATATCGCCCCCTTTTAATTTTTATGCTTTCTCCAATTATAATTCGGGTTAAAATATAACTAATAAAGCAATTTTTTCATTTTAAACCCTAACTACTTTATATAAAAACAAACAAAGCAGCTTTATCCGGTCACTCTTAAATAAAATAGAAAAATAAAATGCTTATATTTAACAGAGTTTTTTTTTTTTAAAGAACAAGGGTTAAAAATTAACTAAGATCTTTAAACTGGATTCTGCAAAATTTAAGAGAGTTGATAATAAAAATTAAAGAAAAAAGTGAATGTTGAAAACTTTTTTTATTATTTTATCTTTTGTTAAGGTCAAGTCAAGTATTTGTGGCATATGTACACCTGATTTCTTTGTTTAGTAAGGAGCTGGATGATAACAGAAAAAAATCATTGTTCAACTAAATATGTTGACGGGTACGAGATGAGAAGTGATTCGGTTTTTTACCACAGTTGTGGATAATTGCAAAATAAGTTTAACGCAGGCTAACTCATAACCTCCCTGCTTGAAAATGATTTTCGCCTCACAGTCATACTTCTATTCAACTAACTCCATCTACAAAGAGTTATCAAAGTTATCTACAACTCACCAGCTTTTAATGAGAATGGATCTACAATAGAATCAGGAATTTCTAACTTGGTCAAATCTTGTTAGCATTCCATTTTAACTTGTCAAGGTGATCAATAAAAATTAGAATGGTTTTATTGTACTGCAGTACAGTATATTATTTTAATTTCCCCCCTTTGAATACTCATCGCCCCCCTATCACCTCCAAACTATTTATTGCCTCCTTGATAACACAAATCGCCCACTTGGGGGCGATCGCCCCCAGGTTGGGAACCACTGTGTTATAGACTAACACCATCAGGTCGGTTACCATTTTCACTCTACCCAATCTTTAAAAAAAATATTACGATGGCGCTTCACACTTTGATATTTGGTTAGGCTAGACTATTTTAAGAACAGCACAATTTGAGCGCACAGGCTTCCTCTAAAGAAGGTATTTTCAACTCAACGTTGGTGCTGTCATTTTGTGAGAAAAACAATATCAGTCACACTCATTTATAACAAGCACGAAGGACCACAGCATTTACTCATTAAATCCGAGTGCTAAAAAAGGAGTCTTTAAAGGAAAAAATAGTTTCAGTCATTTTTTTTTATTATAATCATATGCTTCTATTAACAATTTCGCTACAAAAGATTTTTGCTCAATCGTAATATTTGATAGGAATAACATTATCGAATCCTTAGTTCGCCTAGGATTGATAAAGAATGCATTAACTATGCATATTTTTTACCTAAAAAATTCCAAATCAAGTTTTATGAATTATACAAATAATGTAATGTTAATGAAAAAATACAATAA
The DNA here is from genome assembly GCA_023701765.1 of Hylyphantes graminicola. Taxonomy (NCBI): domain Eukaryota; kingdom Metazoa; phylum Arthropoda; class Arachnida; order Araneae; family Linyphiidae; genus Hylyphantes; species Hylyphantes graminicola. Next base: position 36,618,653 of record CM043121.1, read on the forward strand.
TGTAATGTTAGAGATGTCTACCATTTACTTATATTTTATGAACTCCCTCCTCATTTTTTTCAACACAAAGTCTTTAATAATATCGCTGAAATCAATTTTCATTGTAATGTCCATTTCTATTGACAACAATTAATGTGCACTCACTCTACACAGGATATTCATTTTTCGAGAAACATTTTGGGCTGTAAGGGCGTTTAATAGATTGCATGCAAAGAAAAAGCCTTAACCGACTGGGCTCTTTAGCTACAGGAGTTAATCGGAATAAACGGGATATTCAATCAGATTCAAACACTTCGCTTTTCCAAACAAATTCAAGGACACGAAATTCACTAATAACCTAAATATATAAAGCGTGTATAAGCAAACGCTACAATTTTTTTACTAAAAATCATCTAAAATGAGAATCCCCAGTATAGGCAGAAGTACAAAAAAAAAAAAAAAAAGGTTCAAACGTAAACAAAAAGTATTTTTGATTCCATCTGTTCGTGTGATCATGACTCACGGAACATCTAGGAGTCAGACACTTGAACAGAAGAAAATATGCTGGTTGCTCGACTTGATCTAAACTGGAGCTACAAAAGCAACAAGGCACTTTTCCGATCACAGAGCCAGAGAACTGTCAATCATTCTGATCCAATGTGACGGTAAATTTCGTAAAAATTACTAGGCAGCAAAATAAGTAAATCAGGAATCATTATTGGACTCCTCTTCCGAAAATGGGAGTTTGCACTGGCTGGCCGCGTTTTAAAGAAAACCTAGTGTAATCTATAATCTTAATTCATCTTCACATCTTAATTAAAAATTTTTTATCTTCATTATAAGAATCTGTTTGAACTTATTGTTTATTGAAATTTAGGTTTAGTTTTACCTAATTACGGTGATACCGCTTAAATCGAACCCTAGTTGCAAACATGCCGATTGTTAAAAAAATTAAATAAAAACCGAAATGTAGCAATCTTAACGTTTTTTCAAGAGAACAAGACTAAAGAAATAGGGAAAAGTTCAGAACGAAAATTCAGTGGTGTTAAAGATTAAAAATGTAAGCTAATTATGAAGTGTGCCGAAAATATCCGTCAAGGGCGGAGCAAGAAGCAATGGAAAGGTAAAAAAAATTTTCGTATTTTTAAAATTCGTAATTCCTAAAAGTAACTGTTGCACCTTCTGAAAAATCTAAAAGCGTTACTTGAAAAAAGTAAATGTTACAAGTAACGTGTTACTCCAATCAATGGTCTCGAGGTTAATGTGTAGTCATAATGAAACTGTCATACTAAAAGAAGCTTTAAATTTCGATACAAACCTATATTTCTGCATTAGACAGCGGTAGTTCTGTCTGTTTGCAAGCTACGTTTTAGTAATATCAAGGAAAAAAATAACAAGTGAAAAATCATTTTATTGTTTCTATCAATAGAATTAAACAAAGTGCATAAGTGTGTAAATTAAATAAGTGTAAACAACCATCAATTGTTGAAAAACATATTAAGTTTCATAACAATATTTCCGATTTTTAACAAAATTATTGAATGAAATAAAATTAAAATATAAATTTTATTCCAAGCTAAATAAAATAAACTACTATACAAGTTTTAGCTACCTTCATTGTCAAGTTTAAAATAAGTCTACTAAGGCATTTAAAAATGCACTGTCCAAAAACTAATTTGACATTACAAAGATATAATAAACTTAACATATCTTGGAATTGATGCTTTAATGCACACGAGTATGAATAAAAAAGCAATTAACTAGGATTTTTTTTTCCTGAAAAGAAAACAATTACAAAACTTATCTTCAATAATCTTACGATGTTTAACCCTCTAATGCATACTGTTACCGTTTGGTAACAAGTAACATAATCCACTTTATTCTATTAAATTAGAGCTCCTCCTAGACAAATCTGTGTTTTTTCATCAATAACATTTCATTTTAAAGTTTTAGTTACTAAGAATCCTCACAGATGACGGTAGTAAAAGTGTATTCAAAATTAAAGATTATTAACTTTTAATAGATTATATTAACTTAATTAATAGATTAGATAATTAATAGATTATATTAACTTAATTAATAGATTATTATTAACTTTTGCGAAATTACGTTTTTGTCAGTATTCAAGGAATAATAATCTTAGTACTAAATACTAATAAATTGTTTCGAAAAATTAATCATTGTTGAAAAGGGTTATTTTAAAATATTTTTGGTAGTTTTCTAGTCATTTTTTTTATCAAAATTGGAATTTTGCAGTTGGTTTTTGTCATAAGGAATTTTTTTTAAAAATTGAAATTATTAAAATTCTAATGCAGTTAAATTTTTTTTAGTATTTTTTCCATAATGTGCGAGTATGAAAGATACATATATATATATTTTGGGATGAAAATAAAAATTCATGCATTAGAGGGTTAAACTTGCACTCAGAGCAAAACAATCAGGATGTGAAAAGTAATGTAAATTATAATAACTGTTATCAAATATTTTAACAAAAATGTCATAAAATCATAACCATGTTAAAACCTAGCTGTAACAAAACTTCACACACACAAAAAAAATCAACGTTACAAACACCAAATCAAAACAACCAGTAAAACAAATGAAAAAAGATGCATTTGGCGAGCAGATCGTACTGAAGTGACCTGCCGCATGCAATAAAATATTTACAAGGGAATACTAGAACAATTTACAAACTATTAGAACCCTTCCGAATCTTTCATAACCACTGTATACTGAATCATCGAAAAGATAATTACCTAGCATCACAAATGAAACACTACTAGTAATAATAAAACATTACATTAACTCAAAAACAGCCTTTCATGTGCTTAGGGGCAAAGAATGACCAGTTAGATTTAAGAAAAAAAAACCTACAAGTTTTTGTATGTCCCCCTGATATTGTATACACAGCGACATTTTTAAACTATACATGGAAGAGGTTTATAGAATTGCATATAAAAGTTAACTGGAACCGTATGCAGTGTATCAAAATCTCTGCAATCAAAGTAAGCTGTCTTTAATCAGTTTATAATAATATAAATCATGTAATAGGATACATGTTGCTCATGAAAAGTACCAGTAGCTCACTTGGTAAGAACTACCAATTCAAAAGAAGTTTCCAGGAATCATTTTATATTGGATTTGAACTATTTTAGATTAAATCTGCAACATTCATTGGCATCTCTTCAATCTGCGTGTTGTAGAACTGCTCAATATCACGCATGGTTCTCTTGTCATCCTCGGTGACGAAATTTATGGCAACGCCTTTCCTGCCGAATCGTCCACCTCTGCCAATCCTATGGGGGAAAATTAATTAAAATAACATGTAATAAAATAATTTGTATGGTTGAACTTTCATTAAGAGAAATACAGGGTGAGGCAAACAAAAGTGGCCCCGTCTAGAGATGGGAATATGCTGAAATGCTTGGAAAGAAAACTCTTGAAGCCGCCTGAAACCTGTTTTTGCATTGATTGGATCGGATTAGCTTCACATTAGAGCTACTCATAGTGGCGAGTTCAGATCTTAGTTTGTATGGTATCAAGACGTCCCATAATGCAAATTGTGCATCTTGCAATCAATTTAGAATGTTTTGCATTACCAAAAACAAAAAGGTTCGATTCTCTAGGATAAATAACGACCGAAACAATCAAATAATCACTAGTGGGAACTTTTCTTGATCAGCTCTACAAACCTTGTTAATATTTCATTTCAACAAGCTTCTAAAACCGTAGCGTAGTTGCCGGCGAATAAGTCGCCAGGCATTTGTTTGGGCTTAATATTGAAGCGATCAATAGCTTCAGCTAGCAAACCTGTTTTTGTATTGGTTTTTAGACTTGGCAACATTTCTGTTGTATTCTTATCTCTAGACCGGGGCCACTTTTGTTTGCCACACCCTGTATTTCTCAGGAATGATCAGGCACAGTTTTAGGAAATTACTGTCACTTGAGAAAATATGTAAATATTTGAAAGCTTTTGAATTTGATGAAAATTTCTCAAGTCTTATTTGAAAAAAAAAAAAGATGCTGAAAGTATTTTTTTTATGCACAATATCGTCAGTCAAATGACAAAACCACGAATATGAAAAATCACAGGGATGGAAAATAATACCATGAACACCGCAGTTTTCAAGAACCAACAAACCCTAGAATCAATTTGCACATCAAGGTTTTGTTATTTGACCCACAATATCTAAACTTAAAAAAAAAATATGTCAATGCATATTTTTAGGGTTAACAAATAGGGGGATTAGGGACAACAAATTTCTCTGAATGCACAAGCCCCTAAACAATTACTAAATTTAATTAAAAAAATACTTGCAAATGATACACTTAATGCATCATAGTGCTTGATTCAGGGGGTCCCAACAAAATTTTCATGAGGACCCCCCATCGAGCCGCTATTGTGACAAGGACCCCCAATAATCCCTAATCTTAAAATGTGAAAGTTGGAGCCAAATTAAGAGTCTTTATAAGTTTTTGTCAGTTACAAGAGAGTACTCCATCAGTATGCAGATAGTTTTATTTTTCAGTTCTTAAAGCGATGAGTTAAATCTGCCTTTTGAGCCCCCCATTAGTGCTGAAATATTAGATTTCAAACTTGAAACTTTCACTCTGAAGTCCGACCACATACAGCAGAAGTACTGCCTCTATCTAATTCTAGTTTTGCACTTAACTCTGCTTATGCAGGAAGCGTCCAAAACAAAAAAAAATTGTAATCATAAAAATATATTTAATATATTTTTTTTATTGAAATAGTATCTTGCGGACCCCTCTGGCATAACTCGAGGACCCTGGGGGTCCGCGGACCATCTGATTAATTTGTTAAATATAAAAAGATATATGCAGGAGTGCGGTTGGTCTGTTAGTTGGAAACTCTTGTAAGGTAATATTTGTATACAAAATGATCCGTATACAATTTAATCAAAATACACTTTTCATCCTGAAAAAATTGCCAAATTTTCTCAAATAATATTCAAATCTGTTAGACCTTAAATGAAATAATTGTTTTAAACAGGTTTTCTGGATGGATTCACAAATAATTTATGGAACTCTTTACATGAGCGGAAGGATCTTCTCTATAGCATATTTCTATTTACCCAACTTAGGTTGGCAAGGAGTGTAATAAGCATGGCTGTAAATCATTCTGTCTTATCAACAATACATTTTCCAGCTAAATTTAAAAATAATTAGATACTTCTGTTTTAACAGTAAAAAAACACACACAAATTAATTTCCATCAGAAAAAAAATCCACAGCACACCATTTCTGTATAATGGGGCTTACTAATACAGATATCTTAGTGAACTTCTATCTCCAGAATTACAGTACTTTCCTGCTTATGACAGAATAATTGGGATCTTACCTATGAATATAGTTTTCCCTATTGGTTGGTAGATCGTAGTTTATGACTAAAGACACCTGTTGAACGTCAATTCCTCTAGCAAGCAAGTCCGTCGTAATCAAGACGCGACTTGAGCCAGATCGGAACTCTCGCATAATAACATCTCTTTCTTTTTGGTCCATATCACCATGCTAGAAATAGAAAACTCAATATTACAGTTGAACCCCGGTATAGTGAACCCTCGCTTATAATGAACCTTTTTAGTGGTCCCTTCCGAACTCCTATTTAACTAATGTTATTTAATATGGATATAGTGAACTACTTAAAAAATGGGAGTTCAGTTATAGTGAACTTAAATTTCCTTTCTTTATTTTTTTTGGTTCAGTTCTCCATATTTTAAGATACACTATAAATGGCAAGTGGCAGCAAGGAAGAAATCTTTAACAATGTGTCACATTTCAACCTGACCTTCCCCTCATATTGTACTCAAACTGGACCTGTTTAAAAGTAAACATACCTTTTCTCCCCCCCCCCCCCCCACCGGGTTCCAGGAACCACCCTTTCTTATTGAACCATTATTCATATTCCACATCCCACCCATCCACACTTTCGTGGAAGGCTTGTCTCCAGATAATATGACAATTAAATACCCTTTCCTGGATGATTTGTCACGGCTTGTACGACAATACGTACTGGTGTTGCAACTTCTCCTCCACAGTTGAATGAAGCCATTTTTCTTCCCAGCTACACATTTTTTCTTTTCAACTACCCCTTGAAAACTGGGGATAAGTGTCCAAATGTCCAATTCACATGCACTTATCTGTTACTCGTATTTCCTTATGAACTCTAATCGTAAACAATCCAAAGTCACCATTTTCTTTTACAGAATGTAGGCATGTAGAGGTAACATATTAAATTCATTATTACTTAATTATATGTATTTACATTCCTTTTGTACCAATAATAATTTTGAGAAAATTTCAAAATTAATTAATATTTTTTTTGAAAATTTATTGAATAATTAAATTATTTATTCAATTAATTCAAGGTATGCAAAATCTTTATTATTTTTATAAAAGCGTATAAAATATAGCGATATATTAATATATCGTAAAATACTTTATTCCAGAAAAATTGGATATAGTGAACCCTCGGATATAGTAAACCAATTGTTGGTTCCGTAGAGGGTTCACTATAGCGGGGTTCGACTGTATATATTTTTTATAATATTTTTAAGTATGCACGATTGTAATCTTTTTACAAGGAATAGATGTTGCAAGTTATTTTCCCCGTTTGACATTAATAAACCCTAATTTGGAGCTAGGTTAGACCATTTACAACACTCTTAAAACAAAAGAGTGAAACCCACTTCAGTAGGAGAGGTGCATTTTCGACACAGGAAAGGAGTGAATATTAACTCAGACTGAGTTAAAATCACGCGTTTGGAGTGATCCTGTCGGAGGTTTAACACACAAAGGATCCACTCCAAAAGGGGAAGTGCATTTTCTAGATTGGGGGAGTGAAAATTAACTCAGAATGAGTTAAAATCTATCGTTCGTTTTAAGAGTGAAGACTACTTACAATGCCGAATTAAAAGTAACTGGGAAACTATTAAAACAACCAACAACTTAAATTTATTTGCAATGCATAAAAAATCAAAATGAAATATTTAATTAAAAAATGGCAATACTTAACAAGAGCAAGATGGTAGGATTTTAACTTACCAATGCAGATACTGTGAAGTCCCGACTGTGCATTTTTTCCATAAGCCAGTCCACTTTTCGCCTAGTGTTGCAAAAAATGACTGCTTGCGTAATAGTTAAGGTTTCATACAAATCACATAAGGTATCTAATTTCCAATCCTGAAAAATAGTAAAAATGAATATAGACTTTTTTAAAAAATATATATACTGCAAAAACAGAAAGGTTCACCTGTATTTTCAACATAAAAGAAAGGAGTTCAGGGTCGCCACACATTTTGATAAAAAAAAATCAAGGACTATTTAAGGATACATTTCTCCATTTTCAAGGACTTTATATTTAAAAATGCACTTAAAGTAAACGATAGTTTTTAAAAATTCATTTAGAAAATGAATAAGAGTTTTCTAACTTTCAAATGAACTTAAATATGTGTTATAAAATAAATACTTAGCTACCGAAAAGTATGGTATTTCGTTACTCCGTACAATTACAGTTACTTTCTGAAAAATCTTATGATGTTAATAAAGGTTTCCAAAAAAAAAAAAAAAAAGGAACACGTTATTCCAATCCGTGGAAAAAACGGTCACTTCAAGATAAATTGTGGGTCCGAAAAATTGAGGATTTTCAAGGTTATTAATGTTTTTCAATCACTTTTAAGACCTTGAAAATTGATGTTTCATTTTTAAGCACTTTTCAAGGTTTTCAAGGATCATGGCAACCCTGGGGGTTGCAGAAGATCTCAATGTTTGTGAATGCAGTTTTAATAAATTGACTCGTACCAAAAACTTTACGAAAATAGTATGTTTGAGGCCAAATGTGAGAATTTTTATGCTACTTCCAGCCATATGCTATTGAAAGTAATTACACAAATTTATTGACTTGGCTTCATGACCTAGATCTACGTCCTCCAAAAATATTTAATCAAAACAGTCATGATCACACGAAAAAAATCTGATAAATATTTTTTGAAAATTGTTATTTATCTATCCTGTTACAATTCAAACAAGATTTTATCCTTCACCTTTAGTTGAAAAAATATCAACTAGAAAAATGTAGCATGCAAAATAACACTTCAGAAAATACACATATCACCTTAACCATGGTACTTAAAAAAATAGACTATGGAATTTTGGTTTGTAATTTAAAATTAAGGGGAAGTCTAGGGAATAACAAAAAACTGGGAACTTAAAGATTTCCTTCATTTCCTAAATCTGGATTATAAGATGGTTTTTAACTTCTTTTTTTATTACAGTCAAATAAAAATAATTCATTTTTATGCCCAGCTACAATGTGTTAATTATGTGAAAAGAAAAATTATTAAAAATATCCAGAATATTATACACACCTCTCTTTCTACTGATATGTAGAACTGTTTGATACCTTCCAAAGTCAATTCTTCCTTTTTAACTAAAATTCGAATAGGTTCCCTCATAAATTTCTTTGTAACATCCAATACATCTATTGGCATAGTAGCAGACAATAAAATAACCTAAAATAAACACACACAAAAAAAAAACATTAAAAAGTGGACAAAACAAACATAAAATATACAATAGCAAAGTTGAAACTGTTTTTGTAAATAAATGACTTGTTAATAAGCTTACAGGATAAAAAAAAACCATTCTTTTACTTCATTCGTTATTAGAGATTCATCATAGTTTCTGATTTTGAACTTTAAATATCTATAAACTTTTGTTTTGTTAGACATCATAGTCACAGCACTTCCTTTGAAAAATTGTAATCAGGCAACAGGTTTAAAAGCATATTGAACGGGGAAACACTAAAATGAAATTCTAAATTATAAAAGTTTGACAGTTGTTACAAAAAAAAAAGTAATTTCAAACCTGGATAGATGTATTCAAAGTTGTGAAAACATCATAGATTTGGTCTTTGAAACCTCGCGAAAGCATTTCATCTGCTTCATCAAGTACAAACATTTTGATTTGGTCAGTACCTGAAATAAACCCATCAAAACACTCAGTCGATATTCACATAAATACATGACTCGTATCTGTTCACAGTTTTAGTCTATGGATTAACATGTAATGGCTCCTCAATCAAAGTTATACTCACCGGTTGGTTTGTTTGCAAACAAAGAATATTTGACACAGTAAAAATGAATTAAATATGATTTAGGACATTAGATCCATGATAGAAAATTAGTAGCATGGTGTCATTTAACTTGAGACTTTAGTTTGCTTTTAGTGCCAATGTTGTGTATTTTGTTTGAATTTTGCTTTGTTTCAATTTTAACTGCAGACCAGGGTTGGAAAAAAACCAGTTTTTTTTTTCAATAAACCCAGGTTTTTTTTTTGGTTTAAACCAGGTTTTTTCAAAACTTTTCTGGGATTTAAATAGTTTATTTGCAGGACTCTAATGATGTTTATATTAATTTCAAACTATTTTATGGTTTACTTTACTAATAAGATTCCCACATATTTTTTAAATTTGATATTTTATAAATGTAAAACTATTTTTTGGGCATAATATACTCCAATTATTTCAATTTCCACATAGTCATACATAACAGTCGTTAAAATTTGTAATGGATGCCATTCATAGTATTTAAACCTTAATTTAGATAACTAAAGTAATAATGAAGTAATAATTCCAAACTTTTTAGATACAATTCATTATGATCCAGGAGCACTACTATTTAACATTTTAAACTAAAAATGAGCAGCTTTTTCGATTCCAGGCTTATTATGCAATTTAGACTGCACTAGACCAAAAGAGGAAAAACTGAGATGAATGTTAGCAGTTGTTGCTTTAGCAGTCAGAATGAGTTCAACTTCACTAAAAATGTTACCGTTAGGTTTTCTATATAGCAACTGTTTGGCCTACACCAATATATTGCAGACACCTTGCTTTACATAATCACTCCCAAAAAGAAAATTTCTGAAAGTCTCTACAAGCTCGAGTAGAATATTTCATATCAAGAGTAACACCAAAGATTTATTAGGGAATCTGTGTTTTGCATATTCTAATGCTTCTGCTAAAAAATTTGGGGAAAAAAAAAACATCTTTGGTTTTTTTAGAAAAAAACCATTTGGTTTAAACCATGCCAACCCTGCTGCAGACAGTACCGAGAATTACAAGCAATGGAGCATTTGTTATTATTACTTCATAGCAAAATTAGTTATTCTCAAACTGATTGGAAATGACTATAATTAAAAGTCTCATGTATTACACGATTGATTTTTCGTTTCTGAATCGTACGAATACTCGTTTATACCAATCATTAATAAACTTGGTGTGACTAATTTATAGATTTTGAAACATTAATTTTACCTCAGGTACTTCCAAGTTCCAATCGAATGATTATATGTTATTAAACTACACAGATTGTTCAAGGTAATAATAAAAAAATAATTTAAATTAACTATTCTGCATAAGTAAAAGTTACTTACGAAGTGCCTTCCTGCTAATCATATCATACACACGGCCAGGTGTGCCAACAACCACATGCACCCCTAATTCCAGCTTACGCATGTCCTCTCTGACATTGGTACCCCCAATACATGCATGGCATTGGGCATTCATGTAATCTCCAAGGGCAATCACTACTTTTTGAATCTAAATCAAGTAGGAAAAAGATTAGTGCACTGTTTAGGTCGGTGACATAAACTCAGTGCCAACCTAATTTGGGTAAAAAAAATAGTAAAAAAGACAGGGGGGAAAAGCGCGATTGGTCCGTTAGTTGGAAACTCTTGCAAGGTAAAATTTATATACAAAATGATCTTAATACAATTTAACCAAAATACACTTTTCACTCTGATAAAATAGTGAAATTTAATCAAAAAATATTCAAATCTGTTAGACCTTAAATGAAATTAATATTTTAAACATGTTTTTTGGATAGATTTACAAATAATTTATGGAACTCTTTACATTCGCGGAAGGATCTTCTCCACACATTTCTATATACCCAACTTAGGTTGGCAAGGAGTGTAGACTATGCATTATTTTAAAAATCAAAAGATGTGTAAAGTATTGTTATGTATGCATGTTTGTAGCATAAAACAAATGTGAAAAAAAAATCTGGTAACATTAATTTTTGAATTTACAGATACCCCACTCTAAATACATAGAAATTATAACTATTGAAACCTTCAAGCTTTATCACAGTAACTGATGGTACGGTATATTAAAAGCCTATTGTCACATAATCTACTAAAAAAATCTCTCCTATAAGCCACTTAAAAAATGCTGGTATATATACGAATGAATAAAAATTTATTTAAAATACATTATATAATAAAATTAAGGACAAACAATTTACTTGTTGGGCTAATTCTCTTGTAGGAGCTAGTATGAGAGCCTGACACTCTCTGAGGCTTGTATCAACTTTTTGCAAAATTGCAATAGAAAATGTTGCTGTTTTTCCTGTACCAGACTGAGCCTGGGCAATAACATCCAAACCTAAAATTAAACATAATTTTAACAGCCTTAGATCCTTCATTGCATTTTTATTTTTAGTCTATTCCTGTTGTTTTTTAAAATTTGAAGCAATTAAAAAAATATAAAAGCATAAATTTGTATGCTGAAGGTGTTTGTTCATACCTCCCTTTCAAATTCGTTTCGATCTGTCAGATCTTGGATATTAGTACTTGCACTACTGTTTTTTTTTCAAGTATGAGTGAGTATTAAAGTAACAAGAAGAAAGTAGCCTTATTATAGTTTTTTAGAACATCTTATACATTAGTTTGTCAGGTTAAAAACCATAAACATTTAAAGCAAGCTAATGAAAAGTAAATGGCAAGACACATTAAAACAAGAAGCAAAATATTAAAGCAAAGGTTTGTAAAAATGAAAGAAACCACAAATTGATAGACAAATCACTTTTTCAACTATTACACAATGAATTATAACTTTCGTTGAATGTTGATTAGTCAATAAATGTGTTGGTCAAAAGGCATTTCTAAAAAATATATATTCTACAAATTGTGGCAAACTAGAAAGTTATTAAAAATGCAACAAGAGTGATAGAATTACAACCTTCAGCAATATTTCTTATTACACCCATTGATAAAATAAGGTTTCTAACTATCTTAGTAAGATTAAAATTAACCCTTTACCTTTTATACAAGGAATGATAGCTCGCTGCTGAATGGCTGAGGGTTTTTCAAAACCATATGCATAAATTCCTCGTAATAATTCTTCTCTTAAGTTCATATCATCAAAATTATCCACCACATATTCCCAGTTACTCTAAAAATAAGCATATTGTCTATAAGAACAAACACTTGGATAATATCAGCAGAAAATACATGACACAGTGAATTCCACTCATTTTAACCTATTGCGACCTGACGTCCCCATTCGGGGAAATTTTTTATAATCTCCCCATAAACAAACAGCACATTAATTAGTTCCGAAATTGACCTGGTCCAATAGAAGAATCAAATATCATTTTTCAGTCTTTTATTAGAGGTATCAGTAATTATTTTTTTTCTCAAACTTTAAAAAAAGATCTTTTAGTAATTAATTTTTAAAGGCATTTTGTATTAAAAACAATGTTAAATTTTTTAAACTACAAATAATTGATACCAACTTTTTTTGCATTTATAGTAAAAAAATGTGTATCTCTAGAGTTTAAGGCATGTTTCTCAGTTTTTAAACATAAGTTTTTAAATAATTTTTTTGCAAAACATGCTTTATAGCATGTATTTGTATGTTTAGATTAAGAATATAAGTGTAGCATTTTGCTTGGGTCTTAAGACAGGGTTCCCACTCTTTTTTCAAAATAAAAATCAAGGAGTTTTTAAGGACTTTTCAAGGACCCCAAAAATTTTTCAAGGACCCTTAATTATATGATGCAAATTTAACAAATAAGACAAAATTTAAAAAATAACTAATATAAACAAAATTTTTTTTAAAAACAACATATATTTATTATTGTTGTTTTTTAACATTGTTTGAAATACCGCCAACCCCAGATGTTATAGCAACCATATCAGAGGAAAAAAGGATTTGGCGAAAATATAGCCGTTTAATCTGTCTAATAACGTTTTTTTGCCGAAGTGCTAGACGCGCCATTTATCACTGCATGGGCAATGTTTTAGAAAATGAGCTCCCGTAATTTGAGTGTTGCATGCCGTCGCGGAAGAGAAAAATCAAGGACTCTTGATTGCTGATGAAAATCAAGGAGTGTTTAGAGTGTCCTTGAAATCAAAAACCAAAATTAAGGACTTTTCAATGATTTTTGGTTAAAATCAAGGAGTATAAAGGGGTGCTTGAAAGCGAGAATCAAAATCAAGGACTTCTTAAGGACTTTCAAGGACCCGTGGGAACCCTGTAAGAGGTTATGCAGGTAATCGAAAAGGGAGCAGGTTATTTTAAACCGAACAGGACTCATTATTTTATAAACAGGTTACAAACAGACCAGAGTTTTGTATCATGAGTTACATATCATGCATTTAAATTAGCTAATATAATCGATAAATAACATTAAGTTTTTCAAATCACATTGATTTCACAACTTTTAACGGATTTCTGATAAGCCGTTTGAAAAGATATTACAATTGCACATGAAGCATATTCGGTAGAGATTTACTGTACGGTCCTCCTTGGCGAACTTTCCAAAATCGCTCCAAAGGTCCGTATATTGGTGACTTAAAAAACACCCCCCATGATTTAAAGAAACCATCCCAACTAACGGTCCATTAGAGTTGCCAGAAAACGCTATCCGTGCGAAGTCATAGAATTCAAATCATCAGTCGAAGTCAGACAGGTAGCCAGAAAAAATTATCGCAAAATCCGAAAAAATCGTGCCAAGGGGAACAGGTAAATCTGATCCAACATATTCTCTCATAAAATGAATACCAAGATCAAGAATGATAAAAAATCGGACACTTTCATTTTTTGATATAATTTTTTAAAAATGTTAAAAACTTTTAAGGTAGGCGAATACCCAAAATTCTAAAATTTTTACTATTACTTTAATCTTTTCCAAATTTGGCATAGTGATTTCCAGCGGAGAAAGTGGGAAAAAAATAAGTGGGGCGATGCCTTCAATTAGAATGCCATGCCCCCCCCCCCCCTCAATGGATTATGTATTTGAGAGATATAAGAAGTGGGGGGATGGATGGCCATTTTCTTGAAAGTGGGGTGACGCTTCACCCCGTGTCTACCCGCACTTTCAGCACTGGTGATTTCAAATATAATGAACAATGCTTCTTTGGCAATTTTTTTTACTTAAATATTATTGATTTATTTTAAACGGTGTTTTTCAACTAAAAAAAGGGGTTTACGCCAACACTTCTAGCATAAAAAGTTTTGCATTAATTTACCTGAAATTTTTCACAGTTGCTATTTCAATATATATCGGTGCCATGAACCTCTAACATCTGTTGTAAGTTTACAAGTTTTTTTTAAAAAAATGTCCAAGTGTAAGTTAATCGAAAAAAATCCTTTTTTTGTGGTTAATTTATAACATTTTTCTTAATAATTTTTTTCTTGTAATTTGTATGTAACTCTAGAGGGTCATTGCATGTATCAGTTCAAAACGAAGAATTTAACACATAATAAATGTTCATAGGATGAAAATTCAATGTGGTAGACTTGTTGGCGTAAGCTTATTTTTTGAGTAGAAAAACTCCGTTTAAAATAAATAAATTATATTTAAATAAAAACAAAAGCCTAAATAGTATTATTCTTTATAGTTGAAATCACTATGCCAAATTTGGAAAAGGTTAAAGCAATAATAAAAATTTTAGAATTTTGAAAAATTTTGGGTATTCGCCTACCTTAAGGTACATGATTGCAAAAACAAAGCAATTCCTGTAAAACACACAAGATTTGCTTAAATTTCAATACCTCAATGATGCCGTCTGGCTCCATTCCCGGAGGACCTTCATATTCTTTATCAGGAGCACGGCCAACATTCTGTTCATCATCCGGGCCATTTCTAAAGATATATATAAATTAACAAACAAAAAATAATATTGATGCAATAGGGACTAAATAACTGTCGTATAGAAGTAAAGAATGATTTTACTAGTATTTCATTATTATTGTCAATCATCAGAGCAATTCGATTCTAACATCAAATATTTAATTAAAAGGTTTATACTTCATTTTGGTTTATATTTGAATGATTAGGTTTTCGATAATAACTTATAATCATAATAACTAATAATTAAACCTTAACAAGTGAAAACTAGGTAAGAATATGGTGATAAGAAAACATTAAGTTGAAATATAAACTTGAAAAAAAAAAAGTGAAGAAAGTATGTGAACTCAAAGGTGAATATTTAAATAATAAATCTATGAAAAAAAATTACCTAATGTAATCACTATATGTATGCCTTTAAATGAAACAAGTTTGTAATTTGTTAAAATGTAATTATAAATTGTATGACAATACAACTATACGATAGCACATTATTGGCTTCAATATTTAAAGAGACAATAGTGGAAAACAGTCCACCCATTTTTTAAACATAAATACGTTGGATATTACTAGATCAAAATTGTACCTCTTTGTAAACAAACAAATATCTTTCTCAGAGTAATTTTAAGGGATAAGCCTAAACTTTATCGAAAATTAAAGGGGAAAATGTGAAACTATTGAACTATTAGAAGAGTGAACTTTGTCCAATAGCACCAAAAGTATATCTAAAAAAAGATACCTTGAATCGTCGTACGTATGAGACATGTTTCCTTATTTTCGGAATCTTGACGCTTGCTTCCACAACAATACAACAACAACACGTTGTCAATCTTTTTGATGGGTATTAACAGCTGTAAGATTTAAATTTTAAAAAGTTCTTGACAGAAGCTAAAATGTAGTTGTTATTAAATCTAATAGAAATTATAGCTGATAGGAAGATAAAATTAAAACCAAAACAATGATTTATAGGATAATCTCAGATTTGTTAGACAGAAGACATCCGCTTTTTAACAACATTCGCACTCGCAGATTCGGAAGCTACGATCCAGTTTCAGTGTTCAAAGATAAACAACAGTTTTTATAACACTTGTGGTTCTGTTTCACTGTTTTTAAATATTTTCTTTGCATGTACGACTTTAAAATTAAGAAATTTCAAAAGTTATACTTAGTTAATTTAACTATGGACTTTTTTTTTTGGAAAAAGTTCATTGACATCAAATTTTTTTTTAGGGGGAGGGGGGATGAAGATTTCTACTAAAAGTTTTTGAATCCATTTAGGAAAATGGCAACATCAAATAATTTCTTTTCCCTGCACCGAAATGTATGACAACTCATCATACCAATAATATTATCCTAACATATTTATATTTTTAAAAATTATTTTTGTTTGAATTCTCAATTTATAATCAAGACACAATTCAAGTATGTTGAATCACATTGTATAAAAATTTTTCTTCCTTTTCTACCCTTTCTCTTACGTAAATTTAGTGTTTTTATCAACAGGTGATATAAAATGATTTGTGACAGTATTTTTTAAAATTTAAAAGAAATTTAATGTTTTATTTTTCCCCATTTAATTACTGTTTCATGTAGTTAATTGTCACATATATATTTTAAATCGTGGAATTCTTTACCTGGTAATAGTATCTTATGAATAGCAATTTCATTTCTTTCTCTCTAATTTAATATCTTACCCATTTTGATTTAGTTATAATTTATTTTCTGTTAAGTATTCTATTACGTATAATGATAGTTTCATATTAAAAAAGATATTTATCAATGCCCTTTTAATAAAATTAACCATATGTCAAACCTTTGTTATTAGTGTATTGTAGTTATTCTTTAAATCTTATGTGCTGGTAAATCCTATATGCTGTTATTTACAAAGCGTAATATACTTCTATGAATCCATACCGGATCACCTTTACTGTACGGTAACTATTGGCGTGATTTTCAGATTTGGCGATAAATAGTTTTTTGTGTCAACCTGTCTGACTTTGAACGAAACCCATAACAGTCAGATAGGGAAGAGAGTATGACGTCAAAATTTGCCAGAATACGGACATTTGGCGTGATTTCAGAAAGTTCGCCAATAGTTACCGTACAGTAAATTTCTACCTCCATCCCTTCCAAGAAGCTATTATATTTTGTCAATGAGAATTTGTACTGTGTTTAAAAACTTACGTTAATATGTATTCAAATGATTTTTTAGCACCATGTTAACAATAAATTGTCTTTTACTTTGCAGGTATAAAATGGCAAGCCCAAGAACAAAAAGAGTATTACAAGATCTCAGAACTAAAGATGGGAACAATGTAAGACTTTACAACATCCAGCCTGTATTTTATCTTTAAATTTGTGTAATTTTTTTCTTGAAATAATATGAAAGTTGGTAGAAATTTACGGTACGGTAACTATTGGCGAACTTTCCGAAATCGCGCCAAAAGTCCGTATTCTGGCGACTTTTGACGTTGTGCTCTCTTTGCGAAGATGTTTTCCGGCAACCCTTTCTGACCATTATGGGTTTCGGTCATAGTCAGACAGGTTGCCACAAAAAAAACTATTTATCGCCCAATCTGAAAATCACGCCAATAGTTACCGTACAGTAAAGGTGATCCCGAAAGTTATCTGTATTTTTCCATTTTTGGTCTTCAATCTTACCAAACAGAATATTTTATTGAAAAGCACTGTGTACAGTGCACACAGTTAAAGGTTAAAATTGTAAATTTTCAGTTTGACCTGACAGCGGTTGTAAGTTTTTAGAGACTATCAATTACGAAATGGGAAATGTTCCAAATTATGAATAACTTCATTATTGTTATTCATTGTAACATGTGAGAAAAATAAACTTTTCTGAATGAATGAAACACATTATTTAACCATGTGGTATCACTCATGTGGTACTTAAGTTATCTGTACTTTTCCATTTTGGGGTCTTGAATCTCGCCAATCAGAATTTTTTGGTGAAAAATAAAGTGCACACAGTTAAAGGTTACCATTGTAAATATTCCGTTTGACAGCTGTTGTAACTTTTTTGTGACTATCGATTACGAAATGGGAAATGTTCCAAATTATGAATAACTCGATTAAACTTTTCTGAACAAAAGAAACACATTATTTAACAATGTGGTATTGATCATTATATAATTTTCTTTGAATGTAAAAGATTTAATGTCTGGCTACTTTTCAGAACTTGATTTTCAATCTGTTATGGTTCATTCATGTGCATAAAAATATAGCATGCATGAAACGGCGCCTTAAAGTATTTTTAAGTTCTAGTGTACAAAAGTAACATCATGCTATTTGGATAATAGTTATTTAATGCATGATTATAGATTTTATATGTATGATTTTATGTGAGATATTTGTCATTTTATCTTAATTTCTCTGCAACAAGGTAATATTGTTACCATTGTTTTAGAATTGCTTTGAATGTGGAGCACATAATCCCCAATGGGCAAGTGTCACATATGGCCTTTGGATCTGCTTAGAATGTTCAGGAAAACACCGTGGCTTAGGAGTTCACATTAGGTAAATTTGGCTAGTTCAACTTAAAGCCTTTTTGTGAATTGTTTATACGGTATTCACTGATCCTTAAGTATATAGTTTACTTTTTTTAAAATGTAATTTTTGACTGAAATGAATAAATGCACTGTAATATATATTAACTTATCAAAGTAGCTTACCATTAAGTAATAAATTTAATTTTTTTGAATAATTTTTATCCTTATGTACAAAAAATTAAAAAAAAAATTTCATGGAATCCTCTATGGAAACAAACAGGTTGTAAGGATGCACCAAATAAATAGGTTAATTCATTCTCTATTAATCCTAGTGATTATTTGATGCTTGTGGTTTTTTTTACTTATTTGGTAGAAAATTTTCCCTCGATTTTGATTCTGCAGTTTTTAATTTGCATTTTTCATACATTGTGTTATTTTTATAGTTTTGTGCGGTCTATTTCAATGGATAAATGGAAAGATATCGAGTTAGAAAAAATGAAGGCTGGTGGAAATAGGAAAGCCAAGCAGTTTTTAGAAAGTCAACCTGATTACAATTCAAAGCTTCCTCTGTCGGACAAATACAACACAAAAGCAGCTGCATTATATCGAGATAAAGTAAGTTGCCATATTTTTGCTTACACATTATCGATGCAAGTTCTGATCATCTTTGATACCAGGGTCTTTTTATGCGTATACATTTACTCTATCTTTAAATACATAACCTAATTGGTTCGTTAGGTTTAGTAGCTGGCTTATTATTTTGCCAGGAACCGTATATTGGTGACCGTATACTTAGACTATTCGTTATCCTTGTACTATTTTTTAGAATCTTTTGTATCCGACTTTAACTCGGCAAATACGTGCGCCTTGTCATTTATAATCGCAGTCAAGTGAAGAGTTTGCCACATGAGCAGGCATACAACAGAACTTCAAGAAAAACCATACATCTACTGCATAATTACTTTAGACTCCACATAAGAAGAGTCTAATTGCAAAACTCTCATTCTCCAACGTAAAACTAAAATACAGGGTCTGTCACATTCATTGGTGACCTTTGAGGATTGTAAATTCAGTTAAAGTCATCAATAAACGACTGTAAATGCATCTTAGTCATACTTTGAAGAATTGAATGTGACTCAATTCTTCGTATCGTTGGTCAAATGACAAAACCATGAATATGTGCAAATTCCAAGGATTGTTTAAAAAAAAACCGGAGGGCTTACAGTATCCAGTTTTCCATCTCTGCATTTTTGCTCATTCGTGGTTTTGTCCTTTTAACAACAATATACAGGGTTAGTCAAAATGAATAGGACAATAAGAAAACTATTTTTAGAGGAATGTATGTTTATTGTAACCAAACTACAGCTACATATGGACAGATAAGCTATTATCCTATCAACTATTGTCCTATTAATTTTGACTAACCCTGTATAACAAGTATGTCGATCCCTAAGTTCCTGTTAATTGTGAATTTTTAATTATATTTACTCATAATATTGCTCTTTTGTAGATAAGCACTGAAGCTCAAGGGAAATCATGGTCCATTGAAAATTCCTCCGCCAAAAATTATACTTCCTCCACCATTCCTAAAAGCTCATCCAGCAGTAGTTTGAAATCTCACAATACGAATAGTAATTACTCAGGAACAGGATCATCATCACATTATAATAGTGAAGATTGGGACAACTTCAACTCGGGTGGTTATCAAAGGTATTGTTTTGGACTAGACAAATGAATTGGTTGTGTGGATTGTTATAAAAATTAGCCTCCAGTTGTTGGTGTTAACATAAAATACAGTCCATATACTTTGAAAGCCATTTAAGTGATGTAAGCTGATATGTTCAATAGAAAAAAGACATTTTTTAAACATTTTTATTTCTTTTTTTGGCTCAAATTCAAATGAGATAGTAACAAAGTTTGTGTTAAGATAAAGCCTCCAAATATTTATCAGTCCTCAGCATAAGCTCAGTAATATCTTGAGAAAGCCCCCCCCCCCCCCAAGTACGTTCACCTGTAGTTGTATGTTTACTGAATGAATTGCCATAGGTAGGGTATGGTTTTTAAGGTAGCAAAAACTTTGCTTCTGTTAACTAATTAAAGGTGTGCCTTGAACGATAGATAAGATTAGTTTTAACAACTGCTAAGCTGAGCAGTTATAATTTATGAAGCAGTTTATCAAGTTTTACTTGACTTGAAATTCATTTAACTCCAAGTATTGTCATTCAACCCCATAAAATTTTCATAGTATAGTTGAATACCGATAGGTTCAGTAAGGTCGCAATTATTTATATAAAGTTCTGTACAAAAGTATTAAAAAACAATTGAAAAATACTTTCTTTCCTTTCATGTATTAACAGTAGTGTCCCTGATAAAAGTGTATCCCAACAGCGAGATTCTTTCTTTAATAAAAGACAAGAAGAGAACATGCAAAGACCAGAGTAAGTTTTTTTAATGCACATTAGTTTTTTTGGAAAGATTTTCTAAAATTGAGAATATTTTGTAAATATAATTAAATAATTGGTAAACTGTGACATGAAATTTTACTCAGATCTTGGCAATAATTAATAATCTAAAATTTCCACACTATAAACACTGTAGAAGTCTTAATTTTTCTTATCACTTACATACATAGACTTAAAGTTTAGATTAGTAATTCTCTATTAACAAGGAAAAAAGTGTTTTCCTCCTGGAACAGCAGGTAAAATGTTTCATTTAAAACATATATTGCTTCAGTTAAGTAGGACTTGCTACATGATTCAATACATGTTTTTTCTATAAACTATAATAGCTGATTTTACCACTGTATAGTTACTAATGTTTGGAATAAAGTAAAATCTAATTATTACTTGTTCAGCAAAATGAAAAGATAAACTAAATCCTTTTTCACTTTTCATCTTTATAATGTATTATTTTTTAATGGGAAAATGTATTTATGACATTGCCTTAATGCAAATTGATAATGCATAGCAGCATTTCTTTAACTGAGCTATTTATTTGCAGCAACATTCCACCCAACCAAGGTGGTCGTTACACAGGTTTCGGATATCAAATGGCTGCACCTCCTAGAAGTCAGTCCCAAGAGCTGATGGATGGAGCTTGGTCTTCATTTTCCACAGTAAGTCCTCATTTTAGCTAGTTTCACATTTAATAACAGATTTTTGTTGTTGTAAATTATCAAATGGTATTTTAAAATCATCATCATTAGTTTTTTTTGTGTCATGTATGAAATTCGTTTTTTAAATGATTATAGGATTAAGAATAATGGAAAGCACTACAATCTGAATGAGTTTAACATGCTGAATGTGAATATCATCCATGTACAGATTTTTTTTTAAATTTAGGGGTTCATCTTTATGTTCCGCATGTTTAATTCATAATTTGGTTCTTACCCTATAAGTCTCAAAACTTCAAAAGAAATTTCCACCTCATATTATTTATACCTAAAGTAGTTTGAATTTTAAAAAATAACAAGGTTTTCTTTTCTATTGTGCTTTATGTGTGGAGTAAAAGTTTCAAACCAGTACATTTAACCCAGTTGTTATTTAAATTAATTCTAAACTTGCAACAATTGTTTGAATTTTATATGTTGCCCATTTAAATAATTTATTTAAAATCATTTGTCAGTTTTGTAACTTCTTGACCTGTTTTTGTTTTCTGATGTAATTACCTTTTTTTCTTTCATTTTAGGGATGGTCATCATTCGCTTCTGGGGCAAGTAAATTAGCATTTAAAGCTTCTGAAGGCGTATGTATCTTAAAGATAATGATAAATAAAATTCTATATGGATGCAATATTTAACTATTGTTGTAAAATTTATTTTTTCCCCTCCTAAGATAACTTATGTTGAACCATTTCACAAGGTACTGTTTAATCACATTCATATTGAATTACCACTTAGATTGAATTGCTAAATTTAGTATGTGTGAACTTAGTGCTGATAGCTTAAATAACTGCTATTTTGAATGTTATGTCGGTGTTATACAGATTTGTTTATAGTTGATGGATTTTTAGTTTACTAATTTTCATGCATTGTTTAGGGCAGTTAATTTTAAAATAAGTCTTATCTTTAATTTTAAAACATTCAAAGTTTTTTTGTGTAAAATTAATTTGTCTATTTCAGGCTGTAAAATTAGGCAGTATTGCTTCTCAAAAAGTAGTAGAATTATCAGAAACAGTAAATGAAAAGGTAATATACTAAATACTCATGTGAGGTAAAATACTGATTCTTTTATAAATTTTCACTTAAGCAAAGCAATAACTTTTCTGAGTTATAATATAAACCATGTTTCAGACCATAAAAAAAACTAGTGTGATTTTAAATTTTACTATTTGTTTCAAATAATGCTTGCTACTAGAAAATTTGTGTATTTATTTTATACTCCTTGTTCAATATATATTGTTTGGATAACTTTCCGGACCGAAATATCTTATATTTCAAATATAGTTTATAAATTCTCGCTTTTTCTGTTATTAAAAAATTTAAAAGTATTTTGTTATTCTTAATTTATATTTTTTCCTATTTGTGTTCTGATCCTTGAATTTATTTCTACCCACATTGCATGAGCATGCTTTTATTTTATTTGTTTTATAATATATCATCAGGTTAAAGAAGGCACCTTAGTTGATGAATTACAATCTTCCGTTACCACAATTGGTTCTAAGGTGAGATATATCGATAGTTTTCTGAAACTTTTTTTTATCATTTCTGATCCTTGAGACTGCATGTTTTTATAAGTTATTCTGCTTTTCAAGGTTTAAGCAAAGAAAAATTAACCCCATCTGTCACATACATAAAATTATCTGTTTTTTTTCCAGGGTTCTCAACAATAACATGATTTTTTTTATTTTTAACTATGGTAAACTTAACAAAAAGTTAAAACTATTGTTTTTATGCTGGTGTTTTGCTTACTTAATCCTCATAAACAAACAAAAAAAGATTAATAAAGTTATTCTGGATAGCAATTTATATAATAACTATACACTATGAATATTATATTATTGAATGTAAGAATATAAAGTCACACACTTTAAAAAAAAGTGATTTTAACTACTTTCATAGTAATAAATTTTAAATTTGTGTTCTTAAAAATATATTTTTACATCATGAAAAAAAAAATGTGGCAATGGATTTGCAAAACAGCAAAAGCTTGTAGTTATGTTGAAATAAAAAAAATATGTTGCTAGGTTAAAAAAAAACCCTATCATCAGAACACTTGAAGGTCATTAGTTACAGTAAAAATGAATGTCTATATATTTGCTTCATACAAAATATATATAATTTATAAATATATTAATATGCATTTGCACATATTGTTGGCCAAATGACACTATAAATAAGCAAAAAAAAAAAAAAAATAATAATAATAAATAAAATAAAATATGGGAAAACTTCCAAGTCGGGAAATTCATGTCCCTCTTAAGTGCTTACAGTGTTTGTAACAAAAGAGATGGGATTAATAATTTTTTCTTTAATGAACTATTGAACTTCAATTAATTGTGTATTCTTTCTGAAGGTTGCTGATGTGGGAAAGAAAGGTTGGAGTGATTTGTCCTCCATGTTCAATCAGAAGGTCACTTTAGATAAAGCAGAAGGAGCACCCTCTGAGAAGTCATCTTTACTGGGATTAGGCGGCCCTAAAAATTTAAAGTAAGTTATTGAGGTTTTCACAAACTAAATAACTTGCAGCTAAAAAAAATAGTAATCGATGAAAATCTTGATCTGAATACAGTGACGATAAATCCTGTGCTCAAAGGGACAGGCTTGATTTTTTAGGTCTTTGTTTAGTGAGCTATGTAAAGTGAAATGATTTTATTTTGGCTTACATAAAAGTAGGTATATCAACAGAAAATTACTATTTGTTTAATTCATATGAAATCTCGGATTTTGAAGACTCATACCGGAAAATTCCTCACATTATTTCCAGTACTTTTCCTCATTTTCACTGATACTAACTTCTTCGTGCCTTAGTTTTCTGTTTCAAAAATGTTGTAGGGTTCTTATGGATAATGAAAATTTGGTTTGTATCCTGTTTTAGAGTTTTCAGAATATATGTACTGTAATTGCATGGAGTAAAATTACAGCATGGCCTTTTTTGATGCAGTAAGCTCTTGGCAAAAATTATTCTCTCTGTTATGCAAGAAAAGCAAAAGTACATGTGAATTGATGAATTGTACTTGGTTTATGAATTTTCCAACCAAAAGTTTTTGTCCTTTCAATGATTTTTTTTGCCAATTAAAATATAAATGCAATAGAATCATTATTACTGCCTGATACTATGCAAAGTTTCAAGGTGGGTTTTGTTTTAGATAAAGAACAGAAATTACAGTAAACTCCCGATTATCCGCGGGTGGATTATCCGCTTTGTGGATTATCCGCGGGCCACTATCCACCCTCCCCCTCCACCCATTTTTCAGTTCAAATATAAAAAAACCCGCGATAAATGAATTTTATTTGTTTTAAAACCTTTTGGAGGAATGATCCAAGAACAACGAATTCCGTTTTAGAACGACTAGCACATTCAAAGAACGACGAATACATTTAACAAGAACTACGAATGCATTAAAATAAGAGTGACTATAGGTAACCTGGTGTTCAATCAGGTGCACATCACGAACAGGTCATTGTCAAAAAGCGTCACTTGTAAAATAAACTGCCTGCTATTTTAATTGAATTGCTTTGTGATTTTGATACTAGCGAAATGCGTGAAAAACAAAAGTTTTCTTGACAATTCAAGACGAACAACAACTCATTAAAAACGTGGAAAACAAATCCTCTAAAAATCAAATGTGCTTGGATAGGAGAAATGACAGTAAAACACATTTTGAAGTAAATAAATTTGTTCATGCTATATACGAATATTGTAATTTACTTTAATAAAACCCAGAAGAAATTTAGTTTATAGGCATTTTCTTCGTTTTTGCGGATTATCCGCGAATTCGCTTATCCGCGGAAGCCGTGCCACCCAATTCCGCGGATAATCGGGAGTTTACTGTATAAGATTAGAATTTTAATCCTAGATTTTTTTTAAAAACCAAAGCTTTATAATTGTTAAAAAATTGCAACTTGAAAAAAAAACTATATTAGATAATAACGTTAATTTACTATGACTAAAGTTCCCTGTAGATTATTTATTTTATAGATCAAAGCTTTTTAATAAACATAAAAATTATTTCCTTCAGTTCCCCATCCAATCAAGGCTCAAGCGGCAACGACTGGCAAGGCGACGACTGGAAATGGTCCAGCGAACAACAACAATCCCGCAATTCCACTTACAACTCACCAACAGTAGAAGAGCCCCCATCCCCAAAACAAACCTCTTCTAAACCCCGATCTTCCCGCAAATCCACCCCTACTTCTCCCGAAAACAAGAAAATGCTGAAAGACGAGGACAATTTGATAGATTTTGGCAACAGTGGCGAACATAAACCACCGAATAAGGAAAGCCCGACCACCGACTGGGATAACAACTGGGATGAACAGTCGTGGGACCCGCTGGAAAAGAAATCGTCGTCAAGTAAGGGCGGGTATCAAAGGATAGGATCGAAGAAGGATTAGCGAGTTGGGATTTTGTGTTTTTAATAATGTGCGAAAGGTTGTGTTGAGATTTTTTGTGTCGATTGTGGTGAAAATGTTTAGTTAATGTTTGAAGAGGTTAGTTGGAGATGGTGCTATGTGACATTTTTGGAAAAAATTATATTTTTGTGTCAGTGAACATTACTTTAATGATAACAAGTTTTTACAGTTTCATAAACTTCAAGATAAATACATTTTTTATTCTTTGCGAGTACCGTTTTTAACAAAATATACAAACTAAAAAAAAATTAAAACTCATTTTTTCCCCAATTTTTTTCACCTAGCACTTTCTTAAACTAGGCTCTTTTTTTTGTGCATAGCGAAAAGGGGGCCATTAGTTTTATACTCATTTAATACAATAATATAATTTTCTGTCCATAATGTTATTTGCTGTTTTAATTACTTTTTTCTGTATATTTTAGATCATTTGAAAATCAAATTGCTTGTAGATATGTTGAGTTGCTCTGATTTGGGCTTTTTCAGAGAAATAGGAAACTAATTTAGTTCAAAATCTTCACATTTAGAGTTTTAATATATTTTTCAAATATCGGTATATTTTAAAATGCCGTCAAATTTTAAAATGCTTCAATTGTTGCATGCATGTACCTCAAATTTATATAAATGTTTTTTGCGTGAATGATTCTATACAATGTATTAGTGTGAGATTGTTGCGAAAGTAAATAAACTAACTTGGTGTGTATAAAAATGAATGTTAGATTATATGTTAAAATATAGTAATATAATAGTACTGGATTTAAACATATATTCTTGTTAAAATATAAATCTTATTAAATATTTATTGAAACAATAGACCAGTGGTTCCCAACCTTTTCAGGACCATCGTCTCGTTCTTTAGGTTAATTAACATCTGTCGCCCCCTCTTAATTTTCAGGTTATGTCTAATCATAATTTGAGTTAAAGTGTAACTATAAGCAATTTTTTAACATTTACTACCTTTTATAAAAGCAACCAAAGAAGCTTTATCCGGTCACTTTTAAATAAAATAGATAAAACATAAAACACATATTTTTAAAAAACAAAAGTGAAATAATTAACTAAAGTATTTTTACTGCTTTCTAGAAAATTTAAAAGAGTTGAAAGTATAAATTGGCTGGTTTGGTTATGTTCGGAAAATGGTTTAACTGTTCAGAGGTTCAACCTTATTTTAATTTCCCCCCTTTGAATACTGAATGCCATCTGATCGCCCCTCAAGTATTTTGTGCCCCTTTGATAATACAAATCGCCCCCAGGTTGGGAACCGCTGCAATAGACCATTTGTAAAGAAAAAGTGCCTGTACAAAATAAATTATTCTAGCAGAATGTCCATTTTTATTGTTTGCCTAAATCCTGATCCACATTCTTCCTAATGTACTTAACTGATGTGATATATAATTTCAAAATATGTACATGGATTGCTGTGTAACATGTTAATTTTTAATGAAATATATTAGGTATTTTCCAAGTGATTAGTTTTTCTAATTATGTTATCTATTGTATTAGTAACTGTTGACTTAGGAAGCATATATTTAAACTAAATATTTCAGTTTTCCATTCTTATTTTAAAAATAATTTACTCTTGAAATATAGAAATAAATATTCTTATTAAAGGTGTAGGAAATATCCATGTGTAAATGAAAGGTGTATAAAATAGTGTAATATTCATTAAGTTTCAAGTGCTGATTAATATTTATATGCATATCAATGTTGAATGAATTGCTAATTGTATTATTATTGCTTTTGTTATAAATTATTTTGGATCAAACAAGTATTTCTTCTCAAACATCCCAATTTATAGTATTCTGGAGCTTATCTTTAATTTGTCTGCATTATTATATTTGTTGCAAACATGTGCAAGCTTTGGGTATGTGTTGTGGCCAGAATGTAATATTTATTCAAATTGGGCAACTGTGCTCGGCAGTTTACAGATTTTTTGTTTAGTATGATGCGGTTATTATTTGCAAAGTGAATTAGGATACATATAATCATTTTTAAATGCTTATTTATTGTCTTTTTATTTATGTTTTTAACTAAAATTTTCTTATCACATTTATTTTCAAATACATTTTATTTTGTAATCAAGCTAAATGCTTTCTGGGGATTTCCGTCATAACATATCATTAAATATTTATGTGAATTGCATGTATAACTTTGGGTGTGTTACATCTCGTATTGAAATAAGGAAAAAAGCCTCTTAAAGTTTAAATTTTTTTTGCTGAGTGAGAGAAATTGAACCCCATCCCTTTGCCAAAAAATTGAATTAATATATTTATAAAACATATTAGATTATTAACTAATTTCTGTTTGTCATGTTAATAACTGATTTTGAATTTTCATTATAAATTTAATCTTATAAAACACTTACGATTTTAAATTTTTTTATGGTCCAAAAGACTTTTTTTTTTTTTAAACTGTATAATTGGTAGTTGCATTTAAAAAAAGCCAGTTTTTGATAACTTTTTATCATGTATATTCAAATTCAATAAATCCTCAATTTTTTATTTGGCTAAATTTTAAATTATTTAATAATATTTGTATTATAATAATTGATTAAGATTATTTTTGATGCCAAATATGTTTGTAAAGTACATTTTTCTGATTTATAAATTAGCTCTTTTTGCTTTTTTATTCAATTGAAATAAATATTATTTTGCAGCTATATTATGTAGTATTTTATTAAGATACGTTAAACACTTTACCTTTTTTAAAAAAATTATTTAATTGTTTGGTATTTATCCTATGTAGCGTCTTCTTTGACTTTGACAAGGTGCTCCAGTTATTGTCAAATCTGTAAAAGCAACTACACTGTTGCCATATTCTTGAACTCTTGTGTCAGCTTCAAAATAGAACTGAAATGTAATAAGAATGAAGTTACAGGGGTGAAGGTTTTAAACAAATATTTTTCTTTGAGAATGAGAATTAGAATCATTTAGCATTTTCAAATCTTGATAAGGTGTAGGCCTTCGGAACAAAAGAATTTTAGTAAGCTCTGGTTTTTAATATAAGAGGGCTGGAGCAATCAATAAGGTACCAAGTCAACTTTCAACAAGACCACTTCTCTTTTCAAACACAACGGAACTAATTTTGACCAAAGATATATGTAACTCTGGTTATTTTTACAAAAATACATATTTTTTTTTGTTATTTGTTGTGCAAAGTTTAATCCCATCAGACACTCAGCCCCATTTTAAACTTGAATCGAGTAGACTTTAGATTGATTTTTTTTTTGTATTATATAAATGAAAAATTTGTTTTTTTCTTATCACATTGATCAGCATTTCGCTAATTTATCCGCGATGTAAAGAAAAGTGCTTCAACTGAAAACGGACTTGATGTGTTATTGCCCACTGGACGACACATAAAGTATTTCATAAAAAAAAATTACGTAGGTTAATGCTTTCATAAAACGAAACTCTAGTGGGCCAAGGCTTACTGTGCCAATTTCAGGTGTTCTGCCTAAGTGTTCTAGGCATCCTTCAAATAATGCCTAATGCCCTGTTTGGTGGAAGTGCACATTAAATATACTTCAGAGTTCTAACGCTGCGTACGATGTCGCCCTTAACGGTTACGTTGGGTGAATATTCAGGTGTCGCCTCGTCCCTTGAGTGTGGTTCTAAAATGCGACGCCCGTCGCTAATAGCCTTCGTGTAGCTCCCCTGCGACGATAATTTAAACCAAACCACCGAAATCCTCTTACCATAGCTTTGTCTCCAAGAAATTCGAAATCCACCTCGGCATATTTCCAGTGATCTGTGGTTTTTCGAGCGGTGCCAAATAAGTATTTGGTCACGAATCCCTGCTTGATAACTGCTAGAGAAGCAGGCTTGCGATCGTCTATGAAGTACAGGAAGCGCATGCAAGCCGATCTGGCACCTTTTGACGAGAGGTCTGGTGTTAGTAACCTGGCGAAGTGGTTTTTAGCTTCGTTGCCTCGCACAACCATTGCATATCCTGCAAAAGAGATGAAGGTTTTTAAATAATTTGCTTCAGTATGGGGGGGGGGGGATGTTTATAAATAAATGCACAGTTGGTTATCCAATTTCAATGCTTTTACCACAATTAGTATAAATATTTAAAAAAAAAATGTCAGTATCATAAGTAGTGCATCAGATGGTAAAGTACGCAAAGTTATTGAATTTACTTGGAGTAATGTGGAAAATGTTGGCTGCTGGGGGCATAATTTTCACATTCCGCTCTGAAAAAAAACTTGCTTTTGTAGCCTCGAAACTGTGATCGCACAATTCAAATACAAAAATTGTCGACCAACAAGAGGCCAAAGGCCCAGCAAGGTTGGTCCATAATATATCTAATTCCTTATCAGTTTCCAGTAGCTATCGAGATTTCTTCCACTCTCTTCGAGCATCATGCATTCGCCTGGCGTCGCTGTTATGTTAACGAAAACTACGCAAAAATAATATATCGTAAAAGAATACTTTCCATCTGCAGTGGAACTAAGAACATCGTTCATGTAATAAATTGTTTAAAATGAAATTGTTACCTCACAAAATAAACTTACACCTCCAAATCGCAAAATAAATACACGTTCCTATGAAAAAAAAAATATCCTAATAGCACAGTATTTGCTATTGGCCAATAGAGAGTGTACGGCGAATCGGTATGTTTATGGTGTTGAGAGGTGCTGGAATGTTGTTTATATAAAATAAATTACCGAGCCCCTCTCAATTGGTGAATCAGTGTCACTTGGTTACATACCATCGATTGAAAGAAGATAGAAATGAAAGCTGAAAGGAATTACATTATCTGAAACATGCTTGTGGCGGTTCACCACACACGCAACCTCAATATGCCATCAACAACTAGGTGGCGCTGATTTACCGCCACATTCCTACTACTATTCAAAATAACAACGAATGTAGTAGTATATAAGCCGAGGTAGCTCATCTCCACCTTGAGGATCCTTTTGGTAGACTATGGATTACCGAGGCCTCTACATGCTGTTTACTCAAACACGCATCAAATGTGCAATTTATATAAAGAAGTTAAGATAATTATTCACTCCCGTATTTGAAGAATTTTTGAAAACGAATTTTAAACTATATTTACCGTTTCGCCCTCCTACAGTCAAGAATTCCCTGTTCCATTCCGCGCTTGCTTGGTTGACCATTCCACAAGTGTCGCGGGTGAAATAGCACGAAAAAATATCATTGTTTCTTGCTAACACAATCTCTGAAACAAAATAATTTGTCTTAGTTTTTGTATGATAATGTAGGGGAGAGAAGGGGAATGGCGCCACCTTAAGGGAAATTGAATTTTCATGCAGAATTGTGTTGCAATTTATGTAAATTGTAATGATTATAGCATACTACAGTTCATTACCTATCTTGTAGTGATTTTTTAAAATTTAAATTTTTAACAGAAACTGAATAAAATTGTATTTTTCTAAAGCTCGCACAGTGGCGGGATTACCCCGGTATCTGGGGTAATGCCGCCACAACACTGGGGTTATGCCGCCACATCAATAAACAAAGCAAATAATATATAAATAATGGAAAATTACATAATAAAGCAATACATATAGAACTAAAATAGCTTCCATTAACTTTGGAATGGTAAATTGTACAGGGTACAGCTCTTTTATTAACTTTCTGTGTGCAACTAACTATGCAGTTTTTTTAAAAGCTTCGTTGGTCTATTTGACCAGTTCAATTATTCTTTTTCGAATACGTGGCATCTCTAACGAAAACTAATAGGTTGTAGGGCTAATATATGAAATTTCTATTTTACGTATTATGCCGCCATCCTTTTGCATGTGGCGGCATGACCCCAGAGTGATGTGGCGGCATCCCAGTAAGACAAAATGGCATAGACGGTTGTTTAAAGAAAGGTAGTTAACCTAGCGTCCAAACTAACGACGTGACAAAATAGCCAAATAATTACTCTTTTAAATGATATATAACTGATTTATCTAACTTAGAGATAGCAGTCACTTATCGCTTAATTTCAGAAGACTCAAGATTAGATGAAAATCACTAAAAACCGTATTTTTTAAATAACTTTACACCAACTCACCGCACGGCCATTATCTTCTATACTACAAATTACTTTGTTTCCTGCTACAGGTCAGCGCTCACAGCCCCCTCCCACACACACCGCTGGCGAGATACAAGGGGTGGCGGCATTACCCGAGGTGGCGGGATTCCCCTCCTCTCCCTTATAGCTTTTCGTGGAGAAATTATGTAAAATATTTCTTTATGAAAAAAAAAACTACTTTTTTGAAGTGGATCGCAAAACAATAAAAGTTTGAACTTCTGATTTTTTAAGGGCCTGGGGAGCCCATTCGATTAGGTGTACGCCTAGCATGCGAAAGGTCCCTGGTTCGGGTGCGAGCATCGCCAACCTATAAACTGCCGACCTATAAACGGCCCGTCTAAAAATGTCCGACGAATAATACCCCGTGTAGAGGTAGTGCACGTTAAATATCCTCCAGAGTCCCAACGCTGCTTACGGATGTCGCCCTTAACGGTTGCGTTGGGTGCATATTCAGGTGTTGGCTCGTCACCTGACTGTGGTTCTAAAATACGACGCCCGTCGCCAATAGCCCTCGTGTAGCTCTAGTGCATGTTAACATGGCAGGAGATATTAGGCATATAGTATAAAAACTGTTAGTTATTTCTTTAACTATTAAAACCTTCATTATTGGGCATATAGGGTTGAAATTTTAACGAAAACGTAAATCACACGAAATTACATAGTGTTATATTTAACCCTTTCAGTCCCAATGACAATCTGGCATAATCAATTTGGAATTTTTTTTTCTGATCGTCTATAGCTATTTTTGATATCAAAAAGCACAACATTCTATTCTACAAACTTTTTCCTACTGGGAATTTTTTTTTTTTTTTAAATCCCAATAGATGTAGCCCTATTATTTTTTTTTAAAAAAATTATGATCAGAAACACGATGATGCCTAATTGCATCACTGGGGACTGAAAGGGTTAAGAAAAAAGGCAGTTTTAGAATATTTTGTAAATTTCTTTAAGACTTAACACCAAGTTCTTACCTTGTTGTGCAATGAACATGAAAATCAGCCCAACCATATGAAACCCACACCACAACCGAACTGTCATCGGAACATCAGTCATTTTCGCATATTGCCGAAAATCGAATCATTCTTCCTTAGGTATAATTCCGTCTATCTTATCACCGACATAACCTAGCATCTGGTCATTTTCTCAGGATTATATGAACATTTGCAGTAGGCGGATCTCAATGCCTTTATTCCAATACACCGTGATTGGAATTTGCGTTTTTCGGATCGAAAAAATAACTTAAATGACGTGGGAACACTCATTTTGACGGGCAGACATATGTTTCAACACTGCCTTGCCGTTGGGCAAGGTCGACGGCTATTTCGTAAAACAAATAATGGCGAAAAATTTAATTTAAATACCTTTTTACCAAAGCTGAATGCATTAATGTTAATATTTGGTTAGATAAAGGAATTTAATTAACAATGAACTTTTCAAAAGTATTGCTATTATTTTATCTTTTTATAATATATCTTCAATTCCTCTTAGCCCCAAAACGAAGGATGGTTGCAACAATGCTGTTAAAAATATAGTTAGTTTCACAATACTACTTTAGTTCTTGTTACCGACAATTGAAACGGTGAGTGCAGAAACCACTTCAGTCCAAAAAAATCCGAAAACTCGTTTTCAATGAAAATAAGCGTAGAAAGGTAAGATGCGTGTTGGGTGCAAAAACTACGTTAGTCAGTCTGTTGAGTAGTTCCGTAAATACAGGAAGTTTGTTTCGAGTGTTGAGTGCAGAAATAATGGAGGAGTTATTACGTTTTTTCTCCCTCCTGAAGAATGTGACGATTTAGATGCATTTCTATAATAGTATCTTGGTTGTAGGGTATTCCTCTGTTTTGAAATTAAAGGATGTAACACTTTTTAAATGCGTGAATAATCATCACTTTTTCTAAAGTTGTTAAAATGATCGGAGATTTGCAAAACTTATGTTGATTCGAGTCAGAAGCTTTATGTTAAAGTTTTGATTTTGAAATAATTTTCTGTATAGTTTTTTTAATGTCTTTTAAGGGGGATTCATACTTCGAAATTAAACTAAAAAGCGAAATTCCCCATAAAACATGGCTCATGACCCATTATAGATTTGAAGAACTATTGCTAAACATTCCAGAGATTGGATCAAATCTAATAAAATTGAATTGGATAGTTTTGTGTTACATATATTTGTAAAGAGAGAATTCCAGTTACATCACAGCAAAGGTAGTCAATTTGTGGTGCTGCCATCTATTATGAAATATCTGAATTGAAACCTAACCTTACAGTTTATGCATTTAAGACATTATTTATATGTGCGCTGAAGATAAGTTTTTTTTTAACATTTAATCAAAGTTAGGTAACTATTTTACAGCATTTTCTTTTCATAATTTAAAATTGTTTCGTTAATAATCCTCCTCTGCCAACGCTTATGGGAATCCAATCCAAGTGCTCATATAAAGTCGGAAATTTATACAATTCTTCAAATATAGTTTGATATGCTTTCAGTAACTTGGTACTAAATATTTAGTTTCAGAATTTGCTGTACAAGTTTAAAAGTACTTAAAGTTTTAAGTCACCACTAATGGAACTTTTAATCCAAAAGCACGTTGTTTGACTAGTATTAATTTGAAAAAACATTTCCATTTAGGTGGTTTGGTTTTAATGTCGGCGCACTAAAGCTACATTATCCATGGAGGGGGGATATAACTAAGCCGATACAATTAAAACAAATAGCTTTCTATTTGAGTTTAGCTTTTAAGATATTTAGGTAAGATTACATTTTTAATCTAAAATTCTAACGTCTCGATAACTCGACGCAACCTTATGGATACATCGTAAAGGGAGTCAGGGTTCAAGAACGAGACAGATTTAACGTAGAACAGCCGAGCAGGAAATTATCTACTTTAATGTTATGGTTCATCACCAATTATTAAAAGTCTAAAACAATAACTTTCCAAAATCTTTTACAATTAGGAGTTAAGTAATAAGTTATTTGAACTTTCGGGTTATTCCTAAATTTGGTTTTTCCCCATTTAGAACCTAATGCAATTTGCACTCAGTTTTACCTCGGGTAACTCCAATAGCAGATCCAAGAGAATAGCTGAAAAATGTACAAACGACGAACATCAGGAAAAATACCCAGTTAAAAAGAGAAAGCAGGTTTATTAGACTATTTACAAAATAGCTTTTCAGCAACGAAAGCATGACAAATAAATTAAACTGAACACACAAAGACACCACTGAGAGTCAAGTCTATCGGCACCACCGAAGCTGAGACATCAAACCAACGGCGACGGGCAAAAGGGACAGCAAACCAGGCTGAGACAGAACCACGGCCATATTCTTGGCAGTAGGCGAAGGGGTAGTCGGAGCTGGTTCAGTTGTAGTCTCGTCTGTGACGGTGAAGTACAGCTCAGAACCTGTTACGAGTTCAGCTTCTGTGGTTGCAGATGTGGCATTGGTAGTGGAATTTGTTGTAGTTTCCGTTTGCTCTGGAATGGTGAAGTTTTCCGAGGGAGAAGGGGTCTCCGGGGTAGTTTCAAACGGATCGAATGACGACGCGGTGGTCAGGTTGTCGGTCGTGGTTTCCTGGGGCTTCTCTGTTGGCGCTACACTGCTGGAAACGTGTGCGGAAGAGACCACCTGGAATACAGATTAAACATTAATGGGTTGAAATACATTTGTTTCTCAAAACGCTACACTCTTAAGAGTGAAATCCACTCCTATAGGATAAGGGCATTTTCGACACTGGAAAGGAGTGAAAATTAACTCTTAAATCGCTCGTTTGTTGTTAAGATTGGAGGTTTTACAAAACAAAAAAAAAGTTAAATAGCTCCCATGGAGGAAGAACATTTGACACCGAAAAGAGTGAAAATTAATAGATAGAGTTAAAATCAATCGTCTGTTTTAAGAGTGTACTGTCCAATTTGTTACATTAGGACACATTTGACTGGGAGCATACTGCTTGTAGATTACCAACAATCATGCCAAATCTGGATACAAATTTTACAGTCATTGCCAGATATTAGTTTACCATCATACCACAACTTCGAGGTCTGATTTTGGTAGAGAAATACACGTATTTAATTCTTCGTCATACCATGGGTTGAAATATTCACAAGAGCTACAAGTACTTCAAATGCCAAGTGTTGCGTAATTTGAAGCTCGATTAAAAAATCGCAACATAGACTGTTACCCAGTTCAGTTAAATAAGCGTTCAGAATGTTACTTTAAGTACAAACTGCATTAATCCACTCATTTTTCATAATATATTCGTCAATAAGTACGGAAAGAAGCGGCTTAGTTTATAGCAAGTACGCAAAACATGCATGCCAGAAAGTCAGATCAGTAACATTAAGTCCCGAAATTAGTTTTCGGAAGTGACGTTTTAGACTAACTCATCGAATCATCCGGGTAGGTTTAAAAAACCTATGCTGCTACTGCAAAAACCTAGGTAGGAAAAACTACATTAAATTTAATCAGGCGAAACCGTGTAGATCAGATCAGTAATGTACCCCATGTTTATTTTTTTTACATAAGTTTTCGTTGACTTCAAGTCCATGCGATTTTCAGTTTGATAATACTAGAAGCATTCTTATACATTGGTTAGATCGGAAACGTTTAGAATTTGTTACCTAAAAACGCGATTCCGTGACTAATATTTCGTAAACAATGCTTAGGCTGTTATAGCACAGATTTTAAAGTCTTAATGACTGTGCAATTTAATATCGTCGTGGAATCTACAATGCCGTGTCACATCCCTTAATTGACACTTGTCATAACATTGATCCTTAAACCGATTAAAAACTGTGGGCTTACCTGCAACACCACTAGGAAACACGTTACGTAGGCGATGGCCATTTTATCTGAAAAGAAAAACAAAGTTAATCAAGAGCAACTCGCAAAGCCTACGTACGCTCCTGCGAGTGGAGTTGGACAAATGAAGAGCTTAGTGGGAGAAAGTGCCAAGTGACATTTTTGAAAAAGATGAGATTTCTGTCAATGAACATATTACTAACTTCTTTAACGATAAAGTTTCCTCGTTTTCATTAGCTTAAAGCTTGGAATATTTTTAACGGTTTGGAAGTACCGTTTTCAACAGATCAGAGTGCAAACGATAAATTTTAAAGCTCATTTTCTCGTTTTCACCTTTTTGTCACTTAGCACGTTCTTCAACCAAGATCTTCAAATGTGGGATTCAAGATAATCTTAAAAAGGGAAATCTGTCAAACAGCAGGTCAAGAATGAGCGCGCGGGTTGAAATACAAAACCTCGTATCGGCCGATCTAAAGACGTGGAGTACCTTATATTGATTTGCATGCGGAAGTGGTATTGGCTCAATGAAAATTAGTAAAATAAACAGATTTAAAAAGGTGATAGATTGGATGTCAAGTCGGAATACTAATCAATTCAGCAATCTTTGAGGGGTTGGTTGAATTAAAGTCGCATTAGAGCTACACGATGTCTAGTTTTGGAAACACTTGAAGTTGATTTCCAAACTCTTAACTATTAGGAGGATTAGCTTTTAGAAAGGGCTTAAAACTTGAACTAAGATACGTGAACAAGTTTTGAATTGGTTACGTATCACAACCATATTGAATCTAAAGCTCAATTCTATTCCATTCTAAGTAAAGAGGCGAACTTTTTAAAGATATTGATAGAATTTTTTTGGAGAATAAGTCATTTTCTGCATAAAGTCATTAAGCGTTCAGTTTAATTTTAAGCAGCTTCAGATTTATTTTCCAAAACTAGAGTTCGCACCTAGTAGTCCAAGATTGAATTCAATGTTACGAAATAGATTTCCGAACTTAGAAATTAAATTCAGCTCATCCAATGCAAGAAGCACGACCAACCAATGGCAGCAAATTTAACGATAAACTAAATTTATTAGCAGTATTTATACTTATACATCACCTTTCCCTTCAGGCATTAGTACACCATCGAGTTTATTTTCTTGGCTTTTACCTCATGAATTGTTAATGATAATTATTTTTTAATTATCGAAATTAGAACAGTTTACTAATCTGCAGATACTAATTCCGATAAAAAAAACCAGATCCGCTTTTTAAGGCTATATATAATTTAGTTTGGATTATCGTCGCACTAGAACTACACGAGGGCTACCTGGCTATATATATAATGTTCAAGTACTTACATTCGAATCCAATTAGATAGTATTGATTAGCCGCACTGATATTGGTAAATACAAGAAATTCTTTGTCATGCTTGTTATACATGTTAAATCAGGTTTACATCATCTACTTGTAAGGTATTCAAAATTAGGCAATAATCAGTGCTGAAATTCTGTTAAGCATCATTAACAAGGCGCTTCAAAGCTTTCATAATTTTAAACACAACAGCCGTTAATATTCTTAATTTTATTTAAGAGGATGCAACACCAAGACTTGTAGTTTTGAAATTTGAGCATTAGCCAATTTTTAATTAAATAATTTATTCCGGCAGCTGAAAGTATGCTAAAATTGGTGTGTAATGCTACGACCCGGGACCTATCATTAGCCTTAGATTAAAGTAGCAAGATTAAGACTCATTGAGATGCGGTCAAGCTACTAGATCAACACCAGAAATGACAAGCCAACGCAACTCAACCCTTAACTTCTAAAGAGGCCCGGATGGCAGCACTAGCAAGGATTCGATAGTGCTATTCCCATAAAAAGTTAGGCGGCAACAGAATCTTGACGCAGCGGAAGGTAATCGCAACATCGTACGACTGGAGAATATTGAAACACCAATGATTTAACGCTAGTTAGTCTCTAGTAAGTGTAGAACCTTTATTCTTATAAGGTATGATATTTAGTTTTGCAATGTTAAAAACTAAATTTAATTGGACAACCTCTTCAAAGGTGGATACAGTTTTAACTGGGGGCTTGTAGCCATAATACACAGTGCAAGAAATAACCACATTTCTACTATAAGTTTGACAAAGCAGCATGTCCAAGAAAATTCTTTAGAATTTCCAAACGTAGCCCTTAGGAGTAAACGGTCGTATTCCCCTTCCCTTTTAAAGAGAGTGAAACTAGAAACATTAAGAGATTAGATAAAACTCAAATGGCCTAATGCAATTTCTGGCGATACAATAAGTAACAAGCTCCCCGATGCGAAAAAAAGCATGCTGCACATGGAAATACATTAGAATCAAGTAGCGTGTAGAAAAAAAAATTGAGCCTTTAAACTTATTATACGGTACAGACAAAAATAGTTACATCGCTTTTGAATTCAAATACATGACATTTAGTGTTGCAATGTCTAGAGTAGCAAGAAAAGTCAAATTCGAATGTTTAACACAAATCAGTGCATAGTAGCCTACTATTATCGCCAGGATGCGGTTAACAAGGATGGAGCTCCAAGTTCTAATAATATTCAAATTAACTTTAGCGAAGTTTAATTTCAGTACAAGGTAAAAGTTTCCCTCACCAGAACGCACTGCAAATTTATATAAATCTTTATTTTCCCAACCTAAGCAGCGTACAACGTGGGTAAGCGTCCGTGTAGAGCGAGAGTTCATTAGCGCTTATTTAAAATTTAAATGGAATATTTTCAGAGTTTACCTGCAAAAGATGAGTTTCCAGGGGATTTTTTTGTGCGGTTCGAAACGTGCTTGCGAGAGCACGGGCTTGGATACAAGCGGAGAAACTTACCGCTATAGAATAACTGATTGTATTACAAAACCAAAAGAGGTTAACCACCTTTTTATAGTAAACGCAGTGGTAAACCGAGAAGCTTTGGAAAATATAAGCGCTTTTTGTAAAGCTGAAGGCAAAATAAGTTTAGAACCAACATTAAATTATGGCCGAATAAAATTTTTGATTCGATGAAATGAAATTTTCGTACTAATTCCGGAAGCAAACTACATTTTTAATTTGTTAAATAGGACAATACAAAAAAATGAATTACAAGTCTTATGTTTTAAGGCAGTCAGATACCAACCAGATACAAGTTTTAAAAGGTACATACACTCAACATATAGCTAATTTAGCTTTTTGACTACTATTATACTTGGTTTTATTACTAGGATACAAGATATTCGAGTCTATGCAAAAAAATAGTCTTGAATATATACATAATTTTTTTAAAGACTAAATATTCCGAGTTACAAAGACAAATCAAGTTAAAGATCGGTCACAAAAGGCTACTTTTCTACAGAAAGTTTTAATTTTAATCTAATGAATGTATAATTTTATTCGAAAACTCGAAACTTATTTCAGACTGTCAAAACTCAATATACTGAAAGAATCATATTATTTCATATTTTAACAAGTCATATTCGAAA
This sequence comes from Hylyphantes graminicola, assembly GCA_023701765.1. Lineage (NCBI taxonomy): Eukaryota > Metazoa > Arthropoda > Arachnida > Araneae > Linyphiidae > Hylyphantes > Hylyphantes graminicola. The sequence goes on from CM043121.1 coordinate 36,658,958, forward strand.
AAAAAACATTACATAATATACCTCAAAATATTAATAAAATTCCTCAATAATAAACACAGAAAATCCTCCTACCTATTTAGAGCTGGTTAAACCAAACGAAGCAGAGGCACAAGTAGTCCGTTATGAAATCCGTGTAATCCTACAGAGCCGTATTGCGAATGAGAGTCACAGCAACCTTGGCGGTAGATTTATACGCGGCTGGCGAGCTTCTGTCTTTCTCTCTCATTTACATACGGCTGATAGAAAGCCAGGTTGAGTTCGGTTCTCAATAATTTCAATTTTTTTTTGAAGTTTGGTTTTCTTTTAGTAAAGTTAAGGTCCCACTGTATTTATCTGCACTTGGGACAAATCAATATAATACGGTTCAGGAACTTAAAGTTAAGTTTGAATAATCGTCGCACTAGAGCTACATGAGGGCTACTGGAACTTAAAGAGAAGGAAGCGTTAGGGTAAACTTTAATGGGATGGTCAAACGACCACAAGTCCCTTTAAGACGCGTTTACATAAGCCATCGAATCCATGGAATGCCTAAATCCCCATTAGGGGAAAAAAGAGATCGAGCTGGATTTCTAACCCAGATGATAGACTGTGGCAGAATTCATGGTAAGAAACATCAAACCCTCCTTCACTGGAGGGTTTGCGAAACCACACAATGAACTCTGCAATTCCGGTTCTGCATGGGAGAAAATCCAGAAGAGGAAAAAATTGCTGAGTTTGCTTTTCAATCCATGGATTCGATGGCTCATGTAAACTCGCTTAAAGAGAAGGAAGCGTTAGGGTAAACTTCAATGGGATGGTCAAACGACCACAAGTTAGCTTAATAATTAAAATATACTTCTTAGTTTAGCACTTCTCCTGCAGATGGTGCCTCAAGGCATCCAGAACTAAAAATTTTATGATGATTGGTTGGTTGATATACATATATTTTCAGGCTTGTGTGCTTGCTCAGAGAGCCGCTTATAAACCTTCGTCAAGTAAGACAGTCATAACACACACTCACATGCACACATATACGTGACAGATGCTGCCATCTATCACGCGCCACCTCTACAATTTAGACATGTCCCTGAAGGGGAGGGAAATAGTCTCCAGGAACCTGTACCCGTGGGAAACTGCGCAATGACCGCCCACAGGACTTTCGGACCCAACAGTTTTAACAAGCACGTACTCCGCATATACTCGGTGAGTTTTCAGCGACCAGGTTTCGATCGCGGGACCTTCCGATCCGCAGATTGCTACTCTGACCACAGGGAGCCTCACAGCCCTTTTTTCATAATGATATTCTTGTGCCATATTACTTGGCAACTAAAGTTACGAAGCGAAAGTGTTTCGTGACGTGGGGCCCCCTTGAACTTGTGGTTAAGATCGCTGACCATTACGCAAGTAGTCTGCGCACTGTATAACGGGTGCGGGTTCTATTCCCGCCCTAGCTCGTGGTGTGTAATTTCTCTTTCTGTGTCAGTATAAATCCTGTCTAGGCGTATTTACATGGATTGAAGAGCAAACTCGGAAATTCTTAACTCTTGAGGATTTTCTACCAGACATAACCAGAATTGCAGGGTTCTTTGAGAGGTTTCGCAAAGCCTCCAATGAAGGAGGGATTGATGTTTCATACCATGTAATCGACCACAGACTATTATTTGGGTTAGAAATCCTGTTCATAATCTTTTTTCCCTAATGGGGATATTGGCATTCCTTGGATTCGATGTCTCATGTAAACGCGCCTTCTGTGTCTGTAGGCGCGTCAAACTTTGCCCCCCCCCCAAACAAACCACCTGACAGATAATTCGTCCAAAATACAACGGTCAAAAGTTGGGAAAACAAGTTTCGTTTTAAAATTTACAAATTAAGTCCAAAAAAAGTTTGGTATTTTACGAATACTTGCGATGCTGGGGAGCCCAGTCGGTTCGGCATTCACTTAGCATGCGGATGGTCCCAGGTTCGGGTCCGGGCATCACCAAAATAACTACCGACCTGTAAACGGCCCTTGCAGTCAAAAATGTCCGACAAATATTACACTGTGTGAAGGGAGTGCACGTTAAATATCATTCAAGATTTGGGGTCGCGTAGTGTAATCGTTTCCGGCTGCCTATTTCTGGCCTCCATTAGGAACTTTAACACAGTCAATAACGCCTCGTAATTTAGAACCCTGGTCAAGTGACGTGCGGGGTTGGTTTTGTGGTAGGTTTGTGTGGCTGGTTTATATTCGCTAGAAGCGTGCTTACACCAGAAGCATTTTTGAGTATGCTTCTTATATACTTATGTTGACTCCACACAGCCAAAACACGAATTGCAATTTAGAACCCTGGTCAAAGTGACGAGGTAGACATCTAATAGAGCCCCTAACGGAACTTGAAGCAACATCGTACGCTAACGACGTCAGAACTTTAGATTCCACAGATTTCCACAGATTCCACAGCACGTAAATCGCAGCGTACTCGAGCACCCCAGTGATTTTTGAGAGTTGTTTTTCCCTTCAGCAGGAATACCCTAGCTAGAGCCAAGATACAGTTTAACCCTTTCAGTCCAAGTGATGCCATTTGGCATCATCATGTTTCTGATCACAATTTTTTAAAAAATAATACGGCTGAAATTTAGTGGGATTAATAAAAAATATTTTCTAATGGAAAAAAGTTTGAAGAATCGAATTACGTGCTTTTTGATATCATAAATGGCCATAGACGATCAGAATTTTTTTTCTGAAATGATGATGCCAAATTGTCATTGGGACTAAAAGGGTTAATGTTTTCCCCTTTCGAAAATCCGGCCATTGGTATAACATGGAAAGTCAAAAAGTAGTTAAAAAAATTCGGTTTTGCTGGGTTAAATCCGGAAAGTTAGCAGGTCTGGTTAAACTAACGTTATAAGTTATAGGTTTTTGCCCCTAGACCGCTTGACTACTCAAAGGCGAATCTTCAAAGCTACTGACGCAAGTTATAAAATAAGAGTTTAAGATGTACGATATAGGAGTTTTCTCTAAACTTTTATTGGTAAGGTGAATCAATAAAATTAGAGAGCACTTTAAAAAATCTCAATCACATAACGGTTATATTGACTGTCCTTGCATTTGTCATGCATTGTCCTTCGTTGTATTGGTTCATTGCTTTACGATCATACCGTTACATTCGTGAAATCGCTTTCATCTGTCTTGAGAAATACACCTGATTGATAAATATTTAAAAATGTTCAATTTTATAATTCATGATCATTGCTATTTAAAACTAATGTAATTGATTAACTTGTTTTATTCACAAAAGTAAAAGAAGTTGAAAAAAAATTCTAAAGCCAATTTTGTTGCGTAAAAATTGCACGTAATACTTCTGCAAACTGAGAATAATGGAAATGGATAGCTAAGAATAATTCTTAATTTTTTTTTACAATATTTACTCCGTTACTGATAGTTTAAATAAAGTAAAATAATAATATTTTATTTATAAAAATGTTATTACTTCACGCAATCATTAGAAAATAATTGTCACCATATAAATATAATTAACCCATATTCGTGAATCGAAAGATTCCATTTTTTATCAGCTATGATTGCAATTACCTTATTGCTTCGCCTCTGTAATTCACAGAATGACAATAAATTAAATCATTGTTTCATTACACATATTTTCAGCAGACAATCGAGGATTTAGGACATAGCAATTATTTGCGTTTTAAACCAAGCTTTAAAATGTTTAGTGATAAAAAGTTTATGACTTTTTTACAAATAAAATTTTTATGCACAGGTAGCAGAAAGAATATCTTCTTTTCTACTAGCGAACATTTAAATTGGGGCTTTAAAGATATAAAAATGTAAAAAAAAATGTTGGGTGTCATTGCAAAGTAGGGTATTTTAGGCAATAACGACATACAAACTAAATAAAAACTTATAGAGATGCCTAATGCAAAGAGGGAGATTAGCTTATTTTACTAATCTCTCTCTTTACATTTGGTCAATTATAATTATTTTTAATGTCTTTGCAAAATATTGATGTTCGTCATGAAGATTCATGGGGATAAATATCTCAAACTATTATTTAACAAAATAATAGCATTATTTACTTTCTCAGGGCACAGTCGTTAGAGGGCCCGCCTCTCAACAAGAAGTTTCTGGACCTAATTTACAGATTTGTATTTATTAAAAAAAATAACTTAATTATGGTGCTATTTGAAAACACTGGAACTGGACATACTCCTTAAATCAGTGGAGTCCATAATCCCGAAAACTTAAGATTATGATGTTACTCAAAGTTGTGTAGGACGCAAAATCAAGGTCAAATGACGAAATCGTCACTTGTCCACAACATACCTCTCTAAATTAAGAGGTATTCATTGAGAAAATAACTTTCTCCCAAATAATTTTCTCCCATTCACAACTAAGCCACACTTTTCGCCCCTTATTATCTTCGACGGGCTTAGACAACTATCAGTCTGTCAGTATGGGCATTGGTGACAACAAAATTTACCTTTTCAATTTATCCACAAAAGTTTAGCTTTGTATTTAGTTCATTCTTTTATATTCAGAATTGGGACATAATTTCGATAAATTAACGAAATGTTGAACGTTAACGAAACACGCCTAGTCTAGGCAGAGAAAGGTTATTTAGTGTGAAAAAATGCAATTAAAAATAATAAGGGAATCTACTGAGAGACAAGTAAAGGTGTAAAATTGTTTTCATTACATGATATTTAAACTAAATTTTTTATCAAATAAATGAAATCATTAATAATATTACATTATTTTTATGTAGAAAATCGTTCGTTTTACATTTAATTTTTTATGTTACAAAATTACAAAAATAATGCATTTTTGTGATGCAGAATGTTGTAAACACTGATATTTAATAGATGATTTTATGTGCCCTTATCCTTCAGGGATTTTAAAAGCTTAAAAAACTTTGCTGTGAGTGCGATTCGATATTTAACAACGTTCTTTTAAATTTTTAATCAGCAATGAATATGTATTGGTTATTATTTATGTTTTACAGTAAATTATAACTGATGATCAATACCTTACTCTAGCGCATTGTGATTTTCCGATAATTATTAATATTCCAAATAGTTTGGAATTCAGGAATTCAAAATTAATTTTGCTTATGAGTGTATAAGGATTAACACAAAAAAATTGGGATAGAATGGAGCGATGTTATTATATTAAATATAATAACTATTATATTAATTAATTATTATATTAAATAACTGTGAGCATTAGAGAAGGAATAATTGTATCTCTCGGCAATAATATCATTTTCAAATTTTGAAATATTTCGATACTCTATAAATAATGTATTAATATTAGTTGCTCGTTTGTTAATAATAGTTATAAACTAGTCTTTCAAGCAATAGCGCATATTCAAATGCTGAACACACAACTTAGAAAGAAATGACAGTTCTATTTTAAAGCAATATTTTATTGTTTAAAACTTCAGTCTAAGAATTCATCACCTACAAGGTTTCGTAAATTAGACTTTTGTGTAAACGATTAAATCATTACCGAACTTAAAAGGAATTTTGAAATTGCCCTATATGCACCGATGGACACAAAAGATCATTATCTCATAGTGCAGGGGTTCCCAACCCTTTTGCACCCGCGTACCACTTGACTTTTTGAGAAATTTTGGCGTACCACCAGACCTAAATATTTTAATAAACGTATAATATTTACTCTTCTAAAAGTGTTCAAAGGCTTTTAAACTAAATTTTTGAGAGAATTTCATGTTTAATGGTTAGATATTTGTTGATTTATATTTATATAACAATAGAAAGATTAATATGGTAAAAAGTTATAGTCTTGTTTATTACCTATAGGTCTAAAAATATACAAATAAAAAAGTCGTACAAACTCAGCCAAAAATTATTATACAAAATATACTTTTATCGTCTTTTAGTGCGAAACTTGTTGTTATTGTTTGCTTGTGACATAAATATCGACATTGGGAGTTTGGTATAGTGCTTCTATGTTTATTTTTAATGTACAAGCGTTCAGAAAATCCGTTTTCAACCTATGCTCTGGGTCTCACATAAGTAACTCGTAACAAATGGCATCAAAAATAGCGCAGCTTGATGGAATTTCAAAGGGTACTGGGATTTACATCCGATCCAGAAGTTAATAAAAGATTTCTCTTTAAAATAATCTTTCATGGAACTATCTTAAGAACAATTGACAAAACTTTCACGGGTACCACCTGAAATTTCCCCGCGTACCACCAGTGGTACGCGTACCACCGGTTGGGAACCCCTGTCATAGTGTATCCTTCATTCATCACATCAGTTACAATCAACTTTCTTAATTTGAAGATAAGTAAGTTAATAATATACTTACACTGTGTGAAGGAGCTACTGCATTTTAAAATTATCAAAAAAACTTGATTGTTATTTAGTTCCTTACACACCCTTTTGTGAAACATGATTAATACCTTCCTTACCGAATAAAAACATGATTAACTTTTTTCAATTCGGTTTTCGTAATCTGTCCTACATAAATTCTTCATTGCTATGGACTTTATTCTTACTATTCTTTTATTATTTTTTTAAAATCAAGCAGAAAATTTATTTTCGCTTGACAACTTTTCTTGCCAATAGTCGAGTTTAAAATAATTAAAAATTGAGTTGCAACAGTAACTGTCACCTATTAATGCTTTTATGCAAGATTTAACACTTCAAAAACAAGTTTTAGCCTATAAAACTCTTAGACGCATACTAATAATCATTTCAATAAGTAGTTCATACATCCTTTGCCTCGAATAATATCCGTCCTAAGTTCCGGAGATAGAGAGAAGTTAAAAAGTTTTTATCAGCATATATCCAGTCCCATTTAATATGCCCTGTTAAAAAATTAATAGCTATGCTGCGCTAAAAATTGGGGTCAATTGGGCTGGCTGTCAATTACTGGCTCTAAAAACTATCTGCAAACTCAACAAACTTTATTTCATGCTGGAACTACAAATTTTAGTAACCTATGGCCATAATTTGAGGCGAGTGCCAAGAGTTAGGCCAAATTATGGCTAGAATTTTTACATGGACAACCGTTGACAAGAAGTTGCCCTAAAATTTGTGATTTTCGCATGCACCAATGTTTTTTAAGATAGAGCCGCATATTTTACAGCCAGGAAAATTGACTTCAATTTTTGGTGCAACATGGCTTTTTAATTTTAACTGTGTAATATGTGACTTCACTGTGAATATTACTCCTTTAAGTTTACACAACTGTTAGCATTTAAATGTTGCAACACTTTACAGGACTTTAATTTGACCACATCGCATGGTATACAAGTTATGTTATGGGCAAAATCCGCCTATGTGGTAAACACTTTTCCAATACTAGTACGATTGTATAATTATCGTAGACGCCCCGGTGGCGCAATCGTTAGGATGTTGGCCTTTGGAGCTGCTGGGGTCGGGTTCGAATCCCGGCCAGTCATGGATGTTTGTGACAGTCAATTAATGTTGTTATTTGTCTATGTATGGTATGGTATGGTACATATATATTCCAGCTTGTGTGCTTGTTCAGAGAACCGCTTATAAGCTTTCGTTAAGTGGGACACACACAGAAAGAAATTTTACAGTCACAAAGAAATGAATAACACATAGACAAATAACAACATTTATTGACTGTCACAAACATCCATGCCTGACCGGGATTCGAACCCGACCCCAGCAGCTCCCATGGCTAGTACACTAACCATTCAGCCACCGGGGCGGCTTTTCCTATGTGCTTGTGCTGTTCTTTCTTTGTGTGTCTCTTGTGCTTGTAAAAACTCTTTATGTGTCTGTCCCACTTGAAGAAAGCTTCTAAGCGGTTCTCTGAACAAGCACACAAGGTGGAATATATATGTACCATATCATATTATCGTAGATTTAATATTATCATACTTAATTACTAAAAAGTAACAATGTCCGTAGTACACAAGGCAATTTTATGTTAGATCAGGGGAAAAGAGTGGATAGTAACCGATGAAGAATATTAATTAAAAAAAAAATGCTTTTATTGACGCCTTGATAATAAAATAGAAGTATTAACATCATTTGTAATCCGTTATTTGAAAAGGTAATTAAAATGGAAGTCCAAGCGAACTTACGCATCAAGAAACCCATTTTAGAGATCATATAAACAAATAAACGATGCCGCGACCTAATTCGTTTATTTATTGGGAGGGTTATACTATTGCGTAGGCGACTCTCTGATTGATGAATCGGAACGAAGGTAAGGCGAAATTAAAAGATAAAGTTCCATTTAAAACCTTATAATAAGGAAATAGGTAAATTAAACTGTAACCCTGTAAATTACTGTGATACTGATATTCAGAGAGAGAGAGAGAGAGAGAGAGAGAGAAAGAGAGAGAGAAAGAGAGAGAGAGAGAGTTGTAATAAAGTAGTATGATTCTTAGTTCAGTTTTTTAAGAAGACATAGCCATAATAAATAGTTTTGAATGCATTTAATACAAAATTAAAATCAAAGTACTTTTAGGTACAGTTTTACACATCTAAATATCTAGTACATTAAAATAAAAATATTTTGTACGAAGATTTTTTAAAATTAATTTTTAGAAAAAACCCAAATCTCCTACAATTTTGCAAACTTTTTATGCGAACACAACATATAAAAAGTATTAACAATTATATCCTATATCATGCCTTTCAAACTGATAAAAAGAAACTTTAAAATCGGTTTGTTAGAATCTGAAATTATGAAGACCGTGAACAGACTGGTTCCATCCTAATAAATGCAACCAAATTCATTATACTTTACCTTTTAAGCTGTTTGTAAAAAATAATTAAATGATTCTTACTCCTAGTATTTTCTATATAGATCAAGATGTAAAAAAAATCATGTAAGCTTGTAATTTAGTTTACTAATTTGAATTTAAAAAAAAAACTTTATTGCCTTGATTTTTATACCCGTTTCGTGTAAAGATAATTTTTATCACTAAAAAAATATCAAAATTTAATAGTATTCAATTCAAAGCATCTCTAGAAAGTAAGGCATTTCACAAAATAAATAAAATAACTTGGAATTGTGTGGCAGAGCGTGATCCTAAGAGTTTTTTCCAATTCAGTTTTATTTATTTAGTTTAAAAGAATTTGCTATAAAATTTCATTTTTGTTTTTTATAATTTTCAGAAATACTAGGAAGTTAATTTTTTTTTAAACTTGCCATTTCAAATGAAGAAAGTTATTTAAAAACTCTTTTAATTTGAAGCAATTAATCATAAATAAAAAAATCTACATTCGTCTAAATGTAAACAAATGTTTTGCTCATTAAAATTATAGCCAGTTTTTAATAGGAAGTCAATTTGTAAAGCAAAATATCTTGAAAAAATTGTCTTTAAATATTTAAATTGAGAAATATAGCATCAATATAATCGTTAATATATCATGTAATTCTACCAATGCACTTTTATAATCAAAATATTTCATCAAAGAAATAAAAATATATGTAGATTTTGAAATCTATAAGATCTTCCAATGCTGTAGAAATCCCAGTTAGTAAAACAACTACAAAGTTAGTATTTAAATAGCTTTGTTAATCTCTGTTAAGTACTCTAACCCTGACGAATAGGTAGATGATAATAACAAGCATCCGTTTTGGCCAGACATTCGACCGTTAGACATCATTAAAGAGATAATTCTTTTTCTGTAGTGATAATTTCCTGGACTTCAGGAATGATACATTTGTTTAATTTGTTTAATTTGTTTTTTAAGTATTTAAAAAAAAGGTGGAAATTTTATATTTTTTTACTTATTTAATTATTTACTGTTTTGTGCTGTCATCCTCAAAATATTGTTACGATGTTCATTTTGTTACGGAGAGTTTTATGATAGTAAAATATTATTTAAACTTTGAAATTTGAATATTTGAATCATGCATTTGAAAATATTGGCCGCAATAAATCAAACTACTTAATTCTTGTATATTTTTTATTGATTATGCAAGAAAATCCGCACGTAGTATCCCAAAGGGTTTATAGAAGTAAGAAAAATACCAAAATATATTTCTATATTGCTGAAAAAATATAAATGGAATGTTGCGTGTATTTTGTTTGCAAAATTTCGGGAATGTAAAGGATTTTATAAAATAATTAAGCAGCTTAGAAACATGTGGAAGATAGTGATCCTAAGAGTGTTTTCGAATCAAACTTTTGTATTTATATTTTTTTTATTTAGAAGAAAGTTGATGCATGTATTTGAGAAATATTTGATGCATACTTTTGATAATATTTGCAGCAATAAGTAAAATTACATACATTAGTGAATATTTTATTCTTGATTATAAAAAAAATTTACTCTGAGTATCACACAGGGTTTTCAGAAGCAAGGAAGGAAAATACCGTCGTAAACATTAGCTTACAGAGATAAAATGCCCATGTGGCAGTATACGATCAAAATGAATGAAAACCTAATGCATGAAAAAATGAGATTGCGCATCAGTTATTTAAGGTAGGCGAATACCCAAAATTCTAAAATTTTTACTATTGGCTTAATCTTTTCCAAATTTGACATAGTGATTTCAAATATAATAAACAATGCTTTTTGGGCAGTTTTTTTTATTTAAATATAATTGACTTATTTTAAACGGTGTTTTTCAACTAAAAAAGGGGTTTGCGCCAACACTTCTAGCATAAAAAGTTTTACATTAATTTACCTGAAATTTTTTACAGATGCTATTTCAATATATATCTGTGCCATGAACCTCTAACATCTGGTGTAAGTATACAAGTTTTTTTTTAAAAATGTCCAAGTGTAAGTTAATCGAAAAAAATCCTTTTTTTGTGTGGTTAATTTTTTACATTTTTCTTAATAATTTCTTTTCTTGTAATTTGTATGTAACTCTAGAGGGTCATTGCATGCATCAGTTCAAAACGAAGAATTTAACACATAATTAATGTTTATAGGAGGAAAATCCAATGTGGTAAGCTTGTTAGCGTAAACCTCTTTTTTTAGTAGAAAAACACCGTTTAAAATAAATAAATTATATTTAAATTAAAAAAATGCCTAAATAGTATTATTCATTATATTTGAAATCACTCTTCCAAATTTGGAAAAGATTAAAGTAATAGTAAAATTTTTAGAATTTTGTGGAATTTTGGGTATTCGCCTACCTTAATTTCGAATTCCCGATTCTGAATTTGTTTTGAAGCTATTTCCAAAATTACTATCTAGACAAGTAAATTGCAGTATCCCCTACAATGAATTAGAGCACTTTTCGCATGAAATAACCAGTCTTATGTAAGTACACTATTAAATAGGTTAGTTAAATTTAGTGCTTTCAACAATGGTGCAAGTCATCCGTCTAGATACTGGAGTTTACCTGATTAAATAAACATTGTTGGAATCTCGATTCGAGATAAAAATTTAAATGCCTTTTCCCAATCATTTTTCGGGCTGATCTAGATCTGTAGACACGCGCCATTTTGCATAAATCTTCCGTGCCTGCCCCGGACTAGGTCAATAGGCGAAAGGTTTCCAAGAAGAATATACCTGTCACTTTCCGGAATGGAATGGACAGGCACGTTCGAGAATCCTCGGAAAAGGGTTATTGGTCCCCGTCACGTGCTAGACGTTCTAAAAAAAAAACTATTGAAAAAACATAATATTTTTTGTTTTGCTTTACAGAAGTTTGGAATATTTTTTTTGTAGCAGTCGGGTGATTCGTGATGTAAAAGTATTGTTGTTGGGTTGAAACTGATGGGAAATAAAATGGATGGTTTGCTATGTCCACACTACGCAGGGCCGGATTTAAAGATTTGCCGCCTGTAGGCTACAATTAATTTGCCACCCTGTCACAATATTCACGAAAGGTAGATGGTTAGCTGCAAAATATGGTAGAATGTGCTTTTTAAAATAGATACACACATTGGAATCATCTATTTATCACATTGGAATCATCTACACAATAAAGCGAAATAGGCGAATTTTTTAAACTGTTCCACTATTTTACTTTCAACTTCGTAATCCGGGAGAAAGGGGCGCGATTGCCCTCGCAGTGACCATGTTTTCTACGATATATTAGTATATACGTTTATGCATTAATGTAAATTATTTGTTTTCTTTCTTAAAAATATTCGTATCATTATAATAATTTTTTATGCTGATTGACGCTTTAATTGGTCGTAAAATTTGCCGCCCCAAAAAATTTGCCGCTCTAGGCTACAGCCTACTTAGCCTTTTTAGATATACGGCCCTGACACTGCGACAATAAAAATGACAAGAAGCTGCGCGCGCTTGGAAATCCATATACACTGCGATCCAAAAGTTTAGACAATGAAGTTTTTTAACTGTAAAATTTCGATTTGTGATAGTAGAATTACAAAACACCTCTGAATATATTAAATAAGTATTTTGAAATGATATAATTGAAAAATAATTGCTTGATTTGCTATTAAAATTTTTTTTTTCCAGAAAATAAAATTTTGTATGAGCCCAAAAGTTTAGACACAAATACGAGATCACGCTAATTTAAAGTAGATAATGGCCTAATTTCGCTTTTTTGTTGATGAATTATTTGTTTTTTATATGATAAATTAAAAAAAAAAACAATATCCGGTGAACTAATCAGATTTAATAACGATATTGGTTCAATTTTACACCAAACAGACAATAAAGCCATTTAAAAACTTTATTCAAATCATATTTGCCCCAAATATATAATTTAACATCTCTAAATACGAACTGAATGCCTACCAGTCCATCACCTTAAAGTTTTGGCACATATTCGTAGATTTAAAGACATGTATTGATCGATTTTCTTGATGAAAAGTGCAGTCTTTCCCATATAAAATCGCAAAATAGCAACATATGATTCTTTTTTGCACTTTAGTACAATGCAGGGATAGTCACCTCTTCAAAACCGCCAAAAAAAGTCGGTCGTTTCAAAGTAAATTCACTCCACGCCATTACAAACTTCCAGCTTGATGCTAGAATTTTTGAGGGGAAAACCGGTGCTTTCAGAAGCTTATTTTTTCAATATTCGGTTAAACTGAACGTGTTTAAATAGCACTAAAGAGACCGGTTGAATTGTAACCGGTTCAAAGAAACCGGTTTTTCTCAAGAAACTTCGAACTTCAGTATGAAGAAGGAACTTTCGTGATGGTGTGGAGTGAATATACGTTAAAATTTCCTACTTTTTTTGGCGGTTTTGAAGAGGTGACTATCTCTGCATTGTACTAAAGTGCAAAATAGAATAATATGTCGCTCTTTTGTGACTTTATATGGGAAAGACTGCACTTTTCATCAAGAAAATTGGTCAATGCATGTCTCTAAATCCACGAAATCGTGCCAAAACTTTGAGGTGTTGGACTGGTAGGCATTCGGTTCGTATTTAGAAATGTTAAATTGTATATTTGCGGCAAATATGATTTGAATAAAGTTTTAAAATGGCTTTATTGTCTGTTTGGTGTAAAATTGAACCAATATCGTTATTAAATCTGATTAGTTCAAAAGCTATTGTTTTTTTTTAATTTATCATATAAAAAACATATAATTCTTCAACAAAAGTGCGAAATTAGGCCATTATCTACTTTAAATTAGCATAATCTCGTATTTGTGTCTAAACTTTTGGGCTAATACAAAATTTTATTTTTTGAAAAAAAAAAAATTTAATAGCAAACCAAGCAATTATTTTTCAATTATATCATTTCAAAATACTTATTTAATATATTTAGGGGTGTTTTGTAATTCTACTATCACAATTCGAAATTTTACAGTTAAAAAACGTCATTGTCTAAACTTTTGGATCGCAGTGTACAATTTGGTCCATTCGAGGTAGTCGCGCGCGCATGCCAGACCAAATTGTACATGCATTTCCATGCGCGCGCAATTTCTTGTCATTTTTATTGTCGTAGTGTGAACATAGCCGTTGATATACCCAAAGGCTTGATTGTATCAACTCATTTTGAGTTATATAGTTTACCGAGCTGAGTTGATATAAAACAAGATTCATTGTAAAATGGTAAAAAAGACTTTTGTACGTTGTTTTTTAAATTATAAATCCTCTTTTTAACGCGATACTTTTTAACACCGAAAAAGCCATTATTTGTTTGAGAATCAGTTTGTTTATTTTCACCATAAACATTAACAGAGCATCTTACACTTATATAGTTTTTTAAATACCAAAAAAAAAACTTTTCAAAGGTAAAATAATGTAGAATGTAGAGCAAAACATACTTTATCTAGGGCATCAGGGTTTTCCGTAATTACAACTATCCAAACAGGGTTTAATTGTCCACACTTGTTTATATTTGATATTGACTTACGACAATAAATACTTTATCTGAAAAACAGTAAAATTTTTTATTCATAAAGTTTAGTGAAAAACAGCATGAGTAAAGGCTATAAAGTTTATAATGAACGAAACACATGATGTATTAATGAATTCATATTGAATTAAAAAGTCTGTCTGCTAGCTTTAAACATTATGTCTTAGAAATCAATAGCTTAAAAGTTGCAAAGAAGTGGGTGTTTGGATAAACAAGGTAGGTAACAAGGTTTTTATTTGTCATTTAGGAATAATTTTTTCATTTTCTTTAAATATAATTTTAAATTAAATATAAAATTAAAAATATCGACATTTAAACACATAACTGATTGTCAAAACAATAATTCGTATGCAGAAAGGCCCAAAAATTTGGTTCATTTACGTAAATTTTAATATTTCGATAATAAAAGCTTTTTTTTAAAAAATCAAATTATTAAAAAAAAAGTTCCACCGATATTTGAACTCGGAAAGCGTTTCGTCTAGAGTACTAACCATTATAGCATAAGACCTTGTAGTTAAACCTCGTTAATTTAACCGCTAACAGTCTGAAGCATTGGGAAATTCATTCCTTTTTGTACTAAAAGAATCAAAATGTCGACCAAGCATTTTATTGACACCCTGAACTAACATCGGTGACGAAAATTTCTAATATGAGTACCGTACTCTTTCTTCCGTAATATGCTCGGTAGTAAAGGTACGTCATATTATGAGTTTGCTTCTGATTCATACCTATTAAATTGAAAATGTTTACGGATTAATAGGTTCCATCTATAAATTGTGATTACTTGACATTTTGTAACGTTTCTAGAATACATTGACTTACTAAAATTTTTGAAAAGATATTTTGAATAAAAGAAATATGAGAGAGAGAGTGAGAGAATGTTAGATTTAGGGATATTTTTGAGTTTCAACTATTAGTGGCTATCAATCTACCTATTTCTTAAGGTAGAGTAGACTGACCAGTGAGTGAACAAACCCCAGTGAATAAAAAGTTGGTAAAATACGTTAAAAATAAGGATTAAAAATCATTCCACTGGCTGGATTGGCAACACTGACTTCCTCCCATCTCGTAGGAGCCATCTGACAACTGATTGGTTGTAATTGGTCATTAATTAAAATACAACATGTTTATTGACTGGACATTTTTGTGTTCATTCACTGGTAAAAGAACTGTTCATTCACTTGGCTTTTGTACCATTTTTTATTTGAACTTCCAAAAGACCTCCCAATGAATCCCAAAGAATTGACATGTAATGACAGATATGATCACATTGTTATAGACCCGAAGCTATATTTTCTTAAAATGGAATGAATGTTCTTAAAACAAATTGTGTTTAAGCGTTCATTCACTGGTTAGTCTACCCTATCGAGATTTCTTCCTTAATAATGAAATGATTTTACTATTCTTTTCACTTTTTTGTATATTTATTTAATAAAAGTTAAAATGTAGGTGTAGTTGTTATTAAAAATATAATAGTTATTAACCAAACAATTGCACGGGAAAATGAATTTTAAAAACTGCAGTAAAAGCGCTCAGAAAAGTTAATCATCACACTTAATTTTATTGTGATAAATTATAATTAAAAATATCACAACTTAAAAAACATTAAAACAATTTAAAGCATTTTTTAATAAAATGATATCGTAAAAAAATGGTTTTTTCTTTATTTTCTTCGTTTTTTTCGCTTAAAATCATTGAAAATTTTAAGGCCTTTATAATATACTTGAGTTCTTGGTTTCATTGTTTTGAGAAATTTACCTTTTCCAAAAAGAATTTATGGAGAATAACTAGGACAAAAGAGTAGAAAAGTTTGAAATAAGAACTCTTTAAACAACTATATGGATGAGTAGCACAATACAAAGGGATAATTTATGCTAGTTTTCAAAGCTTCACGTTCTTTTTCATTGAGGTTTTTTTTTTGGCTCTTGAAAATTGTTAATTATATATTTCATTTCTTAAAAATAGATTTTCTGGCATTTTTAGGTTAAAAAGTGTTTCTTGAAAATGAAACCAGTAGCATTAAGTTATGAGTTAAAAAAGTTCTAATATTTACTAGCTAGGGCTCAATAATTATATTTTGAAATTACAACTAACGAAATAATTTTTATAATAAACTTTTGAAATTAGATTTTATTTACTATAAGCATTGCCTCGTTATGATTTGAAACACAAAATAAATAGTTCGAAAATGAAAACTATTTCGAATTTGGTTTGTATAACCTTTAATGTTATCAATATAGTATATTTATTTCTTTTTTTAAGCTCCTTTCTGTGATTTGAAAATTAGATTGTTTGACTTGAAACTGCCATGATTAAAAGATAGTAATTTTCTCTTTTTTGAATTTTCTTTTGAAAATCTTTTATTCATTTCCAGAAAAATTAAGCTAAGAATGGCTTATGGAATTCATTATTAGTAATAAAATAGTCTCAATAACCCATGTTCAATTGTAATATATGGTATTCCTTAAATTAATAGTATTGTTATTTTAAATAAGCAGTAAAACATACATTTTAAAAATAGTTTTTATAAATTTTAAATTAACCGAAATAGTATTTGATCATTTCAGCTCAGTAAAAATTAGCGTAAATGTCTGATAAATTGCTTTATTAAAAAAATATAAACAGAAGATTAAACGAAAGTTAAGATTAGACGAAAAAATTTAATAATTGTGTAATACATTTTATTACAACAAAACATTCTTAAATCTGCAGTTTTTTGTGTTCTAGTTTTCAAGTCCAATGTTTTATAAATATATTACAAAACTATTGACTACAAAAACGAAATAAAAAATATTAAATTAAACCAGTGAAAATTTAAACTAAAATTTTCTAAACTGAAAACAAGTTGGCAGATATTTAAGTACGCTTTTGTCTCGTAGAAAAGTGACTCTTCTATCATGAAGCTAACATAGCAGAAGCGCCTTTATTCTACTTACGATGTGATACAATACGATTAAGAATCGTAAACACCTGTATTCTTGTTTTAAGAAAGGTATGATATTCATTGTAAAGAGACATCTGTATTGGAACATGTTTCGCCTATGTATTGTGTATTGACATATTCAATGCCAAAACAAATGAAGCTAATTAGGAATTGTTTCAGCATGAGAAAGAAATTGTTTTGTTAAAACGCTTCTGGGTGCATTATTTTTGACAGAAAAAATATTTCTGACAGCGAGAGAGGTCACCATTACAAACAAGTCAATTTCTGAAAACAACGGGTGTGAAACACTACACTTTTACTTACCTACAACTTTTAATTACCGCCCAATAATAGATATTTGATGCGATAGAATTTTATTACAGATTTGTACAAGGGAGTGCAGACCCGGCAGCACAATGGTTAGGGAGATAGCCTTTGGAGCTTCTGGGTTCGGGTTCGAATCCCGGTAAGGCATGGATGTTTGTGTTTGCCAATAATTGTTGTTATTTGTCTATGTGTTTGTGTCGTCCTTTCTCTGTGTTTCTTTTGTGTCTGTGTCACTTCTGGCGAGTGGTGTAACGGGCTATAAAACCCATGATCCTCCCTTCTAGAGGGCGCATTTGAAGTTATGTTATATATAAGAGAGTTTTAGTTATATCTTTAAAACCTAAAATTTTTTATGGCAGCTACACTTTGCACATGCGTTTTTTTTAATTATGATGTTCGAAATGTACTAGATACTCGTGTAACAAATTGAAATTTTGTATTTCTCGTAGTTAAAGCTCTCGAATGGTTTCAGATCGACATTCTCAAAACCCCTTTTTTAAAATCAGCACCCTCCAAAACGTCCGAATATCACAAAAGAGATCACACAACTAAGTCTATGTAAAAGACTATGCAAGGATTGACATGTGATGGTAACATACTTTGCTTGCCGCCTCGGTGGCACACTCGTTAGGATTCTAGCCTTTGGAGCTGCTGAGGTCGGGTTCGAATCCCGGTCAGGCATGGATGTTTGTGACTGTCAATAAATGTTGTTATTTGTCTATGTCTTTGTGTCGTCTCTTTCTTTGTGTGTCTCTTGTGCTTGTGTCATTTCTGGGGCTTAGTACAATAGACTTAAAGTCGCAGTGCTTGGCGATCTTGCCCCCCACCAAGTCATAACTTGATAACTTGAACATACTTTGCTATGAATAGTTGGCCCCGTAGACCTAATGCATTTGTTTAAATTCTAACTTCGGTGAAAGTTTATTTATTTTCTCCGTAAGATTAGTTTCTCAATTACAAAGTTATGCTGTATATGAGGAAAACTCTCGTTTCATACTTAGAATCAATGACCCAAGTACAGATATAATTATTTCTGAACTCCTAGGCACCAAAACAGTTGTTGCAATGTGTTATCAATATAAAAAGTTTAAATATAGTGTAGACATCTTTAATATTGTTCTGTCATGTTTGTTAACTAAATAACCAGATGATACTTTTTTCCGAATTTGTTTTATTATGATAGTAATGTCTGGTGAAAAAAAATTTGAATAGCAAAGAAATAACCAACAGATATGGGATTTCTTCAATAATGAATATGTCAGGGAACCTGTATATAAGGTATAAGAATATTGAAATTGTGCAAATGAGTCTAGATATTGAAATTAATTATTGTATTTTCTACTTAATTATTATATTTTATTTCTACTTCTGGTAATAATTTGCATATTGTTTTGAAATTTTATTAAGGGTATAGAAATTCATTTAATAAAATTAGGGTACTGCATTGAATTTGCTTAATGATTGTATCAGTTACTATTTTGCCCTAAAGCCCACTTTACTTTACAATTGATAAAAAACGAAGGAAAGGAATTAAACTAGTTTAATCCGAAAAGGTTTCACTTAAATGTATTTCATTTTTAAGCCTTTATAGAAGGTTATTCCTACTGCAGATATAAATTGCACAGTTTATGTACAGGTGAAAATACTCATCTTGTAAGAGAAACCACTCAACCTAAAATAATTTATTGGTAAAAAAATAAAAGTGGATTTTAGACTCTGTTGCACAGCAGTTGTATCGTAAACGTCTAAACACGTGTATCGTTAAAAGAAATAAAAAAGATCATTTTATGATTTCTGAGAAATTTTTCACAGTTATAAAATTTTTAAACATCATCGCATATAATGATTCAGTCGATTGGTATCTAAAGCATCTTTTTAAATTATATTTTTTTTAGCTGTGTAAAGAAGTAATACTTATTCTGAAATATTATTAATAATACTTTTACTACTAAATTACACAACTATTTTTGGAACATAACTGAAAGCTATAAACTGAACTTAAAGCTATTAAAATGTGGCAATTACGAGTCATTTTAATAGCTTTCTCCAATGTACTGTAACAAAAAAATTCTTTTGAAAAATCCATATAAAAAAAAATTCAGTAAATCATTTCAAAGTTGTATCCCTTCATTTCTCATATAATCGGCGCTTTTGATAATTTTTGCACTTTTGATAGCTAAATAAACAAACTATTTGTTTGTATTTTCCCAATATCAATATACATTTAAATATGGTAGGTGGAATTTTATAAAATTGTACAAATAGTGATAATATTATGATAAATATTGATTATTCAATCTGTCCTGAAAAAGTAATTAATTTGATACATTTTAACTGTCAAAGTTGTCCACTACATCTTTATTTTTTGCCTTCCGATTTCGAGGTTAGAGGCCTATTCCTTGAGCACCGATGAGTCCTATTGACTTCGTGTCTTCAAACCTCTGCGTTATGAAGTGAAGTGAAGTGTAATCGTTTCCGGCTGCCTATTTCTAGCCTCCTTGTAGGCTCTGCGTTATTTTAATGGGAAAAAAATATTTTCCAAGCCGAATGTCTCCGGCTGTATTGTAAATTTTTTAAACGTATTTTTAATGATAAATGTAGATAACTTACAGATCTCTATAATCCCACTTTAAATTCCTACTAATATTTTAAATAAAATTATTTCCTGAAAATTTCAAAACATTTTTAGAAGCAATTTCAAAAATTAGGATTGTTGGGACCTGTAAGTCAGCTATATTTATCACATTAAAAGTGTGTCAAAATATTCAATACAGCCGGAGAAATGTGAATTTGAATTTTGTTTTCTCCATTGGATTATCACTCTGAGACACTATAGTTTGGAGATAGCGATCCAGTGGGCTCATCCCCCCTTTAAGTGTATTAGCGATACGAAATTTACCACAAAATGTTGTGTTCTTTGTGGCCTTAAAAATAATTCACGACCCGGTAACTTTAGACAACTTGGTTTAAAAACCTTAAAACTAAAAAGGCAACTCCGACAATTTCTTTAAATAAATTACAGGTATTTTCTTCTACATCTGTTAGAAGACATAAAAGAATGGCCAAGAAACATTAACGCTTATAACGCCTGACATTCTTACATAATTTTGCTAGAGTCATTCATACTTATACTGACTCTAAAACAGCCAATGCACTCCTCGTAATGCAAAACTGTGGTTAAGGTAGGCGAATACCCAAAATTTCCCAAAATTCTAAAATTTTTACTATTGCTTTAACCTTTTCCAAATTTGGCATAGTGATTTCAAATATAATGAATAATACTATTAAGGCTTTTGTTTTTATTTAAATATAATTTATTTATTTAAAACGGTGTTTTCCTACTAAAAAAAGAGGTTTACGCCAACAAGTCTACCACATTGAATTTTCATCCTATGAACATTTATTATGTGTTAGATTCTTCGTTTTGAACTGATACATGCAATGACCCTCTAGAGTTACATACAAATTACAAGAAAAAAAGTTAATAAAAAAAATGTTAGAAATTAACCACAAAAAAAGGATTTTTTTCGATTAACTTACACTTGGACATTTTTTTAAAAAAAACTTGTCTACTTACACCAGATGTTAGAGGTTCATGGCACAGATATATATTGAAATAGCATCTGTGAAAAATTTCGGGTAAATTAATGTAAAACTTTTTATGCTAGAAGTGTTGGCGTAAACCCCTTTTTTGAGTTGGAAAACACCGTTTAAAATAAATCAATTATATTTAAATAAAAAAAATTGCCCAAAAAGCATTGCTCATTATATTTGAAATCACTATGCCAAATTTGGAAAAGATTAAAGTAATAGTAAAATTTTTAGAATTTTGGGTATTCGCCTACCTTAAATGACGAGCTCGATTCCCTATCAGTAATCTATCAACAGCAGGTAATCTGGTGATTGCAATAAAGGAAATAAGTGTATTGCTTGTACACCTATTTGTGTAGCATGACAGTTTTGCTATAAAAATGCTCCAGCAATTTTTGGCCGCTTTCCTAAAACAATGTAATTTAATGTGGAATAATATTTATTTTTGATCCGGAGAGAACCACTTTGATTCTTTTTCATTCAACAAAGCGAATCTCAGCTACAAGGTCTTTGAGTTAATCTTTCGGAACTTCGTAATAGAATAGCTTGATGTCTGCCCTTTCTAAGTGATTTAAATAAATTTTTTGGTTTTGTATATGTGTATTGGGTTGCGTTTAAATTAAATTTGTTTAAGAGGGACAGTAAATTTTTGGGTCATATTTTAAAAACATTTGTGCTGTGGGTCTTCAACTAGAAGGAATAGAACTGTCAATTTAATTCAAATCAGTTCTTAATTATGCATTCTAATGAGTTAAAACGCAAAAACTATTTTCGAAAAAAATTCTTTCTTTATATTTTTATTTGTTACAAAATTAGTTTTGATTATGAAAAAAAAAATATTTCAATAACTTATCTTCAAACAGCCATGCAATTAACCTTTATGAATTGCATTGCAATAATGGTAATTAATTGTATATCACACGTCAATAAAATATTCAAGGTTAAGAGTTTCCTCACTCAAATTTAAACAAACTAGGGGGTGTAACACCACAAGACTTTCAAATGACACTCAATAAAATTATTCATTTAATTGTAATTGCATACCCTTTAAGGTAATTTCAATAAGTTAAAAACTTAAAAAGTTCTATAGCAGCACATTCGTGATTGTCTAAAAAAACTTTCCTATGACATCCGACAAGAACTAGGAACTCGTGTACAAAATTTTAAATCCGTATCTCTCTTAGTTCGAGATGTAGAGTGGTTTTGCTCTTGACAGTTGCGTTGGGTGCCTATTCAGGTGTCGGCTCGTCACTTGACTGTAGTTCTACAATACGACGCCCGTTGCCAATTGCCACCGTGTAGCTCTAGTGCTACGATAATTAAACCTAACTAACTAACTAGAGTGGTTTTGGGACAGGCAGACAAACCAATGTTGATTTTTTTTTGACTCAGCCCCTCTAAAACGTGAAGTCTAAATTTCGAATTTTCAAACCCATAGCAATTCTTTCATTTCCTTAATATTTTATTAGGTAATTCAAAGTAAAAAAATTAACAAATATCACACGTTGCTAAAACTTCCAAGTAGCGAAAAACTTCACTAAAACATTTACATTTTTAACATCTTTACTCATGCAACGCATGATACAAGGTTCATTCTCCAAATAAAATACACCCAATGATTTACGAGTGTCTTAGGCACGCGTCTTCTTTATCGAGTCTTGGGCAACCTAGGTCTTTTGTCTGGTAACTGGATGACTTGGCTTCTGTCGTTGAATAATTACGAGCAGACGCGTAAATCTTGGCCATTTTTTATCACCTGCTGATAGGAAAAAGGATGAAATGGTATTGTGTTTTTCTGGAAATGTTACGTCTGACGGTGTTTAAATAACTCAGAAGATATTTCTGGAATTGAATATAATTTTTGAATGAAAAGTAAAGGGATTATGGTGTTTTGATGTTACCATAGGTTGGGGTAATTTTAGCTATACCAGTACATCTAATTACCTACTTAGTTACCAGTACTTCTTTTATGTTTTATTTATTTTGAACTTATAAGTCTTTGTAGATTTGCCACTGATTAAGAAACGTAAGAAATACTCGGAGAAAGTTCACGACTTTCTTGTTCTACTTTTAATGTAGTGTCTTTCATATTTATTGTATTTTTTTTTTTACAGAATTCCTACAATTCTTTTTGTTGGTGCTCTCTTTCCACGTGACACTGATTCTATCGAAATCATTGAATTTATTTTCATTTAAAAGTTCTGTTGCCCCTCACTGAAACAAACCCCAATTTAGGACTTATTTGTCTGATGTTTTATAAATTATTGAAATGCTGATTTCCTTGATAGCATTTTTTTTGACAGCTTCTCAGTCTAGGGTACATCAAGGGTGAGCATGAGCAACCAGTTCTACCAATCATGCATTAATTTAATGCATTAATTTTGAAGTTCTAACTAAGGCAAAAGATTTTTTTTTTGCTATTTAAACCATTTTTTCAATAGGTATTTAACCCTTTCAGTCCCAAAAATTTACTACACTACAGAAGCATCTGATATTCACAAAATAAGCTTATTTTAGGTCAAATATACGAATTCCATGAGAAGAAAAAATACATTTAAATTTTTTATATGGTTTTTGAAACAATGCCAGAATTCTTTAACTGTGGAAAACAACAAAATAAAAAAATATATATTACCTAAAAACACTTCGAGTTATATATTTTAAGGTATCTGACCATTTTATTAATAAAAATTTAGTAATTATTTTAACCGAAATAGTTTAAATTGTGTTTTAAATATGTAGAACTGAAGTGAACTTATCAAAAATCAGGAAAAACGCTTGTTGACTATTTTCTAAATAAAAAAAATAGTAGTTCTGACTTTTATTGAGATTAATGTAAAATTTTGTCAATAGAACAAAGTGTGGAGAATCGAATGATGTGTGTTTGGATGCCATAATGAGACATAAACATTTTGAAAAAAATATTGAATATGATGATGCCAAATGGCATCACTGGGACTTAAAGGGTTAAGTAGTATTAACAAGAAATTAAAACAAACTTAAATTGATGATATTATTTAATTATTAATTGATAAAAGTATAATGTCGCCCATCAAAATAGAAAAAAATGGTGGTTCCTATGTCTCTTAGTTAGTTTTCCATATAAATTTAAATGAAACAATTCTCCTTTTGGACAAATGAAGGAATTTTTGAATTAAGGTTACAAACTTGGCTTCCATCTATTTCAAGATGCAATTTCTTAAAGGTTTATTGATAGAACATTCTTGTAGTGATTTATCTTTAATATCCCTAACAGAAATACAGTTTTGACACTTAGTATAAAACCCTCAAGAAACTAGTAATATTAGTATGACAATATAGACAAGAGTTTTTAAAAATAGAAGTAATATCACTTTGCAAATAATATATATAAATATATTACAAGATGTGTTTACACCTAAAATTTTAGGACTCTTACTTATTGACCATATACATCTCTAAAATGAAAATAAAAACTGTAAATAATACAAAGTGTGTTCAAATAATAAAATAATAAACAGAGTATTCACAATCTTTTATTAAAATAGGTGCTAAATTTACCAAACTTATATGCAAAAAGACATTATTACAGAAAATATTGTTTATGTGAAATTTCTATTCAAAACAGAGCATTGTAATTCTTAAGACGAAATATTTATAAATATGCATACTGTCGTTATTGACCGATAAAACTGAAGATATCCGGAAGAAGAGTCCAAAAACATAAGTGGCAGTCGCTATTAACGATGCAGGCTGAAGCTGGTTGTTTGGAGTCGGTAGTAAAGAAGCATACTCCAATGAAAAATACGACTAATATCACCAATATGCACAACAGTTTTAAGATAAGACTTGTATTGTTTTCATCCCTTTGCATAACACCGTTGAAGTTATGAAGCATTTTGTTACATTTGAGAGATAGGCTTCTGAAGACAGCGGGTTCCTCATTGCAGTTGTCAGAGAAACTGTCAATGTCTGAAGATTCATATATGTCCTGTAATGATTACACATAAATAATTATTAAAAGTTTAGAAATTTTATTATTGATGACATATAATAGAAGAATATTAAGAAAATCGTTATTTTTTTTAATATAATGGAAGAATATCAGAATAATAGTTAAACTTTACGTTATTTTTCAAATATTTAGCATTACAACTTTTGAATGGTGTCAAAAAACTAAATTTGTTCATTATTCCCTGCCTCTCAATTGATTATTTTATTTACGTTTGAGTGGTTCATATAAAATTTGCGTGAAATGAATTTCAAATTAATAAAATTTTTATGATACCTATGCAATTTTTATTTTTTTACACCGGGAAAAAATTTATTTGAATTGTATGAAACAGTTAGGTGCTCGTTAAATAAACGAAACTTTCCTTCATTTAAATGAGTAGAATTCAATAGTTATTAAGCAATTACATCAGTAAGTATTTAAATACCAGTAAGAAAAGTTTTAGGCACACTTTCATGAAGTACATTTTCATCTTAGTTATATATGATTAATGAAAAGTATGTAAAATAAAGCTATGTACAAATAACACATTAAAAGAAATATATGTACCTTAAAAAAAGTTTAAGATAAAAAAAATAATTTACCTTTGTAGTTGCAGTGGAATTTGCTGACCCTACTTCGGGTTGGACCGAAATCACTGCCGCTTGTTCTGAATCTGGTAGTGATGACTTATTATGTTTCATGCAGTGTTCACAAAAGCACTTGCTTTGAGCATTTCTTTTAACTCTTTTCTTTTTTGGTGCTGATTTCTTAACATTTTCGATACATTCATCTGATACCTTGGGCAACGTGTCATGCTCATCATTTCTTCTTGGACTATTTTGTTGGAATTTGTTTAAATCAGAAAGACCTTTTGTTTCGTCGTAAATTTGTTGTCTCTGCTGATTTCTCGAGGAGTGAAACTGGTCTTCCTCATGTTTATGCCCTGCAAATTCCGGATTGCGTTTAGCATTTAAATTCAGCTGGTTTCCTTTTTCAATATCTTGATTTCTTTCAGTTGCAATGTTCCTTTTTCTGTACGCATTATTATGTAAGTCAGCCTTAGTGCTGTAGTTGTTCGAGATTTGTTCTTGCTCGTTATCTCGCTGAAAGTAGCGATGTTTCCCAGCTACATGATTACTTGCCTCGCGTGTTTTCTGGTATTCCTCTGGGTAAACGTCGATGTCATATTCCGTACCGTTGCATAAACCACAACTGCAATCACTTATCTTTTTAATGGCTGTAAGTTTTCTCTGGCCAGAATCCTTCTTCGCATTTGATGATGGTACGAATTCATAAAAACTTCTTTGGATTCTTTCATCTTTTCTAAATGCATTCGAATTCTCCATTTCTTCCCTGGAAGTGTTCTCATAAATTTCTTCGGGACGGTCATCTTTTCTTTTACTTGAGGAATGATACTGATGACTATATTTATTGTAGTCAAATCCTTCATTACTTGGTGAACTTTCTGAGTGGACAGAACCTTCTTGTCGGTCTTTAACCAGCACTTCCAGTGTCTCTTTGAAGTTAATGGGTTTGTCTTCCTCAGGCCACTCTTCTAACGGAATACGAGATGTCATGACACCTATTGTTTGTTGAAGACCAATAGGAGTGGCAGATTTTGCATGGTAACCTTTTATAAAGACCTATGAATATAAAAAAAATATTTTTAGATAAGTATTCAAATGATTCAATTCTGATGAAACTTATTATAATTATTTTTTTATAATTTCTACAGACTTTAAATTCCAATTATGCAACATAAACTAAACAAATTAATTAATGACAGTCAATCAAATTGTAAAAAAAATATCTATACAATTCAATAGTGTTATTTAATTGTACATTCGATTGAAATTAAATCTCTGGAATCTTTTATTGCAGTCTTAGATTCAACACATATTCTTGCATTATTACAACTCAAATCGATCTAATAACACCTGTCAAAATTGAAAAATAGTCTCATATCTTAAATAAGGACAATCTTTCAGCTATATAACATATTATACCGAAAAATTATGTTTTTTCTATTGAGTTAATATGACGCAAGCTACAATTTCACACGTGCGGTTAGGTATCATCAGGTCCGAAATTGATAAAAAGGAGAGGCCCGACAGTTATATGTCCAGTGTGTTTTTTCCAATCCCGAAGATACCATTCCCAGAATGTTGGTAAATGGAACAACTTACAAATCATGGATATCGAATTTTTTCGATAAATAATAAATAGCGTCCCACTACTGCCATCAATGGGGCTCTACTGCTACCAATAAAACAGATTCACTGCTTTGTTATTTGTCATGGTCTTTGATGGCTTCTTTTATTTTTTTATGTAGCATTTCTGGAGATGTATCGTACAGGCACATGGTCTTTGGACATTTGTTTTTTTTTTGTTGCGTTAGCTTAAATAGACGATACGCGCCTCGTAATTTAGAGCCTTGGTCCAGTGGACTGGAAATATTTTTTTTAAACTAATTTTTTATTAGAATTATTGTATTGGATATATATGTTTATTTTCCTCCCCTAAGTGTCGATTATCCAACAACTTACACAATTTGCAGTCGAGTTTTCAAAGCCGTATTACTTTAAATATTACAATTTTATAACCTAAGTAATAATTGCTTTCGTGCTTGTACTTCATTGTGCATTTTACAAGTACACTCTTAGAGCAAACGAGCGATTTTAAATCGGTCTGAGTTAATTCTTGCTCCTGCGGTTTCGAAAACGCACTTCTCCTATAGAAGTGGATCCTTTGTGCGTTAAACCTCCGACAGGATAACTCCAAACGAGTGATTTTAACTCAGTCTGAGTTAATATTTACTCCTTTCCAGTGTCGAAAATGCACTTCTCCTACTGGAGTGGATTTCACTCGTTTGTTTTATTAGTGTAACTATTAAGAATTTTAAATACTTAAAGGGAATAATTAAAAGCATGTAAGAGAAACCCAATTTTTAATTCACACTAAGAGGATATACCATCTCTGAACCATACATACCTTTCCATGAGGCTCAATTCTCCCAGAGCGAGGCTTGAAATGCATGGCGACTGCATTGGTCGTCACCAACTTGAAATAAATCGGGAAGGAATTGTGGTTGGTCACTTCCAGGTTCGATTCCGTTTCATCATCTTCGGCCAGGTTGAAGCAACAAGGACTCACACTTACTGAGATTTCACCATGATTTCTGTTATTGCTGGAAGTATGGTCTGTGAAATGGTGTTCTTTGCGAAAATCGCTCTGAAATTGATTGATATTGTCCATTTTGCAGCTATTGACTCACGATTATTTATTAGTTTGTGGGAATGTGTATTTTCAATGTTTCTATAGCAAGACAAAATATTAAAGGAATATCTTTATTTGTTTATTATAACAATGTGAAGCGTTAATAAGAATGTTTTCATTGTTTTTATGATATTTCTGTGCATTGTTAACAAATTATTATTTAATTTCAAAGTATAAAATGCATAGATTCATTGTTGTAAATTTTCCGATACTTATTGGGGGGCTATATTATAGAATTAAGTTTAAGGTTGTTTCTAATTAAATGACGTAGTATCCTGTTATAGAATTCTTAAGGGGACGCATTACCCAAAATATTATTTCTAGAAATAATAACATTAACTTGTAAATTATATTGGTTTTGTATAATGTTCACTCTAAATAAAAAATTTCTACAATAAAAATGAGTATTTACAAGTAGTTCTACATTTATTTAAAAAAAATCAAAATTTTGAACTTTTTTTATAAACCCTACTCCCCCTTCAATTTTAAGAATAACTTCAC
Organism: Hylyphantes graminicola; assembly: GCA_023701765.1. Classification (NCBI taxonomy): domain Eukaryota; kingdom Metazoa; phylum Arthropoda; class Arachnida; order Araneae; family Linyphiidae; genus Hylyphantes; species Hylyphantes graminicola. The sequence goes on from CM043121.1 coordinate 36,687,792, forward strand.
CAAACTTTTATGGTTTCTTTTTAGTACTATTTGTTCAAGAACTGTGCATGGATTTTAAAATGTGAGCGACAGTTAAAAAGTAATATGCATTTACAGTGAAAATCACAAAAAATACACAAAAAATACAAATGATTGAATTCAATATTAAAAAAAAAAAACTATACATAGAAGACCTAATTCCATGCACAATTTTGTGCATGATACATGTAAGAACACAGGTAAAAAATTTCAAAATTGTAACTTAATTAGCAAAAAAGCCTTAGGGATTTATTAAACACAAGAATTGAAAAACGTGAAACAGAGAAAAAAAGGTTGAAAGCAGATGAAATAAGTATTCAAACTTATAGGAATGACTCCAGAAAATATTTAATAACTTTTTTTCTACAAAAGATATCATTATGAAACTTTCAGTAAATGTCCAGAAAGATATTGTAAATAATAAGAAGTAAAAACTGAAAAATTAATATTTTGACCCATTTTTGGGTACTGTGTCCCAGCAGACGAAATACGTATTCAAACGTATAGGAATGACTCCAAAAAATATTTAACTTTTTTCTACACAAGATATCATTATGAAACTTTCAGTAAATGTTTCGAAGAATATTGTAAATAATAAAAAGTAAAAACTGAAAAATAGACATTTTGACCAATATTTGGGTAATGAGTCCCCTTAAACAGTTTTTTTTTTTTAAAAAATTCTTGCATTATCCAGTATTCTAAGGTGCGCTTAAAAATTTGAAAAACTTAAATTGTAAGAGCACTTATCTACATTGCTTTAGATCTCCCTTTGGGATATTATTCATTAAAATAAAAAAATTATAGTGACAACAATTTTGTTACTAAAGAATTAAATATCTTAATTTTAAAATTTAATTATTATCTAGTAGCTTTAAGTTATTATTATTATGACAAAAAAACCTCCAATTTATTTCATTGTAAAATGCAAAACCGTTTGTCTAAATACTTTCACTTCTTTGAATGTATCCAAATAACTCATTTTCCGTTGAAAAATTAAAAGAATTCGGTAGCCTAAGCTTATTACGCATTCCTTTTATCTTATTTATTTTTAAAACATGGTAAGAACGGCTTATACTTGGTAATTAGTTATAAAATAAATTTGCTCATTTTGAAGCTTAAAAATCATTACGAATTAACTTTAAAATATCATGTTAAAACAGATTAAATTGATGTTTAAACTTTATATTATGAAAAAATCACTGCTCTAATTAACCCTGTAATGCATGAATTTTTTTTCATCCCGAAAAAATAATTTTTTATCGTTATTACTCATACATTACGGGAAAAATACTGAAAAAAATTAACTGCATTGGAGTTTAAAAATTTTCGATTTTTAAAATTTTTGCCATGTTGCAAAAACCAACTACAAAATTCCAATTGGGATAAGAATGGTTAGAAAACTACTAAGTATATTTCAAAATAACCCTCTTGAACTATAATTATTTTTTCAAAACAATTTATTCGTAATTTCACAACAGTTAATAACATCACTCTTTCATTTTGAATACACTTTTATAACTGTCATCTATGAGGGTTATTAGTAACTTAAACTTCAAAATGAAATGTAATAGAAGAAAAAACCACATATTTGTCGAGAGGGAGCTCTACAGAAATAGAATAAAGTGGAATTTGTTACTTGTTGCCATATGGCAACAGTATGTACTAGAGGGTTAAGGAAATTGTATGTTTATTGAAGAAAAAGTTAGGTGACGATAACTTTTTTCTAAAGTAGAATGTGTTAATGAAAGAAGAAAAACGAAGCATAAACTGAAAACATTTAATGACGACTTGTTAAAAACAAAGACATTCATCAGAAATAACATTACAATACATTCAAATAAAAGCTCACTAGCACTGAAAGAAATATTAAAAATGCTTCTAGGACTATAAATTTAAAGCCAATATCAACTTCACCTGTGAGCGAGTAGCCAGTATTTAGTTACAATTTTATTTTACATTATAATTGGATTGATTTTTAATAAGAATTTTTGTTTTTAAGTGGTTATTGAATATTAAGTTAAATTTGTGGAACATATATTAAATTGAATTTTTGTGCTTTAAATTAGCTAAAGATTTGAAATAACATCCAAGTTATACATAGTTATTATTCACGCATTTTATATAGGTAAATGTTATTTTGAATACAATCATTTTAATTTATTTACATTTCAAATTTTCTCATTTTACATACTCGAGTATCTTACAACAGATATTTTTTCAACTTAAAAGAGCTTAAGATGTCATTTTTATTTTGAAATTTTGCTCACATCTATAATTTTATAACTTTCTGGCTACTCTGTAATCTGTTATCAAAGATATTGCGTATTTAATAAACTAGAAGCTTCCTATATATAATTTATATTAACTTAAAGCGTAGATGCGATTAAAAAATAGCTGAGTGTCCCAACTTTATACATCTACTTTTGAAAAAGTTTACAATGAATAACTGGAGATATGTCATTACAAAAGAATTTATTTCTCAAAATTACGGGAAAATGTGATTTGATTGTTATCAATGTTGATTTGTTAATGGGCATTTCGTAAAACTTAAACATTCGTATTGCTAAGTCTTTCTTCTGTAAAAAATTATTTTTGATACAGTAGATGGCAGCACTATAAATATATGACTAGAAATTATTTTGTTGAATAAAAAGGCAAAGAAAATATTCTATTAAAAATTACAAACATTTAAGTGCAAAATTTTTGTTATGAGCAAACCTACTCCATTAATTTGTAGAGATACTTGTATTAATTATCAGAAATCTTCCACAAATCACCTTGAATTGAGCTTGAATTTTTTTTAAATAAATTATTCGAAAAAAAAAACAGAACTTTTTTTAAAAAAATAATTTCGATAGTGTGCAAATATCAATAATTTTTGAAATTTTAAATAAATGTAAAGACAATTACAGACAAAATACAACTAAAAAATGACTTACACCAATAAATCATAAACGTACTTTGATTTTATGGCTTACAAATTTTGGCACAAAAGGTAATGGAAATAAAAACATCCATCTAAAACTAGCCTACTTTATTCAGCTTTCATAAACAAATTCGAATTTTACGTAAATTTGTTATATATTATTGAACATTAGTGCGATAAATGAATCACAGAATTAAGTTGGAGAGAGCAGCAATTAACACTTATAAATGTACGTGGAACGTCTAATCACATTTTCATTGACCTTTTTAGCGACGGGTGCTACGTTATTTCAAGTTAATGATTTTTTAAATTTTGTTTTTTCTCCATGAAATTCTAATAACCATTACTGATATAATCAAATACAAAACCAGCAATCGAATCTTCGATGTATTTTGGTCGGTGGTCGGTGGTAAATTTTTAAAGACTGACATTTTTAAGTTGTTAAATATTTAAATATATAAAATAAATATTTTCTAAGATGAGTTCTTAAAAAAATGCGGATTACTTATTTGCTTGTTTTCATTTTTAAACAATTTTAATGCTCACACTTTCATGTATGTTTTCCAAAATAAGTATCAAGGTCTATTAAGTATACGCATCTAAGTGTGACGTCATAGCCTATACGATATGTTTAAAAGGACAGCTGCTTTATAAGTATTGCACTCCTGCGAAATGATACAGCGATATTTAAAAACAAATAAAAAAACAACAACTTCCCACCCATATCATTGATGGGCATTTGCATTTCTGCATTTCCTCAAAGCCATCGAACCGAACTCTATTTAATAACATTTATAACAAGTTTTGGATGTAGAATAAAATTCTGCATCTTGTCGATCTTCTGGTTTTGGGTACGACAAACTCGTTGGACATTTTCAATTAATAGCATGGTCAGGAGATTATTCAGTTAGACAGTTATATATATTTCCAACGATTCGCCAATTTTGGAACAAATATCTCATGCTGATGCTTTAGAAAAAAATTAGAGATTTGCTTTAATCTACCCATACACGAAGGGGCAATACCAGGGATAGGACATGTGACCTTCTGCCGAACAACGCCACTCTTCGGCGTAAACGTAGCTGAAATCATTTACATTCGTCAGTTATTGGTTTTCTATTGCCCTAATGTTACGTCAAAAAATCACTGATGAGTTAAAATGTCTGGTAACGTCTTTAAGGAAGATTGGAGATTTTTGGCAATGGGGGCTCACATGTCATGTCCCTCCGTATCTGCGTAGCTCTAAATGTTTAAGTATTTAAAATAATCTAATCACAACAATTTAAATTCCAATATTTAAAAAAAATTCCATTTCAGTAAGATTCAAAATATAACTCCAAACTAATTATGTTGGGATAAAATTTTATGCAAATTTCTTGGACATGGCTCTCCTTCAAGATCGCAAAAACGAAAACGAGCATCTGGCCCCGATATACAGACTTTAAAACGATGGTCAAAGAACGAATACCAAAACTTCTACTATATGAATGAGTACGACATGTTAATCTGACAATCAACTTGGCTTGATTCAACTGCAAACAGTCTCGCCAAATGTAATTCTGGTCCTCTTCGGCGACATCTGGTGGTTCAAACACCAATGCATCATATGTACAAAGAGGTCTCTGATTATGTGTACAGAAATTGTAATAATTATCTAGGCGGCTATTATTAAAGGTGGTAGCGTTCCATGATGTCGTCGTTCTCGTCGATGGGCGCGTCGAAGGCTGTGTAGGCGGCAGAGAAGCCCTTGGTGTTGATGGTGTCGTCTGACCTGAAGCGGACCATCAGGGAATCCCCGCTGGAGAAGAACTCGGGTGGTACCTAAAGAAAAAAATATAAATATACAGATGAGTCCGATTCTTCTGTACCCAACGTGGCTAACTTAACTTAACTTGGAATGCGCTCTCTATAGAAGGGATGAGCATAGGCTACCCAACGAGGTTAATTTGAAATGAATATGTAAATCAGTTTCAATATCGCAGAAATAAAAGGTGTGAATGGAAAACTTGACCTGAAAAATGAAAGCCAAACCTGAAAACTGTTTGTAATGCTAAAACATATTGATCACGTGATAAGACGGAATTTTGGGAAACAATAAAAATTGTATTTAAATTATGTAAATCGATATTTTTTAGTTATTCGGGCGTGATTGCATTAGAGACATAATCTGCCCGTACATCAAGCCTTGCCCTAGCATCCTCTTGCATGCATGGGTGCATCAATGAAGGCACTGTCCTCTGCTTATCCATCACAAGTTCAGCACTTTAAGAACGTCTTTGACTTATTTAGTGTTGTGGAATTATTTCGTTTTTGTTTCTATTGTGTCTATAAATTTGTGTATAACCACATAATATAAGAAGGTACATAAAGACATCGTCGATTCTTGGTGCAATCAGTCTTATTTTGTAATCAGCATAACCATCAGAATAGACCAGAACAATAGAAAAAAAACAGAGAGGGTAGGCGAACCATTTCAGTCACATATGTGTAATATTATGCTGAAACCAGATATCTGTAATGCAAATTTGTCAGAGAGCATGTCAATTTTCACACAATAGAATTATTTGAGCCAATAATCAACGTTTTCTTAACGTATCATGCTCAAAGTTGCGGAAATTATCTGAACACAACACACATAACAATAATACTGAAGGTAAACTCGCAGCCCCAGTACTCACTTTGTTGCCACAGAACTTTCCCATGTTGGTGGCTGAGTCGTCGTCGCCATCGTACACCTCTACGTAGTCGTACCCGCAGTCCTGCTCGTGCTCCACCTCAAAAGTGAGGAATCGCAGGCGGACCCGCTGCTCGTTGAGGCCCTGCACGATCCAGTCGCAGTCCTCCTTGTTCTCGTAGTTCTGGTCGCCGTACTTGGCGTGCGAGTACACGTGAGCCATGTCGCGCGTCGCCAGCAACCTGCCGCCGCAAACTGCAAGGGAAAAAAAGGAATATAATTAAAGGCCATTTTACCAGAAGCGAAAATTCTCCAACCTAACCCTCAACTCGACCATATCGTCAACTCAAAACTCAAAAGTTGGATTTAATTTTCCGTTTGCTATGGTAGTTGGGGTTAAAGAAAGCATCTTCAACGTCGTCAATTCCACGCGATCTGATTGATCCAATTTGAACAAATCAGGTACATAGATTACTGCATTCTTCGACACTACGCAAGCATAGATTCAAACAACTTGGATGAGCAAACATGAATTTGCACCAAACACGCAGTCCTGCTCGTACTCGTGCTTATAAGCCTTCGTCAAGTAATATAAGACTGACACAGACAGAAATTTTACTGTCAGAGAGAGAGAGAGAGAGAGAGAGAGAGAGAGAGAGAGAGAGAGAGAGAGAGAGAGAGAGAGATAGAAAAACACCCAAAGCGAAGGAGGGAATCGAACCCGCACTATACAGTACGCAGACTGCTAGAGACAATTCGTTCAATTGAAACATAACAGTTCATCATAAACTAACTGAATGTATGTAGTATTAGATATCCGAGATCTTTACAAATGAAGATTCAATAAAATTTCTACAGATTACGAGACCAAATATATAGATACGAAGAAATATAGATGGGTTAAAGATCTGTGTTTCAGAAAAAAAAAGCTAGAATTAGGCAATCGGCAGCGTTTATCTTACGATTCTTAATCATTTCAGATATGAGCTGTCATATCATAATGAGCTGCCTTTAATTTGTTAAATTAATTTTTTTAAAAAATTACTCTTTTTGACCTATTGTCACAATAGGGCAGCATAATAGGCTTAACGATATTCCAAAATTATTATTATTATATTAAACTAATGACTTTGGAGCAGTTATTGTGTATAGAATAAAGCGAGTAAGGTCATCCTAGTTTCTAAGTCACGGGCTCAAAATGAATTTTGAACATGAAATAGTTTAAAAGAAAAATTCTTTTAAACCACATAAAACATGTAAGTTTTGCTTTCAGGGCATTGTTAAATATTAATTCTAGTTTCTCTCGAACACTAGCATTAATTGTGGAATTCTTTAAAAAAATGCGATTTGTTTTCATATCGTTTACTATAAAATTCGAACTTCTAATAAGTTAAATTTACGTAAGCAAATTAGTCAAATCAATATTTTGGTTCCCTTATTTAGATCTAAGTCAGTGCCTCCCAACCTGGGGGCGATCGCCCCCAAGTGGGCGATTTGTGTTATCAAGGGGGCAATAAATAGTTTGGGGGCGATAGGGGGGCGATGAATGTCGAAGGGGGAAAATCAAAATAATATACTGTACTGTATTGCAATAAAACCATTCTAAGTTTTATTGATCACCTTGACAAGTTAAAATGGCATGCTAACAAGACTTGACCAAGTTAGAAATTCCTGATTCTATTGTAGATCCATTCTCGCTTGAAGCTGTAGTGGTTTGTGGATAACCTTGATAACTCTTTGCAGACGGAGTTAGTAGATCACGAAGGCGAAAATCATTTTTAAGCAGAGAGTGTATGAGTTAGCCTGCGTTAAGCCTATTTTACAATTATTTACAACTGTAGTAAAAAACCGAACCACTTCTCATCTCGTACCCGTAAACATATTTAGTTGAAAAAAGGATTTGGTGCTGTTATCATCCAGCTCCTTACTCAACAAAGAAAATCAGTTGGACATTTGCCTCAAATACTTGCACATGAACTTAAAAAAAGATAAAATAAAAAAAAATTTAACATTCAGTTTTTTCTTTAATTTTTATTGTCAACTCTCTTAAATTTTGCAGAATCCAGTTTAAAGATCTTAGTTAATTATTTAACCTTTCTTCTTTAAAAAAAATCTGTTAAATATAAACATTTTATTTTTTCTATTTTATTTAAGAGTGACTGGATAAAGCTGCTTTGGTTTTTATATGAGGTAGTTAGTGTTTAAAATGATAAAATTGCGTTATTAGTTAAGTTTTACTCAAATTATAATTGGAGAAAACATAAAAATTAAAAGGGGCGATATGTGGTAGTCAACCAAACGAAGGGGGCGATGGTCCAGAAAAGGTTGGGAACCACTGATCTAAGTATATACCAAAGCTAAGTTTGGTTGTATATAATGTAGCTTAAAAGAATGTAACCTGCAGCGAGAATTATACAAATTGTTTAAATTCTTGTAATGTTTGAAGTTTTCCTTTTTTTTTTGTAAAATACATTTTGGATAAACTTAGAAAACTCATCTTTTACACTTCACTGGAATATTTTCAATATTTTTTTACTAGAACTATACAACTTCGAAAATATAATAAATGCCTGCAAAAAACTTTAAAAATATGACTGGAAAGTTAACCTTTAAAGTTAAATACCAAGGAATTATATACGCTTTTTAACTTGAGCCACTTGAAGAAAAATATTTTGTGCAACAGCTGCAGTTTAAAGTTAAAGAAAAAAGTTACTTTTTCTTCGTCGGCTGAAATTATCCTTCCAAGGGTAAGCTGCAATCTGGGGTGGAAACGACAGAAATTCGAGAAAGAAAAAAAAGAATCCTCTTAAAATTTATGGATTTCCGTATTTGAATATGAAAAATGGATAATTTTTATGGGGTCGTTATAGCAGAGGAAAAACAGTTACAAAAAGCTATTTTGAAAAATGTAGTGTGTATATATGAAATATGGAAAAAAGTTTCTCAAGGGTGTAAGATAAAACATGGAAATATTTGATTTCTACACAATAAATATTTCTCTTGTAAAGACTAAAATTTGTTAAAATAATGAGAATAGGAAAAAATTATTTCCACAGTCAAAAAGAAATTTATACAATAGTTTGAACAATTTGTGAAAACTAGTTTTATTAAGTGAGTCTTGTTTATACAATCTATAGTAAATATCAGTTTGGAAAGTAAGGACTGGTAAAACGTAATTTAATCATTGGAGAGTTAAGTCGCAAAAGATAAACGAGTGTTTACAAGTATCTTAGAGATAAAACAGAATAAAATGTAGCTTTTTATAAAATTTTGAATCAAGGTTTTGTTGCATTAGTTTAACGTTTAGATACTTAGTTAAGAAAAAAAATTTGTTAAAAGAATTCAAAAGTAATGAAAGCAAAAAGTACATCATCATGTTAGAACATGAAATAAATTGAGTTGTAATGGCAAAAACTTTACTTGGGTTTTTGCATTTACACGAACAAAATCAACCTTTTTATATTTATGCAATAAGTACTTTGGTGATGCAAAAATATATTTAAAATGGTAATTAGAGATAAAGAATTTAATACATTGATTGGGTAATGTGGTATTTCGATTGAGTAATGTGTCATTTTGATTGAAAAATTTAGTGGTTATGATCAGCTAGAGACTCAGATTGAGCAATGCAGTACTCATCGATTAATATACAAGTTGTAAGCAATTAGGGATATTAAAATAAACAATTCGGGACTTTAACTCATCACACCACAGGTAACCCAAGAAGTTTTACTTTTTAATTCTTCAAAAATGGAAATTTGCTTAAGGATCATTTGCTATGAAATTAAAAAAAATTCAAATTGAATTTACGGCCAAAATATTTCCAATCAAGTTTTTTGTTCCTTTATACATGCAGATGTACACTCTTAAAACAAAAGATTGAAATCCACTCATATAGGATAAGTGCATTTTCGGCACTGGAAAGGAGTGACAATTAACTCAGACTGAGTTATAATCCCTCGTTTGGAGTGATCCTGTCGGATTTTTAACTAAACAAAAGAGTGAAATCCACTCCAATAGGATAAGTGCATTTTCGACACTGAAAAGAGTGAAAATTAACTCAGACTGAATTAAATTCACTCGTTTGTTTTAAGAGTGTACATGAAAATTAAGTTTTAAGTTGTATATAAGTACAATGTAGATTAAATGTTAATGATGTTACCTGTGGTGTGTGTGGCTCGGAACCCTTTCCTCTGTACGGATGCGTCCGACTTGAACACCAGGAACATCCGGTTGCCGGACGCTAGTATGGGGTGCGGCACCTTGCTGCCGCAGAACTTGCCCAGGGTAGGGGCATCGTCATCTTTGCCGTCGTAAGCGGCAATGCGGTCGTATGCGCACTCCTGATGAGGCTCCAGCTCGAACTCGGAGAATACCTAGGTATATGGAAGAGGGGAAGATATTGTAGTACTACTTTAAAACAAACGAGGCCCAGTGGCCTGGTGGTAGTGCTTCGCATTGCCACGCCGCAGGTCCGGGGATCGAAGCGAAGCTGAGCCATCCTTTCATCCCTTGAGTGGGTCGATAAAATGGGTACCAAGCAGTCTGACCACCTTACCGGGACATATGCATATCACCCCAGAGCCCTAGGCCACGAAAGCTGAAATGGGCACGGCAGACCTAGGCCCAGAAATGGGCTGTTGCGCCGGGGAGAAGTAAAACAAAACTGATGCAATTTTTCTTACATTTTGCTTGCGCATTTGCGAGTGCACATTTGGCTTGGGTTCTCTAGGCAAAATTAAATATCAGCAAACTTTAGCGTCCAAAAAAAGCTTAGATACATCGCTTAGATGGTCCAACAAAAAAAAAATGGCTTTCAATTCTGTGGAATATACCGAGTCTGCAAAGGTTAAGCGGCCAATAAAGCAGCCCCATTGTAAAAAAAAAACAATTTTGCTAGTGTTTAAATCTTTAACACGGAATCAGCAGTTTTAGACGCATATTATTACTGTCTCCCAGCCGGTACGGTGGTTTAGAACTTCACTTGTCAAGCGAGTGACCTCGGTTCTAATCCCGGATAAGGCACGAATATTTGTGTGGCTTTGAGTAAATGGGAGCTTGCTTGTTAAAACCGGTGCTTGTTAAACCTGTGGGTCCGAAAATATATGAGCGACCATAGCGCAGTTTCGATATGGGTGCAGTCTGGACGTCTGGAGAAAAATATCTCTCCCGTCTAGCGACTGAATTGAAGAGGTGGCGCCCTCTCGTAGCAGAAGTCCGACTTCCACCATCGCGGGGCTCAAAGCCTTATTGCAACTTGAGCTACTGCACCCCTCCTGCCTCCCAGACAATGGCATTGAGGCAAACGATAAGAATAAACGTGGAAGCTAGATTCACATGATTGCACAACTTAGTAGTTTCTCATAATGGATTGGTTAATTTTTGTTATGTTCTTCGATTCATTTACGTTTCAAATCCGTTTCAACGTAAAATATGACCGTGTTCTTCTTTATGATGCATCTAGCAGCTAGATATCAAGTTTAAAACCGAAAATTTTGCTATTTTTTTGCATCCATACTTTAAGGGAAACTCTTCCAGTAGCTTATTTCTTGCCGGTTTATGAATTCTTCTTACTACCACAATATTATGCATGTCGTCTTTTCATATTTTCTGGCCTCTTGATGTCCTAAGGGGTCGTACCAATTGAGTGCTACTAGGTGAAATAATAGCCTAAAGTAGCCTTGCACTTAGAAGATCTGGTTTAATGAAATATACGAAATTCGAACGATGAACATGCAACATGTATTTTATGCTCAAGACCAAAATTTATCATTTATATATTCCCCGTTTATTTGCTAGTTGAAACATATTCTAAAAGGTTTTATATCATTACAAATGAAAAAATTACAAGTGCTTCTATTACAACAGTGTTCTTGTCACATAATGATATCACATTAGCTTTACCAGTTTTATCCTGTGCCCTGGAGTTGTAGTGAAGAGCCACGTGCAGTCCTTCCTACTCGGATAGTAGTCGGGGAAGTTGGGACTTGTGATTTCTCCGTTAGGAGTGGTCATCTGGTGACTGCAACTTCCTGAGATCAGAAATTAAGACTGAAGTTAACTTCAGATATGGTTTATTGGTATAAGATGGGACATACAAAGGCAATAAATGACTGGTATAAATTATATTTAAATGTTAATGTAATTAACTGGTATAATTATGTTATAGTTTCAATGTTTGTTAAAGAGTAACTCATTTCAATTCATATCTTAGAAATCAGTTTTAAAATCATAGAAGATTTAGGAAATCTTATTTTCTACTCTTTTATTAGAGTCTATTGGTGTAACGTTATTTTTATGTTAGTTTCCTTGTTGTTTACAGTATATTTTCACTTTAATTAATCAATAATTCTAAAATAAAATGACACGTAAAAAATTCTGGGAGGATAATTGTAATACTTCTAAAATAGTACAAATCAAACTGTGCATTTCACAGTATTCTTTAGCAACTATATTTGTAAACATCCCCATTCTCTTTTGGAAATTCTTTAATACTTATAAAGTCTTTGAAAAAATTGCTTTGTCTAGCGTAATATTTTAAAAAAGCACATTTTAACAGAGTAGCATGACTAATATTCGAAGTAAAAATTCTTTAAAAAATTATAATCCAGCATTCTTATAAAAATATATCTCATTATAATTTAAAAAAAAAAGGCTTTCAATGTAGTAGTACCACTCATATAATTGAACTTATTACCTTCTTTACAGTCATGAAGATTTTCGTGTAGGACAAATCCATTGTGGCAGGAACAGGCATAACTGCCGATTGTATTCTTACAGATATGTTGACATCCACCGTTGTTGGTAGCACATTCATCTTTGTCTATTATATAAAAATATTGTCTATCATTACATTTATCCGACTAATTTAATTTGTCTATTATTAAAAATATCCGACTAATTTAATTTGTCTATTATTAAAAATATCCATTACATGCGTTTTCTAAACATTCATCTTTGTTGAATCAAATTAGAACATTGCAACAAGTTTTTTAAACTATAAAGTAGTACTAATAGATTAAGATATGTTTTTGTGGGTATCGTTGGCTTAAGTTTGGACCACATTTAACTTTTTCTTTAAATGGGTCAATCCGAAATCCTTTGAACTATTTTACAAAAGAAGATCAACTTGCACATAAATTCAAAATAAATGATACTATATATATTTAATTCATAAATATCTTAAGGGTATACTTAAATTTTATTGGCGCTGTTTTCTAAGACATTATTCAAGGAATATCATATAGTAGCATTTTCTTAAAAAACTGGACTTTGGATTATTTAAGTATAAAAGATAGGGTTACTATAGTATAATAAAAGTTTTATCATCGTTTAAAATGCCTTTAAAATAATTATTTAGAGAACAGATTGGGATATAAAGCGAAATCGGTATAACATTGTACACTGTGCAGTATATTTGATTTTAATGTTTTCGTTCATTACTGGAATAGGTAATAGCACACGAAGAATTCTTTACTGTTAAGCTAACTAGAATTTATTGCAGAATCTAAACAAAGGACAATAGAAACCCGAAGTTTTGCGTAGAATAATTAAGAATTAAGCAGTCGGGCTAAATAATTAAAAATCACTATCTTTAACAAAGTACATAAATTCATGAAACATATTTCTGTACTTTTGTAAAACGTCGAAAAGGAAAAAAAGCAAAATTCTTTTCATTAAACTTTTTCATAAAATATATTAGTGACATTCTTCAAAATAAAAGTGGACAGATATTTTTCAATTTTCATATAGAAAATTCGAAGTTTTTCCTCGTAAGTGCAGAACCACCGGAATTGGAGAAATGCCTTTCTTCCCTCGCAATACTGTAATTCAAGTGTTTTCCAGACTTAAATCGAATTTCTTTCAAAAGTTTTTGAATTTCTTCTTTCCCTTCGAGTAGGTCGTCAAACTGGATTCCGTTATAAACGCAGAATTCCTTTTTTATTCAGTTTCTACGTTGCATTCAGAAGTCCTTAGGAATCTGTGATGCCGTGAAAAAGTATTGAATAAAGGTGAGATACCATTGAGGTAGTTTGAAGCATTGTATGATGGGTTTCTATAGTGCTATTTAGAAGCCGGTTTGAATTTTGAATCCAATTTGAAATGCACGATGACGTTATTTTAAACGATGCGCATAAAATGGAATACATAAGACCTTTGTATTATTTTTAATATTTTAACCAAATTTCTTATTTGTATAACAACTGAGATTTTTTTTTTGTACTGACAAGACACTGACAAGACACTTTTTTTTCTACTGACAAGATTTAATTTCAATTAAATTCGCGAATGATAAGTACAGATACTTTAAATTATAATAAATGTTTTTTTTAACATTTATTATTAATTCTTATTAGATTTATATAAATATATGTAGTTTTTAATGACTTTCTTTAAAAAAGAAATTTGCACTGAAAGTTTTTAAGTTAGCATTAGGGTCCGGAACGGAACGGAATTCAGAAAGGAAATTTTGTGTCCATCTGCGAGTGCCTCAAATGCATGAAAGTACTGCAATCGGAATAATGCCTTTTGGTTTTTAAGTTCTACATAAAACTCACATTAAGTTTGCAGCATGTAAATGTTCTACGGAAAAAGGGGTAAACAGTTCTCATTTCCGAGTGCGAGAATCGAACAAAAAAGGGTATTTCACACTCAATAAACCACTTTATTCGTTATTTCAAGACATATTTGTATTAGTTTTTTTTTTCAGTTAGAGTGTAATGTTAATTATTTTTTCTTTCAATTTTGACGTAACAAGGCGCACGAATATCAGAGTATCTCAAAGGGGCAGCCAATCAGAGCAGGCGAAATTTCGTCGCCTGCTCTGATTGGATAGTGAGGTTTATTTACTCACGACGTTTCCTCCGCGGATGCGCGCGCAACTGCAAACTTAATCTGTGGTTGACTGTAAAAAAACCTTGGCACTCATTTGTTTTCGAAAGGAAAACTTCGGACATGTGTGTCTTGTTGAACAATTGGATACAAAGCCTGCATTCGGGTTTCCTAATTCAAAGTCCGTATTCTTACATGTACGATTTCCGAATTCGGAATCCGTATTCGCACACATACGAATTCCGAGTCCGTATTCGTACGCATACGATTTCCGCATTCCGAATTCATATTCGGAAATCTCAATGTGTCCAATCTTAAATTGCTACATATGATCCTTTCAGAAGTGAAGAGTACAAGGGAAGAACCGCTTGATTTATTAGGAGTCTTCCCGTAACTGTGATTGCTTGGCGGACATTGGCGACAGGAAACTGGTTTTTCTTTCGGTTCTTCATTCACAGTACAAACGTGTCCACTGATCTCTGGCGTGCATCAGGGTTGCCTCGAAACAAAGCAAATTATCGATTTTTTCAAAGCCAGTTTAGGCGATTTCTCGCTATCATCGCCAAAGAGGACTGTTGAGGAAAGCCTTTTAGAAATCAAGCGTTTTTTTCAGTGTACTCTTCAAGTGTCATGTCTCACCTGTGAAGAAGAGGGCCCCGAACCCGCTCTTCTGTACCGAATTGTCCGAGCTGAACTCGATGCGCAGCGAGTTGCCCTCCGATGTGACCAAAGGCGGGAGTCGCGAGCCGCAGAACACCCCGTGCTTGCGGATCTCGTCGTCCGCCATCTTGCTGCGGATGTCGACGCTGTCGTACTCGCAGTCTTGCTGTAACGGGAATGAGGAAGAAAAAACAATTGTTAAAAATTATTTATAGTTATTTAATTGCAAAAAGAATTTCATACGATGGAATGGAAATTAAACAATTGGCCTGTTTAAGGCCTTGAGTGGCAGCTAAACTGTTGAATGAAAATTAATTCTTTATCGAGCTCCGATTTGTGAATCAATGTCACGTGAGCACAAAGCACCAATCGGAGCAACGATAAAAATAGTGCAGGAATGAAATCTGAGGAAAGTTACTTATCTGAAACAAGCCAATTAAGCCTACCAGATACTGCATGTGAGTACAGATTCCAAGATTTTGTTACGGCTTCACCACTTCGAGATCGAAGTGATGCAGTTTATACTGACTTCGCAGAAAGTTATTTTTTTGTAGTAAAAGTAAGAACTCATTTAAGTTCTTCTTTGGGCATGTTTTATTTTGATAATTTTTTTTACAGGACAATTGGGCATACTATTAATATTTCGGGCAAGGTAAACAATTTAATACCATAATTGAAGAGCTTAATGGAAGAAAGTGTTAGGTGACAAGTTGAAAACAAGAAGATGAGCTTTAAAGTTTTTAATTTGCACTTAGATCCGTTAAAAATTTTACTTTTTAACGGCAAAAATTTACTGAACATAAAGTTTATGTAAAAGAGGAAAATTTTTATCTTTGAAGAATGGAATAGCATGTTCATTGACACAAAAATACTTAGTTTTTTTCCCAAAATTTTCACTTAGCATGTTCTTCCACTATGCCATTCAATTGTTTATTTAACATGAACTAAGAATATCTTCATACGGTACGACTGATGTACACTTCACTCTGAAGTTAGACAACGCTACTTACGTTGTTCCCTTCTAGATCGAAGTGGGTGAAGTTGAGCGTGATGCGGTACTGGGGCGGGGCGATGATCTCCCAGATGCAGATCTTGTTCGGCGGGTAGAGGTCCGGGAAAGACGGACTGATGATGGTGCCGTTTGTCTCCTCGATCACCCCGCCACAAGCGTCTAGAAAAATAATCACATCGTATTCATTGTACCCTTACAATTAACAACGTAGTGAAAGAACTTAACAAGTCATGGGGAGAGATTAAGACCATTGCAGCCAACGGGTGAGGTGGCGGACCATGACGGATGCCCTATGCTCCATGTTGGAGTGAAAGAGGTATAAGTAAAGTAAAAGTAAGAGGTAAAGTAAAGTATTCATTGTAACTTGTATATCTAAAAAAATCACTGAATCTGTACTACATCTGGATTCAAAATTTATATTCCACTTCACCAATTCGAAATCGAAGTGGTGAAGTTAATATCGACTTCGCACAAAGTTTTGAATTTATAATAAGATTAACACAAAGATCTTCGCATAGATTTAACTAAGCAAAACGTACCTGTAAACAGTAAAAAAGAATTGGCTACCTTTCACGATTGCAGATTTAATCGGGCGAAGTTGCCAATAAACGGGCCGACCATTATTTTTAAGTTAAAGTTAGGAGAATGTGAGTTTTGCGATTACACCAAGTATTTGGTTTTTATTCTTTTACTCAGTAACAGCGCTAAAAGTCGGCATCACTTTGGTTCTGAAATTTTTTCTATGTAACATTTTCCTATTTGTTTCAATCGTCAAGTGTTAGGAATGTGAATGGACCCGGTTGAAATTAGACTTGGGAAGTGAGTTTTCTGACACCACCATTATTTCTCTTAGTAAGAAAAATGAGTTTTCGCTGACTGTTTCCCTAGAACTGAATCACTCGAGCTACATAAGAAAAGCTGGCTTTTATGACTACATATGTGCCATACTATTGACAAATTAATTCAAATCCTCGTATGCTTATAGCTATATTTCGATATATGTATGATTTACTACATTTTCAACGACAACGGATTTATTGGATCGTCCACACAGAAGCACAGTGGATCGTCCACATAAGTTTGTCGTTTTTGCTCCTTAGCAAGCCCTACATTCCTCTGGGGCATCCACCTTGAAAAAATGACTCATGGAGACGTGTTAAGTATTTTTTTCGATATTATAAGATAGTGTTGTTTTAAAAATAAATTTCAGATATTTAGTGCATTAATCTTCCGAAAAAGTATGTGTTAGCCAAAAATTGAAAGAAATTATAAATTAAATTTTAAATATTTCGAAACGGGGAACGAAATGCTATTGAGTATCCATTTCTTATGAAAAACTACATTTAAGATACACATATAATATTAATACATTAAGATACCATATAAGCAGTAATCGCCTTATGATCACCGGCACACTGTCAAGTGTGTTGACTGTTGAGTCTGTGGCCAGTTGTAAAGAGGTAAAAAAATAAGACTACACGATAATTAATGGACTACATAATAAACTGATATCAACAAGAAGCCAACATTTATGAAAAAGTTATTTTAAAATATTCAATTTCTCAAAAGTATATTAATGATGGACCCATCAGTTTTGCAAATTTTTAAACCTATTTATTTTTTCTGCAATTACTTTACATTGCAAACGACTTTTTAAATATTATTCAATAACGATAACTCTAAAAGCAAAACAAAAATTTACCGAAACCTTCCCCCTCCCATCAAATTACACAGAAAACCTTTCATTATGCAAATCAATTCTCGACTAAAATCCCACATTGGCATATTTAACTGTTAAAACCACAAAAACGAATAAAGGATTTTAAATTTTCCAAGCCAAGTTTAACTCAAGTGGAATTATTTATACCAATCATTGCCGCTCATAAAAAGGGCAAGAGAAACTGACTGTGGGTTCAGGTGTAAAAAATTACGACTTGGGAGAGGAAAGTTTTTTTCTTTGGACGGTGATCTCTTAAATCTTTTCCATGTTTTTTTCTCTCTCAATGGAATATTGTTTTTTCCAAAGGAACTAAGCACCAAAGTAATTTTTAAAACAGTTTGTCAAAGGTTATTTCTATGAAAGTAGTCAATATTCAAGGGAAATGTATGGGTTATTGTCAGTGGTTTCATAATTATTTAAAATCAATCATCATAAAAAATGTTTTGTATGTGTTTATTTTTTCAAATAAGTAATTTATTTTCCAAAGTGAATTAATTAGCTCGCCGATTTTGAAGAATAATATTGAATGAAAGTTTTTATTTATTAAACTGGTATCAGGAACCCAACCACTACTTCAATACAGAGAAAATTTCCTTCATGAAAAGGTTTGTAATACACTAGACCACACGGGAAATCGATTAGGCTGACAAGATAGTTTTTTTTGTTTAAAATTGAAGTACGCAAAATTCAGATATTTACTTAAAAAATCTTTAAATGATTCGAACAAGCATTAATCTACAATAAGCAATCTACAAGCATCGATCACCAAGTGCTTTTCTGTAGATGAAACGCAATGAATTACTTTTGAAATTTCTATTTTAAAATTTGATCAACAGCATTGACAGCAAAGTATCTCCTATCAAACTTGACTCTGTTAATTATTTTATGTACATAAAAAACATATCTATTGCATAAAATAGTAGCAGCAAGCAGCAATCACTCCACGTGTAGTTGGAATGACCCTTTTCGTCCATACAGATATCGAATTTAAAGATTGAGATCTCATAAGCAGT
The DNA here is from genome assembly GCA_023701765.1 of Hylyphantes graminicola. Classification (NCBI taxonomy): domain Eukaryota; kingdom Metazoa; phylum Arthropoda; class Arachnida; order Araneae; family Linyphiidae; genus Hylyphantes; species Hylyphantes graminicola. Next base: position 36,706,647 of record CM043121.1, read on the forward strand.
AAAATTTCTTCTATCAAATGTGTCTCTGGCCATGATTTATGCATTAAAAAGCAAAATCTACACTCTTAAAACGAACGAGCGATTTTAACTCAGTCTGATTAATTTTCACTCCTCCCGTCTGGAAAATGCACTTCTCCTTTTGGAGTGGATCCTTTGTGTGGATCCTCCTAAACCTCCGACAGGATCACTCCAAACGAGTGATTTTAACTAAGTCTGAGTTAATATTCATTCCTTTCCAGTATCGAAAAAGCACTTCTCCAACTGGAGTGAATTTCACTCTTTTGTTTTAAGAGTGTACGTCTAAGAATGGGATATTATGGAACAAATAACTCGAAGTTTATCAAAACTTGTCTAGTTCTTTACGGACAAACAGATGGATTCTTTTTTCTGGCTTCACTGTGGGCTGTAATTTTTCTTCGGGGATTTCGCTGAAGACGTTCCATTCATCGGCGCCCTTATAAATGGCGTGGTTGGTACGGATGTGTTGGCTGACCGTTGAGATCTTGGGTGATTAATTGGTATCTCAATTGATTTGGAAATGTTGTAACTGATAGTCATCTTATTATCTACCATTGCAAATGGTATCTATGAATTATAATGGGGGCCTAGGGTGATGATAGAGATATCAGCATTTTTTTCCATTCAGATATAATCATTTGAACTGGTGAAATTATTAGTTTTGGATGCATTTTTAGGGTGCAGCTGGCTGAACAATATTTGTAAATTAGAGGTTAAGCACACTCTAAAAAATGAATGCTCAAAAACGACGAAATTTTCCTTAATTTTGACGATTCCATTACTGGCAAATGCTTCAAGTTTTCGTTTCCTCAAAGTGAGGAATTTGAATTGTCATTTTTATGAGGATTTGAATGTCGTCTAATCTAAAGAAATATTTCGTCATTTTTGAGCATGTGAGTACAGCAATGAGATTCTGTTTCCTCAAAATCAAGATACAGAATCGTCAAATGACGATCGTAAAAGTGATGATTCGCGTTTACTCAAAAGTCACGCGATAGTTTGACGAAACAATCCTCAAAAGTAACGAAATGAGGCTTGAGGATTCCTGAATCATCAAAAATGAAAGTGTTATTTCTGAGAGTGCAAGAAAACCACTAAAAATGCAAAAAAAACCAATAAATATTTTGAAAACTTTTTGGTAATTTCAATAATCAGACAAGCTTATGCAGTTGATGAAAACCATTTTTAACGAATTAACGCAGATGGATTATGTCTTTTAAGTCATCACGATCTCAGGATTTGATAATGCTATCACTATATGTTATGTGGAAGAAAAAAAATTAACGCAGCGAGTGTTAAACAGAAATTATTTTCAAACTCAAAATTTTCCTTAGTCCCATTTTAAAAAACTCTGCATGACTATTCATTTGGAAAATCATGTTCAAAAGTTGCTTAAATTTGAAACTACTTATCTACTTATAACTAGAACTATTGAAAATGAAATACATAAATTTGGATTTTTAACCGAATCATCATAAAGTATCAAACTCGTTTCTGCGAAAATCTTACACTATTGAAAATTTGAAGGTAGGTTTCACCAAATGGTGGTTATACCAGTAGCAATGCCAGTATGGTAAATAATTTAACCATCTTTTTGCATGGTATTCGGTTGCATCTTTTTTCAGGTTTTTTCAGGACAAAGCAAAACCCTCTGATGGTTCACCAAATACCAAAAATAATATGAAACGTTTTACCACCTATCCACAGCTACTAGAAATCAACCTTAAGGCGAAACTTAAGTGTTCAACTTTTAGCAGTGTAGTTAAAACTTTCTCAAGCCATCGCAGAGTGTTGTTTAGGATCGCCACCTGGGTTGATTCATCGAAAAGTTTGTGAGTCTTAAGCTATATTTTTTGTGATAACTAAGGATGGCACCATAAAAGAGAAGTGAGGGGATGTTATTGGTAAGCCTTGTATTGATTTCGCAAAGCCCATATTATATGGAGAAGGGTTAATATTATCAATTATTATTTAATTTCATTACATGTTACATTTTGCTACTTTAATTTCACATATTTTTAAATTTTATTTTTGCAATGGTAATTAAAAATGACTATGGCATTTTTAGGTTAAGGTAGGCGAATACCCGAAATTCTAAAATTTTTACTATTATTTAAATCTTTTCCAAATTTAGCATAGTGATTTCAAATATAATGAACAATGCTTTTTAGGCAATTTTTTTTTTTGATTTAAATATAATTGATTTATTTTAAACGGTGTTTTTCAACTAAAAAAAGGGTTTACGCTAACACTTCTAACGCATAGTGATTTCAAATATAATGAAAAATGCTTTTTTGGCAATTTTTTTTATTTAAATAAATTTATTTATTTTAAACGGTGTTTTTCCTACTAAAAAAAGGGGTTTACGCTAACACTTCTAGTATAAAAAGTTTTACATTAATTTATCTGAAATTTTTACAGATGCCATTTCAATATATATCTGTGCTATAAACCTCTACATCTGGTGTAAATATAAAAGTTTTTTTTTTAATGTCCAAGTTTAAATTAATCGGAAAAAAAATCTTTTTTTTTAGTTAATTCATAACATTTTTCTTGACAACTTCTTTTCTTGCAATTTGTATTTAACTCTAGAGGGTCATTGCATGTATCAGTTCAAAACGAGGAATTTAACACATAATTAGTGTTTATAGGAGGAAAATTCAATGTGGTAGACTTGATAGCGCTAAACCTCTTTTTTTTAGTTGAAAAACACTGATTAAAATAAATAAATTATATATTTAAATAAAAAAAATTCCTAATAGTATTGTTCATTATATTTTGAAATATCTATGCCAAATTTGGAAAAGATTAAAGTAATAGTAAAATTTTAGAATTTTGGGACATTTTGGGTATTCGCCTACCTTAAGTTGAAACAAAAAAAATAGTGTAATATTATCCATATTACTTTACTTATAATAAAATATGTTTAAATAAATATTGAATTCACGCCTCAATTTATTATTTTCTAAATTGATGTATTTCTTTTTCAAAATCCAAATTGATGTATTTCGTTTTCAATAGTTCCAGTTATAGGTAGATAAGTATTTAAAAATTTAAACAAACTCCAGCTAACTATTTAAACTTCATAAAAGGTTAAAACTGTACTCAAAATTTTATACATACTTTTATATCATTTAACTCAAAAATGATTGTGTTTACACTTGAATAACTCGTTAAAGTAACTATTCGAAGATATTTAAGAACATTTTTATTTCAGATAATGTCTTGCGAAGCGTTTAATTAAACTCTGGGAAAGTAATTAGAAGATAATTACCTAATGAATGCACATCAATTAAATGATTTCAATATAATTTCGCGGGTGAATGGTGACATGCCAGGTATGTTAAGTATGAGTTTCGTGAAGTATTAATCTTACTTTTAAGCATATTACATATATTTTGTAAATCTGAAACGAGTTCTCTATATACTTCTTTTTAAGCTTGAAAAACTTAAAATAATTGTAAACTTTAATGTGAAATTTGAAAATTATTCTAGACCTTATAATAATATTAATTGCTGGAATACAATATCGGCGATATCAACCACATATACACTCTTTGAAAAATCGTATTTCTGAGTAAATATCTGGAGAACTTATTTGAAAAAATTTATATTATATCAAATAAAACAAATTTGTCTATTAAGGGAAACATTAGAGTAAACGTAAAACCACACACTTCTATACTTTCTACTTCACTACACTCTCAAATAAAGTTTTCTTCAAGGAAATAGTAGGGGCAGTTTTGCTATAATAACACGTTCGTTAATTGACAGCATTTTCGTATATATTTTTTTACCGTTAGAGAAAAAATAATCACTCTAAAATACCGGGGTGTAGATTTATTATAATTATTATTGAAATCATAAATCATTTGCAGGGTGGCTGGGGTTCAAACCCGAGATTTGTAGGAGACACGCTAAGCAAGTTAGGTTTACAAACATTATGCAAACAGAATCAATGAAATATCTTTACTAAACCACGAACGATTAGTAAATTAGAGGGTGAATAATGTTCAGGAACAAAAAGAAAATTACTTGTGAAAAATGAGACCTAATTTAGTGTCAAACGACGATTTTTTTTACATTGTAATAGTTATCTTATCATTTAAAGCATCATTATCGCATAGTGAAAAAAAAATCCAATTTTTTAATATATGTAGTTTGTAGAGAGTTGATATTAAGGATCAAAAGCCATGTAAATGTTTCTCTAAAGAGCCAAAGAGTTGCCTTACTTTAATGGAATCTAAATTAAGCCTTTTCTTCATTTTCTAGCAAAAAAAAGTTTTTTATATTATACAAGAAACTAAATTTAACTACCAATTGCACAGTGCATACCGAAAGTGTAAGTGAACTCGTAACTTAGTGTATGGTGCGTTTACACTTACATAAAGTATAGTGATCCTTGAAAAAAATAGACATCTACGGAGCATGGGAGCGGTAGTGGATGTTGTAAAGAAAAATTCCAAACCAAATTACTCCTTCTGGATTGAATATGTTTGCAGAAAAGAGTTCTTTAGTAGGGTAGAGGAACGACTCGTACTGAGCTGCCATCGGCAGCCATGGCTCACTACGGAGCGGGAATAGAATGGCAAAATTGCTAGTTAATTTTAAATTTTGACACTGAGAAAGGAAGTACATCCAGGGCAAATTCGGGAGTCGAACCCGTACCCTTTACAGAGCGCGGACTGCCAGCGTTATGGCCTGCGATCCAAACCACTCGGCTATCGGGCCCCACATGCAACCCTATATTGTCTCTGTGTAGTTCCATGGTGCTGTTGAAAGGATCAATCTCTACCCTACTTTTGAACTCTTTGGTTTACAGACTGTTTTTTTTTATCTGTTAAATACAGCTTACTTAAAAGTCTATATGATAACAATTTTTTAAGTGGGTTCGAATGTATGTATTTTAAATTTTAAATATATAATAAATAAAATAGTCTTACTCATTTAAATTGCGCTAATATGGAGACTGTTAGCTACATTTATCATATTAAAAAAAAACAGCCTGTTAAAATATAAAATACAGCCGGAGTAATTTGACTAAGATTTTTTTTGTAACATTCGATTATCACAGAGAAAATCCACAAAATCCTTACCTTCGCACTTTTTTCCGTCCGAGTGGAGTTCGAAACCTATCCTGCACTCGCACTTGTACGCACCGAGCGTGTTGGTGCACTCGTGTTCGCAGCCGTGCTCGCCTTTGCACTCGTCCAATTCTGCAGTGGGAGAAATAAGTGAGCATTTACTATGAATAACGAAATATATTTTCAAAAATATGGATTCTTGAGTTAACACTGTAATGCATGATTTTTTTTCATCCCGAAAAAATATATTTTTATCTTTAATACTCATATACATTATGGGGAAAAATACTGAAAAAAAAATTAACTGCATTGAATTTAAATAATTTCGATTTTTTAAATTTTTGTCATATGGCAAAAGCCAACTACAAAATTCAAATTTTGATGAGAATGACTAGAAAACCGCTAAATATATTTTGAAATAACCCTATTGAACTATAATTACTTTTTCAAAACAATTTATTTGTATTTAGAACTAATATTATTATACTTTGAATACTGCCAAAGACGTAATTTCACAGCATTTAATAACTTCACTCTTTAATTTTGAATACACTTTTACTGTCATCTATGAGGGTTATTAGTAACTAAAAATTCAAAATGGAATGTAATAGATGAAAAAACCCACAGATTTGTCGTAAGTGAGCTCTACTTTATTAGAATAAAGTAGATTATGTGCTACTTGTTGCCATACGGCAACAGTATGCATTAGAGGGTTAAAGTGAATAAAATATTAGAAATTTGAAGGTCTGGGTCTTGTGCAAAAAAATACGCAAAAAAACTTGTGTTGACTTTCAATGAAAACAATTGTGTTTTCTCAGTTATTACAAGTTGTATTAAAACAGTAAAAAAATTGCATTGTGACACAATAATAATGCATTGGAAATTTTAAAAAAATTGTCTTGATAGCGCATGTATTCTTTCGAAATGCAGTTAAGCACCTGTTTTTTAATGTTTCGGATAAAGAGTAAAACTATACTTAAATTTTTTTATGGTAATTTTAAATGAATGCAACACTTTTGTAATGTATATTTTAGAAAATAATATAATTTATACTTTTTTCAATTGCGTCTGGATATAATAATTGTTTTTTCTCGCGGGGAATCGTTAGTTTTGTTGGAACAACAGATAATTGCGTTATGTGTCAACAACACAATTCTTGCATTGAAACAAAGAAGAATTTTAATGTTGCCGTCTTTACACGATACTTGTTTCTATCTGACTTTTTTTTAGGGGGGGGGGATAATAATAAAAGTATCTAAATAATGGTTGGCTGATCTTTTATTACCGATAATTAAATCAACAAAGGAAAGGCTTTGCTTCAAGTAACAACTCGATCTTACTGCAGATTCGTTATTTATTTTATTAACGAGAAGTTGTGCTACTATATTCTGTTAAAAATGTGAAGAGTACAGGGGAAGAACCACTTGATTAATTAGGAGTCGTTCCGTAATTGTGTCTGCTTGGCGGACATTGGCGAGAGGAAAACGGTTTCTCTCTTCGCTTGGTCCAAGCGCTGCCGTTGGAATCGTGCATCGCGTGGATCTCGGTAGGTAGAAACTTCTTTCCGTACATCAGTTTAGGCAATACTCGCTATCATCGCCAAAGTGGCCTGCCGAGGAAAGTTCTCTACGGAATCAAGCGGTTTTTCCCTGGTTCTCTTCATGTGTGATTGATTTCACTATAATTATGGCTCCTCCAATAGCAGCAAAAGCTGTGTGGTGAAATGTTTCACCATATTTTAGGTATTTGGTTGGATCTTTTCTCATGTTTTGTTTCAAAATACCGAAAATATTATAAATTCTTTTACCATGCAGCCATAGCAACTACTAGGAACCATAATTATGGTGAAACCAATAACATATTTTCAGTAATGTAGATATGTTTTTCAAGAGCATTTCTTTAATAGTAACACTACATTAAATGTTTTATATAAAAAAATCCCTCCACCTTTGATAAAGTCCGCAGCAAACCCGGCCTTCTGCACGGACCTGTCCGACACGAACTTGACCGTCATCTTGTTGCTGGTGGAGCGGATGTCGTCCGGGTTCTTGTACCCGCAGAATCGGCCCAGCACGGGGCTGGTGCTCTCGTGGCCGTCCCGGATCTCCAAGTAGTCGTACACGCAGTTGTCGTGGTTCTCGATCTGGAACAAGATATCAGAGCTGTTGTTGTCGTGTGACCAGTGCAATAAATATAGATAAAAAAATATCATCACTTGAGTTCCCTCATGTGCTACGCTAGGGAGCCCAGTCAGTTAAGCACTCGCTTAGCATGCGGAAGGTCCCAGGTTCGGGACCGGGCATCGCTAAAATAGCTGCCGACCTATAAACGGCCCGTGCAGCCAAAAATGTCCGACGAATAATACCCCGTGTCAGGGAGTGCACGTTAAATATCCTTCAAAGTCCTAACGCTGTGTACGATGTCGCCCTTAACGGTTGCGTTGGGTGCCTATTCAGGTGTTGGCTCGTCACCTGATTGTGGTTCTAAAATACGACGCCCGTCGCCAATAGCTCTCGAGTAGCTCTAGTGCGACGATAATTCAAACCCAACCAAACCCTCATGTGCTAACTCTTTGTTGTGCAAGGATCAGATTTTCTGTAAGGTAACCCTTAGCGCGATTTATTTGGCATAATTTGGCGATAATTATTTTTTGTGGCAACTGTCTGACTTCGACTGACGATTCGAATGCTTTGACTTCGCAACGATGACGTTTTCCGGCAAACCTATCTGACCGTTATTTGCTCATTTCCGTTGGGTTTTCGACCGACTTTTCAGCAAAGTTACCGTTCAGTTACCGTTCACCAAGGGTTACCTTTCAGTTTTCTACCGTTGTGCAAAGTGAGTTAGCACATGTGGGAACTAAAGTGAAGATATATAAGTATAGAGAGGTGGTATGACACAGTTCATCAATAGTTCCAAAAGCGTGAATCACTGCACAGGCCATAACCACAGCTTTGTGTATTTTGAGGGTCTCCCGAGAACAGTTGAATTTTATCTCGAAGAGTGCTGCACTGATGGAAGAGCAGTTGTAAAGGTGCTAGGGTATTAGCTGCGTGACCGGATAGTGCCTGATTCATAAATACTCGATCCAGGTATCAGAGTTAAAAAAATACTATTTAAAAAATTAAAAAGGCATTTTAAATAAAAATTTCGGAAAAATCGGAATGATATACTTTTCATTTACATTAGTATTTATAAAAATTCTCACACTATTCCAGACAGACACAAATGAATAAAAGTATGATATAGGTCTCTGATGTCGTTTCTTTCAGGTTTGGTTAGGTTTGAATTATCGTCGCACTAGAGCTACACGAGGGCTATTGGCGACGGGCGTCGTATTTTAGAGCCACGGTCAAGTGACGAGCCGACACTTGAATACACACAACGCAACCGTTAAGAGCGACATCGTATGCAGCGTTAATACTTTGAAGGATATTTAACGTGCACTCCCTTACACGGAGTATTATTCGTCTGCCATTTTTTGCTGCACGGGCCGTTTATAGGTCGGCAGTTATTTTGGCGCTGCCAGCCAACGAATCTGGGACCTTTCGCATGCTAGGCGAGTGCCTAACTGACTGGGCTCCCCAGAGTCCCCAGCCCCATTTTTTTTCAGATAAAAATGAATTTGAAAATTGGCTGGTTAGTATTTGAAAGGGGTATGAAGAGATGGACATGCGTACAAATAAGAAATGGACAAAAAGTATAAAGGATAGGTCAATTATGTCATACCTTTCTTAACAAAAAAGAATTTTTAAAATAGGATACTTAGAATTTGAAAGAAGATACAAAGGGACGGTAATCTCAACCGTCCAAAACCAAAAACCAAATTTTTTTTTAAAAAATCATTTGAATTAAAGGAAGGAAGGTTTAAAATGAATAATAAAGGCATTAAAGTTTTTGTTTTCATGATGGGTTTGTATTTTTGCATTTGAATAGATCTTTTTTTTTTATAATGTAACAATATTTTCGAATAATTGATAATTAAATCTATTTAATTATGTGCAGATCGAACTACAAACTATCTACGATAGAGAAAAAAGTGTGATAATCTAAAATAATTTTTTTTATCATTAACCCTTTCAGTCCCAGTGATGCCATTTGGCATCATCACTTTCAATATTTTTTTCAAAATTTTTATGTCCCGTTATGACATCCAAACACACATCATTCGTTTCTTCACACTTTGTTCTATCAGACAATATTTTACATTAATCTCAATAGAAGTCAGAACTACTATTTTTTTTTATTTGGAAAATAGTCAACAAGCGTTTCTCCTGATTTTTGTTAAGTTCACTTCAGTTCCACATATTTAAAACACAATTTAAACTATTTCGGTTAAATTATTTCTTAAATTTTTTTTTATAATATGGTCAGATACCTGAAAATATATAACTCGAAGTGTTTTTAGGTAATATATATATATTTTTATTTTGTTGTTTTCCACAGTTAAAAAATTTTGGCATTGTTTCAAAAACCATATAAAAAATTTAAATGAATTTTTTTTCTTATTGAATTCGTATATTTGACCTAAAATACGCTTATTTTGTGAATATCAGATGTTTCTGTAGTGAAGTAAATTTTTGGGACTGAAAGGGTTAAACACGAAAACATTTGTTCACAATAAATATAATGTATTTATCAGTTAAAAAAATCTAAATTATTGTATATGAATTTTTTTCAATGTTTCAATATTCATTTGTCACATTTTTAAAAATACTGGAATCATGTTCACTGATTTTTTTAAAACCGAAACATTTAAAAAAATATTTATTTCCAACATCTAGAAAAACTAACACAACTAATAAGCACATTAGGGAATAAAAATGTATGACATATTAATATAAAAAAAAGCTTACTTTCTCACTATTCTTCCTAATTATTTAATGCATTTCTAATTGTTCTCTCCGGTGATTCATGACTCCTCTATTCAACTAATGCACAAGAGCATTACGCACTTTATCAACTTTTGGCGAAAATGAGCTTTTATAGTAATAACCAGTAATAATAAATCTACTAGACTTTTAGACACGATTATCTGGCTCTTGGCTAACGACCCATTTGTAATATTAATTCCACATTTTTTTAAAAAATAAAATAATGATTTAAAAAAAAAAAACTCCTCACGAGTAATTTCTCTTCTAGGGATGTGTAAAGAAAAGCATTTTGCACTCTCCTACGTCATAAAAGTTTTTGAAATAATTTTAAATACATAAATGTAAATTATTTGAGTATCGCCGTAACATACCCTGAGTTGCAAGCGTGTACCTTTAATAATGTCTATAACAGCTAATACCTCTCGTGATGATCTAGCGACATCTTAATTTGATGGTTTCAGCTACGTTTGGAACCTGACAACTCGGATAAATATTTTATATTTTAACAAAACTTGATACATATAGCAAGATTACTTAAATATTTACGATCGCCAAAAGTTGGCAATAACAAATCCGTTTCACACCGCACATTATATGTTTGGGGGAAACATAATGTATTAATAAATATTTAATATTGCTAATTAATTATTGTTGATATTAATACACAATAAACTCCTCGTCGCAACAGCCCATTATTGGGCCAAGGCCTGCCGTACCTAATTCAGCTTTCGTGACCAAGGACTCTGGGGTGCTACGCATATGTCCAGATTAGGTGGTTAACCTCACGCGGGATCCCCAGGGTTTAGTTTCCAAGCAAGCTTGGTCCTCATTTTATCGACCCAATGAAGGGGTGAAAGGTTGAGTGAATCTCTCCCAATCCGGGATTTGAAACCCGGACCTGTGGCACAGCAATTCAAAGCACTACTATTGCGCCAAGGAGCTAATATATTAATACACATTAACATAATATATTTTAATTCGAAACATAATGTATGCAAAAAAAGGGAAACAACTGCCAACTATCGACTAGCACCAAATGAAAATTGGACCTAAATATAATTTGATTAATTTGAAATTTAATATAATTGGTATATTAAAAAAAAAAACATCAAGTAACTCAGTCGTTTAGTAGTAGTAGTTTTGCTATTGGATTGACGATATGTTAGGGTTAAAACAAAACATTATTTTGATTCCAAGAACATCAATTTCATTCCAATTTCTAAACTACCCTTTAAGGGGTCATAGGAGTTTTAAAAATGTGCAAAGAAGGTACTACAAAGTATAAATTGATCTTTCATGTAATTTTTTAGCTACTCAATATATTAGTATAATTTTTTTATATGTAATTCTATAAGATTTATTTAATATAAAACAAATTTTTAAATTTATGAAACTTTAGCCAAAACTAAAATAAATGATATTAAACATAACACTATTTGAACACATTGGGATTAGGCTTGCGCGGCAAATTTTGAGGTCAAAATTGAAAAAATGACCAAGAAAAGGACTTTATATTGTACAAATATGTACAAACAAAGACTTATACCTAAATTCTCATCTCCATTTTAATTAGAAATTATTTTTTAAAAAATTTAAAATCAAAATTTAAAATTTTTTAAGAATTTTTGTAGAAAAAGGTTCCTAAAATAATTTCTAATTAAAATTGAGGTGAGAATTTAGATATAAGTCCTAGTTTGTACATATTTGTACAATATAATGTCATTTTCTTGGTCAGTTTTTCAATTTTGACCTCAAAATTTGCCGCGCAAGCCTAATCCTAATGTGTTCAAATAGCTTTATGTTTAATATCATTTATTTTAGTTTTGGCTTAAGTTTCATAAATTTTAAAATTTGTTTTATATTAAATAAATCTTATAGAATTACATATAAAAAATTATACTTATACATTGAGTAGTTAAAAAATTACATGAAAGATCATACTATGCTTTGTAGTACCTTCTTTGCACATTTTTAAGACTCCTATGACCCCTTAAAGAAAAAAACAGTACTAAAGAACAATAGCTCATTAAAAAGAGCCCCTACCTACCTCAAAAGACTGGAACTTCAGTGCCACCTGGTGGTTCTCAGGTACAGTAATTCGCCAGGTACATTCTTTGTTCGGCCAATAATCTTCGGGATAGTTGGGGCTGTGGAGAATGCCCTTCTCTTGAATGACATCCCCTCCACAAATAGCTAAGGGATAAAAGCCTTTGTTTAGAAAGTTCTATTCATTGGTATATTGTTTTTCGTTGCCTCGTAATGAGATGATTAATTGCTGGACTTGAAAAAAATTAATGATAATATTTTTGTAGTTAATTTGAAGAGGGCTTTAGTAGAATTAGTTTTCTTTCAAGATATCTTGGAGGGGGATTGAGAATTGACTGATTTTTCAATGAAATTTGGAACTAGTATTTTTCTGCGTTCAGACACACGGTGAATGCAAATCATTAAAATTGAAACAAGAGAAATAAGGATTATAAAGCTAATCTAGGAGCAAAAATGACACGAAATTCTTAATTTTTCGGTTGAGGCTAACGTATATGAATATCTACTATCTACATACGTACTTAAGTATTTTACTTTACAATACTTTTAGTATCGTATTAAAATACTCCTTATAACCTCTATGAGGTGGAAAAAAATTTAAAGTTTTTAGAAAGTAAAAAAAAAATCTGTGTTTTATGGTAATTAATTGTACAGTAGCTTGTAATGTTGACAGAAAAATTAGTTGTCATGGAAATTTAGATAATTCTCTGAAAAATATTTAGCAAATTTTTTATCCGTTTTTCAAGCTCACACATATATAATTAGATACAAAACGCTAACAATAATTGAAATTAATATTTTCTTCTACATATTTACATTAAATTTGCAACAATATCAATTTTAAAAGCCTTTTTTTATTATACTAACCCAGTGGTTCCCAACCTTTTCTGGACCATCGCCCCTTTTGTTAGGTTGACTAACACATATCGCCCCCTTTCGAATGTCAGGTTTTGTTCAATTATAATTCAAGTTAAAGTGTAACTAATAAAGCATTTTTATCATTTTTAACACTAATTACCATATATAAAAACAACAAAAGCAGCTTTAGGGTTTAATAAAATGCTTAACAGATTTTTTTAGAGAACAAAAGTGAAATAATTAACTTGATCTTTGAACTGGATTCTGCAAAATTTAAGAGAGTTGACAATAAAAAATTAAAGAAAAATTGAATGTTGAAAACTTTTTTTATTGTTATTTTATCTTTTGTCAAGTTCATGAGCAAGTCTTTGATTCAAATGTCCAATTGATTTCTTTGTTTAGTATGGAGCTGGATGATAACATAACCAAATCCTTTTTCAACTAAATATGTTGACGGGAACGGGATGAAAAGTAGTTTTGCTTTTTACCACAGTTGTGGATAAGTGTAAATAAGTTTCATGTAGGCTAACACAAAACCTCTCTGCTTGAAAATGATCTTTGCCTCACAGTCATACTTCAGATCTACAAACTCCGTCTGCAAAGAGTTATCAATAAGCTTATCCACAACCCGCAGCTTCAAACGAGAATGAATCTACAATAGAATCACGAATTTCTAACTTGATAAAATGTTGTAAGCATGTCAGTTTTTAACTTGGTCAAGGTGATCAATAAAAAATTAGAATGGTACAGTATATTATAATAATTTTCCCCATTTGACTACTCATCGCCCCCCTATCGCCCCCAAACTATTTAGTGCCCCCTTGATAACACAGATCGCCCACTTGGGGGCGATCGCCCCCAGGTTGGGAACCACTGTACTAACCCCTTCGTCAAGTAATGACAAATTCTATCCACCATTCCCAATAAATTCCTATGGAAATCCACAGCGACCTTACTCTACTCAATTAAATCCCTATCTCACCCCTTCCGAATAATATCCGAATACTGATGACTCGGCTGAAGATTCGAATCTAACGCCAGCAGAAAACTTCCTCAACCCCATCCATTTTCATTTTGTCGTAGTATAAAGGTAAGAATTGGACGTAGAAGCTGTCTGATCAAAACCAATGCAATGATCAGACCGACAAGTGAAGTTGTTGATTGCTTTTATAGTGTACCCAAAAAACGTTTGGCGACTGATTTGGAGTTATTTTTTTTACGTGTTACCATGGTGTGGTACGCCAGATTAGAATAAAATAAAATCAATAACAAATATACTGAAATTATCAAAATTCCGACTACCAAATACCAATGCAACATACTACTCTATATATTCATCTTTATAGATTCTTAACTTTTGTAAAAGCATTGTTGTTTTATTAAATTAATAGTTAATTTTCTTTGAAAAGTCTTTTCTTCTATTTTCAACAAATACTAGCCGTAATTGCAAAAAAAAAAAAAAATCTTTTTTTCCCGGAAAAATCGTATTTTCGGAATTTTTGATTTCGCGAATGGGAACCGATTATTAGAATAATTTTGTAGGTGCATAAGTTTACTGTAATTTAAATCATAATTATGAAGCTAAATGTAGTAACAAATGAAGGAAAATGCCAGAACTTGGTTCATTTAGAATATTGCACGAAAGTCTACACCTGAAGAAATTGTCATTTTTTAAAAGCTTATATTGCCGATTCTTAAGTAATAAAACAAGACGTTTCATATTTAAGTAGCCTCGATTTGATGCCGGTTCACTGGTGCAACGGTTAGTGTTTTAGCCTTTGGAGCTGCTGGGCTCGGGTTCGAATCCCGGTTAAGGCATGGATGTTTGTGTTTGTCAATAAATGTTGTTATTTGTCTATGTTTGTGGCGTCCTTCTTTATGTGTCTCTTGTGACTGTCTCTTCTGGCGAGCGGGGTAATGGGCTATATAGCCTACGCCCTTCCCTTCTAGAGGGCGCAATTACTGTCATTTGTCATTGTCAACCTTGATTTGATGCTATTTAAGCGGTTTATTAAAGTACTCAGTAATTATACGATATTGGTTTAGACATATGGACGATTTTTTTTTGTATGACTTCACATTTTTTTAACTACAATCACATCCATCGTATTCTGAACTCCATGTGTCCGAAGGCGTGGACGAAGAACTCCCGCCGCAATGAATTGTTCCTTTTATTCTTCCTCTCCAACGATTTAGATTCGATTTTCCCCTCATCATCGATATCTCGACCGCAAATCTTTGTTCCACAAAAAAAAAAGTTAGAAATCATCGAAAAATAAGAAAATCCGTCGATGTTTCAATGATGCCACTGAGGTTGAGCTTTCGTTCTTTTTGCGCCCATGATCATTTTGTTGCAAGAGATCAGACCAGAGATCTTTTTTTCTGAGGAAATCTCTTTTTGAGGTTGTGCGAGATTTTTCGTGGCGACATTGGAAAGAAATTTCGATTTAATAAGTTCGATCTTTTTTAACAATGTGTGAAGATATGGAATGGGTTATCCTTTGTTGCAGTTTCTCTGAAGAAGTCTTCAGAAAAAGTAAGGTTTGTAACAATTTATCTACGAAAATAAATTAGATTTTTAATAAATCTGGAAATCAAGTGAAATCGTATCAAGGGTTTGATAACTTGGTTATTCTGAGATGTTATTATTAGAGTTTCAATAAAGATACCTGTTGATAATAGGAGTAATATAATGTACAGCTTTATTAAAAAGCTTAACAAGTTTTAGATCCAAAAACTGAAATAACTAGTGATGTTTCAATGTAGCCTCTTCGGCATATTTATTGTTATTTTTTCTGTCAACATTAATTTTATAGCAAGAAGTCGAGAAGAAATTTTTATTTTGAAATCTCCTTTTGAGAAAGTGAGAATTTCCCTGTGAAATTGGAATTTTTATTTATTTAGCTCATTCGTGGAGAACGTCGGTTCGTCGTAGGGGAGAGGAGGGAGGATTGGGACATTTTCACATAAATATTTTTTTATTCATTATCCCCTGCTTATTTATAGATTCAAATGGTTAAATAATAAACTTACGTGTTTTATATTACTTTTAAAAAATACAAAGCATGTAAATGTTGAACTATTTTATTATTGTTGAGAAATTCAAATTGCAAGAATTTTGTCCCATTCCTCCCTCTTGGGTGGGAGGAGTGGGACATGAGTATGGGAGGGATGGGACACATTTGAAAATTAAAGAAAACTTATCGAATATCATAATGAGAAAGCTTTACATCAAAAGAAAAGCAAGACTGCCCTCTACTGGTCCCACCAATCAATTGTGGTGGCAGCAATTTCATGATAATATGTTTTTTTTTCTATTATACTATAGTCATCCTGTTGGGGAAAATTAAAATTTCCGTTCGTGTCCTTTCTCAAAAATTTTACATTGTAACTTTCAGCATTGCCAATACTCTCCACCACTGGACCGTAGAAAACAATTGACTGTTTGGTGAGGAATTTGACAAGCACAAAATCATATTTGCCTATGTCAGGCTTGTTCTTCATCCAGTCAATCTCTTGTGTTACTTCCATGTCATTATCTGAACTGTCCTGTAATGAATATAATGACTCTTCGCTATCACTCGTTTCAGATCTTTAAACGGTAATTTTCTTTTGAATTTTTAAATTTTAAGCTTGAACATACATATTTTAGTTGGTACCTTTTTTTCCTAAACTGGCAGCTTCTGCTTTCTCAATTTCCTTCTTCTCAGGGGTATCAGTTAATATATTTTTTTGTCCTTTTTCTTTCATTTACTTTTATTCAATGGATTCCTAAGTTCGTATTAAGGAAATGAACTTATGGGCAGTAGAAAGAAAGAACGGACTGGAAAAAGGGGGAATTTACATGTCCCATTCCTCCCTCCTTCAGTGTGTCCCATTCCTCCCTCTACATAATGCTTCTAAAAAATAACTTCTTACACAAAACATGCTGACTTTGAACTTACCTAAATTGCTGATAAGCGTACATTGTATCTTTAAGAGTACTGTGACACTATATTATGTTTGTTTTGGAAGTTGCTTGAGTAAATAAATAAAACTTAAAATAGATTAAAAACTTTCTCTGGAGGTGTGAAAATAAACTTTTTCCGAATGTAAACTGAGAGTTGAATCTGGATAAACTGGAAATAGGTAACAACAAGAAGCTATACATATGCTATCCGGTGGTGAGACTGAAAATAAAATGAGGTCATTTATTTTGCCAGAATTTCAGTTGTCCCACCCCTCCCACCGTCCCAATCCTCCCTCCTCTCCCCTATTTATTAAGTTCGTCCAATTATTTCCATTTGTTTCTTATCTGATGAAGAGTAATGTGGAACAATTTCAATTAACTACATTTAAGTATATTATTAGAGTACCAAAGAAAAATATTTATAAAACAGTGTTGTACGTTCCAGAAATTTAGAAACTTAGGGGTTTCCCGATGTCGCATTGACGAATTCTAGATTTATCAAGCTGGTATATTTACTGATTCTTAAACAATTGTCATAGAATGTGTTTGAAGTTGCGGAAAAGTATTCAACGCAATGTTATAAGAATGGGAGTTTTGCAATTACACCCTAGAACCTCCATGGCTGGTATTATCTTCTAAAAAAATTGGAACAGCTCTGAGTACTTCATTTTAATTTCGATTTTATTGAAGACCTATATGAAAATTATTTCATAAAAAATAATCTCTTGTTGTATTGTTACTTTAAGGTGTTACACTTAAAACGCCTACCGTATTTCTTTAGAATAGCTGAGAATAGGGTCTGGCGACTTTTGATGATCGTAAATTCAATTGAACGAATTCGCAAATGAATTGACCGGTCCGTATAACTTAATTATACCTATGTACTTGAGAGTTTGTCTACTAGACCCTTCATATCTGCTCGGAGATTTCTTATGAGATAGTAACTTTTGCGGCGAAGTGAAAAAAAGAGCTTTATCTAAAAACGCCTGAAGATATTCAACGTGTTCCTTGTGTTCAATTCTCTATTTTAAAAAATTAAACTGCTTGAGTATTCAATGTTAGAAAATATTTTCGTTGGAAATAATGTATTTTTAAAATGAGTAATTATTGTATCATAATTTATAATGTTTTTTCAAACTCCGAAAACTTAGTTATACGCATCCATACATAATAAGGTGAATTTTTAAAAAATTGATTTAGTTGAATTAATATTCTAGCCTTTGTGTATTGCTTTTTATCATTAAGAACGGTCAGTTTACAAGATACTCTCTACTGGTAAACCATAATATGCAGTCTTTTAAATAAAGAATGTATGTAAAGAATATTTAAGGAAATTCTTATAAATGATTTATTGAAACAAAAAAAGCTTTAAGAGTTACTTTTAAAAATTAAATATAGGTTAATTAAAACAATCTCTTAATGAACCAAGAATGTAAAAAAACCATATTACTTTGTAATTTTATATGCATATTACTTATTCATTTATCTTTAAGAAGTAGTAGATTTATCGATTTAAGCGTTTTAAAACAATTCATTTTAGAACAGAACATTAACCTTATACATAGCTATCAACGCTTGAGAATGTTTAATTTCCTTTAAATAAAAATAATGTATTATTGTTATCAAGCTTGTCAAATCGAGTTTAACAAATTAAAAAAAAATCACAATAAAGATTAAGACTTTAAATGTGCAACTGAATTAAATTTGTATCAATGTTGTCAAAGATGGTGGTTTTTCAAATATGTTATATAATATATTATATTTGTTTAAACTTTTTCCTCTTCAAATCCCTTCAAATAAATCACACATTAATTGCACCAAGGAAAAAAATGGAGGTACACTAAATGGTCTACAATATATCAAGCAAAATTAAAATCCTTGCGCTTAATAAAACTTAATTATACACTTTATTGACTTATACTTTTCATTTAAATTAATTAATTTGCAAATATATTTAGGCTAGGGCTTAAAAAAACCCTGATTAACTCTAAAATGTTATATACGTAGTAAAATGACAGAAACCAATTATAAATATAATTAAGTTGTACTTTTTACACTTTGAGACTTTTATGAACACATTTTTTAAAATTATGCTTTAAAAATAAACGAATATCAAATAATGGACTGAAAAGGTGCAACGCAAGCAATAAAAATACAAAAACCTGAAAAGTTAATTAAAAAGTGTGTAATTAAAATTCCCAGTATGAAAATATGCTAATAATTCAGGACCTAAGAGTTTAGGTGCCTGTTTGAGCGAAAGCATTTTACTCAGTTTGAACCTTACTTTAGGATTCTATTTTCACGCATTTAAAGAAAAAGTTAATCATTTGAAAATTACTTCTGCTTTTTAAAATTTTATCAAAAGGTTATTAATAAAAAGAGAAATGTGTTATTTAAAAAAATGTGTTTTAGGTTTATGGCCAGGTAAAATTAAAAGAATGAAATTAAGAAAGATTATAATACTGAATGTGATAATTAAATTTTTAATTAGATTTATTTGCGTAATTAGAATTGTACACTTTCAAAATCTTATTATTCGTTTTTATAAAAATATAATTTTACATAAGGAATTAAGATTCATTTTGATGTAACTAATATTAATACAAGTAAATCATATTAAGGGAAATCAATTAAAAAAAACCTGACTTATGTAATTTTTTTAGACGCATTGAATAAATTAAATACCAAAACAGAACAAATCTACCTTCCTAATACAGGTTTTAAAAATTTAAAAATTTCATTTTAGCTTTACTTCAGAAGAAAATTATCGCTGGACATTTTACCCATTTTGGGTAAACTCCTGCAATAAAGTCATATTGACTTTTTTTTTACATTTGGAGTAACTCTTTCCAAACCCGGACAACCATTGCTGTATCCAGATATTTATAACTCAACTTAAGTTTTTTTTGTATTTTTTTACAGTTTGTTATTAGCTAAAGTAAGAAATTAAACTATGCAAATTCTTTATGAGTTTTAGTTTACGTAAAAATTTTTTATTACTATATTTTATATTTAGAAATTAAGGAAATTTATGATATAAAAGGTATTAAACAGCATAATGAAATTATTAAGATCAAAATATTAGTTTAAACAGATTAAAATTAACAACATAAAACATTGATATACATTTCCTGATAGTAATATTTTAAAAAATAATTTTACTATACCTTCATAATGTGCTTTAAAACCCTTGTGAGCATTATGGTTAGCCGAAGTTCTATACGTCACCAACATACGATATTTGCTACTGATAAGAACATCAGGAACTTTTGTATCACCGCAGAATTTACCTGGAAATAAAATAGCATGTATTAAGTTTTGGTTTGCAATTCATATTAGATGAATGAACAGGAATATTTTAAACCTTTACTGCAATTTTTTTTTCTCCATAGGAACTGATTTAATATTTTCATTTGACGTATACGATCTTAGATGCTGACATCATATTAATGGGTTTTGTATTCAAAGGGTATATTGTCCTAATGAAAAGTATCACTGTTATGCCTTGTTGTATGACCACAGTCATCGGCTCCGCCTCTTGACCGCTTTTCAAATTACGACATCCGTCTTCATTGCCCATATATAACCCCATTGTAACAGGCCGATCCGGCGGCGTAGTGGCTAAGGCATTGGCCTCTGGAGCTGCTGGGTCCGGGCTCGAATCCCGTTCAGGCATGGATGTTTGTGTTTGTCGAGTATATGCGGAGTACGTGCTCGCAAAATCTGTTGGGTCCGAAAGTCCTCTGGGCGGTCATTGCGCAGTTTCCCATGGGTACAGGTCCCTGGAGAAAATTTCCCTCCCCTTCAGGGACATGTCTAAATTGCGGAGGTGGAGACAGATGGCAACATCTGTCATATGTGTTTGTGTGTGTCTTGTGTTGTCCTACTTGACGATGGTTTATAAGCGGGTCCTTGCGACCAAGCACACAAGCCTGAAAATATATGTCTACCAACCAACCAACCAACCAACCAACCAACCAACCCAGTGTAACAGTTCTTTCGACCAAAGTTTTCCTCAAAGCAAATTAACTGTTCCCAACTAAACCCTACCAAGTCCCATCTTATTCTGTAGCTTAAATAATTAGCAAGAAGTTTTCTTCTCAGTTTTTTTAATCAGGAAGATAAGGGTTTGAGTTCTTGCTGGTTTGTTGAGCTGGTGCATATATCTTGGGAATTTTTTTTTTCGGATTAGAAAAAAAAGTAAATATATCCTCTATAATTTGAAATATATATATACGTTTGATATATTTCAATATAGTTATGGTCAGTTTTTACGTACAACAATTTTCCGTTAAACACAAAATGAAAGAATAACAACGTTTTTAATGGGATTTATAAGCACCATCAGGGTATCCCAACAATGAAAAGGTGAAGGTAACTTAAGTTAAATTTTTCTGATGAGTTAAATTTGGCCTCGTATACTTTAACGTGCTACAACTGTACAATTCAATTAAAAAGTTTCACCTTGCCCCCATTTTCTCCAAATTATCAATTAAACGAAAAACAGCGTCCTTATGAGTGATACAATAAGTACAGTCAGTAAATAAAGGGTTAAATCACAGAAACCTTTATAAAATGCATTACCCCCTCAACTTCACCCTCAACAAAATTCATCCAAACCAAATTAACTGTTCTTAATCCTAGAAAATCCACATCTATGGCTCAATAGTTCTTCTCAAGACGATTTCTTTCCTTATTTACCTACAAAGAAGATAGCCACTTTATTTCCTATAAGTCCGTTAGGCGTGTGTGTGTCTATCTCTCCGGACGTACTTATTACCTGTCCAGAAGAAAGTATTGCCTGTGGAGGAGTACATAGGAACTCTAGGGCTGCGTTTACACGAGCCAAAATTGGTGGGTTTTACCTAGGTAAGACAGCGAAAAATCCCCAGCCACACCAGAATAGGGAATAATGCTGGGTGATTGGTGGGTTTCATCTCACCCTGGTCGAGAGGTGGGTATAGCGATTTCTACCCGGGTATGATCAGTGATCCGTAGCGAAATCCAATGGCGGCCATTACTGTCGCCGTGTCGACAACTTGCGTTGCTTGTAGAAAACAAGAGAATGGCTCGATTGTAATAGTTAAGAAACAACAGATATTTTAAAGTTTTTTTTTTAAGTTTTCATGTACTTTACTTTAATGTTTGAGTTATTAATTGCATAACTGTTTGTTGATTAAAATGAAACAGTATGAAGAGACAATATAAATATTCTAAATATATAAATAATAGATGGCAGCACGATTGCTCTGTTATCGATGCTCTAAATACAAAAAAAACATTTCTTTATTATTTAGTTTTTTGTTTCTCAGTTGGAATAAAATTTTAAAAAAAGTTGTGTATGAATGGTACATGCAACTGAGTAATTAAATAATTTTTTTTAACTTAAATACAATGATTTCAGAAAACTTCAATTTTGTTAGAATTTTTTGAAGAAATCATGTTACTGCTCTAGTATAATAATTATGCCGGAAAAAACTTAGTTGAAGAAGCATTATAATAATTAAAAGACAGAAATTTGTTGAAATAGTTATTTTAAATTCCGTTATATTTTAACTGTACTGCCGAACACCCGGGTAAACATCAAAGACGTGTGTAAACGCACTTTCTTAGGTTGTCTGGTATTCCCTAATTATCGTTGTTATCCCTACTGCTGGGTGAAAACGACCTAGGTAAGATTCTTGCTGTGTAAACGCAGCTTAGGTCTTAAGCACTGGTTAACTGGGGTGAAGGAATTGTACCAGAGTGTTCTAAGGGGAGAGTTAGGTGTTGCTCTACGGTATTTGTAGGTATTTTATTGGGTTTTGTTTAGTTTAAACTTTTGAAATTGTAATTTAAGTTAAGAGAGTCGTAGTAAAGAAGATTGGTTTTGGGGACAGTTGTAGTTGAACCTCATCAATCCTTTAAGACCCTTTCAGATGGCGCTGATTTAAGGTTATGAGACTAAAATGTTAAGAGTTTTACCGGAAAAGTTGCCTTAAACAGCATCAATGCCATACTCCTAAAAAAAAAAATTACAACGATTTCTTAAAGTTCGCTTTTCGTGTAATTTAATTTTTCACATCTAAAATTATTCCGGGCTATAAAGGAGGTTAAAGAATATGTTCCACAAGTGGAACGTTGGCGTATAAAAGGTTTACGCGAATTTGGATAAAACCCATTCATACTAACTCGGATCATATGAATTATTCAAAGCAATTTTTTTAACCGATTTACTTTATAAATAACGGTTATGGATGGGATAGGCCCCCCAAAAATGAAATATGGTTTATCAACTCTCCAATGTTTTCACTTACTAGACACCAAACATTATCAGCGTCAACCCATTTCAAATCTCGACATTAGTTGGGTTTTCTTTATTGACTACAAATGATTCTACTGTGCTTTATTGTTAGGAAATTAAAAATATTATTTTTTGGAGTACATTCATTTACTTTAAATTATCATCTTTCCTAGAAACTCCACAATTTTCAGATTTAAATATTTTTTTGACATTTACAAAAAATATTGACAACGTTTTGGAACGTTATTAGTGTGTCCCGAATTGAGACAGGGATTTCACCTGAGAACAATTGTCTTAGCACGGTCTAACAATTACCTATTCTTCCAAACTAAACTCGTTTAGGAGAATTTTTTTTTTATCTAAATGAGTTTTTAATAATTTAGTGAAAAATTAAAACCTCATTTTTTTACACTTAAATTGAGTAAAATTAGAAAGTTTATTGATCGCCAACTAAAATTGCTTCATTATTTTTTAAAAGGTAAAATGATATTAGTACTGGTTTTCGTTAATTTTTTCATCCTTTAAAATGTTAATACGGGGATATTTAAGTATCAATTATAGATATAAGATTATTTTTGAGTTTATTAAATGTATATTTTAATTAAAAAAAAAACGATGTTTATTTATTGCTCAAAGCTCAATTGTCTATTAGTTACCTCAAGCTTCTCGATAAAATCCTTTTTGTAAAGTTTAAATAACAAATATAAATTTTCAAATTATCCACGAATAAATATGTCACAATCATTTTTTCCAGCTCTGTAAACGAAGCGAATCCATTCCTTTTCTAGAAAAGCTACTTTTGACAAAGAATTTGGCTTAAAGGATCTTTACTGAGAAACGAACAAATAAGAGTCTTAATTAAAATAAGAAATGAATAATCTACTCCGTGAAATGAAGAAATAAGAATCGAGAAACACGAACTAATTAATTGCTTCCCTAGAGCATATGACTTTTTTTTTAATATAATCCAGGCAAAGACAACTGCATTTTATTAAGGATAATAAAGTCATAAAAAAATTACTTATTCTGGGATGCTAAATTGGAGATGGTAACTGTTTTAAATTTTATTGTAAATGTTTGACAATAAATAGATTGGGTTTGCAGAGCGCGAGTTTACCATGTTTTGTGTTTGTTGAATTACAAATAATGCATAAACAAGCATTTTTTATGGCCTATCCTAAGGATATTTACAGAGAATGTTTATCTTGGAAAATACTATTTAAAATGAGAAGTAGTGTGAGCATGATGTCAAATTTATCACATATAAGTGTGCAACTTTGGAAATTTGTCGGAATAAATCAAATAATGGGGTAAATTATCGTTTAAAAAATGGAACAAAATTAAAAAAATAATAAGAAGAGTGCACCGAAATAGTGCAATTTTCTAGTTTCCACCACTATTTGGAGCGCTGGTTTACCACTTTTGCTGTGTATCAAAGTTATGGTTTTACCACTAAATTGGTAAATTCACACTTCAAAAAATTGTGTCGCTAGAAAATTTCAGGATTCCGGTGCAATGTTGCACCAAACTTTTTAACCGTGAATATAATAACCGAAAATTGGATAACAATAAAATGACGATTAAATATATTATTTATAATAATAGATAATATATTCATCAAATATATTATTTATTAAACTTGCATTTGTTAATGTGGAACATTTCTCTTTACTCTACTTAGTACGCCGACATTGTATTGGCAAATTTTCGGCGATGTTTTATTTCTACATCACTCCATTATTCTTCGCCAAAACGAATCAAAGTCTTAATGGAGTAAGCATGTAATCACTTCCTACAAATAGTTTTCAGTTTTGTTGATAAACAGAATGGAACTGTTTTTCTTTCTGAAACGAAATATCTGTTTCAAGGAAACAATCACCCGGAAAAGATAAATATTTCTCTTTATATTCAATAAAAATTCACAAGTTCTTATGATTTTTCATTACCATTAATTCATAAGGAAGTAAAACCATGCATTTTCCAGATTATTTCACCAATCCGTAGCCCAGAATACAATTGCAATAACACAATCCTTTTCTACGGAGAAAGTAACATCAACATTAGACATGATTTCGACAACTGTCCACATTATGGGGATCAAGAAGAAATTGCTTTTCGATTTAGTGCAATACTTTGTAGTCAGCCATTGGCCTTGGAACGGAAAGTTTCCGTTTTTTTTTGACGGGTTAATGGTATGGTATGTGTTTTGTACAAAATTTTTAACAATAAGAACCAAGAAAGTACGAAAGAGGTTTTATACCGAAATATATATTTTTAAAGTTAGTTTAACTCTACTGAAACTTCACTTTAACTCTACTGCAAGTTCAATGGCAATTCCCTTTTTGCAGACTTTGTTGTTACTGAGTACCTTGGCAATAGTACTGTGATTTCCTTAAAGATAGTCTAAGGCAGTATTTTGAAGGAAGTTTTTAAAAGTTAAGTGTTAGACACAACATATTATAAAAAGTGTCTATTGCACTATAAAACGAAATTTTAAAGATTGAGTAAAAATCACTCAAATCTGAGTCTGTCACATAGTCAAAATGGCTCTGGATATATATATCACTCAAATTCTAAATTCAAGTTTTAACTCTGGATAAAAATTACTCAAGTTTTGCATATACTGATTTCTGAACCCTCGCATAGATGCATAACCCAAGAATGAAACACCTAGCAGTATTTTAGAGCATGCTCATGCTTCCAAAATAAGTTGTTACTCATTTTTGAGGATACTCCTGTTTTAAAATTGTGTCTTTGTCCTTGGCAAGTCAATGGCAGGCTTCCCTTGCACAAAAGTCTTGATCGGGCCCTGCTGATTACTACTTTTAACGATTTTAAAGAAATTTAGTTTGGAGTATGTCTGGTATGTCAAAATTGAAAGTATTGAGTCGTTATATTTAAAACAAATTGAAAACATGGATTTACTTGCATTGGAAAGTGTCATTTTTTTTCAATGTAGTCAATGTTAAATACCTTCAGCATTTGGAAATTGAATACCGTGTTTACTAAACACACACTTTTACTACTTTACACACACACATTTACTACTTTGAAAGCATTCGCCATTGCACGTAAACTACTTTTCGATTTCGCCAATATCGGACCTACACACGCAATAACACAGAACGAAATGCAATTCCCTATTGTATATCCCAAATAGCATTCCCTGGAGACTTCCAGCAGCAATTTGGTGCCTTCCCCATTCACGGTATGGGGATTAACGTGTAATCGTATTTTGCTGGTGTTAATCGGTTGCAAGTTTGGCCACGTGTGCAACCAATCCCCGCCATTTCCCCCCGTTACAGAGATTAGCTCGGACGAGTAGCGTAAAAGTCAACGGCATCGTTGTGATGGTAGATTGGAAACTAGAGCTATCCATAGAAAGATAATGGGAGTTTGGATTCAACACTTGTTCAACGTAATTTGAAAACCTCATAAAAACACAAAAAGAAGGCAGACAAAAAAAAAACAGTGGCATTCAAATGGAGATGCTTATTACATTTGAAAAAGTTCAAACAAAATTTTTTGGACCGGTCAGAGAAAGAGAGGTGTGGAGAATGCGAAGTAATCTGGAGTTGAGAAAGCTATGCAAAGAAAGGGATATTGTGGATATAATAAAAATCAAAAGGCTTCAATGGCTCGTACATCTTGAGCGAATGAGTGAGGAGAGAGCCACAAAGAAAATCTTCAAAAGTAAACCAGAGGAAAGGAGGAGAGATGGACGTCCTAGGAAGAGATGGCTGGATGATGCGGAAGAAGATCTAAGAAGGATTAAGGGTAAAAATTGGAGGGTCAAAGACAAGGACAGGAAAAAGTGTCGCTGTGTGTTAAAGGAGACCAAAGTCCTTCATGGACTGTAGCGCCGAGGAGCAAGTAAGTTAGTTTGTAATTCAAATGAAATAATTTTTTGCAGAAAATGAATAGGGATTTATGACTAGAGTTAAAGTTTAAACGTTAAATGTACATGAAAAAGACACTGCTAGAATAAATGAATTAAGGGCCAAAAACAACTATACGACTGTGTGCAGTCAGAAAAATCAAATAAGACACGAGTACATACGAAAGATCATCGAGAAAATGTGCACATGTTAAAATTTTGAAGAATTTCAGAAGAATCGCTATAGTTAGTTAAGAAACAAAGAGGATTAGTCTTTTGTAAAGCTTCCGATGTCAAGTGAATCAACCTACAAATTTGTTTACAATAATTTTTTTTTATTTATGTTGTGTTGTTTGTTGCTTATCCCTGTATCAGAGATTAGAAGTATTCCATGTTATCAATTGTGTCTAAAAGAATTAATCGGAGATTATTATGAATATATTTCCATGTCAAGCTAAGATATTGCAGAATGAATAATATTTTTTATCCATGAATAATGAAAGTGCTCTCTTTTGTTTTACCATAATCATGAAACACATATATTGCGTTTTTTTTAATGAAAGAACCGCAATTGATATGAGAACAACCTTTTTGTTTAACGAAAGAAGAGAAAATGCATAGTTATATAACAATTAAATTAGTTTTGTCCTTGCTGAAAAAATCTAGAATTTATGTTTTGTTTATAAAGGCGAAATAATTATTCCAATCAATATGCTCAATATAAGCCCATATGAATTGATTATGCTTATAAAGTCCTTCTACTAATTAATTAGTTGTCCTAACTAAATTAGTTGTTTTGTTCTCCACAGTTAATTTATACATATTTCTAAAAAAATATCGTAAACTCTTATGTACCAACTATCCAACATTATTTGAGGAACCTAGATGCCAATTTTTAAGAAGCCACTGGAATACAAGCGCATTTTTTTAGTATTGGAGTCAAGTGCACTAAGTATTTGCTTAGGAATCAAATATTATTGTGGCAAATGCGATACAAGTAGATTACTGTGTAGTTCTGCTATAGCGAATGGTAAAACTACAATCAGTGCTGTATTTAAAGGTCCAGGACTCCTAGGCACTTGACATTTGGGCCTCCCAACCATCTCAAAACAATTTTGGAAGTTTAGCAAATTAAATACATTAGAACAGAACATATAATTTTTTAATCGACTTTTATAAACATCAGAAAAATACAGTATGTTACTATATTTATTCTATAAAATTTATAAAATCACACAGCGAACTTTCTTCTGTGCAAAAGAACGAATGAAGTCGTCACAGTTAATTTACTGCACTATTTCTGACTCCTGAGGCGAATTTATCTTTTTAAGGGCCCCCTTCGACCCTTCGAGACTGGACCTCTAGGCCCGGGCCTTGTAGGCCTAGGCTGAAATCCGGAACTGAGTACAACTTAAATGTCGACTTCTTTCCTGAGACCCTACTACCTTTGTTTTTCCCATTATCAATGTGTAGTCACTTGTGCCCCTTGGCTCCTCGTTTGGACACTAAACTTACAGCAATTGCGTGCCGCCCTGTCCAGGATCTGGGGGTATCAACGGGTAATCCCCTTTTGCTGACGTTAATCGAAGTTCCGACTGCCACGTTTGCAACTAATCCTCGCCATTTCCCCTTTAGAGACACAGATATTAGATCACGACACGGCTCGTAAAAGAAAAGCGGCGTAAACGCTGTCGTAAAAGCTAACTACATCGCCGGTTAAAGATGGCTCGACGCACGGTTTTATTCAACTAACAAGGTTAGAGGCGCTCTCCCTCGAACAAATGCGAAAACTGAAAGTTTATCATCACTGTTCCGAAGATGAAGTGTAGGCCTCCATTAGGAGCTTTAACACGGCCAATAGCGCCTCGTAATTTAGAACCCTGATCAAGTGACGAGGTCGACACCTGAGCGGATACCCAACGGAACTTCGAGTGACATCGTACGCTGACGCCGTCGGGACTTTGGACTCCACAGATTTAACGAGCACTTCTGTCCCAGTGTACTCGGGCCCATCCGTCACGAGTAGGATTTTCTACTCTTTCCCAGTACAGATATCAGATTTATAGGATGACTGGCAGTAGGTGGGATTCGAATCCCCGTACTCCTGTGAAGGCTGAATCTTGAGGCGGATGCCTTTAACCACTCGGCCACGGACGGGCCCGAAGATGAAGAAACCTCTGATCTCAAAACCAGTTCGTAGCCACTAGTTCATAGATTACTATATTTTTGAAGGTTTCCGAACATGTTTCTTCATCTTCGGTACTTGAACAGTTGCGTCAGACATTCCGTCCAGATAAGGGAAACGATTATTTTTAAGCCAAAATACCTGTTTGAAAAACGGTTGTTATAATGTACATTGGATATCAGTGTTGGTACCTATTTTTTATTTAAAAGAGTGTTAAATATTATTTTTTACGCTGAAAAGAGTATCAACGTTCTAAATATTATCTACCTTGCAAGAAAATTAGTAGTAACATTAACTGGCTTTTAATTTTCATAAAAGTATATACATTGTCCAATAAACAAGTGATCGTGATAATTTTTGTCCATATGTTAAAATCGTTTAAAAATAATATTTGTTTAAATAAAATCTTAGTAAAAAATTGTTCTAATTTTTATGAAAATATTTGAAGTTAAATATCAATAAGATAACTTTTTGAAATGAAGTGTTTTTGAAAGACACAATATTTTTTGAATGATAATTTAGTGTTACCAAAAAAATTACCACCATTTTCTATCTCTCAGTAAAAGCTAAATAATTATAGATAATATATATATTTTAAAGTTTAAAAGATTTTACCACCAAAAATAATGAATAATTATAAATACGACCAAAGCAAATATTGTACCGATAATTAGTTGTATGGTTTTACATACTATAGTTATAGTAATATAAATTATCATGCGTAACAAAATAAATCATATGCTTTGTTCACATAATATGATTAATTTCAACAAAAAATTTCAATACGATTCATTCAATCACTTTCAATACGATTAATTTCAACACATACATTTACTTAGCAAAAATAAACAATGATTTTTTTTATCTTCTTAGGTTTGCATAGAATTTATTGATTAAACCTCATTAGAAATAATATAAATTATTTAGTTTTTAGATTAAAAAACATGTCGCAAGGATTTTACAACCAAAAATAATGAATAATTATAAACACTACACGCAAATATTATACAGAAATAATCTTTAGACGAGTTTTAGTGATATAAATTACTAATTATAACAAACGAAATCATGTGCTTTGTTTAGCTAAATAAATACGAAGCATTTATTTATAACACTTACATTTACGTAGCAAAAATAAACGAATATTAAATTTATTTTTTTATATCTCTTAGATTTGCATAGAATTTAGTAATTAATCCTCATTAGAGTATTCCAGTCGCAGTGGTGAAATCGTAATTGGATTCTTGGCTATTAATCTTAATTTAGAAAGAAAACGTTATAAAGAAGGACGCAGTCTTATAATTGAAGAGCTTAGTTGAAGAATGTGCTAAGTGACAAAAAGGTGATCACCAGAAAAAGAGCTTTAAGTGTTTCGTTTGCACTTAGATACGTTAAAAATGGTGCTTTCAAAAGGTTAAAAAAATGCACTTAACTTTAGGTTTATAAAAAAAGGGGGGGGGGCTTGTTATATTTAAACATAAAATAATGCGTATTTTCATTTACACAAAAATCTCATTTATTTTTTCAAATATGTCCTTTAGCAGATTCCTTTTCTAACTTCTTCAAGTATTTAAGAAACTTAATTCTTAAATCTGGGTCTTGGTAAAGATAAACTTTTTTTTAACTAATAAGTTTATGGAAAGGGGGAATCTTGTTATCTTAATATAAAAGAGGGAACAACAGATTTATTGACACAAAAATAGAAATTTTCCAAAAATGTTACTTAGCATGTTCTTCCACTAAGCTCTTCAAATTTGGATGGAAATTCTCTAGTTTTAGTCTTTCAATCCAAATGCAATGTAATTATTCCTTTACGCAAGTGTAATTTTAAGTTTTTAAAAATATATCTTATTTGCGCTTGAAATAATATTCATTTTAATCTACTTTTCCGTTTTCATTTTGATGGAGTAAGATAAAGTGTTTGAATAAAAATAAAGAATTAAAATATGTCAATAGTTGAATGCTTTCATTAATATCTTTTGCACCGTTGCGACATTTATGAAGATTTTTCCATTGCAGATAGATTAATTGTTTTTTATGTCTTTACTTTAACATAACGTTTTAACGAAATCATTTCACGATAAGTTATTTTTAAACAATTTTTTCAAGCATTTTAAGAAGTAAA
The DNA here is from genome assembly GCA_023701765.1 of Hylyphantes graminicola. NCBI lineage: Eukaryota > Metazoa > Arthropoda > Arachnida > Araneae > Linyphiidae > Hylyphantes > Hylyphantes graminicola. Next base: position 36,737,946 of record CM043121.1, read on the forward strand.
AAGAAGAATTATAGATAATTGAAGAAAATTTAAGTTCTCCAATGGGGTATATTTTACAATGGGAAAATCTTTTTTTTAACTGATACTCACAGCGAAATTTTAATAAGCACATAATGAGATGCGTCTTATATCCAACTAAGAGGTTAAATGTTTAAAAGTACGTTAGAGCCTCCATCAACTCTACACAGAGAACTACGCGAATAAACATTAAAAAATCCTTCTTCGTATCACAAAACATTTAATAAATGAAAGGAAAATATAATCAAATTGGCAAACTGTGAACTTTTAAAATGATCAAGCAAAAAATTTAAGCCAAGTATATTTATTTGGCTAATATAATAAAGACCTATTATAAAACAAACTTAACTTATTCATTAATACAAAATGTCGACGAACTTTTCAAACTAAAAGATACATTGTCATTATATAATCTGACCCAAATCCCTGCAGATAAGATAGCAGATGCATATTTCACACGAAAGGTACTCAAGGGAAATTCTCCGGGTTATTTCTGGAAAGGTGAGGAACCAAATTTGCACCTCAACACAAAAAAGGCCAAAGTGAGGTGCTACAATACAGAACATAAGTACTCTTTCTACCTGGGCGAATAATCAATTATGTCCATGATAGGACAATGTATTTTTCATTTTTCGGGATAAGAGTTAATGGACTTTGGGAGCGTTCTTAATTAGGATCTTGGTGAAATTCGATGAGATTATATCCTTTATCGGAGGACCCCCTTCTAAGATAATTCGATGGAAAGTGAATGAGCGGGAAAATTTAATCAGTTTGGATAGATTTGGTTATGTATAAAGTGGGTTTAGGTTGGTTTCTAGTGAAAGGGCTTTCTCCTAACTTTTGATTTGACGCTGAACATATTTTACTTTTTGCAAATTTTTGTGATAGGGTAGGCTGACCAGTGAGTGAACAGGCCCCAGTGAAGGAACATTTGGTAAATATAATTTTTAAAAAAAATAAGGATTGAAAATCATTCCACTATATGGATTGGCAACACTGACTTCCTCTCATGTAATAGGAAGCTATCTGACAGAGGTTGGTTGTCCTGGTCATTATATCCTGGTGTTCATTCAATGGCGAACGTGACGTCTTAAACGTTCATTCACTGGTTAGTCTACCCTAACTCTTATAATTCCAGTGCAATTTTAAATAAAATATTTATTAATAACAACATAAAATTTATTTATGTTAAATATAATAGTTTTACTTGTTGTAGAAATCTTAACACTATATCATCTGTTATTGTACCTAATTGTTTATTGTAAAAATGTGGTTGAATTTCACTTTGTACGAGCAATGGTAACACGAAATGCCTCCAGCTTTACGGAGTAACGTAAGATTCAAGCTTTTTCGTTACACCTCAATGTTACCGCATAACGGTGTTGTAATTTACTCCATAAAGTTGAATGCGGAACATGCTCACTTTAGATTTTCAAAGTAACGTTCCACGAAATTGTAACAGTGTGTGCACGAATACAATGATATTTAAGGTAGTTAACGATGTTACGTGGGCATTTATTAATTCAATAGGGAATTTCAAATTTATTTTTTCTCTTGCAATTTTTTTTGAAGTTCACCAATTCCATAAAGCTAGTTTCCACCAGTTTTATAGAGTAAAGTTAATCCGAGTTGCACCCAAGTTTTACAGTGTTGAAGTTGGAGACAAATGTGAATCTTGGCACAGAACCTCTCATTACATTTGAATATTTAACGCTTAGTAATATGATTTTGTTATGTATATTTAATAATAAGCAAGATTGTATTATGAAATAGTATGTAGTTCGCTTATAAAAAGTTAAAAAGGCATTTACATGTGTTTCATCTTAAAATCTTTTCAGGTGAGATAAGAAGTTTTAAATAATTATGAATACTAGATTTTAGTTAAATCGGTGAATGCACAAACGACAAATAATTAAATTACAAGATGTTGCTTTAAAGCACCTAGGCCCACAGAAGAGGACGTAATTTAATAAACAGCTTTAAATTTCAAAGAAAATGGATCTTGTATAAGAACCACTTTGTTATTGTAAAAGATGTTTACTTGTACAAAAACCGACCTTAAGTTTGCAGCAGAGAAATGTACTAGGCGGAGGAAACTGCGTAAACAACGCTGCTGGCGCCGAAATTTCGCCTGCTCCGATTGGTTGCTCCTTTGACCCTGATATTCGTGCTCCCTGTTACGTCAAAATCGAAGGAAAAAAATAATTACACTCTAACTCTAAATAAATTACACTTTACTGAAGCTAAACTAATAAAAATAATAAATTTATGTCTTGAAATAACAAATAAATCTGTTTATTGAACGGGAAATACCTTTTTGTATTCGATTCTCGCACTCGAAAATGAGAACTATTTACCCTTTTTCTCGTAGAATATTTATATACTGCAAACTTAAGGTCGGTTTTGGTGTGATCAGCTTATAAAAAATATAAAGAAAGAGTGGACCAGATAAATGAAAAATAAAATATTCAGTCAAAAACAGATGTACGTATTTTTCAATAAGAAACTTGTTATGGACAATACTTGTGGCATCCTAATGTCACTAAATATTTTATTTTTTATTTTGCATAAAGTATCCGATGTACATCTTCTAGATCTACGATCAGCATCAGAATTTTTTTTAAAATTTTAATATCACATCAAAATCTTTACATAGCACTTAAAAATGTTCTCCAACATTCTCAAACTGCACATAGGGATGCTCATCATTTTGAATAATTTATGGCTGTCAAAAGTTCGAAAGGTTTTTGAATTATGGATAAGGGAAACAATTTAATATTCCTACCGATATACAGTTACGCACAAAACCTCTCAATAAGCGTCTTGACAGTTCAAGCTTAAAAGGAAAGGTAAAATTTTATTAAAAATGTCCGAAACTGAAAGAATACAAGAGTATATTTGTTACTGTAAAAGTGTAAATCAACAAAAGTATTTTTTTTATTTAGTATATAATAGACAAAAACACGTAGGGTAATATGTAAAAATAAGTAGAGTAGTTTTTTTTTTTAAGAAATTCAAATATTAGTTATGTTTCAACTACGGCAATAAAATGGTTTAAAATCTACTTTTTTCTGTTAGGCTTAGTTGTAAAACAACTTTAACTAATGTTTGGATTTGATTATAAAATATTAAAATAGAATATTTTTATTGTACATAAATTTAAATCTTTTTAGATTTCGATACTACACTTACTTCTATACAAGTGAAATTTCAATATCAAGATAGCTAAACTTCCACGAAACAGAACGAATTTAATTCACCAGTTCAAACAACTCTCACAAACTTTGACGACGTTCCTCATTTTAAAAATCAACAACGTAAACTTTACGAGTCCCTTTCCTGACAACTAATGATCCCATTAAGGAAGCGTTTGTATCCAACTGAACTTATCATTTATTTTATTCCGATTCATTGCTATATTATGAATTCGAAACTTCTTCTTTGTTATCGCCTTCCCAATTAGGGAAGTAGTGAGAAAATGAGAGTTCTGCGTCAGAGGTAGTGCGAGGGAGACGGGAAATCAAAATGCAGTTAATGAGATAATGCATGGGACATTTCAATTGAAATCCCATTTTTAACGGTGTTGATCGGGCGTATTGTGCAAATAGAAATGAATTTGATGTGTCTAAAGCTTGTAAGTGAATTCCCTTTGGGTTGTGTGAATAAAAGTGATTTGTACGGATGAATTATGTATGATTTTAAATTTTGCGTTGTGAATTAAAAGGATGTGCGATCTATAGTTTGAGGGATTTTATCATTACTTCTTTCTATTGTGAGGGATTATAGTTAAATGCTTCTATTATAATTATAAAATGAATCATAATACTGTTAATTTTCTTGTAGTGTGGTCTACTTAAGGTTTTATATATATATATTTTTTAAATATCATAAAAATAATCAATAACGGATTTTCTTAAAAAAAAATTTGAGCCCCAAAATATCTTAAATGGAGAAAATAAACTTTATTAAGTGCAAGTACATAAATTTTAAAAATATTTTTATAGAAACATTTTTTTTTTCAAAAATGAAAGTGAAAGAGAAGAAATTATAAATACAAAATTATCACTGTGAATAATAAAAGTATTAAGTGTATAAGTAATATTATAACTATTAATGATAATCATGAAATAATGAAAATTAATAAGAACAAAATTAACTGCAGGTAAAAGTTACATTTACTAAAACTTAATTACTGCATTCGATAGTTAGAAAATATATCTCAAAGAAAAATATAACCTTAGCAATATCAAATAGCTTTTTAAAAGGCTGAAAATAATACTAAACCCTTCATAAATAAAAACCAATAAGTAAACTTTTTATCGATTGTTTAACATAATTTTAACCAAAAAGAAGAGCGTCTCCCAGTATCTAATATTTATTTAAAAAAAAACTTAATTTAGTAAGTTTAAGCTTCTTTTTTACACAAACAAAAAAAAATTAATGAAAATAATCCAACACACTTGAGTCAATTGAAGAATTTAGTGGGAGAGCGTGCTAAGTGACAAAGAGGTTAAAACGAGAAAATAAACTTTTAAAGTTTTTAGTTTGCACTCAGATCCATCAAAAATAATGCTTGCAAATCTTAAATTAAAATTTTATGAAAGAGTTTGAAATAGTTATCGCTAAAGAATTAGTAATATGTTCATTGAAATAAAAATCTTTTTTTTTTTTCAAAAATGTTACTTAGCATGCTCTCCCACAAACCTCTTCAATTCTGTAGTCTTCCACACGAGAAAACCTTGTCTAAAGAAGCATGCCTTCCTTTTTCCGAAAGGGTAATAAAGCTTTTACAGCCCCACTCTCGGTCTTTGTAACCCCAGAGTCGAATGCAGATAGGACAAATTGCTTTTTTACGATTGCTTTACCCCGCAAATTAAATTTACCAACCCTCGCTTGCCCTTTATCATAAGGCATGAAGGGTAGGAATGCCATATTCGGGGATTTATGGCTGGATTTGGAGATTTTATGGGGTTTTAAAGGATGATGGTGAAGGAATGAAATTTAATGTAAGGTTGTAAACAGATTTTCAAAAATGAAATAGCAATTTTGAAGTGTTTTTGTTATGTATCTTTACTTTTATCATGCTCAAAAGTGCATACAATTTAGATAAAATCGTGTTTTTTACTTTACATTTTATGTGTTCTATAAGTTAAATTAAAAGTATAACGTGTTTAAATAATTGTTTAAAAAGTAAGATTTTATTGAAGAAATTTCATTTTTTAAATACAAATTAAATGAAGTATTATAAATTGTTTAAATTGTGCATTATTTTCTAGTTTATTTACGACTTTGACTGAACATCGCATTTATACTTAAAATATAACATTTCAAAACTAAAATAAACTTGAAATTAAATTATTTCTCGTATAAAATTTTTTTCTTTACTATTCTATATTTGTATTCAATGCCCCGAAGAATTCGCTATATTCGCTGAACAAAACAAACAGAAGGAGAGAAAGATTTTCTGTTACTATCACATCGATACTATTGTGACGATAATTTAAAAGTGATACTGTCAACATTTATTCTTGAAGACTAGAATTCAGTTTCAATTCTGCAAAACGGATACAATTCACGCTTGATTTTTATCGAATAAAATCCTTATATACTGTGAAAATGTAATGTAAATACATTGTATTAAATTTATAAAAATATAAAAGCCTGCTTTTCTAAAAATTATTAATTTAAAAAGCATACATATTCGTAAACCTAAGTTATGTGGGTTAAAGAAACACGTTAGTTGAAGTAATAAAAGTTTTTTTAACGATATTACTTGAGGTAATTTAATATTTAGAAATTATATATTTTGTATTTAGGAATAGAGAGTGGACTTCTTATCTCAAATTTTAGAACCTTATGTTACTTGTTTTTTGACTAAAAGTATTTGAAATCGAAAAAAAAATATTTTTTTATGCATAATGTTTTTTATTGCACTTTTGATAATAACTTCATAATAATGTTCTAAGAGTCATTATTGTATTTACAAATATAGTCCATTATAATTATAATTACATATCTATTTAATAACAGATTTTTAAAACTGTCCCTTCCAAACTATATTTCAGAAAAACTTCACTCCATAATATCTATTTTTTTAAAGGTTTCAAATTAAAAGAAATATAGGAATTAATGTTAATGTAAAGTTCAGAACCAACCCTTAAAGCCATTTCCAGTTATATATATCCGATATTCAACAACTATTTTTATGTAACTTGTATTTCCTTACAAACTCTTTTCCTAAACAAATTGGCGACAGTTCATAAAGTAACAGTTAGTTCATTTTTCTGTACTTCTGTTTTCTGGCAACCCTAGTGTTGGGGGCGACTTAACGCTTCACAGACTGCAGATCGCATCTCCTGTGTTGGGGGCGATCCAACCTACAGATATGCCTCGTGGAGAAAAAAAATCCAGCTCCTGTCCCAGGGATAAAAACCCCTGTTTGTACAGATGTGGGGGGAAGTTGGCCGCACTGGGTGGTTGGAACATTTTTTTTTATCTTCCTTCCTGGTTCTGCTTATCTTTTTTATTTGGACAAGGGATTCGGGAAGAGACGGTTTCTAACAGATTGGCAGCGGCCAGCGTGGTGTTTGATGTTGTGTTACGAGTTGGGAATGTTGGGATTTGTGTTTTTTTTTAAAGGGGGAACTTTGATTAGGTGGTCTGGGTTTGGTGGTTGATGATCCATGTAAAGGGATAGAATGTATCATTTTAAGTTTAATTGATTTGGGTTCTGTAAGTTTTCTTTAATGGTTTTTTTAAAGATTTTTGTGTGCTTGTTTGCTCAAATATAAATGTGTCAAATAGAAAATAGTTGCTAAAAAGTTCTTTAAATTGTATTAAATAAAAAAAAACTTGTATTTGTTTTTGCCGTACGAGGTTTCCAAAAATAAAAAGTTAAAAAATTTCAAAAGCTGGTCTCTTCTAATGCTTCAAAACCCACTTTCTGCAAATATTTTCTGCATAAGATAATCTTGATTATGAAGTAGTTATAGGCTTCGCACTTAGTGATATTCCAAATAAATTAAAATATTTCTATAAAATTAAATAATTTTGCTTTTACAATAATTCCTATTAGTTTAATAATAATAATTTTTTTATGACAAAAAACTTTTCAAAAATGTAAAGATATCGTTTTTAAATAATTTATGTACTTTTGAAATAATGCCTTCAATATGATGTTAATTTAACCAAACCTTTTAATTAAAAACACCTTATCAGTAAAGGCTTTAAGAAAGTCTTGAGAAAATAAAGAAGAAAATAAGAAAATATAGAAGAAAATAAGACTTTAAGAAAATAAAGCTAACTTTTAATTTCATTTTCGCTTTTTTAGAAAGTTCATTTGATCTCAACGCAAGATTTTAAACGCTTCAAATAAAATTTCGAATAACAATTCTTCAAAACCTCACGAAATTCTTTGGAGAAATAAAGACATCAACAGTTTCAATTTATCCTGCCACCAAATTGCTCCGTATTAATGAAATGGCTGAACCAATTCTCAAGTGATTTCACCTCAACGAAGGAAACGAACTACAAAAAAAAAAGAACTAAAAGTCCAGAAAAAGCAATCTTTCTTTCCAGCTAAACGGTTTTGTCTGCCCCCTCATAAAAAGAAGCGAAAACAAAAGCGAGTATTTCAACAACCGTAAATTTGTCTTTTGTGTCTTTGGCTTGGAATTGAATTTCGATTCCCTCCGAAGAAAAAAATCCACTGCGACCGTGATCGAAGTGTAGAGTTGGGTTGAGGAGTACTGTACCTGCTTCTACAGGAAGTAATAAGAGGCTTGGTCCGTTTGGTTTCCGGTCACGTGATAAGTACGTGGTTGGTAATCGTCAGGTAATCCCAAATGCTATTTCATGTAGGGAAGTAGGTTATTAGAGATTTTCTTCTGTTAGAGGAAAATAACCTCAAGAAGAGTTAACATGCAACTCATCTTTTAATACAATGTAATGGGCTTTTTTCACGTCGTGAGTGGCAACAGTTGTAGTGGTATTGTTTTCATCTTTGGACTTTCTAGAATTACATTTGCTTTTTTCAATTCAATATTTTCTAACCGTATAGAAAATATTTAAAATATTTTCTTTGCTATTTAGGCATAATATGAAAAAAAATTCAAGTAATAAGTCAACCAGATAATAATATTACAAATTTTTTTAAAACAATTTATATATTATCGTAGTTCAATTTGCGTAAAATTCTAAAATTTTCTTATTAGAATGATATTTTTTTGACATATCGGCAAGACGGACAATTCTGCACAATATAGATTTCAAAATATTATATTCGAAAAATATATAGCACTTAACGTTTTGATTTCTACTGATGCTTTTTTTTTAAAAAAAAATCATGAAATATAGTTTGAAGAAAAAAAATTCAACATTCCCCTTCACAAAAACATTTCAATATTTCGAGATCAAAAAATTCAATTTCGTTTTAACACATTTTCGTTTCGCATTTCATTCAACACACCGGGACATTCTCGAAATCTGAGAGTAAATCATTTCTCCTCATCAGGAGAACTATCACAAAAAGGGTTTCTTTGTCGGGACTCTTTTTCGATACGATTTCCCTGCGAGAGTATCGATATCCAATAAGGAAGTGTGTATCGCATGCCAGCACAATCGATTGTCCCCTTATCGATAATATGTAGTCCTTATTCACTATCTCTGCTGGAGAAGAGTCTAAGAAGATGATGAATGATGTTTCGAAATTAATGACTTTTTGTTGAGGATGTTAAATATACAGAAATCTGTTTTCTTTAATCAGTTTGTAAAATGTAAAGAAAATATTTGAATTTGAGTTTTACTTGAAATTTTGGAATATAATAATAATTTAGAATTTATTGAATTCTTTATATCCAAAATAATGTAAAGCAATGATTGAAATAAATACGATGAGAAATTTTCAGGAAAGCTCACAATGCTCTCTTATACAAAATAAATATCAGAAGTATTCTATATTTTTAATAAGAATCCATTTATATCTGAAATGTACACTGGACTTTACTTGAAAATGTCGATGTAATTTACGTATATTTTGGTTGTGCTGTAACAAAGGTATAGACTCATAACTAAAAATATCAAGAGCTTTTAAAATCCCCAAATCGTATTTTTTAAAATTCTTCCCATCGTAACAAAAAAAAAACAATCAATGAATTACACAATTTCATGAATTTTTAATTTGCAATGCATTTCTGTATTACTTAAACAAACATTTTTTCTAACTATAAATAAGACTCTACCAACATTTCTCCGACAGATAACTGTAATCTATCCGATGTAATTTCTCCCAACAGCAAGTTTATCAGATATATAATATTGTAGGTATGTAGGTTTGAATTATCATCACCGTAGAGCTTCACGAAGGCTATTGGCTACGGGTGTCGTATTTTAGAACCACAATCAAGTGACGAGCCGACACCTGAATAGGCACCCAACGCAACCGTTAAGGGCGAAATCGTACGCAGCGTTGGGACTTTGGAGCATATTTAACGTTCACTCCCTCCACATCCGTCGGTCATTTTTGGTTGCTACTTGGGAGCAATATTTAACGTGCACTCCCTAGGTCGGCAGTAATTTAGGCGATGCCCGGAACCGGACCTGGGACCTTCCGCATGCTAGGCGAGTGCAGTGCCTAACCAACTGGGCTCCCCAGTCCCATAGATATTATTGAAAACAGCCAAATGCAAAAGTCACACATAAGTGTTCAGTATAAATAACACTCATACTCCATTAATATAACTTCCTCCCCTAATCGAGTGTGTAATGTGCTTAATGCCTTTTCAGACTTACCCCTTTCTTAACGAGCACAGTCACGCTAATTTCGCACCTGGTATGTATAATCAATGTTATTTTTAAAGAACAAGGTTATGCAAAGATGTGTTAATTTTTTGCACATTTTTCTTATGTAGAGAAGTAAATGTTGCTTAATAACGTTTAAATACGTTTTAATGGCATTTGTTATCGTTGTGGAAATATTGAAAGTTCAAATTACAGTAATTTTTTTTAAATTTTAAAATTCCCAAAAATGGGATTTATTATATTGTTTATTTTGTTGCAATTAAGTAAATACTAAATTAAACTTTTTCTATTTTAAAAAGTAAAGGGTACTTAATAATATTTCGATGGTGTTCGAATGTATAGCGTTATGGAAGTATTGATAGGGCAAATTACTTTAAAATTTATAAATTTTATGATTCTAAAAAATGAGATTTTTAAAATGTAGACCGTAATTGCTTAAATAATATTTTTAGTTTAAAATTGCAGTCAAACCATACCGATTTTACAAAAAAATACGTATTTCTGTAGGAAAAATATTGTTTAAAAAATAAAATTTTATATTTGAAATGGTTAGTTAATAAAATACAAGGAGCCTTATTATAGGACAAACATTTATTTTTATAAATGAAATTGCTTTATCATTAGGAATTAGGGAATGAACTTCGAAGTACTTAAATATAAGTACATATTCATATGAATTTTGAAATATGAAAAATAAGATTCAAATTAATTATCCAAATAAACGATTTGCAAAACTTATTACACAAAGAAAAGAAAATATATCATTCGAGTTATTGAGTTTATTTGTTTTAGTTTACTAAGAACAGGTGCAAAATTGTGAGGTAATTGTTTTTCACATCCTTGCGTTTGGCACCTAATGGAAAAACATTTAGCATAAAAGGAACTTTTTTGTATTTGAGGAATGACTGTTTAATGGAAGAACCAAAAAGGGCGTTTTATTTTAATGAATTTGATCATGAAATTAAATTAGAAATTGTATTACATTATCTAGGATAATGAATTTATACTTAAAAACGGTTCTAAAAATTCAATAAAAGGGTAAAAAAGTTCTTAATTTTGGATAGTTAATTAACATTTTTGTTTTAAATTCTATAATCCGCATATTTTATCCTATTATTTTATTACTTTAATTTTATTTTTGTATAAAATTAACACTTAGCCTTCTCATTGCATTCAGTTTAATGAAATCAAAATTTCATTTTTATTTCTTCTGAATAAAAAAAGGAAAACTCCTTGAAATAATCTATTTTTGGCAACAAGAATTTCAAGAATAAACAATTTAGCCTATTTTTCCATTATTTTAATACCCACAGTAATTCTCGAAAAGACATGTAAGAGGGCAAAAACTATGAAGATATGTTTTGTATGTTATACTTTTAAAAAAAAGTTTGACGATCTGATTGTTGAAATAATAGATGTTAAAACTATACATAAAGGGCTAGAACTATACATCAAACCTAATTCTTACGACTTTATGAATCACATTCAACTAACTTATTATAGATTTTTTTAAAATTATAAATACTGTATAGGTTAATATAGAGTATATTTGAAAGTTTAATAAAAAATGAATCTAAAGTCCTTAATTCAGACAAATTTTTTATGAAATTATATATACAATTCGCCACGAAATCAAGACACTGGTTGCATTCAAAGTTGTGTTTTAACATATAGTTTTATGCATTTTAAATTCAAATTTGAATAATTTAAGCAATATATCTGTTTTTACTAGTGTAAATAAATGAAATAATTTCATTTCTTTCATTTGAATTATTTGCATTTTATTTCATTTTGAAAAAAAGAATTCCCTAAAGAAAAGAAAATCCATTTATCACATCCCTCATGTTTATATTATTTAAATTCTTAGCAAACTTTTTAGATTGATTGCTTGAAAAGAAGTTAAGTTTAAGGAATAAAATTCCGAATGCCTGATTCAAAAATTGTTGAGCATGTGCCAACGAATAAATTTTGTACAATATACAATAACAATAGTAAATTTTGTCATTTGAATATTGCGCAAAAAGAAATATAAAAAAAAATAGTTTAGCTTTTATAAAAATCAATATAGGTTTGCATTATAAAACACGAATAATGCAAACCCATATTGCAAGTACTTCAAAACTATCTAACAAAATACATTTTATTCAATGAAATATAATGAATTAATTCAGGATTTCAGGTAATTACATAGAATATTAAATTTATCAGAAATTTCACACTAACAAACTAATCCTTTCTATTGAGGGTTAAACCACTTACGTTAAGTCGATTTAATTTCGAAAGTGCTCTAAAGGGCCTTAGAGCACTATCTCAACATCTTCAGTAATAATTTACCTTGGGATTTTATAAGATACTCTTAAAATTCATCCGTGCCGTAATTGATCGCATGAAATAGGACCCTCGACAATAATCCATCTTCGTTTCATCCCGTATAAAATACCTTAAGCAGGCTCTTGGAACTTGGTAGTTTTAGTTTAACAGAATCGTAAAAATGTTTAAATTTAATAGAATTGTATAGGTATATTCCGACTTGTGTGCGCCGATAGAGAGACCCGCCATAAAGCTCGTCAAATAAGACACACAGAAAGAAGATACTTACTGGAGAAGGGAAGAAGGGAAGTAGGCCCAGGGCGAAGAAACACACACACACCGTTACAGCGCACAGACTGCTGGCCTGCGATGCTAACCACTCGGCCATCCTGGCCCATAGGATTATAAAAATGTTTAAATCGAAGAGAATTGAAAATGTTTAAATTTAACAGATTTGTAATTTTTTTAAATTTAACAGATTTGTAAAATGTTTAAATTTAACAGAATTGTAAAATGTTTATATTTAACAGAATTGTAAAAATTTTAAATTTAACAGAATTGTAAAAATGTTTGAATTTAATAGAATCGTAAAAACGTTTAATGGATATTTAATGATGATTTCACATCATTATTTTATTTATAACTGTTATTTTCAGTAATAACTGAAAAAAATCTGGTCAGTCTAATTTTAATGCAGCTAATCTGCACATCAACCTTTGCACTCCATTGTCGCCGCACTTGCGAGATTCGTTATGTTAAGAATAAATACATTGTCGCCGCATTTGCGACACGCTGATATATGTATCTCAAGATAGCTCTGCAATTAATGGTTCCTATTATTACTTATTAAGCTGAAAATCAAAAGGTTAAAGGATTTGCTTGATTAAAATGTGGATTGTTATTTACACTTCAAAAACTACTTTGATAATGCGCATGTTACATACCAGGTACTCGTTAACAGGAAAATAATATTTTTGTTGGAACAACAAGGAACGTTTCTGAATGCTTTAGTGAAAATAACATAACTTATTTTCTTATATATTTATAAAGAACAAGTGAGTGCATCAAACAATTAACGTGTTAATTGATGAAATCAATCATATGAGGGCGACAAAGTTTTGCACTAATGATAACGATACTGTTAATATGCTCACTATTTCGGTGAAACGCAGAAACTCTGGATTCTGCAAATTAACGGAGTAAAACTGTCATTCTGTTAGTCTAGACATTAGTCTTGTTATGTTTACGTTAACGTCTGTATAGCTTTAGTTTGCTGTTATTAATTCAGCACTATCTTACATGATCATTTAAATGAACACAATATTTTAATAAAATAAAAGGAAAGTAACCAAAACTTTGAATATGGCTACTAACAAATTTATATAACTGCAAATAACAGCAAGAACCATTTCAACACAAAATTTTAAAATCTTAATTCACAAGCAAAACTATTTTTTTTTTCTATTTACACTTTTATGCACTTATTTACAATTTCTGTATGTATTTAATCAATATTTCAAAATATTTAAAAAGCTTGTGTTTGAGTAAAAACACGCACGCGTATTGCATTATTTATATTTATGAAGACATTTAAACGGCTCATAAACACGAAAATACTTTCGACATATACTCTTACTTTTATTCAAATATACAATTTTTATGACATTTAATACCGATTACAATAATGAACTTTTCTAATCTTTGTAGTCACCATTACAATCACAATTTCCGAACTCAATTCACTCAAAACGAGTCAAATACCAGTTAAAACTCCGTCCAACAAACACGACGAATAACCAATATAGAAACAAGTCGCTTTGAGGACATTAAATTTCAATCCCTCTTACTGGAATTGCCACCCCTTTAATGCCCTTTTGCAAATGAAACTCGGCAATAACATTATCGATCCCTGTGCACATAATGACATTTTCAATTCCTTAAGGATTCGGCATAGCTGATGGCGGGCGAAGTAAACAATCGGCCGCCGATTACATTCGCGCCAGCTGAGTGCAAATATATACACTGTACCTGCTTCGGACATAGTCATCGTTGTATCTTTTTGAGAGGTGCTGACAATGTTGGCGAAATTCTGCCGATTAGTATAATGTGTTCTGGATTACGGTTTGTGAAGAGTTAAAAGCATTTGATTAAATGTAAAAATTAAACATGTATTTGTTTATGATGGTTATCCTTAGCCCTTTGCAATGAAACCAGAATTTAAAAAAAAATTAAACTAGTCAACTTTTCTGTTAAATATCTTTGCTGAAATTCTTATCGAGAAACAAGTAAATTTGAAACACCGTCACCTAGATCCGCTTCCACATAAGATATCTCAGGAAAAAGTAGCCAAATACAGCAATTAGAGTGTAAGGCTTAAAAAATACTGTGCTGCAGTCTCTTTTCCAGAAATTTTTAGCCATGAGCTTTTCTCACCATCTAAACATAAAATTATTTATTGGAAAAATATGAAAACCCTTGACATAATTAGGAAAGTATTTGAGAAATATGCTAATATCAATTAATTAGTGAAAGCTTTACGTATTTTTTTTTAAGTGAAGAAGAGATTTTTAGCTATTGCTTACGAACTCACCTCAAAAGTAAACACAGAGTTCTAGAACATTATTTTTATAGAAGTTATATAAACGAGTATGACCTGATCATTGCCTTTTTTTTTTTAAAAAAATTTGAATTAGCACATTAATTTTCAAAGTTTCTAATTCGAAGTTTCGAAACATGCATTTTTCTACTAATGGTTTGAAATCAACAAAGCCATGTTGGATACATGCAACAAAGTGACATTTAATAATTTTATGTTTATTTGCACGAACAGTTACAATTTAGTATCCGATTAAAAAAGAATTATAAGCAAAATAAATGGGAACACTAAATTTCTTTTCTAAAAAAACATATATATCTACTTTTATAAATTCGACTCAGAATTAAAAAATATAAAAATACTTTTTCAAAGCAAAACTTTTATCATATAAAACATTCCAAATATACTGAAAGACGCGACCGTTTCATAAATATATTTGGGGGATTCAATCCCAGATTTGGCGAAATTATTTTACTATGACAGCCCTTAGTCGCAGATGTGATGACATCTTCCTTTTCCAAATGCTTCGAGCTTGTATACTTAAATGGGGGCTTTTGCAATTGCGTGCCAGAAAATACCTCACTTTCTCATTATAGGGGACACCTGTGAACGTTGGCGGACAGATTACACGAGCGCGTAAGTGGTTTACCTAGGATCTAGATTTCATCGGTTTGTCATGCAGGTTTGGTTCGTGGAGGGGAGAGAATAAAGTTATTGGATTATTGATGTGTGGTTAAAGTGGTGTGGGTCGGGTCTACAGAAAGAAGGTGCAGTAGAGTTTATGAAAAGGAAGTTTGTTTTTTGTGAGTTGAGTTGGAAGTGCGTTGTTTTTTTAGGTGAGTAAGATAAGTAGTAAATATTTCATTGTTGGATTAAAAAAAAATTAGACTACATTATTAAATAACTTTTATAGGGCATGCATGATTGTAAAACATAAGAAAAAGGAGAAGAATATATAAAGATAAGAGTTCGAGGTACTTTTGAAAAAGCTCCCTATTAATAATAATTAGGTGGTTTAATGCTACGCTGTAGAATAATAATGTTTAATTAGAAATCTATTGTGAATTTCAATGGGCATACATAGTGGGGACAGGACGTGTGAACCTTCTCCAATCATTGCCACTTATCCTGCAAAACTTTACCATAAGCATTTTTACTCGTCAGACCACGGCCAACTCAACTACTAAGGCCAAATAAGCTCTCCCAAACCCGCACGGGGACGGAAATTTTGACGACATACTTCCGAGTGACGTTGTTCCGAAAATGAAGACAACCTGTCTCGAAATCGCTTCTGAACCACTCGTTCACAGCTAACTACATTTTTAGGAATGCATCCGGGTGGGTAACATGTCGGGTGGGCAAACAAAACCAATCACTTACTAGTGAAAATGGTTTTGGGAACGTCTTGGTGGAAGAGTGGGGATATTTTTGGCTTTCGCGTTTTGGCCCTCAGTGTGAGAGCTTTACTGGAAAAAATGACCAAGCCATCAAGTCTTCTGGTTTTCTCCATTGAGCAGAAATTCTCCAAACGTACGGCTTCGTAAGCGTTCACCTTAGAGGGTACGTAGAGACTGACCACCGGGGACTGCCAACAGAGACGTCTCCACACTGTTAAACATTCGAAGCTAGGTGTCACCAAAAAAGTATTTCCTAAAGTTCCTGCAACGCTTGTGTGGTGAAATATTTCACCATATTTTCTGAATTAGGATGAACCATTTTTTTTATATTTTTGTTTTCAAAACGCTATAAATGGTTCAACCATTATTTAAAAAAATATTATAAAACATATCATTACGATAAAATGGTCCACCACATTTTTGGAATTCGGATGAACCATTTTTTAGATTTTTGTTTCCTATACCTGAAAAATGGTTCAAAATAAAACCAAACATATGGTAAAACATTTCTTTATGATCAAATGTTTTACCATATCTTTATCTTCGGAAGTCGGATGAACCATTTTTTTAAAAATTTTCATTTCCAAAACCTGAAACATTGAATAACAACCTAATAATACCGAAAACAACCTAATAATACCGAAAACAACCTAATAATACCGAAAACAACCTAATAATACCGAAAACAACCTAATAATACCGAAAATATAGTGAAACACTCCCCTTACAACCATTGCAGCTACTGGGCACCATCTTTTTCGGTGAAACATTGCTGTAAATTTTTAACAATGCCCTTCATATAGCTTTAAAATAACTAAAAACACCCAAAAAACATAAATCCTTACTCACCCAGCAGTGGCGACTTGTACCAGTATCCGTCCCTGACTTCCAAGAAGTCCGTGTCGCAGTTCTCCGACTTGAAGAGGTCGATCTCGGTCACGTTGAGGATGATGCGCTCGCCCTGCGTGGCCGTGATCCGCCACTCGCAGTGCTCGCCCTCGGGAGGGGGGATCGCGTTGGCCGAGTATTCCGGGGACTGGAGGACCCCACTTGGGTTCTGGAGGGTCTTGCCGCATTCTGTGTAAGGAAAGAGAAGAGGGATGTGGTGAAGGCCATGCAGTTTACATAGTGTGGTATCATACATAATATGTGTATATTGTTTTGCAATTCCATGAAATTGGTGGCTCCAATGGCTCGGACATCTTGAGCAAATGGGTGATGAAAGAGCAACAGGGAAAATCTTTAAAGGAAAGCCAGAGGGAAAGAGGAGAACCGGACGTCCTAGGAAGAGATGGCTGGACGAGGCAGAAGAAGATCTGAGAAGAATTAAAGTTAAAAATTGGAGGGTCAAAGCCAAGGACCGGAAAAAGTGGCGCTGTGTGTTAAGGGAGGCCAAGGTCCTTCATGGACTGTAGTGCCGAGGAGTAAGTAAGTAAGTATAAAATTGGAATGTTGCTTTGAAATTCCATGAAATTGGAATGTTGTTTTGCAATTAAATAAAATGTAGAGGTGAGGAGAGTATTATGGAATACCATTTATATTTGTAAAAACTTTTTTGGTTTTAAATAAAAATCCACACAATCATTTTCAGTGCATATTATAAACTAATGGCAATGAAGTACCAAGGGTGAAACAAAACTGTATCTATTTTTTTTGTGTTATAAAATGTTATTATATGTGGAGGGTAATATGGGATAGTCGGGTAATAAGAAATAGTTGTTTACAATTATTGAAAATTTAATAATACTTCACAGAACATAGCTAATTTTAACTAAAAATGATATTTTAAAATTTTCGCTTAAATAGTTATGTTTTTATGTCTATTTGCAAAATTCACAAACATAATCTTTTTCTGTCCAGTAAAGTCAAAATGAGCACATAAAGAACAGCTAATGCGTTAAATCCAAATTTCTTGGATCTTCGGAAAATTTTCTATTACAAAAGATACATTCAGCAACTTTTTTTACAGGTTCTTTAGTTGATGGCATGAATTTAATTTCAGATGATATGTATCGTCACACCATTTTGGACAAGGAGCCATTTTACTGACGGATTAAACATTGATGGCTAAAAAACGACTACAGCATAAAAAAACTACTATTATTTTAGCATGCATTATTCTTAACAACAAAATAAATGTCTCATGATTACCGGTAAATTAAAATGTTTGAACACTTTACGACCAAAACTTAATTAAATTTAAAAAAAAATGTTTTGCAGTAACTGTAACGACAGCAACAAGAAGTTAACACTTTGTTCACTGTATCATAGGGGATTTCTTAGGTCTATCCTGGCATTTCTACGTACAGTCCTGCACAAAAGTTTAGACACAGACGCAATTCATGAAAAAATCGTCAATGTTATTATTTTTCAGTAGTTTTTTTTAAATATATATTCTTGAGACAGCATGAAAAATAATAGGGAAAAAATTTTTGCCCAATAATATAGATAAATTTGACTTCCATCAACAAATTAAAAATGTCCATACTTTCCTTGCCACAAAAGTATAGGCACAAGTTTCAGTTTTATGCAAATTCTGTACAGGAAGTGATTGCGTCATCAAAGGGGAGGGGTTTTAGGTTGCTTTAAAAGGTTGAAGGTAATTTTCGATGCTTAGAACCATTCTGAAGTCAAGTTAAATTTTGTATGAAGAGATTTTAAGGATATGGACATTAAAATTCAGAGGTAAATCTGTTTATGGTATTTCTACTGAATTAAAGCGTTCGAAACGCGGTATTTATAGAGTGTCAGCATGTGGTGATCAACATCCACCAAAATTGCGGTCTGGAAGACCTCGAATCACCAGAAAACGAGAGCACAGACAAATAAGAAATTTGACTACAGACAAACATTGCTCTGCAAATCAAATTAAAATCCAAATTGTGGCTTAATTTGTACCAAAAACTATCAGGAGGTGAATCAATGAATCTGGACACTTGATAAAATCCAAGCTTATAGCGCAACCTGGCTTGCTATCTCATCATGAAGATGCAAGACTGCAATGGATAGCTGTAAGACATGTGTTGTTGAGTCCAATGCGGTCTTGCATCTTTAAAATGAGATAGCAAGCTAGGTTGCGCTATAAGCTTGGATTTTATCAAGTATCCAGATTCATTGATTCACCTCCTGATAGTTTTTGGTAAAAGTTAAGCCACAATTAGGATGTTAATTTGATTTGAAGAGCATTGTTTGTCTGAAACCAATTTTCTTATTTGTCTGTCTTCTCGTTTTCTGATGATTCTAAGGTCTTACAGACCGCGATTTTGGTGGGTGTTGATCGCCACGTACTGACACACTATAAATACCTCGTTTTGAACGCATAAATTTAGTAGAAATATCAGAAACAGATTTATCTCTGAATTTTAATGTCCATATCCTTAAAATCTCTTCATACAAAATTTCACTTGACTTCAGAATGGTTCTAAGCATTGAAAATTACCTTCAACCTTTTAAAGCAACTTAAAACCCCTCCCCTTTGATGACGCAATCACTTCCTGTATAGAATTTGCATAAAACTGAAACTTGTGTCTATACTTTTGTGGCAAGGAAAGTATGGACATTTTTAATTTGTTGATGGAAGTCAAATTTATCTATATTTTTTTGCAAAATATTTTACCCTTTTATTTTTCATGCTGTCTAAAGAATATATATTTAAAAAAAAACTACTGAAAAATATTAACATAAACTATTTTTCCACGAATTGCGTCTGTGTCTAAACTTTTGTGCAGGACTGTAACAGCAGAACGAGAAAGGGGCCGAAACTTCAGCATTCCATATTCCCCGACTATTCCATAACACCCTCTTCTCCACTACATATAGTGGCACAATAACATAGCATTTACATTTCGTGGTATAATTAGATAAAGTTTACATATTATGGTACAATATTCGTATGGTACAATATGTGGTACAATATTTGAAAAAGGAAATTACTTTAAGAATATTAGAGTTTTTTCACAGCAGTTATGTGAATAGAACAAACTATATGAGCCCCATGTAATTTTTGTTCTGATAATTTAATTTCGTTGCTCAATTTAAATCCATTGTACAAAATTCTATTTTTTATTATAATTTAGTAAATCTTTTAATAGTTTTTTATTTTTAAATTAGTTCATAATATTTAATTTACTATATTAATATGATTGAATTAATACAATTTTTTAATCAATGATTACTTAGGAGTTTTTTTTTTTTTTTTTTTTTTTTTTTTTTTTGAAAAATTAGTCTTTTAGTAAAAATATTCGTTTTAACGATAAAAAAATAAGTCTATGATTTAGTCTCCACTTTTAGGATCGTGAATGATGCTAATCATATCCACTATAACGCTCTACTTAATAGAAAATTAAAAATATGAATTTTATTTTATAAAATCTGTATTTTTAAACTTTAGTATCGTAATTCTGATACGCAATATACTGAAACCACCACAATAAGAAAGTTAAACTTAAAAAAGCTTTAATGATAAGGTTTTAGAAAAAAAAAATTTGAAACGTTACACTTCCATTAAATAAAAAGAATTAGAAGAATAAAATATGAGCTTAGGAAAAACTAAAAAATTACTGAAAAAAGTTATGCAAAGGCCTACCGTTTTAAAAAATATATTCCAGGAGCTACTGTATAGCATTTAACAGCGATAATTTCTTTGAGTTTTTGTTGTTGTTGTTTTATTTGTGTTTGTCAAGCAATACAAATTAATTAATTGGGCTTTATACTTTTATATAGTTGTGTGACAGAGCAAATACGGCATACACTGTATCAGTGAAAAAAGACTAAGCAGGTTTGTTTCTGATTGGAATCATTAAAAAAAGCATATTTTTTCCTTAAAAAATAAAATTATCCGTTAATGAGAATTTTTTTTTATTTAAATAAAATTTCGACATCAATTTAATTTATTTTAACAAGGTATCATAAAAATTAATTCGTAATGTTTTTAAGCTTCAAAATGAGCCAATTTATTTTATACCAACGAACCTCATTACTCAACATAATCTTTTTTTAATACCATGTTCAAGAAATAAATTAGAGAATAGAATACTGTGTAATAAGCATAAGCTACCGAAATATTTTAATTCTTAAAGAAAAAAAAGGAGTTGTATACATGTTCAGAAGAGATTAAAATTTAAGAAAGCCTCTAGAAATTCGATATTTCATTTTATAATAAAAAGAGAAAGGCGGAAAAGATATTTTGCTATAATCATGACCTAAAGCTACTCGTTGATATTTTACTTCAATTAAAAATCTTTTTTTAACAAAAATGCTGTCACGATATTTTTCTAATTTTAATGAATAGGGTAGAAAATAGGGTATAATTTCGAAGAAAGATATAAAGCAATGTAAATAAAACAGTTTACAAGTTTAGTTTTTCACAAAATTTCCCACGCATCGCTGACTATTGTTCGAAATATTTTACTTTAGAAAATTCGTAATTCTAAGGAAAAGAAGAATATTTTCGTGATTAGGGAAAGTTTTAGCTTAGAATATCAGAAAATAAGGTAAATTTACGAAAAACGATCAAGCAGAATGGGAAATTAAAAACTATTTTTCTTGGACACCTTTTGGTTAAGGCCAATATTTAAACTATTGTAATTTGCGTTCTCTAATTGGTCGATATCGTGTCATGGACGGATTTCAAAGGGGATCGAAGGTATAACGTGCTTGTTTCAGGCGACATAGTTTCTTCAAGCTTTTATTTTTGCACTTCCTTTTATTGTGGTCAGGATAACAAATTTAAAATACTTTCAAAATGAATTGTTAAATAATCGAATGGTGTATTCGCTTCAAATATGTTTTGTAGTTAACACTATTTTCATAATTGGTCAAAAAAAAATTCTGGAGAGAGAATAACCGCGGGTCTCCAAACCGAAGTGCCTCTGTGTTAATCCAAATAATGTTTTTTTCCTAAGCCACATTTATCCAGCAGTATTGAATATTTTTAAACACCGTTTTATTTTGTTATGATAAATATAACTGTCGTATAAGGCTTATAATTCTTTTTTTTTTTTTAATGGATCAAATATGTTGACGTAAAATTGTTTATTGAAAAATAAAAAAAATAAAATAAATATTCGGGAATAACCACAGGTCTCCAAACCGAAGTGCCTCTGTGTTGATTTAAATGATTTTTTTCCAAAGCCACATTTCTCCGGCAGTATTGAATATTTCTCAAAACGTTTTATTTTGTATGATAAATATAGATGACTAACAAGGCTCAAAATGCTTTTTAAAAATGGTTCGAATATGTTGATGTAAAATTATTTATTGAAAAATTAAAAAAAAAATTGAAACTATTTTAAAAAGTGGGATTACAGAGCCGTGTGAATTAGAACATTTATCACATTAAAAAACGTTTGTAAAAATATTCCTAACATCTGGAGAAAAGCGATTTAGAATATAAGTTTTTCCCCAAATTGAATAACGCAGAGGCACTTTTGTTTGGAGACCCGCTGTTATTCTCCCTTAAATTGCTAAGCCATACTTTGACAATTTAATTCCAAAACTATGCAAAACTAATGCATATTAGGTCTATTAGACTGACCATCTTTTTAAGAGTCTTGTATGGTAACAGATCTCTATACAATTCCAATGGGAAATTTTCGAGCGTGTTTTTAAATAAAGTATTATACATGTACTCACGTACAACTTGTGTATAAAAAAATACGGAACAAATTTATTTTGTCAATAAAATAATTAATAAGTATAATTATAAAGATATTATTTTGTTATAGTTAATACAAAAAAATTGTTTAGATATTTACGTGCCATTAGTGCTGCCATCTGTAGTTTGTGATTAATTACTACAATTTACCTTAACCCATTCATTCCCAGTGATGCCACTTGGCATCATCATGTTTCTGATCATAATTTCTAAAAAAATAATAGGGCTGACGTCTATTGGGATTAATAAAAAATATTTTCTAATAGAATAAAGTTTGAAGAATCGAATGATGTGCTTTTTGACATCATAAATGGCTATAGACGATCTGAAAAAAAAAAATCTAAAATGATGATTCCAAATTGTCATTGGGGCTGAAAGGGTTAAATGACATAGATAATGACTTACTTGGGCACTTGTACAGCATGTTGGTCTGGGCTATGTCTCCCTCGCTGAGCCTCACCCTCTGTCCTATTTCCGGCCTTTTCCGGTGGGTGGCGTCCTCTTGCGGCAGAATGGTGTCCAGGTAGGTGGACTTGGAGAAGGTGTTCCTTGCGTAGTGCATGATGCTGGCGTAGTCGTAGGCCAGCCCTAGGGAAGTCACCTCCTCCTCGGTCAGCTTGTTGAAGTTGTACTCCTGACCTTGGGAGACACACGCTTCAGACACATGCAACACACACTACACTATACCATTTCTATTTAGAATGTAAGCTTGGAAAGCATTTCCTCCCCTATCCACGAGTGCGGTTTTCCTGGAAATGGGGTGATTTATAGCTGTTTCGCCCACCCTACATGGGGAAATACTAACTGTTTTGATTGTAAACCTCAAACGCGCTAGGAAGCGATGTTCCCCCTTTTCGTAGAAAACCCAGTGAAGGTATGGGGGAAAGAGAGTCTTTTCGAAGCTTACATTCTGGCTAGAAATGGTATAAAGCACTACCGACATAAATGACAAGGCCAGAGAAGCTCTCCCAAACACGCTGGGGGACTAGGGTGGCTAGAGTACTGCATTTCGCAGTACAGCTTAGTTTGTTATTCAATCCATATAGCTCTAAAAGTTGTGTAGTCTCACGGTTGATCCCATTTTTAAGGTACCGAGTGCGTTGGAACTTGTTTATCCATCTTCGGCACTCGGTGACGTCACAATTTCCGTCCACGATCATATTTGGGAAAGTTTCTCTGGCCTTGTAATTTGAGTTGGTCGTGACAAAATTCCTTGATTCATGGTAATTCTCAGCTTAGGAAGCTTTTACGATGACTGATTAGCGAGTTCATCTCCTAACCAATTAATCAGTCGTAAAATCTGTATGTGACAGGGATCTTAAGACAGAACCTTATATTTTGATGGAAATGTAATGACATATATGAGACAATGCATTCTATGTTTGTTAATTGCATATTATATCTGTTCATCAGCATTTTAGCTAAAGGCTATGTTCAATGGTCTTCGTCCACGTAGACGGCTTTTTCGATGATTGATTGGCGATTTAACCAATTAACTGGTCGTCGTAAAAGCTGCCTGCGTCTGAGTGGACAGAACAGAATCTGTCACTTAATACGCCAACAGCTAAAAAGGCACCACACAAGGGCCTCAATTTTATATTAAACATTTACATGCTAAACTTGGCTAGTTTCATTTATTTTATTTCGAAAATTCAATAATTATTACTTATCGTTTGCAAAAACTAGTTCATATTTCAAAGAATAACTATGCAATATTCATTTCTTTAAAATAGACCACTATTTTTTACATCAACATACAAATAAAGAATATCTAAGTGTAGTCTCTGTATTTGACGTCATTTCAAACAAATTGATGTCGCAAAAATAAATTTCTTTTAATTTATTATTTGAAAGAATAAAAGTTTATCGAGAGATTGTTGCGAATGGCAATGGTGATGTTATAAATAAAAACTTAAACTAAACAAAATCTTAAAAACTAATTGATAATATTCTGCATCAATACTCAATAGCTACAAAATGGACAATACTGATCAATTTCAGACCAATTTTCGAAAAGGGCATCATAGCACAAATCCTGCTTCCAGCCATAAAGGTAATCATGATGAAATCTCAGTAAGTGTGAGTCCTTGTTGTTTCAACCTGGCCGAAGATTGTGAAGCGGAATCGAACCTGGAAGTGACCAACAACAATTCCTTCCCGATTTATTTCAAGTTGGTGACGACCAATGCTGTTGCCATGCATTTCAAGCCTCGCTCTGGAAGAATAGAGCCATATGAAAAGGTATGTATGGTTCAGAGATGGGTTTTCGGGTCGATCCTATTTCAGTCGACTTTTAAAATATCGCCAAGCATTCGGCGAAAATTCAAACTCTCGAAAAGAAATGTGGCAACCCTACGGAGCGCCTTTACTGTGCGTCCGATTACAATTTGGCTAGATTTTCAAAAAGTCGCCAAGGGGTGGGCTGTCCTAGGATTTTACCGGTATTTCCTCTGAGAATCACTTAGAATTGGGTATTTCTCTCATAGGTTTCAATTTTTTTGGCCAAAAACATGTTAACCGTTTTAATGGTTACCCGGGAATCTAGCGTTGTCGCGTCTTAACTAAACTAAGATTTACCTATTACTTCCATTATAAAAATACTAGTACTGAAGACGTAAAAACTTGTCTTTATAATGTATAAATTGCCTCAGAATTGGAAGCTTGGCTTGGAAATACAATCTAATAACTGTTAATGCAGTTCTAAATAAACAGTCTTGAAATGTATATTTGAATACGCCAAGCTTCAAGAATTGGAAAATTACCCAAATATCTGGCCGAGGAATAGTGACTTAATGAACTATATTGCTTTTAAAACAAAACTTATGAATTGTATAAAAAAAATTAGAAATTATGCAATTCTAAAAGACATCGATTGAAACCACTTGAAATAATATGCAGATCCGTCACTTGATAGGTAGAAATTTAGTGAAAGCGCTAAGTTGAAACAATTGGTCTTCTAAGTTGTTTTATTACAGATACACCACTTTTCCGTATACCGAATGATGCTTGTTCGTATCATTCGAAGCTTGAACACGAAATTTTTCATTCAAATCACTTAACGCAAACCATAACAATAAGCCAAGCTTTCCCAAACATTTTGGAATTGCCATACGTAAACATTTCCCGAACAACGTAACATAACAGTTTTATATAACGGAACAAACCGGAAGATTTCAAAGCAATTCAGTTTATCTGAAAAGATCCAAACACCAAAACTTAGATCGATCTCATCGAAAAAAAATTCCGATTACATAACTGCGCACACTGTATAACGGTATAGATGACTGTACAAATAAACTATCACCAAATGATTGGTAATCTAATCAAATTGTGTTAATTACAAAATGAATTCAAGTACATCAACTGTACCATAGTAGGGATAAAAAAAATTGTAAAATGGTGACAAGTAAAACCAATAAATACTAGCCATTTATAAGTAATTTCATAAAGTTACTGCTTTTTACAATGCCTATTATATTTACATAACTTCACGACATTTCCAGTAACACTCTGCTTTTCCGCTTCTTTATCTATGTTAAACTATAGCGATAAGTGTTTTCACAAAGTTTCTCTAATTCATTGGAAATGTAGACAACTCAATTCGTTAGAATGTAAAAAAAAAATTATGGTGAGAAAATGATTCCGAGCTATATAACTCTATGCCGACTTAAACAGGGTTCGAATTGACAAGGCGCGTATTGGCTGTTTAAGCTAACACAACTAAAAAAAACTTAAGGATTCCGAAAAGTATAACACCTTTTCCGCGAATAAGTAAACCAGCTACAAAACTCTCAAATCACAAATTTATTACGTTACAAAGGCATTTTTAGCGAAATAACTATATCACTATGTATACACTCCTTGCCAACCTAAGTTGGGTAAATAGAAATATGCTATGGAGAAGTTCCTTCCGCGTATGCAAAGAGTTCCATAAATAATTTGTGAATCCATCCAGAAAACATGTTTAAAACATTAATTTCGTTTGAAGTCTAACAAATTTGAATATTATTTGAGAAAATTTGGCAACGGAATGAAAAATTTATTTCATAATGGAGTGTAGAGATATAATATGGCGGTAGTACCTTTCGAAAAAACATAATCCCAAGACCGTGTGTGCCTGTAGATTCTATATCTACAAAACTATGCCAGAAACACTCCATGAAAAATAGAGGAAGCCATCAAAGACGATGACGAAATTACATAGTAGCCTATCTGTTTTATTGCTCGCATTAGAGCCCCAGTGTTGGCAGTAATGGCACGCCATTTATTGCGGATAAAAAATTCGGCATCCATGACTGGTATGTTGTTCCAATTACGAACATTTTGGAAATGGTCACTTATTCGGGATAAGGGAAAAGATTGGATATATAGCTTCGGACCTCTCCTTTTTATCAATTGCGGACGTGATGATATCTAACCGCTAGGGCAAAAGTGACGTTTTGTCATGTTTACTCAATGGGACAAAAGCCACTTTTCGGTGTAAAGTGTGATATATCTGCAAGATTGTGCTTCTGGGAGATACGAAACTATTTTTCAGTTTTGACAGGTAGTTATTGGATCTGTTTGAGATATGATCAACCGAGGATATTTAATAAATAAGAGAATGAAATAAACAATTAGTTCTTTAATTTCAATTTTATGTATTATTTCATTATATTAGTATGTAGTATAACTATTTCTAACAATATGACTAATTTGTTTGATAAGTTCATGTTGCGTGAGAGGTGTAAAAGGTCTCTAGGAATTATAAAAATAATTATTTTAATAAGGTTCATCGCGCGTTGTTTAATTACTTGTATAATTATCTTAAATTTAATATTTGTAATTAATATATTTGTAGGCCTTAATAAAAGGTTACCATGCAAAATCGGCCACTCCTATTGGTCTTCAACAAACGATAGGCGTCATGACATCTCGCATTCCTTTAGGAGATTGGCCTGAGGAAGACTACTGCAAACCAAATAACTTCAAACAGACACTGGAAGTGCTAGTTAAAGACAGACGAGAAGGTGCTACTCACTTAGAAAACTCGTCGAATAATGAAAGATTCGAATACAAAAACTATCGCCAACAGTCTTATCGTTCACCAGATCAACAGCATTCGTCAAGTCCGAGAAGAGATACAAAGATTTATAAGAAGGCTTCTAGGGAAGAAATGGAAGACTTAAATGTCTTAAAAGGTCGCAGAAAAGAAGAAGGAATTCAAAGGAGTTTTTATGAAATTCGATCATCATCGAATGCGGCAAAGAATTCTGGTCGAGGAAAACTTACAACTATTAAGAAGATTAGTGGCTGCAGTTGTCGCTTGTGTGACGGTGGAGAATATAACATTGGTGTAAACCCTGAAGAGCATAATCATGTAGTTGAAAAGCATCACCAGTTTCATCATGATCGCGGACAATATAAAAATGTGAACAGATTTACCACGGAAGCTCATTTATGTCTGCCTAAGGAATCAAATGAATACAGCAAAAATGTCAACCAATCATCTCGGAAAAAGGAAACAGCTAAAAGAAATTTACAAAGCAAGTGCTATTGTGAACACTGCATGGAATTTAATAAACCTTCAATACATTGTTCAGAACATTCAGCAGTGACTTCGGTTGAATCTAACCTAACAAGTTCCTCTGCAACTCCAAAGGTAATAGTTATTTAAGCAACTAGCGCCGAAATTAATACTTTATTAAACAAGTGGCTTTTATTTCACGAGACCGTAGGTCAAGTGAAATAATGACAAGAGCTTAATAAAGTATTATTTGGCACGTGCTTTCAAACAATATTTTTTATAATAACGTGCAAAAAAGTATTATTTGGCGTGAAATTTGTGTTCTTACTTTTGTCTTATTTAATTTCCTTTAATAATTTTTGTAGTACTTGTAGTTTACATGGAGATATTAGAAATTGCAAAAGTAATGAACCAATAGAAATAAGTAAGTTTCATGACATCATTTAATTTCCATAGAGATATTCATAACATTATTTTGTTTTTCTACCAATAAGATACTCTTATTTACTTTACTGCACTAGTGCTGAAAGTACAACTTTCGGCACTGTATGTGACGTAAGCACGGTAAGAGTCATTTTCGCAACGATTTATAAATGAATATGATATTAAAAAATGAACTTTTTTGCACGTTGTTATAAAAATAATTTTATATAAATAATTTTTAAAACTATATATTTATTTTAGAGTGTGAAACAACGACTTATTATTATTTTTGAATAAGATAATAACAAGACCAAAGTAACCAAGTTCATCTAAATAATTTTTAAAGTTAGTGATGACACAAGCGTGTACATTTAATAAATTTTGTTTCCTTGAACAAGGGTAATTTAGTTCACATATGGAACGCCATTAAGTATGAGTTAAAAAATTGTAGTAGCAAGTACGTGAATTTTACAGTTGTGAATCGGTGGATTTTACATGCATTTCATGTAACTATTTTTATTTCCACTTTTTAATTATGTGAAAAGTAGATGAAAATTTTCTTAAAAACATAATTTTTTTATCTAGTATTTAAAGAGTTATTTTTGCAACTGGTTATCAAATTCAGAATGGCCTAAAGACGGCAAATTATGTTTATTGAACGAGCAGAGCTTGTCACAATTTGAATAATAAATTTTTCTCAAGTGTATAAAAGTCTACATTTACGCGTTTTTTATAGAAATTTTGTATTAATTCGCAATTCATGTAGAGTAATTTTTGTATTAACTATTCAAAAGTAACCAAATTTATTTATAAACTTGCAGTAAAATAGAAAAACTTATTTTTTCAAACATTATTCAAAAGTTATAATACTTTATTTCAAGAAATTATATTTTCAACTATTGTAAAATACCTTTAACTATTACTCTGATATATGTGCGTAATGCTTTCAGGATATATCTGAACCCGCTGTCTACAGAAGCTTGTTTCACAAATGCAACGAAGTGCTTCATAAATGCAACACTATTTTACAAAAGGTTGAAAGCAATATAAGACTTAATTTTATGCTGCTTTGTATGATGCTGAGTATCGTCGTATTTTTCATAGGCATATACTTCTTGACTACCGAAAGTAAACCACCAGTATCAACTGACACCTACAGTAGAATCGTTCGCTGTTTCGTTGATGATCCCGTAACAGGACGAAAATGTTGTTATGATTTAATATTAGGTAGTGACTGATTTAGGCCATTTTCGAAAGGAACAAATGATATAGAAAAACTCAAATCTGAAAATCAAAACAAGAATTCATAATTCCAAGTCTTATAATATAAGAATTACAATAATTATTTTGTCATAGGAATTATTAAAGTTCTGTTTAATAGACACCCACATAAACACATACGTGAATGTTTTATATTGAATTTTTTCATATAAATTTAGAAGTTTCAGAACTATTTTTCAATAAAAGATTGTGAATGCTTTGTTTATAATTATATTATTTGATGTTATATTGCTTTGCTTATCATTGAATTGTTTGATATCACTTTGCTTTAGTGACAGTTTTTAGTTTCATTCAAATTTCAAAAGGTTAGGTTTGAATTATCGTCGCACTAGAGCTGCACGAGGGCTATTGGCGACGGGCGTCGTATTTTAGAACCAGTCAGGTGACGAGCCAACACCTGAATAGGCACCCAACGCAACCGTTAAGGGCGACATCGTACGCAGCGTTAGGACTTGGAAGGATATTTAACGTGCACTCCCTTACACGGGGTATTATTCGTCGAACATTTTTGGATACACGGGCCGTTTATAGGTCGGCAGCTATTTTGGCGATGCCCGGACCCGAACCTGGGACCTTCCGCATGCTAAGAAGCGAGTGCTTAACCGACTGGGCTCCCTCAAATTTCAAAAGATAGATGGTACATATAATAAAAATAAACATAACTTTTTTTATTTGAATATATTTCATATTAAAAAAGATCTGGTTTTCAGAATTATATAATTGCCATTTAAAAAAAATATGATCCACACTTTGATACTAGTATTAGTAATTTCACAGTTTTGTTTTACTCAATATAAAAACTCTATTTCACTTGGGGGTATTAATGATCAACCAGTAAAAAACTGTGCTATCAATAAAAATGCTAAAAAAACATATCTTGAAATAAGTGGAATTAGGTTTGAGGGAATACTACAGTGGTGGCCAAAAGTGTGGACACATTTTGAAAGTTTCATTTGTTTCAACTGTTACCTGTGCTCTTGCATCTATTAAATTTCGCTTAAATACAGACATTTAAATATTAAGTTGAAGGTAATTAAATGTAGAATTTCATTAACAAATTAGAATTAAAGTATCTGTATTACAAATAAAGTTATGCTAATTTTAGTTGAACAAACAAGCACAATCAATGGCTTCTCTTATGCTGAAATTGCAATACAAGTTGGTGGTTCAATGACTTGCAAAACTAAGACAGATCATACTATTAGTTGCATAACTTATTCGTAATACAGATATTGTAATATTGTATTTATTTTTAATCCTACATTAAATTACTTTGATGATGATGATGTTGTGGCCATGGATATAGATTATATGGGACCAAAGGTCTCGTAGACGGCTTCAGCGATCTGCACACAGTGGTCCCCATAATGATTAAATTACTTTTAATTTGATACACAATTGTTTAATTTGATAAACAATTAATATATTCTGTAATCACAAAAAGTTGAAAAATGTGAAACTTTCAAAAAGTGTCCACACTTTTGGCCACCACTGTATATAAAATCATGTTTCATATTTCCAAAAGAAACAGCAATTCTTTATTTAAATTAATATGAAGCCCTTTTAAGGGGTAAGGGCTTCCTTTTATCCTACTATGTAGGACAGAGTAACCATTTAATAGGTAGTATAAAAAATATTTTGTAAACTAATATTTAAAAATATAACTTGCTAAAAAAGTATAAATTAAATTCTTAATTAAGGTTAACAGAGAAACGGAAAATTAAATGAATTAACGGTTAAAAGTGTCATATTCAATTGTAAGTAAAACTCATGTTATTTTTGCATGCTTTTTACCACGTAATTGTGTAAATTTTTAATATTTTAAAGATTTTATTTCTCTTAAAGAATTTAAATGATAAAAACTCTACATTGAAAATTATTATTTAACGGTGAAAGGGTTAAGGTTCTGTAGATTTTGATTTCAACATCGCATTAACATCAATTCATCAGCATGTCCTTATTTACAAGTATTATTTTGCCAATGAATTAAACCTGTATTTTAAAACTAATCATACTACTTCCTTCTTTCAATTATTTTTATTTATTTTCCGCAACAACAAAAATTATAATACTAAGAAATGCAAGGAAAGTGTTATGAGAAATATAACAAAAAAGTTAAATAGCTAAAAAATTATATTTACTTATAAAAAGTTATACAAATACATAAACTTGGATGGTTTTTCGACGAACTCACTTTGACATTGAAGAGCCCAAATATTTATATCACCATCAAGTATTATAAATATTTTAACTAGAATAATTTTCTAAGAACTCTTACTGACAAGCATCTGTTAAGCGGCTGAATATCAAATTATCTCGAGTCTATAGTTCGCGCCACCCTTATTTGAAACACTTTAGGGATGGAAAACCGAAACCGTTTTTGTTGTTCTCGGTTTTGACCAAAAAACCGGTTTTTTCATGAGTTCGGTGTAAAGCGGAAACCGGTTTTCTGCGGGGAAAACCGACTAAATGGAAGAAAAGAAAATTGACTGTGTATGTGTAAATTGTTTTTCTTTAATTCAAAAGTAAAGTTTAAAAATTATTTTTTTCAATTAATAAATAAAAAACCGAAAAAACTTCTTTTAAAAAACCCCCCGGAACTTCGGTTTTTTTCCCATTGAAGAACCGGTTTCGTTGAAAACCGATTTTATAAAACCGGTTTTTAAGGTTCGGTAAAACCGAAAAACCGGTTTTTGAAGCATCGTTTTTTTTCTCTGAAAAACCGTCATCCCTACAGTATCTTATTTGGTTGGCGGCGAGTATGAGTATATCAAGTTATGGATATTCATAAGTGGTTATGAATACCCTTTTGACAACACAGAAATGTTACAAAAAAGTTAGTGCTTATCGTTAAAAGATCTTGCATCGTATTAAAATGTGAGCGGAAAAATGATTTAACTTCCGTTTAAATCAATGTAATATCCGCCATTTCTCCGCGCACGATCTACACTTGTTTTAAGACACCTAAAACGCGTCGCGTGTCTTAAGGGGGAATGGGAGCGCAGGACCGGGGGTCTCCAAACTCAAGTGCCTCAATGTTAATCCAATGGGGAAAAAACTATTTTCTTTGCCACATTTCTCCGTCTGTATTGAATATTTTTACAAGCGGATTTTTTATGTGATAAATGTAGCTGACTTACAGGTCTCTATCTTCCCACTTTTTGAAATTGCTTCGAATATTTTGTGTAATATAATTTATTGAATATTAAAAAAAAATATTCGTACTAATTTCAAAAAGTGGGATTGTCGGGACCTGTAAGTCAGCTACATTTATCACATAAAAAAATCCGCTTGTAAAAATATTCAATACAGACGGAGAAATGTGGCAAAGAAAATAATTTTTTCCCATTGGATTAACATTGAGGCACTTGAGTTTGGAGACCCCCGGTCCTGCACGCCCATTCCCCCTTAACTTTTAGAGAACACTTCACTTATATTCAAACTGTTGGGTTGCTATAAAAACAACACACTGAAGAATGATTGACGAAGTTGCGATTCACGAAAAGGACAATTTTGTCGTGCGACTGGGTTTTTCCCACTTCAATGAAAATTCGAAGAAAAACAGCTGGTTAAACACTTAAACCAAAAAGTCGCTGAAACATCTGTTTTACGATTAAAATAAATTTGAAAATCACTGGAAAAAAATGTTAAGCTTATTTTTTTATGCAAGACGCATTTTTTAAACAAATTATAGTCATCTTAAAAATTTGCGTTTAATGGTTCATGTTTAGAAAAAAATCGTTTACATTATTATAGAAAGTAAGAAAGGTTAAAAGATCACAGTATAAAGTATCAAATTATTTTTAGAAACGAACATCAATTCTTATCAAGAATTGCATAAGGTTTAGGTTATACTGAACTAATTTTAGTGGAGGTATAATTAATAGTGTGAATCCACCAAGTAATCATTTTACAATCTAATAAATTAATTATGTAAATAGTCTAGTTAAATTAGGAACAAGCTGGGAGCAAACGATGGGGATAAAAAAAGGTAAAACTACATATTTAAGAAATACATTTTCAATAAAATAACAGAATTTTTATAAATTGTTAGATATTGAAACCTGGTTAACATAAAAAAAAGTCTAAAATCTAAGCAATTATAAATCTTTAATAACCTTATTAAATTTTAATTCTTTTATTACAAACCAAAGCCTTCTTACTACTTAAATTCTAATTAATTACTTGTAGTTAAAAAAAATAGCTTCGCTGTAAATCATTAGTTCCTTGTATGGTTATTCAAATACCTTTACCAAGAAACAAGCATTTGCGAAAAAATACATAGGAGTTAAGAAAAATAACTTACTATTAAAAAAATCCCAATATTTTATGTTATTAAACGTCATTTTCCTACAGTCTAATGACTTTAACATTGATGGATATTTCATCATGGGGGTGGAAAAGATTTTTCTCTTTTTCTCCGCTGAGTCGAGTTATTCTTTGGAATTCCGATTAGAATGAACAAGTTTGCAAGACGCCATATTTGGTCCAATTATATGATCAAGAAATACAGAATGCGACATACAAATGCGACTGTAAAAAAGCAGGTATCCTTCACATAATAAATGAATGGAAGAAAATATTTCGAATTGTAAACAGAGTCAAATATTTAAGAATTATCGTCTGGAAAAAACCCTTAAACAAGCCAAATAGTTTCTGCAAACTCATATGACTTGTGGGATATATGCGAGTCCAACTTTTTAGTTTCCCTGTATCTTCTTATTTATTTTTCAGTTCTGGTGACATAAACATTCTAACTAAACCGTAACGATAAGTTGCCATACGTAGCAACCCTTCTCCTCAAATTTGTGATTTGGCGCGATTCATATTGAGGACGTTTTCCGAGGTTGCTTTATTTAAGCAGTCCATTCTACTTAAGTCGTGTTTAATTTATATGATGCCCAGTTTAACCTTATTTAGCATCATGAAGAAGGACATTATAGGATTTCATTTAAGTGCACAAACGGAGCACACTGAGAAGTAGTTTTGTAATGAGAATTTATTATTGATATTTTCTAAACATAACTAAAACTTTTAGGTGCAGCTTCATGTTAATGTTATTTTATACTAAACATTAATATAAAATAAAAAAATAAGTTTAAAACTGAAAAAGCTAAAAAAGTATAGATGCTGGTAAGCAAATAGAATGGGATAACCAGTAACAGGAAACAAGTATCCTTTTTTTTTAATGAATTATTTAAAAATAAGAAGTTCCGACGCAAAGTTCCTCATTCATTCCCATAATTTTTTAAGCATCTGAATGTTCATCCTAAAAGTTACATTATAAAATCAAATAATTTAACAACTTAGTTTTCTCAGTGAAAGAAAAAAAATCGCGTCATCTTATCTGCGACATTACAAATAAATATGATAAAGTGACCAAATATGGAGATAAGACTGACTTCCCAAATTATTTCTAAAGGCCCCGAATCTCATTGTGGCCTGCATATTATGCGTATCGATTTTAGATCTGAAAAGAATAAGTGAGTGTTTTTCAATGTTGGGAAGAACGAGAATAATGGCGTAACATTACGCGCGGTGCTTTCTTTACTTTCTTCGGTATCATTAAGGAACAAAATGAATATGTGATTTTTTTATTCAGTATGCTTAATTCATTGGATATATCTAGGGAGTTTTAACAAAAGTTGAATATGGTTTTGTATATTCATCCTAGTCTTTTTCTTATTTTAAAGCTTTATAATGTTTGTGAATTAAAATATAATAGTAAGTTTTAAAGAGTGAATTTGTAGATAGTTACTTTATTATTGCAGTCATGACTTTCTGACGTTGTACAATTAATATTTTTTATTCATTATAATATGAACTGCTTTGATTTGAGACCGAATATTTAACGTTTGTAAGATTCTATAAAATATAAATTGCACTTTTACTTGACATTGACATTATTATTCTGACAGAGTTTCACAGTAGTTCTAGTCAAGTGTGACATCACCAACCAAAACTCAAAGAAACATGCAACAAAAGGGTCGAAGAGTTAGTTACTTTTTTTAGAGGTTTCTAAACTAATATCGCCATACGTCAAGTGGTTGTATTTTCTCTGACAATTACCTTATCTTTAATGAGCTATAACTGCAGAAAGACGGTAGGATGAAATAGTGCAAATGAAAGTCACTATAGTTTTGCTTAACAAATACAATACAAGCACAGTCTTCACAACCTTTACAAAATGACCCACCAAAGTCTGATGAATCCCATTGGCTTAAATGGGATTTAAATGGTACTGAATCGACATCATCGATGAGTCGAAACATTCGTCGAACCTACTATGTACTGTTAAATAGTTTAGTGCAAGATTGCACTTGCATCCAGGAACTTTCAAGCTGCCCCCAAAATGTGGAGAGTGAATTTACTAATTCTGTTGTAAAATCATAACTTTAATACACAGAAAAAAGGGTAAATCAACGCTCCAAATAGTTATGTAAGCTAGAAAGTTAAAAGATTCCGCTCCAATCTTAATCTAAATTTTTAACTACACTGCTCAAAACAATTATGGGAGCTCATGGTTTAAACCCTTTCACCCAAAATCATCAGATTGCTGTTTTCTTCTCACTAAAAGTTAAGTTCGCACTTATTTATCGTTAGACGGAAGAATCAAGTCTTTTGAAGAATTAAATAATCTTTGTTATAATTAAATGGATATCTGAAAAATATGGTAAAATAAAATTCACTCTCAGAAACTTTTATGAGATAAATTGACCCATAATTCTTCACGATTGCATTCTAAAATGTTTAAAAATTGGTTTTAACGGTTTTTTTTAACAAATAAAGTTTTGAAAAATAATATTGTTATAATTAATTTAAAAGTTATGACTAAAATGTTTCCCCCTTAAATTTTAGTTTAAAAAATTAAGATTTTCCCCCTGTTTTTTTACCATTTCATTTTGGATGCATAATGAATCTATTTCACAAATTTTAAATTTTTAGAATAAAAAAATAGAAATTTGTAATTAAAAGAGATTGAGTTAAGAAACTTAAGAGATTGAGTAACTAAAAGAGATTGAGCGAGATCGCAAGTTGAGTAGTTTATATAGTTGTGATAACTTTCTTTATGCGTCGCTATTGAGTTGACTCACAGAAAACTTAACAAGGCCAGAGAAGCTTTTCCAAACATGAGCGTAGACGAAAATTTTGACGTCACTGTTCCGAGTGCCGAAAATCGAGAAACTAATTCGGACGCATTCGGAACCCCAAAAATATGGTCAACCGTGAACAAGTGGTTCCGAACAGGTTTGGAGACAGGTTGTCTTCATCTTCGGAACAACGTCACTCAGAACTATGACGTCAAAATTTCCGTCCCCGTTCGTGTTTGTGAGAGCTTCTTCGACCTTAGTAGTTGAGTGAGTAGGTCGTGGTTGACTCCGTGGTGAATGGGTAAGCGGGGCCTTCCTCACCGGTCATGATGTTCTTGTTGATGATCTGCACGTGCTTGTCCCTGTCGGGCCGGGTGTGCTCGTGCCAGAACCCGACCACGTGGCCCAGCTCGTGGACCACGATGCCGAACTTGTCGCAGTTCTTGCCGATCGAGATGGCCTGGGGCCCGTTGCCGCGCTTCCCCACGAACGAACAGCACCTGTAAGCACGGAGAAACGGCATGGAATTAAATTATAAAAAAATAATTAAGTTATATAAAGAAATTAAAAGTTATTTTATGCAAGGATATTTCTTTGTTAATTTTGTCTGAGAAATCAGACGTTTTCGAAAATCAATAATCATGCCTAAAGTGAAGCTTTAAGTGAAATCGTGAGTAAACTATATGAGGAATAAGTAAATTGACTGAAGTGTAAACTTGTTTTTACTGCATGAGTAAAAATTATTATTTATTTTTTAATTTATATTTCGGTTGCAGGTTTGGTTGCACAAACCTTTCTACTTCAAATTACAAAATTTAGTAAAATCATAAAAAATATAATTTTTTAAAAATTTATGAGTATTGCTAGATAAGAAAACCTGACTGTCATAGTTGCCGGGTTTAAGCGTCGAACGCGCGGGGTGGACTTACTTCTCTGTATTTATCTTCCCTGCTATACTTCACAGATACTTCACTAAGCTCAATTGGGAAGAATATGGAATGTCCACTTCCTACTATTGATTCGTCCATGAGTTTATAGTCTATCCCTAAGAAGTTTCTTTTTATTATCCCTGTGCAAAACAACCCCTATAATTTACCAAAAATTGTTTATTATATAAGGCTTATAAGAAAACAGTGTGCAAAAGTAGCTTTTAAATACAGGTGTAAAGAAAGTTTTGCAGTTATAATGCTTTCAACAGTCTCAGAAATAACACTTTCATTTTCGACGATTCTTGAATCCGCAAGCCTCATTTCGTTAACTTTGAGGATTGTTTCGTCAAACTATAGCGTGACTTTTGAGTAAACGCGAATCCTCACTTTTACGATCGTGATTTGACGATTCTGTATCTTGATTTTGAAGAAACTGAATCTCATTGTTGTACTCACATGCTCCAAAATGACGAAATATTTCTTTAGATTAGACGACATTCAAATCCTCATAAAATGACGATTCAAATTACCCCACTTTGAGGAAACGAAAACTCGGAGCATTTGCCAGTAATGGAATCGTCAAAATTAAGGAAAATTTCTTCGTTTTTGAGCATTCGTTTTTTAGGGTGAGCAAACATAACAGCTTTAGGAAATATTCGAACACTTTTTTTCATTGTCCATGTAATCCAGGCACAACAATGAAGGGTAGACAATTTTTTACAGATAAATCTAGCCTTATCTTGCAACCATACTTATACAAAAAGGTAATTTTGAAGTAAATAAACTCGACTGCAGGTATATTTTTGCAAAATATTTTTTTATAATAACGGTATATAATTTAACAATATTATTTGTTTTTTTAAGCAAGAATTGTAAATCAGTAAATTCTGGCAGTAAAATTAAAATGAGTCGATTTTTGGAATTTTTTCAAATTTCAACCTCGTTGAGGCAGCACTTAATATTAATTGGGAATTTTTTTTATTATTTTTTTAGTAATCAGCATGACAATACGCAACTTTTGTGTCCTATTAGAAAGTTGTACTCGAAAATTCACTTTTTTCGGCCCACCCTAATGTCCAGGCACAACAATGAAGGGTAGACAATTTTTTACATATAAATCTAGCCTTACATCTTGCAACCATACTAATACAAAATGGTATTTTTGAAGCAAATAAACTCGACTGCAGGTAAATTATAGGAACTAAAACGTTATTGTAAAAAAGGTTTGCCTTTTATAACCCAGATAAATAATAAGAAACCAATTTATTAATTAATTTGAAAAATTAGTTTTCTATAAAATTATTTTAGTGCCAGTAAAATTATAAATGCAGTTACTTTTTCAATTAATCAACTTTAAACGAAAGATTAATCCATTCAGGTTACTTTATTTTCATCACTGACATAGTTAATCAAACTTTGGTGCAAGTTTATAAGTATTAATGCAATTAGCAAGAATGATAGTGAAAGTTTATTTTTTGACGTTTTTTCGCAGCAACGATTACAGCCTTACCTAACAAGAGCAGAAACATAAAAATTTTACACTATGTCATATTCATTCATTTTTAATAGCCTATTTATTTAAGACTTATTAATTATATTTTGAAGAATTTATGGTTATAAGTAGCAAAAAAAATAAGGTATTTACTAAGAGAACCGAAACTTTCCTAAACTATCTGGAAAAATTATTTGTAAAAATATTGGATCACTCTGAATAAAAATTAATGGATTTTCTCAGAATCGAAAAAATTTCAGTT
Organism: Hylyphantes graminicola; assembly: GCA_023701765.1. NCBI lineage: Eukaryota > Metazoa > Arthropoda > Arachnida > Araneae > Linyphiidae > Hylyphantes > Hylyphantes graminicola. Next base: position 36,777,704 of record CM043121.1, read on the forward strand.
AATGGAAATTAATGGATTACAAATGCAAATGATGGCTTCGTGTAAGGCTTTTAACTTTGAAGCTTAATATGTTAAATTAGCTTTTAATATCCAATTAAGAACAGCAATAATCAGGACATAAAAAAGTTAGTAGGTGAAATTAATTTAGATTATTTATGAGAGTTTTAACAATATCTTCAAAATTAAAATCGTAATTAACATTCTCAATTTTGAGAAAAAAAGTTTTGAGTTATGTCAATTGAATAATTGAAGTATATAAATACACATTTTTATATGGTTTCCAGAGTAAAACCATAGACCAACATTCCAAAATTTTATTATTTAATAAGAAAAGTATTGATATGTTATTGAAATAAGCGTCAAACATTGATTTTTAAACAATGGTTTTCTTATTTAAGTTAATCGCTTCTGAAATTATCACTTTTAAAAAAAAGAGTGAAATCCACTATTATAGGAGAAGTGCATTTTCGACACTGGAAAGGAGTGGAAATTAATTCATAAATCGCTCGTAACCGCCCAATATCGCTCCTAATCACCTTAAAATCGCTCGTTTGTTGTTAAGATTGTTGGAGGTTCAACAAAACAAAAGAGTCAAATCCTCTCCTATAGGGGAAGTGCATTTTCAACATGGAAAGGAGTGAAAATTAATTCAGACTGAGTTAAAAATCGCTCATTTTTTTAAGAGTGTAAATTTAAATGCGTAATTGGCTGTATTAAAGCTCCACATTAAGGCTATAAATATACAGCCGAAACATATACAATTAACTGATTAATTAAAAAGTTTTAACAGAATCGCAATAACTGATAAATCAAAGATTTGCGACTTTTGATGAAAGAATAAATACCACAACATTGGATTGATCCAACAATTGTATAAATATAACTGTCTTTTAGTTACATTTATACTAAAAAAGCCAATCTTATAAAAATAAGCAGAAACACTGATGATATTTTCATCATTTTTTCCTTAAAGCCCTCTAAAGTAAAAGATAATAAAGTAATCCTAATTCCTCCCATCAGCAATTCAGAAAAAATTCCGCAACTAATATACTCAAGACATGTATTTCGATGTCTGCTTACTCAGAACAAGAATGTCTCTGTGTCATTATCTTCCAAACATACAAAAAAACATTATCTAGACAAGTAAAGATGGAGAGATGCTCCTTCTTTCATCAATATACTTCTCCTCCAAGAAATATATTGCTGATAAATCGCAACAGAAAGAAAGGATTGTAAGAGGGCGTCCACTTAAATCCGAGCATCCCAAAACAACTTCATGTGCTGCCTACTTAGTCGGAGTAGCAGATTGGAGGTAAACTTTTTAGGAGGGCTTTTTTTAGGTGAAATGTTGAAAAAATTTGCTATTGACTTTTGGAGTGTGTAATCAAGGAAATATCTAAGGATAACTATGAAATTTCCCAGCCGGCCTGCTGGCACAATGGTTAGTGTACTGGGCACAATGGTCAGCCTTAGGAGCTACTGGGCTCGGGTTCGAATCCCGGTAAAGGCATGGATGTTTGTGCTCGTCAATAAATGGTGTTATTTGTCTAAGTGTTTGTGTCGTCCTTCCTTGTGTGTCTCTTGTGACTGTCTCTTCTGGCGAGCTGGGTAATGGGCTATAAAGCCTACACTCTCCCTTCTAGAGGGCGCATTCACTGTCATTTGTCATTGTCAAGCAATTGCAAAGGTAGAACAACAATTTTGGCCAATGTCGCATGGGTATCGGCCAAATTTGGAGGATGTTGGATGAAATTGATCATTTTCTACCAATTTTAATCAGATTTCCCCGTTCTTTCCCCGTTTCATACCGGAAATTACGAAAAATGCTATACTTAATTCTACTGCAATCGTACACTCTAAAACAAAAGAGTGAAATCCTCTCGTATAGGACAAGTGCATTTTCGACACTGGAAAGGAGTGAAAATTAACTCAGGTTGAGTTAAAATCACTCGTTTTGAGTGATCCTGTCGGAGTTTTACTAAACAAAAGAGTGAAATCCACTCCAATAGGTTAACTGCATTTTCGACACTGAAAAGAGTGAAAATTAACTCAGTCAGGGTTAAATTCACTCGTTTGTTTCAAGAGTGTATAGTGTTTTGCGAATGTAAAAATCAAATATTATGTTTCGCAATATTTTTCAAACAAGAATTTTGGATTGCAATTTTTTTTTTCAAATAATATTCAAACCAATATTGCACCCCAATATTGCCCAGGGTCAGTAAAAAGTAGACCATTAGCCATTGGGCGATGCATATGAGCCGAGATTGGTCTGCTGTGCTACCAGAGTGAGAAATACACAAAATTATATTTTATCAAACGATGAGCCAAGGTCCGTTTATCTTAACTGAACTGGCCCAAACTATTTGCAACTTCATCGCTACTAATTTTTTTAATGTTGTAATGGAATCCATTAGAGATGGACGTCGTGGTTCTGAGAAATCTTCTCAGTTTGATAAGAATCGATACACTTATTGTTGCATCATTTGCAGGAGGCCAGAATAAAAAATGTTCAAAAAACAATAATAATAAATCTTAGCTATTCTATTTCATAAAGTTGTCCATGAGATTTCATGTTTGGTTTTGGTTTGAATTAGCGTCGCACGAGGGCTATTGGAGACGGGCGTCGTATTGTAGAACCACAGTCAGGTGACGAGCCGACACCAGAATAGGCACCCAACGTAACCGTTAAAGGCGACATCGTACGCAGCGTTAGGACTTTGAAGGATATTTAACGTGCACTCCCTTACACGGGGTATTATTCGGCGGACATTTTTGGCTGCACGAGCCGTTTCTAGGTCGGCAACTATTTTGGCGATGCCCGGACCCGAAGCTGGGACCTTCCGCATGCTAGGCGAGTGCTTAAGGGGGAATGGGCGTGCAGGACCGGGGGTCTCCAAACTCAAGTGCCTCAATGTTAATCCAATGGGAAAAAATTATTTTCTTTGCCACATTTCTCCGGCTGTTTTGAATATTTTTACAAGCGGATTTTTTATGTGATAAATTTAGCTGACTTACAGGTCTCTATCTTCCCACTTTTTGAAATTGCTTCGAATATTTTGTGTAAAATAATTTATTGAATATTAAAAAAAATATTCGTACTAATTTCAAAAAGTGGGAAGATAGAGACCTGTAAGTCAGCTACATTTATCACATAAAAAAATCCGCTTGTAAAAATATTCAATGCAGCCGGAGAAATGTGGCAAAGAAAATAATTTTTTCCCATTGGATTTACATTGAGGCACTTGAGGTTGGAGACCCCCGGTCCTGCACGCCCATTCCCCCTTAATGATAACTTACCCGCACGGCCTCTCTGTGAAGACGATGTAGTTGGGATGTTCCTCTTTTTCCACAAACTGGACGCATGTGTAGTTTTCCCAGTGCCGCATCGCCTGCTTGAACAGGGCTCGATGGTCACCTGCAGAAAACGTTTTAATAAATACTAGAATCTAGTAAGCCGCTAATAACTAACACAATGTCATTCCTTTTACTCTAAAGTTTTCCTAGTTTTCACAAATTATTTCACATTTGAAATGGAAATTTTATCAAATTTCCGTGACTTGACGAGTTGTAACTAATTTTGAAGGGACCGCTCCATGCGCATGCGCATTTCAGAAACAATAGTGTCAATTCACGGAAATATTCATGCAGAAGACACTCATAAAAAATAAATACCAATAAAAATATTTTTCAGAAACCTTACATCTTAGAAATATGATTTTAAAATATATCCAAAAATATTTTTAAAAAATAAATGGAAACTTATTATTGGCCTACTTTAATGCAAACTCTAAGCAAATTTTCAAAAAAAAGCTACTAATAAATTTTAAAAAAAAATTCTGGTGTGTAGACAATTAGTTAGCTATGTTGTTCAGCAATATCAAACCCGTTACTTTTTTTTTCTAAGTCCAATCGTAAAATTTAACATTGCAACCTAAATTGAATGTTAAAATTTTTCAATTAATATTTAATCTTTTAAAAAATGAAAATATTTGTATATAATTAGAAGAGTGTGCGTATTCTATCGCGTTGGTTTACAAGACTCGCTTTCTGGAAGTTTGAATTTTATTCAACGATAACTATTCTAGCCAGTTTTAGTGGCAACGATGTGCTCAAATTGTAGAAAACAATATTATTAAAAGTATATAAGCACCATAATTTTTTCCAAGTTCACAATCGATATTTAATCTTCATCATATATATAATAACGTTATATTCATTATAACGCAAACATAAATATACATTTTTTATGTGAACGTGCAGTTTAGAAAATTCAATTTTGTTTCGAACATTAATTGGAAATTAAATCATGTCTTCTTCAATTAGTTTGCTGGCGAGTGAAAGCACAGAACTTGCTTCTTCCGAAAGTTCTCAAAGCTCTCATTCTTTGGCAAACACTCTCTCTGAGCATTTGCCCAAAGACCATTTCATAGATGGAACTTTATATTTTATGCCGATAGCTGGAAGCCATCAATGTAGTCTTATCGCGAAGCCTTGGCGAGGAACTAGCAGCGTTAAAAATACTTTAGTCGTCCCGTTTTCGATCTGCAATCCAGACATGAACAATCTTTACTATTTCTGGTTCAAGACTTCCTATAGCAAAGTAGTGTCACTCCTCCCGAAGAAAGGTGTCATAGAGAAAGGCGGTGAGGTTAGTTCAATTTAATAAAAATTTAGTTTGCTGTTATGTTTAGCCAAAAAATCGTGGCCGGAAATTTTACGCCAAGTATTATAATCAAGACAAATTGGTATTATGGCAACCTTGGGCGAAATTGGCATATAATAGTTTTTTCTACTAATCTTTTATTAATTGTATGATTAACGATTTTAAATAATTATTTACTTTTTTTAAAATCAATTCTTCGGCATTTTAACGTTCTATGTTTTTTATAAATCTATGCTACAATTTAATGAATTCTTCCTTGTAGGTAAAAGTTTATTTTCTTGGTCGGCTATTTTGTTTGTTGTCATTTTGACTTGGCGAGATTTTTGAAAAGTAGCCAAATCCGGCAACTATTCTTAGGTTAACCTCCTGTTGAAATGTATCGTAGTTTAATGTTACCTCTTGGCGAAATCGTAGAAATGTGCCAAAAGTCAGAATTGTCCAAATATGGAACAAGTTGCTGGATTTGGCGAATTATCACGTACTAATTTCTATTTCACCAGAGGGATCCCCAAACTGCATTTTAATTGAATTCCCTGCTTGAAAACCTTATTTTACTGTCTTCAAGCAAATTTGTAAATATCTGTTCTATTATGTCAAATATGGTCGTTTTTACATCCTTATTCAAATGAGATTGTTAGTGATTTTTGGACGAGTAAGTTAGTCATCATCACTAGATTTAAATATTTTGAATTAAAAAGAAACACCTGTAATTTATTTATGTGCCGATTCCTTCATTGGCATCTTTTGGCGATAGTAAGTAGATAACTTAGAGTTGCAATTCTTAAAAATTTGTATTATAGTTGAACTAGTAAGTTTGTACATTCGAAGTTGGGTAACACAATATATGAAGGGTACACGGGAAAAACCGATTGATTTTTCAGAGAAGTTTCCTTAGCAGGCCACTTTGGCGATGATAGCGAGTGATCGCCTAAACTTGTGTAAGGAAACCAGTTCCTACCATAGATATCATAGTTAAAGCAATTGAGTGGCAGATCACGTGACCTCCAATGCTAACGACGGGACGCGCAAGTAGCTCCCAGAAGAGCCCAAACGAAGTCAGTGTTGTAGGTCACGTGATATGCCACTGTAGTACTTAAACTACTATCTCTGTGGTTCCTAGCGACCAAGATTCAGGCGATTGGCGATCACCAAGCGAAGAAGAAAGAGAGAAACCGGTTTTATGCCGCCAAGCAGACAATTGCGGGAGCCCGCCTAATAAATCAATCGCTTCTTCCCGTGTACTCTTCATATTTTAATCACCGAATAGAAAATATCCCATATACCATAGCTCCACCAAACTTTCAATAGATCCTTTCATTAAACATAGAGTGCTTATCATAGAAACGTTTCATTTTAAGTGTCGAAAAACGAATTAATTTAAATGACAAAAACGTTAAAAGAAATCTGCAAATGTAATAAACTAATGCAAGCAATTACATGATAAAGATATTAAATGATCTTTTAGGCTTAAGTACGAAGTTTGAAATAAAATTTAAGTGTAGGATATGATAAGTTTTCATCATCACATTCTTCTCGTTAGCCAATACCATTAAGCCGTTTATTATCAAATAAAAATATTAATTTTAAAATTTGTTTTTCGTGTACCTTAATTTGTTTTTTTTATAAATTATTCAGGACAATGGTCGTCATTTGTCTTATATTTTGTTTATTAGACGAACTTAAACTTTGAGTAACAAACAAAAAAAAAGCCCTATATTTTAGCAACTGGGATAATTGAGCTCAAACAACAGTTACCAAAAACTGTAATATTTATTTTTTTGCACATTTGAATTAGGGCTATCATAAACCAAGAAAAAAAAACAAGTAACAAAATGACTTTATCCTAAAAGTCAAATTTAGATAACAATATATTTGCCAATCTAGCTAAACATTTTCTCCCGATAAAATTCCCAAAACCACTTAACACCGGAACTAAATTCCATTGTCAAAACAATACGAAACTAAACCCTCCCTAAACCATCGGAATTTCGACGGAATGCCTTGAAGATGGGTCAATTAAAAGGGTACGCAATTGATTTCACAGAGAAAGCCGAGATACTCTCAGAGATTAGAGCCAGAAATAGCAATGTAAAAGGTTTTCATTATTTTCTATTTTCCCTATTCCGACTTTTAGATGGGGGGAGTTTGAAAGGTTTTTTTTGTTTTGTTTGTATGTTATCTGGTGTGGTGTTTTTGGGGGAGTGGATAATTAGATTGGAATCTGATTGCATTAGGAAAAGTATGGAGATTAGAGTAAAATAAAGAGGCTTGACTCGAAAAATATTGAAGCTTTTTGAAAGTTTTCGGAATGATATTGAGGATAGGATGAAACAAAAGAAATCGTTTCTCAACGGGAGCGTAAATCCGAAATGCATATTTTTAATCTTAAAAAAAAGTGGTTAAAAATAGTATTTTAGCAGGTTATGGGTTGTAGCAATATCATATTTTTCCTCCAAAGGGGCTGCAATTTTGGCGGTCAAGCCTCTGCAGACTCGGCATATTCCCCAGAATCGAGAGCCAATTTTTTGTCGCACAATCTAGGCGACTTTCGCTACCAATTTTGACGCTCAGATTACAATAAATCTAAATTCTCTGTGGATGTTACAGCATGAAGATAATTAATTTTGTCGAGAGAGCCCAAGCCAAATGGGTACTCGATGGATATTTTACATGCCGCATAATCACATGAAGAGTACACGGGAAGAAGCGATTGATTTATTAGGCGGACGTCCGCAACTGTCTGCTTGGCGGCATAAAACCGGTTTCTCTCTTTCTTCTTCGCTTGGTCCAAGAGTCGGGATCGCCAATCGCCTGAAATTGGTAGCTAGGAACCACAGATATAGTAGTTAAAGTACTACACTGGTATATAACGTGATCTACAACACTGGCTTCATTGGGGCTCTTCTGGGAGCTCCTTGCGCGTCCTGTCGTTAGCATTGGTGGTCACGTGATCTGCCACTATATTACTTTAACTATGATATCTATGGTTGGAACTGGTTTCCTTACACAAGTTTAGGCGATCACTCGCTATCATTGCCAAAGTGGCCTGCTAAGGAAACTTCTCTGAAAAATCAATCGGTTTTTCCCGTGTACTCTTCATATGACATGCATGCCCTTGATTTTGTCTGAACGATAATCATAGAATGTGATATATCCCCTCGCAGGTAAGAAAATTAATAGTTTCTAATTTTTTTTTGTTTGAAGACAGATCAGTCGGTTTCTGCATTGATTATTTGAACAAGCAGCATCTATAATTTATTCTAACCTCTAAGAGAAAAAGATTAATGGGGCTTGGATAAGCTGCTTATAGTTATTTTAATTTTTTTCAGTGTGTTTTTCTAGCAGTTCAATTGAAAGACTTCGGGTCAAAACAGTAAATAGCCACTTTCTCAAAAATCTGCATGCTACAAGGCATTAAACTGTATATAAAAAGGGTTCATGATCACTCTTATTGAATAATGGCGACCATTGTCCTATTAAGAACTTTAGAAGAACTACTATTCTATTTCTATCTTTAAAATAGATTAAACAGCACATAAGAATAAATTTGCAATGCATTTTTTAAAAAAAAATTTGCTGGTTTTAGAAAATGTTGGTATGTATAAAGTTTAGAATAAGTATGTAGTACTTTTTCATTTCGCGGGGGCAAAACGGAATCAACGGCGATAAACTGAATTTTTTGTCAACAAAAATTAGTATAGGATACAATTAAAGGACCACAGATTCATTGCAATCTGCGCGTCAAAATTTGTAGCGAGAGTCACCTAACTGGCTAAACAAAAAATGGCTCTCAGTTCTGGAGAATATGCCGAGTCTGCAAAGGCTTGACCGCTAATGTTATACCCCCCATTAGAGAGAAAGAGTTAAATTACCACAGTACACAGTTAAAAATTACCATTTGGCAATATTCCGTTATGGTTGTGCACTGTTAGCTACTTTATCATTTGCGCCCACGAAATCGAAAATTACTACCGAGAATTGTACTCTTGTTGAAAATAAATGTTTGGTAAACATTTTGTTTTATTTTAGGCATTAATTTATGCAATCCTATTCCCGAAGACGCCACTTTCGAAAACCATTGACATCGATGTGTACGCTACGAGATGCGCATCTAAATCGCATTACACACCATCATCGCCGAAGGAGTTACACACTTCACTTAGATTACATCTCACCATAGAAAACTGTTCGGTTCTTGAAAAGACACATTCAGTTTCTCCTAAGAATGAGACATTTAACTCGAGTGTTGTCGTTCGTAAGTTTTCCTTTTTAAAAACAGTTTCATGGAAAACGTACATCAATACTGTACTCTTCTTTGTACTTTCGTTTTATTTGTTACAATAAACTTAAAATTTCTTGTGTACTATGTCATTTTTGTAAAAACAGCAATACTGCAGTCATCCATTATCGCCAAGATAAATATACAATAAGATTCGGATGTTGCTTGTCAAAAACCAATGCTAACAAAGTTAGGTCATTGATCGGTTTTTCTATAGACTCAAGCAAACACCAAACTGGTTTTTGGCAAACTATTTGATGCTTTTGTTTTTTTTGCGGGTAAGTAAGCTGTGAAAACCTAGCTAAGAACATTTCAAATAATATATAAATTACAATTTAAATAATTTATTTAAAAAAAACATAATCTTATATTAATTCGGATTTCGTGCAACTGTCTACAGCAAGTCTTAATAACTGAAGAGTACAAGGGAAAAAACACTTGATTTCGTAGAAGGCTTTCCTCAATAGGCCTCTTTGGCAATGATAGCGAGAAATCGCCTAAACTGGTATAAAGAAACTGGTTACTCGCTTTGTTTTTCTTTAGCGGCAACCCTGATTCACACAAGAGATCAGAAGTTACGAGTAACACGTTTGTACCGCGAACGAAGAACCGAGAGAAAAACCGTTTTCCTGTCGCCAATGTCCGCCAAGCTAATGCTCTAGACTGGGAATTTTTAATAGTAGCCAGTGGCTACCAGAGTGGAAAAAAAATGGTAGCCACATTTCGATTTTTAGTAGCCAGTTTTAAATTTCAGTACATACGACAAAAAGAATGTGCGATTTTCCACAAAAGAAAATTTTATAAATGACATTTTTGATATGATAAGATTGACAGTAAAAAAGTATCATGCAAAATATGTAGTATTATGTGATTGGCTATTATTGTTAGGAGAAAATTATTTTAATTACAATCAGTTCAACTACTATTAGTTTAGGAGAATTCTTAACGTCGCTCACGACCCACGATTGTTCATGAAATTTTCTCATATCAAAATTGTTTAACTGAATAGTTGAGATCTTAATCAGATGTAAATCAATCACCTGTAGATTGCCGAAATCGTAAAGCAAAATTAAAAAAATCAAATTTGCATTTAAGATTTTCATCTCCCAGCTCCATTTACGTCACACGGAGGAGGATGGGAAATTTCACCGATGAGCAACAACTGTCATCAAGTCTTTCTTCCCGACAGAATCGAATCAGAGCGTTTTATTATTTTAGAAATGCTGCTTCAGTATTAATTATTTGTTGAACAAAAAGGAAAAATTATGATCGCCACATTTGGCCACTGGGGTTCGATTTTTAGGTAGCCACATTCGATGTAAATAGTCTCCAGTTGGCGACTGGCGACCGCTAATCTAGAGCTTTACGCCAAGCAGACACATAAGGTAAGACTCCGAACAAATCAAGTGGTTCTTCCCGTGTACTCTTCAACTCTGTCTCAATGATTGAAAGAAGAAGTGTAGTTATTGGGCTTGAATATCTCATGGGCTATGGAGCTATCACATCAATTTGAGCATCTTCAGAGGGCATCACTTTTTTTTAACCCTCTGAGAGCCAAGCAAATTTGCTGAAATTTAAACTTGCTTTCACTACATGAGTTTAAATGATAAATCATTAACTAAAAATTTCGTTTCTTAAATTTAATAAAAATTTAAAAATATATATTTCCATAGTACATGGTTAAAAATATGCCCTCCATGTTTTAAATTTTAGAATTCAACAAAGTTTTAAAATTTATTATAACTTTCAAAAACTTATATGTACAGGTGAAAAATCTGACATTCAGGTATGGTTTTACACGTCTGTATCAAACAGAGGGTTAAGGCCAAGCGCATTTCCATCTTGTTATGCCAAAATTCGCCAAATAGAGCGACCGGCCCCTATATCACAACTGTACCTATATACAGGGTGAGGCAAATTAAAGTGGCCCCAATGTGGAGATAAGAATATGACAGAAATGTTGCCAAGTAAAAAAAAATAAAAAAATAAAAAAAAACAGGTTTGCTGACTGAAGTATTTATTGCTTCAATATTAAGCCCAAACAAACGCTTGGCGACTAATTAGCCGGCAACTACGCTATGGTTTGAGAAGCTAGTTGAAATGAAATATAGACAAGGTTTTAGAGCTGATCAAAAAAAGTTCCCACTATTGATTACTTCGATCGTTATTTACCCTAGAGAATCGGACCTTTTTGTTTTGTTAATACCAAACATTCTAAATTGATTGCAAGACCAAAATTTGCGTTATAGTACATCTTCATACAATACGAACCAAGATCTGAACTAGCCACTAGTCTATGAGTAGCTCTAACGTGAGGCTAATCCGATCCAACCAAAGCAAAAACAGGTTTCATAAGGCTTCAAGAGTTTTTTCTCGCCAAGCATTTCAACGTATTCCTATCTCTAGACTGGGGTCACTTTTAATTGCCTCACCCTGTATAAGCACTTACCACTGAAATTGGACTCGATGTCGTATGGGATGACCGCCCTGTCCCACAATCTCTCTGGTCTAGCTGTGGCAGCTCGCTTGGGTCGGTTGGTGAGGATGGATTCTTTCCGCCGGTTCCTGCCCCCATGTCGGAAACGTTTTTTGGACCTGTGGGAAATGGAAAATTAAATAAAGGTTACTTGATGTTGAGAATGTGATAACATAAATATTAAGTTTGTTAATGATTCTGTGGACGAGTGGTTAAGACATTTGACTTTTAAGGCCCGGAGCCATCGAAACCATGGAATGCCAAACTCCCCCTTACAGGGAAAAGCATAAAAGAGGTCGAGCAGGATTTCTAACCGAAATGATAGTCTGTGACCGAATCCATGGTAGGAAACATCAAACACTCTTTCATTGGAGGGTTTGCGAAACCCCCCAATGAACCCTGAAATTTCGGTTCTGTCTGGGAGAAAATCCCCAAGAGGAAAAAATTGCCGAGTTTGCTCTTCAATCCATGGATTTGATGACTCATGTAAACGCGCCTTTATTAATGTACTTTAATTTCTGGCTGCATTTTTTATCGAAGGAAGAAAAGTGCAGAACGAGACCCACTAACAATAATCTTATTAATGAATTTGTGCTGGTAATAAACAAGCCCGCAATTTATGAAGGAGACCCTCAATTGCAGTTTTGCAGTACGAGCTTGATAAATCTGTAGAGTTTTAAAACGATAGGATTTTTAAAAAAAACTAATCTCCTCGGCGCAACAGCCCATTAGTGGGCCATGGCCTGTCGTGCCCATTTCGGCTTTCGTGACCTAGGGCTATGGGGTGCTAGGCAAATGTCCCGGTAAGGTGATCAACTTCACGAGGAACCCATAGTGTTTAGTTCCCAAGCATGCTTGATACCCATTTTAATGACCCACTTAAGGGAATTCGATCATAAGATTTATCGTCGAAGCATCTCAGAGATCTGCTAGATGTCATACCGGTTAATAATGGGTCGAGTTGATCGTTAATATAAACTAGAAGACGTACATCTGCGTTAAAGTTCGGCTTTTAGCATGCGATTTGACTTCCCTGCAATCAAGAGAAGCTCACATATATCAATCCAACCTAACTTTGTACTTTTGCAGAATAAAATTGTAAATATGCATAGGTTTATCTTTTCTGTTCTGATAACATTTGAATTTTTAACTTTTAATTTCTATACAAATTCGTAATTAAAAATAATAATATTTTAGGAAACTTTTGGCTAAATGCTTGATATAAATATCGCTTTCGTAATACATTATATTTCAAAGCACTAAAGTCAATTTCGATGTCCTTTAATAAGAATAATAATATGTATTATTCTTAATAAAGTAAGTCAAAAAAGCAACTTATATGTAAATTTTGATATTAAAACTATGTGTGGAATAACTTACCAAAAAAAGTTCCATTTTAAAATTTATAAAGAAATATTACATGTATTTAGCAAAAAAAAAACATTTTAAGTATCCAAATACCATTAGTTTGTTTGATATTTCAAATAAATATACATATTAAAATTCTTTGTACAAGAGTATTTGGAAAACTATACAAATCCTCTGGCTCTCGAAAACAAATTTGCATTGTAAATATTCTGCCTGCGTTAGTGTGTTTTTAATACATTATTAAATCTTATTTCCATTAAGGTAACACCAATTTATTTGTTAAATATTTTGTCAAGTCAATTTTAATGAGATCTCATGACAGCGTGGTACAGTTTATTGTAGGATAGGTGATTACTAAACAAATATTTGACTAGGAATATCTAAGGATTTTTTTAATGCATATTAATTAAAACGCGAAGTTATATTTTTTAGTTTTGTGATATTTGACTTGTGCAGTATACATATTATGTTTTAATGTTAGAACCACGAAAACCTCTTTTGGAAACTTTTTTTGCTGATGTGTATTAGAGTATAGAGTTTTATCTATACATTCCTGGCAGTTTTAAATGTAATTTATACTTGAATGCTTATACATATCTATCAAAAGTTGTTTTAAATATAAATTACTGTAAATTAGTAGATTTTGACACAATGTTAAAAAACCGTTTGTCATTATTACTCGACTGTCTTTACTGCACTTTCCTATCAATAGGAACCATTATGGCGCTTAAAAAATTGAAAAGTATTAAAGTTAACTTTCTTATGCGCTGCCGCTGACGTTCTCATTAAGGCAGTAATTATAATCAGGAGTCCATATCTCTGCATTATTAATGCACTAAAGAAATGCCAAAATTACAATTAAAAAAACCTACCCATCCAAAATTTAAAAGTGCCAGATGAGTTGCCCCTGTTTTTATTAAAGTAAATTCCAGTTAAAAAGGATTTTCCCCTTTAAATATTGTGGTTTTTTTTAATTAAGAAATTTTTTTGTGTCATTAGCTGTTCGAGGCCGTAATCTTTAAGTTACAAGTGAAGCGTCACACTAACTCAGCCACCAAAACTGTTGACAGATCGAAACGAAGAGAACGAACTTCGTTGGATTTTAGTACACCCCAAAGAAATGTCACTGAGACGTTACCGATTTCAAACTATGAACGATTTTATTTTTAAAATAATTAAAGCTTTAAGGTAACGGTTTTAAACCATCAAAACTATGGAAAATTTTCGTAAAAGTGATGGGTTTAAGGGAAAACATAACAATTACCAAGCCCTGACGACTTTACTTTAACGGTTTAAGACCATAAAGTAGCAAAAAGATTTAAAACATCGGTATATGATTTATGATTCAACCCGAACCTCGAGGTTCTTCCAGGTTTGGCGTATTGAAGCGCGACTCGGTCTTAGTAGTCGTTGCAAACCTGCTAATTTTGAAAATCCAAGAAATAGAAGTAAAGTTACCATAATCAGAGAGGGTACAAAAACTCCAAAAATCTACACGATAAAAAAACTAGTTGGTAGAATTTTGAGGCAGGATAAACCAAGTCAAGAAAAATATCCTCTTGAAACTTATCATCTAAGTCGCAAAGCCAGTGACCTTTGATTAATTGCTTCTAAATTTCAATCAGTACAAATCAATAAATCCGCAAACCAATCAATGAAACCATCGGTACTATTGAAATGTTCAGCGAAAGTGACGGATTTAAGCAAAAAGCATAACACTGACCAAACACTGTCACCTAAACCGAATAACTCAGCAAATTTGATCTGGGACTTGCTTCTGGTATCCTTCTACCAAAGCCATACGCGCACCCTAATGACCTACCATTACTGTCTGCCGCAATCTAGGAAAACAAGTCAGTAATTTGTTTCACCAACTGAAGTTTTTCTTGTATCGCACGAGTAAATTGACTTTCTGTTTCGATGAACCGCGGGCAGATAGAAGTTGGAGATAGCTAGGATTTTAGCCGCGCCGTTATTCTATTACTTGGTAAGAAGTAAAAAATACTGATTGTTTTCTTTTTAGTTGTTCAGTTTGTTGGGCCGCATGGAACAAAATTATCGTTCAATTGTGTGATAAATAGCGAGATGGTATGATTATTATTAGTAGTAAATGTGTTGCTAATTAATAAAAAATGGTACTTATGTTGAAATATGGTATTTGATACTAAAAAAAGGGTATTAATTTATCACGAAGATAACTTGAAAAACTTTTTTTCTCTAATGAGGCTGCAACATTGGCGCGGTCAAGCCTTTGCAGACTCTGCATATTCTCAGAACTGAGAGCCATTTTTTATGGCACCATCTAGGCGGCTTTCGCTACCCATTTTGACGCACAGATTACAATGAATCTGAGCTCTCTATGGATGTTAAAATCTGCCGAGATTTAATTTTGCCGAAAGAACCGAAGCCAAATGGGCCCTCCAGGGATCTTTTTACATGCCACATAATCATATGACATGCGCATCCAGGATTACCCCATCCAGAAAACCCGACGACTCAGCCGGGGTACGAACCCGCGATCTTAGTGTTACGAAATGGACACTTGTATACTTGTACTGGAGCATAACTTGTGACTTTATGTTTTGTTTTTTGTGCAAATTTCTAGCAGTTATAACTCTTAACCAAGTTGATAACTAACGGAATTGAGCTCTTACGTTTAACCATGAATGGTGCTGGGCAGATTTCAAAGCAGCCATACTTCTCTGCAATGGCCGCGCCTTGCGTTCCTGGTTCCTTTATTTGGGTCTCAATCCAGGTGTGTTAGGGCCAAACTTCATTGCTGCAGCAGTTTCCATAGACACATAAATGCATAAATTTCTACCTTGGAGCCTCAGTAACCAGTGCAGTATAAAAGAGTTTTGTTGGACGTGTCATTACATCAGACATTACTTTAGGAAGTTTTGTTACAGGGGGAACCTGAAGAAATGTCTTCAGGGGAACCTTTGGGAAACTTCAGAGGATTTTAATATCCTATGTGTGAAGTTCCTGACCACCTCAGAGGGTAATTTAAAATAGAAGGGGGAAATTTGTGGTAAAAGGGATGTCAAGGGAATTACCAAATGACGTACGCGGTTTCAAGGAAGTGGTGCATGCCTGGAAATATCACGGTCGTTGATTGAGACGGTACCAGGACCTGTTCTTCCATAAGGCCTGTTAGGTCAGGGCTTAGGGCCCCTAATTTCCTAAAATTCAGTTTCTATTATGGTAAATGCTGTAAATCCCCAAAATATTAGTAAACTAAAAAAAATTCTGTTACTACACTTAGTTTTTTTGCTCGATTTTGAATGAGAAATTGGCCTAACGTTATTGTTTTCATCGATATTTGTAAGAAAGCCAATAAATTATAGGAAATTTTGATACGTACGTCATAGAGCACCATCATTAGTGGAAATCCTATATAGGATTTTCCGTTCAGGGGCCCCCAAAATAGGTAGGGTCTATAGTCTGAGTTTTTCTAGGACAGTCCCTGGACGGTACATATGTTCCTTCAAGGAAACAGTGTATGCTAATGAAATATATTTGTGAGCATTTGGATTATGCCTTGAGCTCTCAATGTGACGTTTTTATGAGGTCTCTCAACTGTTATTAAATGTGAACATTATTTTAAAAATTCAACCAATAACAAATTTGTAAATATGTATAACTTAACAAACAATGTTTTAACAATTTTTTGTGTGCATAAAATGCATTTTTCAAAAAAAATGATTAAAAACGCATCCGTTGGGTGATGAAGAGATTGTGATATTTTTTATACACATTTATTTTCACATGACAAAACCTCACTTTTGAATTGCCCATGCCAAACACGATTCTAAATGTAATTTTTTTTCACTCCACTTCCAGGTATATTATGAAGAATAAGTGTTGCGATAAAACAGGTCTTTAGCATCTTTATAGATATTGCCAGGATTACATGGCTAATTTTCTGAAAAAAAAATTTTGTTTGTGTTTCAAATTTTATTCAAGTCCCTAGAAATATAACATTCGTGCAATTATTTATTTTGTATTGGTTTTTTTTACTAATATCTCTTATTAACAAAAATTACGATTGCACTATAATATATCAATCTTTCAAGTATAATAAATCGCATGCTAGCTAAATAAGACCAGTTTTGTATTTTTGCGAGAAATAGAATACAAAACCCTTTGTAAAAAGTTTCAAAATAAATAAAACATCTTATTTCCAAAGCAACACAATACATATTGCTTAAATAAATATAACACATTTTTACTTGGCATTCATAAAATCTTAAAAGTCAAATTTTGACAACGAAATTCTCTTCGCCATCGCAGTCAGTATTTATAAAAATTCCTTCGTCATTGTTCGCGCTATGGAAATGCTATAGCTTACAGCTATAGCGGAATCCCGGTGTTTCCTTATGTTGTTCGAAGAAGAAAAATTCAATATCTGTTATGTAGAATTGTAAAATATTTCAACAAATTTGTAACAATTCCCAATATGTAAGGATAGATCTTTTGGGGAACAACTTTTTTTCAATAGAAATTTTAAATGTTGAGTTATAGCGGATGAAAAAATCAATTTATATTGTGTTCGGTAGGTTAATCGATTCTTCTTGAAGATTCAAGAAAACCCAAAAATTAATTTTTTTTAATAACAGCACAAAAATATTTAAAAAGCCTTACTTATTCTTTATGGTATTACTTTATTAAAGATAACTTAAACTCTTTTCAAATTGACAATAAGTTTCCTTTTCTTTTTAGTTGAAATGAACCTTTGTCAAATAAAATATTCGTTTTTTTAAAAATAGTTGAAGACATATTTTGAGTCAGGTGAAACTTGAACCTGCAAAGCTTAAGTGAACAAAACTAATACTAACTAGGAAACTAAATCACTCGACGGATGTAACCCCCTAAAAAAAGCAATCTAATTCAAGTTAACATGTCTCCACGATTTGATGTCACTGAGAACGAGTCTCTTAGAGCAAACAGTTGTAAACTACAAAACGTGTTTTAAAGAAGAAAAGATTCTTTGTCAGTACAAATGCGAGAAAATAGTTTAGTAAGTCAAAATTAAAGGACATTTCTGTAAAAGTGATGGGCTTTTATTTGAAGTATAACGACCTTTTTTCCTTTAAACGACCATAGAGACTTATACAAAATTAGACAATCTTGTATCTTTATTACGGCAAAAAATGTCTTCTTAAGCAAGTCTTTCTTATTCCCCTGAATAACCATATTTTAACTGCAATAATGGCAATACCTTTATTAAACAAACAAAAACCAGAAATTCAATTCCTACTACCTGACTAACCTACTACCCAAGTAACTAACCTGACTAACCTACTACCTGACTAACCTATCCTACATACCTGAGTTTGTGCTTGGAAGTGTGTCTCTTCTTGGAAAGCGTGTCGTTGCTCTCTAGATGCGGGATGCCGGTGCTGCCTCTGAGGATCTCCTCAGCATCCCTTTCCCGCTGCTCTTCCTC
This sequence comes from Hylyphantes graminicola, assembly GCA_023701765.1. Classification (NCBI taxonomy): domain Eukaryota; kingdom Metazoa; phylum Arthropoda; class Arachnida; order Araneae; family Linyphiidae; genus Hylyphantes; species Hylyphantes graminicola. The sequence goes on from CM043121.1 coordinate 36,795,939, forward strand.
CTCTTCCAACTCCTTCTCGTATTCCTCATTCTCCAGTCGGCTCAGGGCGATGTCGCCCACGAAACCGTCTGAAATGAAAAGTTGAGAGTGTCAGTTACGAGTAAAATGTTGATAGTTTTTTTTTCCGCTGCAGTGTTCCGATACATGACAAAAAACCTGTTGTTTTTAACAGTTAAAAACTGTCAACTTTGACGCCAGTTAATAACTGTTTTTTTACAGTTTGAGACTGTATTTTTTGTAGGAAAACTGTAACATTTTTTTTAACAATAAACAGTAATTTAACAGGGAGAAACTGTTAGTCTAGCAGGGAAAAACTGTTAATTAAAAGTTTATCCCTGCTAAAATAAAATACATAATACTAGTTCTCGTGACCGAGTAATAACTTTGTCGCATATGGTTCACTAGTGGGCTCTTACGCAAGAGATTCATGGAAGAGGTAAGGACCGGGACAGGTTTTGATCCAGGAACCTCTTGTGTGCGAGCCCAATACTGAACCCCCTACGACAAGGTAATTACTCGGTCGCGAGGGCTAGTATTGGGTACTTGTGCTTAACGATGATCTTAATCACGGGAGTCTTTGCACGTCTAATTTAACAGTTTCTCCCTGTTAAAATTACAGTTTTCTTGTAAAAAAATTACAGTTTTCCTTCAAAGAAATTACAGTTTTAAGCAGTAAAAAAGACAGTTATTAACTGGCTTCAAAGTTGACAGTTTTTAATTGTAAAAACAACAGGTTTTTTTTACAGTGTAGTATTAGTTACTAGTAAAATGTTAATAGTTTGTTTCCCCGCTGCATTATTATAGGAGATACTTGTAATTTTAAAGAAAGTGTATTCAGGATATTTAGTATATTTTCTATTGTTAATCAGTCTTTTTTTTTAATTCGGCACAATTAAGAAAAATGGAAAATATGGGATTTTTTTAGGCGGGTAGTTGACTTGACGTTTTTAGCCCTTACAAGGTGTGAGGAGATATATCTATTTTATTATGGGGTTACTGAATAGGCGGCCAACGTTATCTCTTAATAACACCTCGTAGTGTAAAACCCTGCTTAAGTGATGATGTCGACATCTAGCAATTTTTTTCTATAGGTATGATATCCATCTTTTTTACCCAAATGTATGTTCGTACCTACTATATAAGTATTAAAGTAACAAAAAAGCATGATAGGAAAGTAATCTATATTTGTTCTTTTATAACTTTGTTTTAGGTTTCTTTGGTTTTATTAATGATTTCCACGCACACACAATGTATTTATCTAAGCTCTTAAAGTAAATTTACCAATATTAGTATACCCATAGAAATTTGAAGGCACAGTCAAGACCTCAATGAACTCTTAAATGCCATTTAGTGGCGGGCAAGATGTCGGACTTTAAGTGTGAACAAAGTCATGTACCTATTGAGGGATTTCTCTCAAGACATTTTATTTTGACATTTTTAGCAAAGAAAATGACAGGCGTCTATCGGAAAAATTGTTAAATTTGAAAATTTTCGTATTCACAAATTTAGCTGATTGAATTTATCTATAATTCCCATAATTTCTATCGTTCCCTCCCATAAAATACCACAATTCCTATCATTCCAAAATACCATAATTCCTGCTACCCAAATTCCCCATCATTAGTGTATTCCCAAAAACTACAACCAATTCACCTAACTTGCTACTACAATACTCTCAACACGCCCCGTACTACCCACAAACAAGTACTCTTTATAAATTTCTTCTGCCATTTTACCCTCCCCCTTCCCAATCTAAAAACAAATGTGTGAATAGATTCTATTAATAGAAGAAGAGATTGGACCCAACAGTGTTACTTTATGGTTATTCTCTCAACCAGAGTCGAATTGTCGTTGGGTAATTAGGCTAGACAGTAATAAAGTTTGAAATGGGCAAAACTGAAAGCTTGGGGTTATTTTTTACGAGCAGAAGGTTTGTATTCATCCTATTTTTCTTAAAAATATATTACTCATTCGGTATTTTGTAGTTTGGTGATAAAAACTTAAAATGAGCGGAACACACTAAAATAATTTTGCCGAATGCTGTATGCGATTGTTTAAAAGTTTTACTAAAAAGAACGATATTAAAAAAGATTCTTATATAAAGATTTGTTATGTCTAGTATATCAATTTTGAACAGAAAACTGCCAAAATTGAAAATTGTCAAGTATGTCATTTTAGTCTATATTTTTCCTCCATTAGATTAACACAGAGGCACTTTAGTTTGGAGACCTGCTATCGATCGAGCTCATTCACCCTTAGGAACGAAAGTTAATGTATCCAATGAACAAAAACCGTTCTTTCATTCGTAAATAGTATATTGTTAAGAGAATTACTATACAAAATTTTTAATGACTAAATTAAAAATCTAAAAGCCATTCCTGTTCTGTATGAGTAAAAATTAGACTTCCTTCGAAAATCCATCTAAACCCTAAATACAAAATGTTACCCGCTTACAAACAATCAATTTCTTTTTTCCGTACGTTCACATACACAAAAATTTAACAAGTCAGGCTATTAAGTAAAGAATACCCCAAAACAGAGCTAATTATTAAAATAATAGGTTTCAAGAAACTAAGCAAAACAAGTAATTTACCCAAAAGCGCAAGTCAAAATAACTCATTTCCACTTTATTAATATCCTTTTAGGGGGATGTAGAAAAAATATAATTATATAAAAAAAACTAATAAAAAGAAAAGGGTATAAAGATTAGCAAGTGTTTTGGGAACCTTAATGAGTGTTCTTCCTAATCTATATTTGGAAGGTTTTTTTTTTCATGCATTATTATTAAAATGACTTGTAATTTTCGAGGAAGTTTATATTGATTCTTTTGGGCTTTCAGAGAGTTGATGATTATGCTATTTTCCAGCTTTTTTAATAGCGTCGTTATGATATTTTGATGATTTCGATCAATTTCCTAGTGATTAAAAAAACTTGTTACTTATAGAGATTATTTAAAGTGTAAATAGACTCGTTGGTACAATTGATATCTAATCACATTCTTAATTAACGTATTGTTCGTTTATATTAATGACGATTTTACATTAAACTGCACACCTAAAAAATATAAACGTTTCTGAATTTATGGTGCATCTATGGTGCACGTAATTTTCAGAAACGTTTTTAAATATTTTAGAAACCGGTTTCTGTAATATTCAGAGAAACATTTGTAAACTAAAAAAAAATATTGATATTGTAATACTAAGTTTGCCAATATGCATAATAGTTAGTATTTATCTCTTGGAAAACAAACCAAGTGAAACATTGTCTAGTTAAGATAGACTATAAATTTTAGAAACAATTTTCGAAATGGAAATGGAAAATTTTCAACAACAAAAGTAAATATTAGGGCATTTCCACGCGTGACTGACACTACATCAGAACGATTTAACCAATATCGTTTGCATAGCTCATAATTATTTTATATTTATTTAAAAAAAAATATTGTATGTCAGTATACCCCTTAGCATACAGTATTTTTAGCAATCAGTAAAATTTTTTCAAAATTTATTATTTAACTAAAAAAAATAAAAATCTCCTGATGTGACTGTCACTACACGAAAGTTCGTAGATTTTTGGCTATCATAAAAATTCGAATTTCTTCTGATTGTGCAGTAATTCAGCATTCTACCACTGCTTATTTTAAGTATAAGGTTTCAGGATACATATTAACTGCAAAAAAGTATTGAAATACCTTAGGAAAAAAAATATTAGCATTTTTGTGCGTGACTGACCCTACATTCAATTCGTGACTGACACTACATTGTGAATTGTATCACAGATATGGAATTTTAAGCAGTAATAACACAACATATGTTAATAATTTTGAGCATGGTAAGTTAAAAATTGCATAAATGGTAAAATTATGGTTAGAAAAAGATACACAACGTCCCCTAAAGTAGGTTTCTGTCAATTTCTTAATTCTAATTTCTACTACTCTAATTTCTTCTTCAAAATGCAGCAAATCAACCAAACCATCATTCTACCAGTGCTTTTTTTAAGTATCAGGTTTAAAGCTGAATCATTTAATAGCAAAAAAGTATTGAAATATCATAGGAAATAATTTATTAACACTTAAAATTACCATCCAAGGTTGTTAAACGTTTGGAGGATTGCAATGGAGGTGGGATACTTTTAATTGAAGTGTTGTCTGAAAAGTGGTTTTTGCTTTCATTTTCTTTAAATTTTTGTAATTTATCCCTTCCTAAAAACTTCCCCTTTGCTCTCTTTTTTCTTTTAGCTGTTGATATAGCCATCTTAAATCAAAATTATCAAAATATAAGAAATCTACAAAGATTATAGCTAATCTAAAACATCTAGATCAAAAAGAATTTGTGACTGACACTACATTGTGACTGACACTACAAAGCTAAAATGTGTTATAAATAGAGAAAATGCTTTTCATTTTAAAATTAAGAGGTGTGGAATTCCACAGATGTTACTATAGTAAGAAAATATCGTAAAAAAATTGAAGTAAAGCCTTTTTAAAAAGCGTTACAGAAACTTTTCTATCTTTTCGTGACTGACACTACAGTCGAAAAGGAGATTTTTATCTTCCTAATTAAATATCGTTTAGTTATAAATACCAATTAATAGAGTGTTTTAAGGTAGTTCTGATTGTGTATTTTAATAATTTTTATCAAAAAATCTGATAAAATGTCTTTCTTACCTTAAAATTCATTTGTTCAAAATTATGAAAAAACACGAGACCATGCTTTCGAAACAAAGCGGATATTTTGAAGCTGGTCTGTTGCCAAAGATGAAACAATAATAGTTGTTGTTACAAAAATAATAAAATTCAAACCTTTCTAAAGCAAATATAAAAGTTGCAAGTGTTGAAAAAAATTGCGGTCGTGGTCTCTTCTGACGTGGAATTACCCATTAACAAAATGGTTTAGCCCAGACTTTTAAACACTGAAGAATTAAAAAATTTGCAAATAATTTATTATACGTTAAAATAATGTAAATTGTAAAGAAAAGCGGCAGACTGGAAGTTCGATATTTTCAATATTGAGTTTAATGGATTTTCCTAGCAGTTCTCATCGAATCATCATCAATCATGGAAACGAAATCATCGATTCATTGTTACAAAAAAAGAAAATGAAGAAAAGTATACCCATGATTTAGAATTTTTATATAAAATTGAAACAAAAATTATCAAGTAATGCCAGATGGGAATTATATCAATCGCAATAATCATCTAAAGAAGTTAGAGTGATCAGCGCGTTAGGTCAAAGACAATTACCAAAATGTTCTTTGAGATTCCCTTAAAAACCTTTTAAAAACAATTTTAAACTTCACTTGAAATCTCTATAATGACTTCTTGGTCAATAGGGTGGGCCGAAAAAAACTTTTTATTTTATTTCGGATCGCTATAGTGCGGAAAAGTTTCCATAGGTAAAGACACGAAAAATGCACTAATTATTATTTTTTTATTACCATATCTTCCGTTTCATCAATGCTTCAAATTGTTACCGTAATTTTTTTTATTTTTTTTAAAAACGTAATTTTTTTTATTTTTTTTTAAAATAAATGGTTTTAATTACCATAAATTACTGTAAATATGTAAAATCCAAATATTATAGTAGTTACCAATAATAAATGCTATAAAATATAGTATAATAAGTCATTATACATTTGTGTCAGATCTTCCGACCACTCAACGTAGTATAAAATTAGGAAAATTCGTTTTTTTTTGCTAAATTTCAAAGTTTTAACTTTTTGTAAATTTTAATCATACAACATGATATAGGAAAGCAATTAAAATCATATATCGGGTTTAAAAAAATTATGAAAAATTACGGTTTTTGCAAATTTTTGACAACTTTGATGGCATTGCGCGAACGGAAGATATAGTCATAAAAAAATAGTAATTAGTGCATTTTTCATGTCTTTACCAATGGCAACTTTTCCGCACTATAGCGATCCGAAATAAAATAAAAAGTTTTTTTCGGCCCACCCTATTGGTCAATAATTTTTTTCTGTAGCTAGAAATGTTCTACAATAACTGACTCTCAAGACTCAATTAAAACACAAATAAAATGTTTAACACAATTACTAAAAGTAGAAATGCATTTAAATAATGCACATTAAATTAGAAATGTTATTTTTTTTAAATAAATTATTTTAACTCATATGCGGAAAGATGTGGATCATTTTTGAAAGGACTTTCCTTTGAAAATGGCAGGCTCCAAAATTGACCGGTCATATTAAAGTACCTGTAAATTTTGGAACACAATTAATTTAGATTACTTATAATTTTTATATATTTTTTTGCAAAGGAAGACTCATGTTTCATTAACTTCTCTTCTTAAGCATCACTGCTTTCGATTGTCTTAAAAAGACTTTCATAATCTGCACAAAACGATCTTAAAATTCATTCATTTATTTAATTCGCCTTAATCTAAAAAGAATGACGTTATTTAAGACGTCATTTAATACTTTATTGCTTGGCGTCTATATTTTATAATATTGCAGGGATCCGTTAATTGACAATGATACCTGATTGTGTTAATTGACATTGATAAATATCATAAATATTTGTTAAGTCTTTGTAAAATATAAAGGACGTCGTTTAATATGCCTCTTAATACTTTGTCTCTTAGTGTCAATATTATATTTTCTTAAATGTATTTGTTAAATGACAATGACAGCTCATACACAACAGTTAAATAGAAAAACAACTTGTCAGTTGTAAAATATAATGGATTGTGTAGTTTCCATGTTTTCAGCTAATTACAATCACATTTTTGAATTTCATACTTAAATATTAATTATTCGTGTCAGTTGAATGTCCTATTTAAAAGTCAACTAAAATACACTTCATTTATAATTATTATGAATTGTTATGCTATTTTTTCTGAATCATAATTTAAAATTTACGATAACATTCGAAAATTTATTATTGTCTTTCGGAAAACGATAAAATATTAATTATGCAACGCTTTCAGGAATTTTAAATGCTCATGATAGGAATAGAGGACTTTTAACTATGTTATAGAAAGCTACAATAACAATTATTTTAATTGCGATTATTTTCAGAAAAAGAGAAATCGGTTGCTTTTGAGGCACAGGAAGAAACCCATTAGGCATCAACGGCGATTTTTTTAATGCTATTAACATATTCATTTCCGAATAAAAAAAATTGCTAACGGTCGTTTTTAATAAGTAATTTGTTTATAATAGTTTACATGAATATACTAGTTTGTATATTGTGTAACAATGGGGATTAAGCGTTAAAAGGTTGAAGAATTATATAACAAATATTATTCTTACAGAGATGACTAATTATGATACACAGTTTAAATTGCTCATATGACCTTCATATGACCTTTTTTTAACAATACACAATATCAGACAATTTCATCAAGGTATTTAATTAGTTCGTAAAATATATTCTTCTAGTAGATTGGATTTCTTTTTAATTTCTTTAAAAAATTAATGCATTTAATTGTGAAATTAATATTTTTAGTTAAATATAAGTATGTAAAATTATAAATTGCATTTATTGTATAGTCCATGAGGATTTGACAAACATTCCGAGGTAGATATAATAAAATTGATAATAAGAATTTTTTTAAACCCCATAGTTTAATCACTTTTAGTTAAAAGAGTGTAAGCCAAAGAATTCGACGTTGTGACTTGCGCACTTTCATAAAAAATAATTTATTCAATTTATCCGTTTAGAATAAATGCCTTTTTTACAAATGATAAAAACATAAATACCTATTTTGGTGAGAGGATTACTTTTGATATGCATGTAATTTTTCAAAATTAAAGCACTTCTTAATATAATCGGACATAAATTTAGATACGTTACTTTATAAAAAAAATTATACCACAATTAATATAGATCGAAATAACTATGAAAAATATTTCTTTTTAATAATCACTTAGGAATTTAAATTATCATTTATTATCATTAATAAATTTAAATTATCATTTATAAATTTAAATTATCATTTATAAATTTAAATTAATGCAAGAATGGGAGAAGCATTTTAAGTTTAAATGCCCAGAAAAAGGTTTTACTTATGAATAGATTAATTCACAATTAGTTAGTTTTAAAAAACAAAAATCTTCAATATCTTTGTTTATTACCACTCTTTTTATTCATTCCCAACTTAATCCAAGACCTCCACAAAAGTATTTTGGTTATTTAATCTAATCGTTCCGCGAACCATCCAATTCCTCCAACCTCGACAACTCTTAAAAAAGCAATTTGAGGCTTTTAAGAAACACTTAACGGTGATTTCCCTGCATTTTTCAGAGGTCACTGGAAAGTTACTTTCTTTTCTTACCACGGTGAACCACAGAAGAAGTTTTAGGGATGGTTTGACAACCTTGCACTGTAAAAATGTGGTAATTACCCGTTAAGGGTAGGTACATATATCCCGGCTTGCGCGCCTGACCAGAGACCCGCTTATAAGCCTTCGTCAAGTAAGACAGACAGAGAAAGAATTGTTACTGTCACAGTAAAAGGAAGGCACACCCAGGACGAAGGCTGATAGCGTAATGGTCCAAACCACTAGGCCATACGGGCCCCGAGTACCGTTAACCCAATAATCTCGTGGGAATCTTTGTATATACTATAAACTTTACACTAAAATGACTTTTAAGTCGCTATTCGCTTATAAATGAGCATATGTGAATTACATAAGCAAACTTTGTTTTGCATTATTCTTTTTGAATCCAAAAATAAATTACAGGCTACACTGTTAGAAATTGGCGCTTGGTTTCACCAAAAAATATGGTTCCTAGCAGCTGCAACGGCTGTGTGGTGAATTGTCTCACCACCGCTGCTAGAAACCATTATTGATGAAACCAAGAACAAAATTCTTATAAGTGTAATAATTCTACAAAACTATAGGCAGCTAGGCTTCTAACAATTTAATGGAGAAATATCAAATCAAATTTTTACAGTGTGTAATTTAATATAGACAGGGTTTGATTTAACTAGGCTTTCATATTTAAATTAAGCTAGTATAAATGGCTATAAAAATATATTCCACCTAACGTAATTTTTTTACAGGCAGCCTGTCTTCAATTTAAAAGCTCATGATTCAAAAGTACATACTGCGCAAATATACAAGAAACACAAAAATATCTCCAGTATTTCTCTACTATGAGATCAAGTTATCAAATAGACAATCAACAAATCATAATAGACATTTAAGACCATAAGTTCTCTGTTAAAATTAGTTTGGTGTTGTTTTACTTTTTTTTGAAAAAGATTTGTTTACAAACAGATCGAAGATCTTCACATCGCAAACAGTCATTACTTTTTTGTTTGCATTTCGAAGAACACTGTGTCAATCGTTCCAGAAAATAAAATATATCTCCAGTATTTCCCTACATGAAATCTATTCACTAAATCTTATTTAAGTTTATCGTTTATCTAACAAAGATAACTCATTGAAGACACGGAAGGATCTACTCAAAACATTTATTAACCAATCGATTACGCATTTTCATTCCGAAGTAACTGTTGCCACTCAAGTCATAAAACATGTCCATTTTATTTTGATAAACTATTTATAATTTGAATTTCTCAAACACTTAATTTAAACCATTAAATTTACACTCAATCCTCACACAGAAAGTGGTAGTAAAGTTTATTTATAAAACTGTTTTTAATAGAGTTAGAAAAATGAAAATCATACTTCATTTGACAAAACTTCCGTTGCGATGGTTTCAAACCGGAGAAGAAAGCTGAAGTGAAAACTCTTGTGAAACAAGTGAAGCACTCAAACGTCGGAAGCGGCTTGAAGAGTGGCGGAAGGCTTTATTTTTGAATACTTTACCCAAGAACGATTTAGAACTAAATACCTACTTCACTTTTAAAGAAGTTAAAACAAAAAATGTATTGGGTAGTCCCAGAGTTAGGTCTTTCCTTCTATTTTTAAATTTTTTAGAATGCTTGAAAGAATACTTGTTCTATATTTTTTATGCAGGAATAATTCTTACGATGTGTCCATGAAATTTTCTAGAATCACTAATTATTTTCTTTTCACTAAAAACTGTTTAACCAGATCTTTGAGTCAGTTGTTTCGAATGTGTTTCTGTGATTTTCCAAAATCCGGTAAATGCCCAAATAAATTAACAGTTCTAAGTGTCAAGTATTTCAACATAAACTTGAACCGTACATATACGTATACATCTTATAATAAAACATAAAGCATCTGAATTATCAAAGTTAAACATACTTAATTTCTTTCATTAAAATGAGAAAACAAAAATTACATTATAAAAATACCCTTACAATGGCATTAATAATTCATCGTTTTGTCCCGATAATCTTTCTTAATCCGAAGATCCTTTGATTAAATATTAAAGTTAGTCATTTCAAGTCTAAATGTAAATTCCTTCTAGTCTCATGCATTAAAAATTTCAAAGTAAATACTTCAATTATCATCAAGGAATATTTAATTAAATGAAATTTCTTTCAAATGTTTATTTCATTTCTATAATTAATCGCAAACCCCACAACATAGAGACATGATAAATATGCATGAATATTCAAAATAAAACATTTTTCCAAACTTCTCCATAAAATCATTAATGCCAAAAAATTGTAGCAAATAACAATACTCTCATTAAAAATCTAGGCAAAACAAAATAGAAATAGTCAAAACCTTGTGAAAAATTTGTCGTTGTGTCGAAAAACATCTCTTTCAGTTCCGGGGGTTTAGGGGATATTACGTTAAGAATTATTTGTCAAGCTCGTTTATTATCTATCGAGGTATTTTATGTTAATTTAGTAATAGTAATTTTTATATTGGAAGCTATGTATGGCTGAGTCAAAGGAACGGGATGCTATTAGGAAGGAACAGGACTATTACTCAAATGTACAAAAATGATGTAATCGGAAGCAAAGTAAGTTGTTATATGAATTCAAAAAGTTTCCCAACATATCTACTTTTTCTGAAATTTCCTGTTAAAAAGGGATAGTGTTTTATCTTTTTGTGGCAATAAACATTTGCTTACAATTAACTAATATAGAAGAAGAGTGTCTTATTAGCTAATATAGTAGGAGATTGTCCTATCAACTAATATAGTAGGAAAGTGTCTTATTAACAAATATAGCAGAAGAGTGTCTTTTATTTTAAATTCGCAATTCAAACTAGCAAGAGTTAAAATGGTTTTGGCTGCAAATCGGAAGCTTGAAGGTGAACACCCAACAAATGTATATTCCTACCAAATTAAATTTTCCAATGCTTCAGTTCATCCTTTGCACTTCTTCAATAAGACTCAGATGGTAGAAGAGTGACTTGTTTTATAAATTGACAATTCGATGTAACAAGAGTTGTAATGCTTTTGGCCCCGAACCAGAAGCTTGGCGGTGAACCCCCAACAACTATACACTCTTAAAACAAAAGAGTGAATTCCACTCCAGTTAGAGAAGTGCATTTTCGACACTGGAAAGGAGTGAATATTAACTAAGACTGACTGTGTTAAAATCACTCGTTTGGAGTGATCCTGTCGGAGGTTTAACACACAAAGGACCCACTCCAAAAGGAGAAGTTCATTTTCCAGACTGGAGGAGTGAAAATCAATCAGACTGAGTTAAAACCGCTCTTTCGTTTTAAGAGTGTATATCCCCTTGAATTCAGCCAAATAAAAATTTCTACTGCTTCAGTTGATCCTTTGTGTTGCTCCAATAAGCCGGAATAAAAGAGTAAGAAGTCACCTTTCTACAAATAAGGTTTTTCATGGATGAAGTCCGACATCATTACGTTTGGTTGTGTCAGAGCAAAAACAAACAAGTCCAATTCTGACTTGAGCGAATTTAGTACTGGAACATTTGAATATAAAAACTTTCTCATAAAATAAAGAATTAAGGAAACAAAAAGTTTTTGTTAAGTAATAATTGCACTTTGGTTACTTTAGCTTTGAAACGTAATTTAGTTTTCGATGGATTGGCAATAATTTAAATGTACTTAGTAAGCAACATTTTTTGCGGTATTTTATTATTTACTTTAGTGTAATATATACATGAAGAAAAAAGTAATATTTTCATTAAAACGATGTTTCTAACAATATTACATAAATAAGAAAAGTGTCTAAACCAGTTTTTAAAACAAAGGATTAGTGGTTACTGGTTAAAGCTAATTTATCAAATCTACCACTCATTCAGTTGACCAATAATCAAATTCGATCCTTAATATATATTAAATGAAACATAGCATATAATAAAGAAATTAAACTATTATGAAGAATTTAATTTTATTGGAAAAATACTATATTTGACATAGAAAAATATGTTGAATCAATAAAATGTAATTAAAAAGGGCAAACTTGTTTTTTTATATATTAGTATTGTTTAAACTCCATCAGAATAAAGCTTTTAAATTATCCGCAAAAGATTTCCCCAAAGTCTTACACGTGAATGAAACGCTTTAAAATACATTGTTAGTTCGACAAAATTCTAACAAACTCTTTTTGAATATAGAATTTCATAGTTGGTTAATACCTTTCTGTAATACGCAGGTGCATTGTATTGTTTTTAGTAATAGTTTTTGAATTTTCGCATTTTCTGCTGACTTTTCTTACTTCAAAATGGAAAATTTGTTTACGTTATTTCCTTTGAAATTATATTTGGATGCATCAACTTGCGGTGATTGCTTTTTAAGCAAAAATGGACAGGTAATTTGTCTTATTTTTTTATGTGAGGTTCAATTGTGTGTGTTTTACAATTACTGGTTCCACTGCCTTGAATAACAAATAAAACCTGTGGCATGTATAAAAGTTGGAATGTATATTTGTTCATTCTTTTATTTATTCTTATCATTTTTGTATTCACTTTAAAACTGTGATAGGTAGCGTTGCTCCATAAACTAGCAGGGGCTTAGTTACTTTCAGTTTTGGGAAGTACCATTACACCTAATTTGTAAAAAAACGAAACACAAGAGAGAAAGTTAAATGGATTTTAGAAAAAAAAATGTACTTAGTTATCTCCTTTATGGTGAAACGTTAACCAAACTTTTACAGTGCTTAAGCCCCTCAAGGGCTTCTTCAAAATGAAGACTTTAAAATACATTTTCCGTCGATACTGAACAAGCTTTTTCAGGGATAAGCAAATATTAGCTGAAGTGTAAACTTGTTTTCACTGAATGGTATTTGAATTAAAATATTGACTGATACTTTGAATTATTAATTGTGTAACTAGATCTTTATAATGATTGTTTTAAAAGGCTTCTCCAAGCTTTAATTTTTTAAAATTTAATAGAATTCTAAAACATATATATAATAAAAATGCGTATGTTGCTTTACACCTGGCACTCTAATGAACATATTTATACGTTTTTCTCATAGGGTTAGGCTGTATTGATCATCCTGCATTCAAATTTATTTCCTCCGTAGTCCTCCATTGTAATATTTATTTCCACTTGCATTTTAGTGAAAACCATTTGACTGTCTGAAACAGCTTTTCCCCACCACTACAACGAATTAATGGCTAAACTTTTCCCATGCTGTATGGCACAGAGTGGCCAATGTGTTTTGACAAATGGAAATCCCGGTATTTTTGATGGGACAAAAGCTGCCGCACTTCTGAAATGAGTGAGGCGAAATTAATCGCCTTTCCACTGTACGGAGGCATTGATAGAACCCTTTTCTGGCAATGAGTAAAACCTTTTGGGGCAATGAGTAAAACCTTTTGTGGCAATGACTTAAACTCTTATGGGGCAATGACTAAAACCCTTTTATTTCTGGAGAGGTAATCAAGAAGTTGGGAGGCGTGATTAGGGGAATTTATGACGGGTTATGGGCAAGGACCGACTTACAACTTTAGGGGCATTGCGCACAAATAAATTTGGGGGTCCATAAACATACCTCGATTAAATATGCGTATGTATTTTTGTATATTTGAGTGTTAAAAAAATAGCCGCAGTAATTTACTTAGAAAGCATACTTAATCCCCCCCCCCCCCCCGAAAAAAAAAATTGTGAATGGTTTAATTCTGAATGTGAACACAATTTCATACTCAACTTTTGTTCATGAATGAAATTGTTTTTTTTTTTGCGTGCTTCACATTAAAAAGTTAAGTTTTGAGGCAGTTATATTGAGCATAAATGCTCATTAAGAAAATTTGGGGGGAGGGGGGGGGGGGCTGGGCGCATGCCCCGTTTGCCCTGCCTTGAATCTAGCCCTGGTTATGGATTTTTATTTCATTGCGAAACTATTAATTTATTTCGAGCTTTCATATGCTTTGGAAACTTGGTTTTGCTGTGGAAATTGTGAAATAGTTTTTATATACGACAGAGAATGTATGGTAGATATATTTTATATTTTTAATAATACTAGAGGGTGTTCGTAATAAAATTGATAAGGGGTGACCGGGGATAGTTTTCCCATCGATTATTCCGGTATAGTCTTACAATAGTAATTAACTCTTACGGGGCCCCAATGTATACAAAAACGAATTTAAAACTTTAAAAACGCAAATTTTTGATGCCAAAGTTTTAAATTGTAATTTTGTTCCAATACCATAAATTTAAACAAATAATGTGGCTGAAAACAATATATATAAAATTTTCATATCTTCGTTTTATGAAGATTTTACAAAAATTTCTGAAAATCAAATTAAATTAAATTCATATATATATACTTGACAGCTAAAAAGTATTTTACCAGATATATTTATGTTGACACTATCTAACTTAACTATTAAGATTTAAGCAGGAAAAGTTTAAAATGAAACAAAGTAACACATTCATTAATTTAAATTTCGAGCTTTAGAACCAAAAATTAGCTTCATTATTTACTTTTAAAACCGAGATTGCCCCGTTAATAGAGTTAGAATTAACCAGTAATGTTCGAAAACAAAAGCATTCTCCAACTAAAACAGTTTAGTGACGAACCCTGCCAAGTTAATCAGTAAAAGTTGGCAGTAACTAATATTCAAGGTTTAAGGTAACATACATTGTTTGAAGTAATAATTTGTTGAATACGGGTTTTACTTTTAACTTTACGTTACTGTTTAAGTATTTCGTAATTTGTCAGAAAGTATAAGCATTGTTTGGGATGTCTGTGATACTTATAATATCTTTAAGTTCTTTTAGTGACATATATAATTATTTTTATTATAAAACTATAAAATAAAACCATTAAAAACATTGCATTTAGTTTATAAAATAGTTCTTATTTGAAGACATAGTTAAAAATTCCATAGTATTTGGCATTGCACTCACGAACCAAAGTACTATTGCAATAAATATTTTTCAAGGATGCTTTGTAAAAAAAAATATTCAAAAGTGTTACTTGTCTATTATAAGTTATACACACAAATATTTTTCAATAATACAATCACCGAATGCTATTACCCAAACACGCATTCATATGAAAGAACATGATACACACACGCTATCAATAAGTCATAAAATAGTTAAGAAATAAGCTTTTCTCATTGTATGAGGAGTTTTGTTTTCTGATATGTATCGTAACAGAAACAAAAATGTCCTGATTGCAGAACAAGTAATAGACTACACCATATTAAATGTCCTTAAGGGTATATTACGTAATCGACTACGCCATGTTAAATGTCCATAAGGGTATATTATGTAAGGGGCTTGTATAGTGTAAATACACTTGATAATCTGAAGTTTATAGAATCCAACTATATAGGATACAATGGCTTGACTAAGCCAATGTTGTAAGACTGATATTAAGACGGGAGGTATACAAATATAAGGTTAGTCACTGCGACAGAAGAAGGCAAAATTTATAGTTAATTTAGTTTGCAGGTTTTCCCAAAATAAAAAGGAAAAAGTATATAATTCAATTTAAAAGAATTAAAGAATATTTTTCTATCTTTTCCGAATGTTTAATCATTTGGGAACATAAGACGTCACTTAAGGCGGAAATATTTAATTAACAATCTCGCTTAGTAACTTTTCATTTTTAATATTATTTGATTTTAATTAGTAATCATACAATATTTAGGAAATTATATGATGATTAAATTAGTAATTTAAACTATTATATATTTATCAGTTTTTTGTACAACACTTAGTACTTATATCAACTTGACTAAAATATTCTTTATCTTTTAAAACACGAAAATAACTTAATTTTTAGATAAAATTTAACCTAAGTTCAAACTTACCTCTCGTCATATTATCTACTTCACGCATAAAACCAAAAAACTATCTTTATCTTTTAAACAATTTCGAAAACTTTAAGCTTGAACAATGAAATAGCTTGAAAAGTACTTAAAATACGTTTTCAAGCAAACAAAATGCATAACGGTACTTGGAATAAATAACATTACCCCCGTTTAAACGATTTTTAAATGGCTTACCTTAGGGCTTTTAAAAACAAAAGCAACAGAAGCGCCAACGTAGGAAAAAATATTCCAAACAACGAAGCTATTAAGAATGTTATAAAAATCGAACTTCTTTTATTTAGGAAAAAGGTGATTAATCCTCATTTTCGAACTGCAGTGAAGTGAGGCACAATCTTTTTGTCTGCGTTTTTAAAGTCGAAGTTAATTTTTTTTGTAGTAAAATATTTTTTGAAAAATCAGTAATGGCTCATAGTTAATGAAACTTTTACAAAGATTTTATTACCTTTTCAGTTTAAAAAAAAATTCCATTGCATCACTCACGTTTTATGTTCGATTTCTTTTTATACCCTTGGGGGAATTCTGATAAATGCAAATTTTTTTAAATAATGCCTAAGCATTTATTCCGTTTTATTTTCAATCAATAGAAACAGAGGTGATTTAAGTAAATCAAGCGATGAATTTCAAATATTTTTTGCGAAGTTCCTTTGTATGGAATTTGAAATGGAATGAAAAGGAAGTGGAGAAAAAGTTTCTTTTTAACGTTTGGACTTGCTTAAACATCAATACCACTATACCATATGCTAAAAGGGTTAGAAGATGAAGATAGCGGCTGGAAAACTTATGAAGGATGTACATAAAATACTAACTTTTCTCAAACTTTTATGGAACTTTAGATACATTTTTCTAAGAAGCAAATCTTTTTCAAAACAAGAAAATTAAATGTTTTAAATCCAGAAAAAATTGGGACGCCATACAATTTTTAACCCTTCCAATCCCAATTAAAATTTGCCAACATCATTTTAGATTTTTTTCTGATCTTCTACAGCCATTTATGATATCAAAAAGCACATGATTCGATTCTTCAAACTTTTTCTATTAAAAATATTTTTTATTAATCCCAAATAGATATCAGACCTATCATTTTATTAAATTATGATCAGAAACATGATGTTCTTATATACAAAAAGGACGTAACAAGAGGATCAAGCAGAATTTAAACAGATTTTTTTGCAAAAAAATAAATTATTTTATAAATTGCAAAAAGCAAACTTACAATTGACTGCTTTTTACAAGAAACTGACAAAGCTTGTTTTTTTCATCATAGCACACAAAATGCGTAATTTTTACCGATTAAAACCTCAAAGTCCACTAAATTGACGTACCTCCTAATAAAGGTTAAACGTTAGGTTTTTTCAAAATTACTTGCAAACTAAGCTTCCAAATATACAATAGTTTGAAAAAAACATGTTCATACAAAGAATATATGTGTAGGATTTTTTTTCAGGAGGAGAGAGGTTAAGCAGTTTGTTTTGAGGACACATCCATTAACTTGTATTAAAAAATTAACATTAGTTTAATATTTGAATAGCTAAATATAAAATATATTATCAATGGAAAAGAACTTATTTAATTGCTTCTTTTCCACAAAAGTGTTGCAATAAAAGAGAGTGATGAGAAATCCTTCTTTAGATACGACTGCTTTATACATTTAGAAATTCATATAGAATGGTGTTTCTTTTTACTTAGCAGTTTTCCATCATAGTAATATATCTTTACATTTCCTTCTTATTATTTTTAAATACTACACAGTTTACTAAAGACTAGCTTAGCTCACACTTTGATACAATTACAATGCAAAACGGGCCGATGTTCTAATTACAATCAAATATACCGAGTTTTCTTTTAAATTAGTTGATAATTACATTAATAAACGTATCGTACATCTACATCTTTCAAATTTTGAGCGCAAATTTATATTTTCAAAACCAAATGCCATATTTTCATTAGTTCTATAGTGGTAATAGCTATTACACGCCTTGAGTACGATTCGGAGCATTTAAAGGAATGTAAAGAGGTTTTTTTTCCCGTTCCAGCTTCGTTACATAAAAAAGAAAGCTTTGGTACGTAAGAAGTGCGTTAAAAAACTAAATAGTTTCTTGAATCTAGTCAAATAACTTATATTGAAAAAAGGACACTTTCTATTTGCAGAGCTGTTACAAAGAGTAAAGTAGACTTTTTTTTCACAAATCAAATATTTGTGGATTTCAATTTTTTGGCAATGTTGGTAAAATATTCTTTAAGATATTTCTGAACCTTTTACAGGCATATATTTATATATGAATCGAAAATAAAATGACCGATATGCATGGAATATTATTAGTAATATGAACAATTATTTTCAAGTAATTGTAAACAAAAACTTTCACTTTTCACTTGTATCAATCAGGAATATCTACATATTTAAAATACTTATCGTAGATATGACATTTATACAGTCATTTTTTATCGTACATATGCCATTTATACAGTTAACTTTTATCGTATTACAATTAGAATATTAGCATTATAGTCTAACAGTTAAAGCTTGTAGACTGAAAATCAACGACTCGGGTTCGATTTCATGGTAAGAATTGTTTTAAATTGTAAACATTGTTATATGCGCGGAGAAAAAACTCTTACCTTATAACGACTACTAATTCGGTGTAGTTATATTCCGACACAAGATTTATACACATTAGAAAAAAAATCGCTAAACATAGCATCCAGCAATAATTTTACTTCTAAAAGCCAAAATCAACTATTTTCCTTAATATTCTTTTGAATATTAACTAAATATCATTTATCGTCTGCTCGATTTATTTCTATTTCAAAGAATAATTAAATATTTATTAATAAGAAAACATGAAACTATTCCAAACTGCATTAAAAAGTAAGAAATGTAAATTAAAACTAAGCGGAATTCTATGCAAAAATATTCCTTCCCGCTTTCTTAGTAAACAATTAATGAACAAGCAAAGAATCACATTGAGCTACATTTTATGACATCTTTCCAAACTGATTCATGAAGCGGTTTTATCGGTGTTACATATAAGTACCGACAATAGATAAATAGTAAAATAATTTAAAATATTTAATTTATAGTAATGTAATCGTTTCCTGCTGCCTATTTCTAGCCTAATTGAGGAGCTTTAACGCAGCTAATAACTCCTCGTTATTTAGAACCCTGGTCAAGTGGCGTTATTTAATTTATTAACATGTTTTTATTCATAAAACTTCTTTTTTAGACCATTTTATGCCTATTTATCAAAACAAATATTTATGTCAATTTGAAGATAATAACATTTTAGATACCATGTCCCCCATCTAAATACCGCATACAAAAATAACAGTTTTAAGGATAGAGCGGGGATTCTTCATTCCTTCGGGAGCTCGCCTCTTGCGAAGATCGTAAACTTCCGGCGCAGCACTTTTACGACTCACCGTCCGAAAATCGCCTGCGCCGAGCCGTTGTTCCGGAAACCCGTTGGTGAAGTAAACCGTACTTGAAATCGGGAGAAGAAGTTTCTAAAACGGGAAAAAAGTGAATGGCTATTCAGAACTGAAACATTTCGTTGAAAAAATATATTGCAGAAACGGTCTTCCTTTTTCAATTCCAAGTATACTTGTCTCAAACGACATAAAGAAGTAATGCGATATTTGGGTTCTTTTAAGAGAGTTGGTGCGTTTTTATCCTATGAATAAACTTAAAGCTAATCGCGTTGTGTTTTTTGGTTTAAAATCTATTGGAGTATGGTATGAGAGGGAGTTAAAACGAGTTATAACGATAGGGATATAATAGGGAGTTATAAGATTTTAATTCAATAATCGATCTTAGGGGGGAGGTAAATTTTATTCAAGTTTTATTCACCCAGAAGTGAAAAAGTCCCTGCCGTTTCGTGTTAAAAAATCTCTGACTTGTCCATGTATTCCAGGTTTTCCAAATAATACATTGATTTTCAAATGAAAGAGACGTCTAAATATCTGACTCTATCATTGACCAGCATTGAAGAACACAATCTCTTATACAAATTTGTGAGAAACAAAAATGATAGATTCTAGCAATATACAGGGTTCTGCAAAAAAGAACGTCTTTACCACAGTCATAAAACGAAGTTTCAAAAACAAGTTGCGATTTCTTTATATCCATAAAACAAATAACAATATGACCGTCTTTATATTTTATAAGACAAGAGTATGCATTTTCATTGCGAGAGAGTTCTTTAGCACGAGATGTGACAGAGTTATAACCCTTCTGGATTTCATCTGTTTCGTCGCGCACGTGGAAGATTTAAACTTTTAGTAGACCTTGTTTCGTTTTTATTACTCCCTCTCCAGTAGAAAAGAATGAATTTATATTCTATTTCTATCTACTGAGAATACAAATAGTATCGAATGGTCCTTTTGAGAATATACAGGAGCAAAGAAAAGTACTTCATTTCGATGCAGAATGATTTTTTTATATACATAGTAAGAATTTTGTAAGTTTCGTTGTGAACATATTACGCGGAAATATAAGTTTTGTAATGAAATTGAATGGGATACTTAAAGTTTTCTTTTTCGTAAAATGAATTATGTTAGTTCATATTTTTATGAGAATAAAAGGTATGCAAAATAAATCAGCATAATTTTAAAGCATTGAATTTATTTTATTTTTCTCTTGTTGGTGATATTTTAGTCACAGATTTAATGTTTGAAATATTAACTTTTTCTGACAAAATAATACTTTTTTGTATTTTTGTAATAGTTTTAATATAATTTGCAGTAAAATAAATTTAAACAAAAAATGTGACACTGATAACGTATATCATAGAAAAGTTATTTTTTATAATAATATACATAGACTTTAAGGCCTGCGGAATAACTAGATTAAGATAGAGAATAATAATAAATCTAAGATGATTATAGGAAAATCATTAAACAAACATATAATTTAGAAGAAAAATTATGTAACTTCCAAAATTTAAGAGCTTCGTAATTACTTTATTATAATTAATTTGATAAATGTAAATCGAAAAAATTACAACAAAAACCTATATGTCTTTTAAGTTTTAACAATTCTTTTAAAGCATTTTTAGTTTTTCTATGTACTTTTTCATCAGCAACATTTAGTTAGTTTAATAATAAATTCAAGCAATAAATTTCTTACATCATGTGTTTAGTTTATAAAATAAATATTTTTGGAAGTATGCTGAAAAACACCAGAAGAAAAGTTTAACTTTTTTGTCATTTAATCTATTCAAGTTTCTTCCTATTTTATTCCGTATAGTTGGTGAAGCATTCATGCAAATGAAAATGTTTAGACTCTTTTTATAAATATTTACTTGAGTTTTAGCATTTTAAATTAAGGTATATGCTTAAGATATAAAACAAAACCATTTTTAACAGTACATATTAATGGTACTCAAAGTTATAAAAAATTAACTTTTAAGTTTTTGTAACGATCGGATAATTTCAAGAAAAATATCATAAAATTGCTTATTTTTTTATCTCATAATATTATATAAAAATAAGTATATGAACAAAATATATTATTTTTTAGTTTTTATTCGGTTTGATGATGAAATTAAAAGAAATATTCTAAGAGAAAAAATTCTAATAAATACCAACATTCATTTAGAAAAGCTAAAAACCTCACTCTGTCAATAAAGGGGTTAAATAATAAATAAAGAAAACAAAGTTTTTTTCGTGAATTTGAAACTTTCGGTAGCTCTTAGATCATATGCGAGCAATATTTTAAGCTGATTTTTTTTTAGATTTGTGTTTTCTGCAATTATAGGAAATTATATAGTCTCTTAAATGATGTTTTAAAAAATTGCCTTAGGTTTTCCTATAATAACTATGTGCTTATGCGAGAGTCATAATGAAATTCAAACGCAAAATAATCTCTAAGATATTAAAAAGTAAGTGTATCACATTATGTATAACTACAATAGACTAGAATACATGCTGTTCATGCTGTTCAAAATGCAATAATCGCAACAATGAGTTGTACCATTTTTGATCTGAAATAATTTTTTCCCAGTATTTTGTCTCAATTGTTAGAGTAGTTGAGTGCTTGCAACAAAATGGTCCAAGTTATTCTGGAAGTTACTGCAGTTTACCTGCCAACGGCTGTATTTTAATGCATGTATCTAATAATATCAAAAAAGATTATATTTTAATTTTAAACTCAATTAAGTTGTAATTTTTTAATAATAATTTTACCATTTTTAGAAAAAAAACTTTTAAAAGTTGAATATATTAATGTACGGTTTTAAAGCAAAGCTGAATGCGAAGAATATGCGAATATATATGCACTTATTACACATTTGAGTAGAATCTTCCGGCCACGCAACCTAATACAAAATGAGGAAAATTCGTATTTTTTGCAAAATTTCGTAGTTCCACCATTTTGTGCATTTTTTGTACTTTTGTGCATAGATATTGATTTTAAGTATTTTTAATAGTTAATTCATGATATAGGAACGCAATTAAAAAGATCTCTCGTTTTTTAAAAATATAAAATTTACTGTTTTTGACAATTTTTTGCCAACTTTGATAGCATTGCGCGAACGGAAGATTAATTAATAAAAAAATAATAATTCGGGCATTTTTCATATCTTTACCAATGACAACTTTTCCGCACTATAGCAATCCGAAATAAAATAAAAAGTTTTTTTCGGCCCACCCTACCAGTATGTAGATCCTAACATAAGAAACACTCCCATTAAGTAAAAAATACTTTGGTACATAAATTGGCAAATGCTAGTATATGATTAAAAAATGTATAAGACGCATCAATAAAGGAATGTGTTCAGATCCTTAGTAAAAATTATTCTGTCCATTTATGTTAATTATTTCTTTAAAAAAATTAATTAGAATGTGTTTGTACCGTTAAAAGCTTAGTGTTACTGGAAATAGAGTTGATAATGTATTTTTAAAAGGTAAATGCTTTTTAGCATGAAATCTGAAATACAAAAACTTTACCATTGTTTAAAATGCCACTTTTATATAAAATCAACTCTATTGTTGTAAAAGATTTGAACAATTGTTACAAAAGAGTTCAACAATACATTTAAAAATAGATGAAATATTTTAGCACAATTAAAGTACTTGTTACTTCAAACAAACTGCGAATTTCTTAAAGTGAAAAAAAAACCTTTTAAAATCTAAAGCTGATAAAACTTTTGATTTATATTAAAGAGTATTTTAAATACTGAGTATTATTGAGCAAAAATGGGTTGTATCAATAACAAAATGGGTAAAAACAACCACAGCTCTGAAAAACGATCCAAAACTAGCACACATCCTGGATCTAGCACACATCCAAAAGATTCTAAAGTTGTTGTGCCATTGGAAAATCTTGAAAATCTTTCACCAAGAAATATAATGGCGCAAACAGCTTTGAATACACTGGAAGAGCAACACGGATTCAGTCTTATAAAGGATCTTGGCGATGGAACATTCGGGGATGTGTTCCTGATGAGCGACAAAAAGTACGAGCGCAGCATCGCCGTGAAAATCGTTAAAAGTGAAAAAATTGATGAATCAGAGACTGTTCTGTGGCCAAAACTTGATCACGAAAACGTCCTCAAACTGCTTGATTTCCTGTCGCTGGGTGAAGTCGGAGTTTTCGTAATGGATGCACAGGCCGGCAGCCTTGATGTTGTCATGAATAAGGAATTCCGAGATGGTGCACAAGCTTTGGACAGAGTAAAGGCTTGGCTTCGAGATATTCTATGCGGACTGGAGTACCTACACTCCAAGGACCTGTGCCATCTGGACCTGAAAGCCAACAACATTTTGATATCCCACTCCTCCAGGGCAATGTTGTGTGATTTTACTTTCTTGAAAGACTGCACAGAGCCTACTTTCAGGTAATGCAAGCTTAAAATATGAATACAGCTATGATATAATGGCCGGTCTGTTCATTGGCAATTTTTGGCGAGCCTGAAGATTTACCGTAGGTTGATATACCTATCGAGTTGTATGAAACATAAAAAGGAATGTTTAATGCATTTGGACATTTTCATTGCTTGGCAACGTAACGCAAATCACCAAATTCAGACCTGCCATTATACACTCTTAAAACAAAAGAGTGAAATCCACTCCAGTTGGAGAAGTGCATTTTCGACACTGGAAAGGATTGAATATTAGCTCAGGCTGAGTTGAAACCACTCGTTTGGAGTGATCCTGTCGTTGGTTTAACACACAAAGAATCCACTCCTTCCGGGTAAGTGCATTTTCCAGTCTGGAGGAGTGAAATTAACTCAGACTGAGTTCAAATCCACTCTCTTGTTTTAAGAGTGTAGCTGTTCAAAAATATGATGTTAGTTTTAACTTCCACCCCATGTTTAAACGTAAAAAGTCGAAGCTCTTATAAAAGTCTAGGTCAATCTTAGAAAATAGTTTGTTTAATTTTCATGTTTAAAAGTTTAATATTGAACTAAATGCTATGTTTGGCGCATTTATAGACGCATAAAACTATTTTCCTTGGAAGTAGTTCTAATTGACAATTTCTGTTAAAAACCTACATGGTACAATAATATTATTGTTTAGAACTGACCCTGTTTCTTTTTATATCTATCCTACTATTTTAATGAGTTAATTAGTTTATTGATATAGTGTACAATTATGCTGTAAAGATCAATACATCATCAAAAAACAGTAACTTTTTATTATTTATTTTTTGTGAATAAGATTAAAATGTATTTATCCAATACCTGTAAATATATTCCCAAAACTGACAATCAATTAACTGTACATTTAGTGTAACAACTACAAATATATTTAGAACCCAGATCCTTGTTCGTAAACTAATAGCGATGTGACTTTGGAGCGTCATAAAAGTAAATAAAACAGCTTTTTTAATACACATATATTTTTCATTTGCAGAAAACATGTGGGTATGCCAGATATATACTCACCGCCAGAAGTATGCTGCTGCAATGATTGCCGAAAATCGGGTAGTCGCATCGAGATCAATGGGAAATATGTCGACTCTTGGGGCCTTGGAATGATGACGCTACGAATTCTAACCGGCCCCTACATGTCCCACAATATTTCGGCTAAGGACAAGTGTTGGATAGTAGGTGTTTATCCTACTTTGTTCGAAATGTTACAGGTAGTCAAATATTTATTTAATTTAGTTAAAATTGGTTCCATTCGTAATGCAATGCATGGAATGGTTATTTAGTGTCGAATTGATCTACTATCGATTATTTGCTATATGGTAGGAATCAAAATTTAAAAACAACTTAATGACAATTAAAAGGATCAACCGTTGTTTGCTTTTTTTAAATGGATTTAATTTTATCTTCATTAGGATTCAAAAATAGTTACATCAGAAATGAACGATATCACAGTTCCACTGTTTAAAAAGTTTAATATGTACTGCAACAAGAACGTGCTAATTAAGAAGAACGATAAATCATCATCCTCCACTTTATCTTGCAATTCAAAAACTTCATGCTCTTGCATACGATATGATTTATAGGATGGTTACTTAATTCAAAAAGGTTTCAAATTTGAAAGAATGTTACTCCAAAATGCTAAAGGCCGCACATGACACTTGAGGTTGGTCCCAGTTTTATGGAGTAACGTTCAACCAAATTTGTATGGTATTTACAAGAAACCTCATAATGAAATTAGATTTTAAGTAGTTAATCGCCTGGGAATCCGTGAACAAGCTAGTAAATAAGTATTACACTTTTTTTTCTAAACAAAAAATTCTTGTAGGTTACTATTTTCCCAAAGCTGGTTTCTACTAGTTTTGAAGAGTAGCGTCCGAGTTACACAAACATTTTATTGTGAAAAATCGATTATCTGCAATCTTGGTGATTACGGTTTTGACGTTTTAACTAATCGACTTGTTACGGAGGATGCTAAATGTATATGTCAGGCTATGAAACCCATGTAAACTACTGTAAACATTAGTTAACATTCTTATTTTGTTTTTGTATTCCTCTAGGAAGAAAAGTTTTCCAGTCTGATGCAGAGCACATTTCCAAATGCGAATCTAAGTGACGAGGAGGTTAAATTTGCCCTCAACTTCATTTATGGCTTTCTAAGATTGGATCCCAGCAAGCGAATTTCTGCTTCAGAAGCTGTGCAACATTCGTTTTTAGGGCAAGGCAAAGCCGGTGTTCCTAAGCCTGACGATATTTGGAAAAGAAAACGTAAGTCAGCCCAACATTTTATTGAAAATTATTTTTAATCTTTTATTAACAATGACATTTTTCGACTAGAACTTGGATAATTTGATTTATAGAATGTATAAGTTAATGTTATCATGTTTTAAATGTTACTTTGATAACTTGCTTTGGGTTAAAGCAACGTGTGAATCCGGAAACCCAAGTTCCAAAATATTAATTTTCTTTCATTTCAAACACCTTTGATGTTTTTTTAAAACGATTTCTTTATTTATTATTTAAAACAATTTTAATCTTTTTTAGGTAAATAAATGTGGTTAATATCCAAATATTTAAGTTCTATATATGTTCTAATATTTCAGCTAATTTAAAAATGACGCGAGTCTCAACACTTTTAAAGATTTGAGGAGTGAGAATTACGTTGCTTAACTCACAATAAAAATGAATTTTCAATGAAAAAACTTACACTCAACATTTAAAAATTAATATGTTTTATTACTACGTTTCAGTGTCTATGGACTCTCAAGAGCTTCGAGAATACATTGAAGTGCTCCGAAAGGAAGAACAGGGCACTTCTAATGAATTAAGCTCGTCTACATGCAACGAAATCAGTGAATCCTCTTTTGGTCCTGAAAATTATTCCACGAATTGCATTAAAGCAGTTGAAAAAGACCCCCTAGGCGATTGCATCAATAAGCTTTGTTTAAGCATTACAAGGGAAGCTTTTGGAAACCTTGGACAAGATATCTTACAACATTGTCCTAATAAATACGATATACCACCAGAGGATATAGAAACAATTGCAAAAAATACTGTGGCACTCATTAAATGGCCATCTCTAACACTAAATTATGTTATTCCAAGTCCAACAAATCCGAATGAACAAGTGGGAGATGTTGATGTCAAATGTATTGAGACTGAACAAACAACAAGAACTCCCCCTTCAGACGTGAAAACCAGTGAATCGTTTATGGAAATTGAAACTACCACAAGTAAGTACAGTAATTCTTTTTTTGTAAACTTGCATAATTTAAAAGTGACTATGAAGTACTAGTTACAAATTAAAGATGTATTTGGAATAAAATCATTAAAAAACGAATGAGGGGTTTAATTCTCAAAACAAATAATTGATTTGAACTAAAACATATTGCTATATTACTATAAATTTTCCTAATGAATTTAAAATACAATCCTGATTCGTAAAAGATTGATTATGCTAACAATTTTTATATAAATTAATCCGAAACTTCATTTTTACAAATAGATCTCTTATGATTATTAAATGCTGCAATATAACAGAACATTAAATTTAAATGCATCATTTGTCTTATTTTGTATTTGTTTTTTTTTTAGGTAAAAAAATTCCTAAGCGTGGCAGAAGAGTCGTCCGTTGGATCCGCTCCAAGTTCGTTAAAGTTCGCAAGTTCTTCAGGGGCGACACAAAAAGGATAACCAGTGAAGAAAGAGTTACCTTTCCTTAACCAAAGTTGCAAGAAATTAAAAATTCATGTGTAAGTAAAATTTACAAAACCAAAAAATACGGAATGTGTTACTTTTTGTTAGTCTTAGTGTGTTGTTATCTTAGATTTAATTATAAATTAAGAAAAAAGCATTGTATTTAAATTAATCAGTAGTAACAATTGGTTACGTTTCTAAATTGGCATTTTGTTCACGAAAAGAAAAAGCCCAAGTCCTAAAATGATTTATTTTAGTTCTAGTACATGAGTAGTTGATATTTCAAAAATTAAAGTATGAGGGTAAATAAATTAAAATACTTACTTACTAATTCATCAAAATGCAATCAATATTTAAAATAATATAATAATTTCTATCTTTACTTCATTATTATTTAAGTTATAACTGACAATAACAGGTATCGTATATAATTGCCTCTAAAGTAAGATAAGTCGCCAGCATTATTTTACAAAACATTCTTTCTATAGATTAAAAAATATATAACCTAACTCGTCATCTCTTTTTTTCTTTTATCTAGTAAAATAATCTTCTGGACATTAATAACTCTTGAGAAGACAAATATTGACAGAAATGTTGCTCCATAGACTTTTGAATGTAAGAAGACTAAAAGTTCCACACAGACATTGTGAGAAGCACAAAACTGACCTTGCAGATCCAGTTGGTTTTAACAATGGTTTAAAACCATGATTTACACTTATTATAAAAATAACATAAAAGACAAGTGCTAAGCAAGGTTTCATAGTAATCCTGTGTTTGAATTGATGTGAAATAAATATGTTTTTTTTTGTAAACCAACGTTGATTGTTTATTTCAAAATTACAAATATTAGAGCATAAACCAACTTGATTAAACTATACTATTAATTCTGAAACCCATTCAATATCCCGAAAATATAGTTTTAACAAAGTATTATTATTTTACACTGAGGAAAAAATTCTGTAAACATACAGAATTTTTTTTTAGTGTAGTGGTCAGTACCCCCGTCTGTCACGCTTAAGATCGGGGTTTGATTCCACGCTAGGGAAAGCAGACATTTTGTTTTTCTTTGCAATTGCACGGAAAATGTGGTATCCATAAAATTTTCTTGTAAAGTTACAGAAACATTACTTGTGTGGGATACATAAAATAGTCCTGTAAATCTACATGATATAAACATGTAATGTTAACTAAAATATATTATGTGTTTTTAATAATTATTGTTTTAGTAATTAATTGTTTTTAGTAATTATTTACAAGAAATTTTCTAGGAAAAGTTTTTTTACAAAAAAAAAAGTTTTGTAATCGTTACAGATTTTTTTCACAGTGTATCTAGCGACTAAACACAGTATATACAATTAAACGGCCGCTAAACTTAAGGTTATCATTGAAAATATTAAGTTTTGAGGCGGTTGTACATTTTTTGGCGACTTAATTGCTTGGAATAGTAACGAATGCTTCAATCAAAACTTTAAATGTAGTAAGTATTTTAAATATAACCTCTCATAGCAAACCGTTACTCTTTTTTAGGCAGATATCACTATACCAATAGATTCTCCAATTAGGACTATTACATATCCTTAAAAACAATAAACATAGGACTTATACAATGTCCATACTACTATAATAAAAACTGACAAGAAATGCGCGCGCATCATAAACATTTTGTACCATTCGAGCTAGGTGCGCACGCATGCCTGTAGTACAAATTACATATGCATTTCCATGCGCGCGCATTTCTTGTCAGTTTTTATTGTCGTAGTGTGGGCATAGCATAAGACAAACAAATCGTAAACACAGTTCTAATAATAAAAATACGAAGAAAATTTTTTAAATTTTCTACTGATTTTTATTTATTTGTTTAAACCCATACTACTATTCAAACAAATTCTATGCGAGTAATAGCTACTTATAAGTAAAATACATCACAAAATACTTCAAAGTTTTGGGGCTCTTTGTTTTTTGCTTCACATTGGAAGAATTTGGGAGTGTAGTACTCTTTCCTCATTTGCATGCATATTGAACGATTTCCATGATAATGGAGAACATGACATAATACAAAATCTTTTTGATAAAAGTGCATGTAGTTCAGAACAAAGAAGTAGCTTTTATAAATATTCCAGTTATTTTGAACAAGTTCTTTACGTCTTTAAAATACATACAATACATAGCGCCTGAAGGCATAAACTTAAAGTGTTTTTTAATCGAGTGTTTTAAAGCTTTAAGTTAGATTGGAAGGCATAGATAATCTTTGTGTGAATTTATAATATCAAAAAGAACAATGATGAAAAACATTGAATTAACAAAAAATGCAAAAAATACAAAATTCGTAAATGTTATGCACTGTTATGCACTATGTTTATGCACTCTGTTAATAAGCATTTAAAGTATGTGTTATTGTAAATAAAACTAATACAGCTTTAAAACATAACTCAAATAATTTTCTGTCAATTATAATGAAAAGTAATGTTTATTATTAGCATCAAAAATATAATAATTGTTCTTAGTTTAGATAAAACTATTGGGGCAACTGTTTAGTTTTAATTAGAAACTAGTTGTTGTATCTATAAGTTGTTCGAAATTATACCACTAGTATTATCAGGCACTTTTTCTAAAAAATGCAAATGTTTAAATTACGATAAAACACATTTTTAAACTACTGACTTTTGAAAACAAAAACATAATTATATTCAATACTTTTTCTATCAAGGGGTTTTAAACTTAATACATTTTTTTCCAAGCATATTCTTTTTTAAACGTAAAATGCATCCGGTGGCATTGTTTTGAAATAAAAAAAAAACTTTTAAACTAATCAAAAGAAATTAATGTATGCTCGAGAAGACTTTTTAAAATATTCTCTTTTTACCATACATAATCCCATAAGAATGCATTTCTTATATTTCTTATGATAAAGTCGAGCGAAGAGAAACTAAAAGCCTTTTCATAAAGATTATCTCAAATCTTTCCGAGGCTTGCTTACAACCAATGCTTAGAGAAAATGAGCATTTTAATTCTATTCAAATTTGACTTTGGTTAAATGTTTTTTTTTTATTTTTCTTTATTGTTATCTGGAAAATAAAAGAGGTTTGGATTATGTATTGCTACTAATGTCAACATTGAATTTTATTTTGGAGTTTAAAGTAGAATAAGACTATAAGCCCACCCCCTCCACCCCTAAAAAAAGGTTTTGGGGTTTATTTACCTTATTGACATTGGAGAATAGGATTATTAAAGTTGGTTGTTTATGTAAATAGAGGATATTTGTATAATAATATAAATATATTTTATTTCAATTAAAATTCCATCATTAATTTACGAATATAGTTGTGTCTAAAACAAGTTTTGTTTGGATAGTTTTATAAATTAGCGTTGAAAGTATGATTTGAAATATGTGTGAGCAACTTTATCTAAAAACTTCTCGCTGAATATCCTTACAAACCATTACATTATTCTGAAATTTAAAAATGAGGCATGATTTAAAAAATAATTTTCTCGTTATTGAAAAGAATTTTTTAGTATTACAATAAACAAATTCAATTACTCCTAAAATAAACAGCGCAGCGAGAGTTTAAAATAAGTTAGATGGGAACACTCAATGTTTAGAAATTACTCAAATAAATTATATAATATCATTTAAAAATTAGGATTTCAGATGCCCTATAAATATTGAAAGGTTTATAAACTTACACTTGTAAAAATAAAAGAATATTTTTTCTAAAACATTCGAAAGGTTTATGCCATAAAACAAGTTAAAGTATTTCTGGAAACTTTTTCCACGTCAAAAAATTTGGTAAAAAAAAATTGACTTTAATTTTTCTTAATTGAATACTTTATTATATGATACTTATAGTTTGCAATATATCGAAATAATATTATAATTTCAGATACAAATAAATTTTAATATTAAAAAAAATAATAAACTCAAAAATTATTTTAATAATGCATTTCAAAGACGTTAACCAACGCTTTTAAATATCAATAAAAGAGTCATTGGAAGACGAATGAGAACCAATCGAATTATTTTTAGATAGTCTGCAATTTTGAATACGGATATGAGTTACTAATTTGGCAAACCAACAGTTGGCGACGTCAATCGAAGCCACAAACAACGGGACAAGAACACTTTGTTGACTTATTCTGTTGCCCGGGTAACAGCAGCGAGCTAAACAAAACTCAGGAGATACAAAATAAAAACAACCCAACAAACAATCCTGTTATTTTGGAAAAGAAATCGGAAATTTAAAGAGCTTTCCGTTCGGAAGGTTTCCAAGCCCGCAAGGAGTATCGGAAAATAAAACTTTAAGTAAAAGTGCTTGGGGACAAATTACTGGTATCGGGGCCTGATGCTTTCGGTCGAGTTAGAGAAAGCGGAAAAAAGATAGTTTGAATGGACACATCAATGCATTCAGGGTTGTTTTTATGTGAGGTTTGGTGGTACTTAGGAACGTGTGTTAAAGCATGAGATTTCATTAAAATATAACGCTAAAAATTTCTTTTCCTTCAAACAAAGCTTGTGATGACTTTTAATACAAAGTTGTATTTTCCCAGTTATTACAAGTTGTGTTGAAACAATAAAAAATGTGTTGTTTAAATAATAATAGTTGTGGAAATGGTCAGTAGTAGAAAAATTATGTCGAAAGAGCAGAACTCGTGTGTTCCTCCTAAATGTAGTTCAATATCTGCACTTTAATATACCGGAATAGCTATGTTAAAGCATCACAAAATATATCATGGTATTTTATAATTAATACCATAATTTTACTATAGATATATATATTATGAAACATCAGTGTAGCCATGGTTGTTTTTATGTGAGGATTTGTGGTACTTAGGAACGTGTTTTAAAGCATGAGATTTCAATAAAATATAACGCTAAAAATTACTATACCTTCAAACAAAGCTTGTGATGACTTTTAATACAAAGTTGTACTTTTCCTATTATTACAAGCTGTGTTGAAACCATACAAAATTAGTGTTGTGGAAATAATAATGCATGGTCAGTACACAAATTATGTAGAAAGACCAGAACTCGTGTATTCTTCCTAAATGTAGTTTAATATCTGAATTTTAATGTACCGGATATATAGCTATGTTAAACTTAAAAAAGTATTTTATGGTACTTTAATGAATACTATAATTTTACAATATATATTAAGAAACATAATATAGTTTACGTTTTTTTGTCAATCGTGCATGTATATAACAATAATCTCTTCTCGCATTCGTCATTTGGGTTGCAACAACATTAATTTCTCTTTGAATGTCGTCAACACAATTATTGTATTGAAACAACTCAGCTTTGGAATGATATAATATTTTCACAAGCATTCCGTTTGTCCTATTTGAAAACAAGTTTCGCCTTAATATAAATTATTCCTTGATATAAAGTTTGATTTTTAAATTGACTGCTCGCGTTTTTTAGGGCTGATCTTAATTATAGTGAAGAAAGAAGGAACATCGATTTTTTTTCTCAGAAACTTAGTAGTTATATAATTTTCATTCAAAATAAAGAAATAAAAATGAGAATATATAAGGCAAAAAAATCCTTATCAGTTTGATCTAAAATTCATTTTCTCAATGTAAATGTACTACATGTACTCAATGTAGGTTTTATACTTAAATTTTTATCATTTAATCATTTACAAGGAGTTTGGAGAATCGCCTACAACCACGAAATATACAAAGAGTATGGTGGACCTGACATTCTAAAGATGGTAAAGGCATCCAGCATTAGGTGGTTGGGCCATGTGTTTCGATACAAAGACAGCTTCCCCACTAAAAAAGTAACTTTCTCGGAGATAGAAGGGCAACGGCGCAGAGGAAGACCCCCAACTAGGTGGCTGGTTAGGTTAGGTTAAGTTTGAATTATCGTCACACTAGAGCGACACGAGGGCTATTAGCGACGGGCGTCGTATTTTAGAACCACAGTCAAGTGACGAGCCGGCACCTGAATAGGCACCCAACGCAACCGTTAAGGGCGACATCGTACGCAGCGTTAGGACTTTGAAGGATATTTAACGTGCACTCCCTTACACGGGGTATTATTCGTCGGACATTTTGGCTGCACGGACCGTTCATAGGTTGGCAGTTATTTTGGCGATGCCCGGACCCGAACCTGGTACCTTTCGCATGATAAGCGAGTGCTTAACCGACTGGACTCCCCAGCCCCCAACTAGATGGCTGGATGTGGTGGAAAGAGACCTCAAGGTGTTAGGAGTTAACCGATGTAGGCCATTGTGGGGGACAGAGTCAGAAGGGGGATACTTGGACGCCTTGGCCTGTAACAGGCTGTACTGTCAGCGAAGAAGAAGAACAACAACTTATAAAGAAATAAAATATTTTTTTCAATAAAATGACTTATGACTTTATGACTTATGACTTTCTTGGTGGGGGGCAAGATCGCCAAGCACTGCGACTATAAGTCTATTGTACTAAGCCCCAGAAATGACACAAGCACAAGAGACACACAAAGAAAGAGACGACACAAACACATAGACAAATAACAACATTTATTGACAGTCACAAACATCCATGCCTGACCGGGATTCGAACCCGACCTCAGCAGCTCCAAAGGCTAGAATCCTAACTAGTGTGCCACCGAGGCGGCTTTCAATAAAATAGGTGACTGAGTTTTATCTCAAATTTTATTTCTGGACTGACGTTAAAAGAAAACAATAACATTTCTGTGAGATCGTCTGAAAATATTAATTTATTTCTAGCACGAACAATTAAAATATATTTTATATCGTTTGGCGAAAACGGTTGCCATGGAGACTATGTGTTTATTTTTCGAAGAATTGACATTCCATGAAAGAATTTTGTGTGTGAAGCTGCTTTTTTATTTACTTT
Organism: Hylyphantes graminicola; assembly: GCA_023701765.1. NCBI lineage: Eukaryota > Metazoa > Arthropoda > Arachnida > Araneae > Linyphiidae > Hylyphantes > Hylyphantes graminicola. The sequence goes on from CM043121.1 coordinate 36,830,472, forward strand.
AAAAATATTTTATGCTTGGTGAACCTGTGGTTCAAGTGTTAAAATTAGTAAAATTAGTTTATAAAGCGACGTTGTATAAGTAGGCAATAATAAAAGTTATTTTTGTTAAGTGAGGACTGAAATTCTATTGAGAACTCTTCACATCTGGCGTCCCCGACAGGATCTGGTAAGCGAATTCAAAATGTTTCAAGCAGTTAAAGGCTTTAAAAAAGAAGATTTATTGTACTTGTGCCAAGAGATTATCGGGTCCTTACCATCTAAAACTACGATTTTTGCACTGAAAGAAGAAATTTTGAACAGTGATGAATACAAAGCAGATCCAAATTTTATTACTTCTGTGTTCGAAACAACTGTTGCTGAAAGACAGCAAAGAGAAGAGAAAAAACGCCAAGACGAAGAAGATAGAAGGCTTCAAGACGAAGAACGTCAAAGGCAAGATGTAGAACGTCAGAGGCAACATGAATTAGAATTGGCCAGAATAAATGCCCGAAGAGCGTTGGATGCTCCCGAGGAAACTGCAGAGTTAACAGGTAACGTCAAAAAGAAATTCAATTTGCCTAAATTAGAATTAAGACAATTTTCTGGAGAGTTAAAGGACTGGCTGCCGTTTTGGAGTCAATTCGAGCATGTACATAATGATGTAGATATTGCGCCAGAAAATAAGTTTCAATACTTGATACAGTGTACTGTTAGTAAGTCGCGAGCTCGGGAGGTTGTTGAAAGTTTTCCGCCAACCGGCGCCAACTACGAAAAAGCCATCGAATCTTTAAAATCTCGTTACGGTCGAAATGATTTACTAATTGAATTTTATGTTCGCGAACTGTTAAATCTGGTCATCCAAAATGCTGCGCGAAGCTCTCCCATAAATCTATGCGCACTTTACGATAATTTAGAATCCCAGATTCGTGCACTAGAGACTCTTGGCGTAACAACGGACAAAAGCGCTGCTCTTCTTCACCCGTTAGTTGAGTCATGTTTGCCTGAAGATATACTTAGAGCATGGCAAAGACAAAGAGGTCCAGATTTCAACCACAATGGTGATCCACAAGAAAGACTAAATGGTTTGCTGAAATTCCTAAAATCTGAAGTGGAATCCGAGGAAAGGATTTGTTTAGCGATGCAAGGTTTTGGCTTGAACCAGAAGAAAGAAAACAATTGCTTCAAAGGTAAAAAATTTGATCAGAGGGTAAAAAAGAATAACACGCCAACGGCTTCCGGACTTTTCACGACTTCTCATACTCAGGAAACGAAAAAGATGTGTGTTTTCTGTGATAAAGCTCATTCGAGTGCAGACTGTTTTTCCGCACAAAAGATGAGTTTATCGGAAAAACAAAGAATTCTGAGGGAAAAGAATTGTTGTTTTGCCTGTTTGGCACCTGGTCACCCTGTCCGAAGATGTCGTGCATTTCTGAGGTGTTGTATTTGTGGGAAAAAACATGTACCCTTGATGTGTGAAACAAATGAAGCAAGAAAAATTGAAGAAAAGAAGACAGACGAAAATGAAGTCGTTGACGAAGTTAACATGGCAAATATAAGTACCGGTACTAGAGTGTTCTTACAAACTCTGAAATGCAAGCTTATTTCAGATAAAAAGGAAGTTGTCGTGCGAATAGTTCTGGACACCGGCTCTCAAAATTCTTATATTGTGAAAAATCTCGCCGAAGACATGGGATACACACCAGTGAAGAAAGAGACTCTGATACACTCTCTCTTTGGCGGAGTTAAAACCGGAGAATTTGCTCATACAGGCTACAGAATCAGGTTGAGAAATATGAAGAACAACTTCACGTGCAACTTTGAAGCATTAGATCAAGCTACAATCTGCAATGATATCTCACCTGTGAATTCGGGTCCATGGATAAAAGAGCTTCAGAATATGGATATATCTTTAAGTGATGTTGGAGAAAAGCCACAACCCGTACAAGTTCTTATAGGGGCTGACATTTTTGGAAAGATTTTGACCGGCCAACGAAGAGTCTTGTCAAGCGGATTGGTAGCCATTGAGACTTTACTTGGTTGGACTCTCTTAGGAAAAGTACCTGAAAATGAAGCAACCTCAAGCAATGCTATGCTGGTGACATCACTTTTCGTCAAAGAATTTGACATTTCAGACTATTGGAAACTCGATTCCATAGGGATCCAGGATCCTATTGAAAAGCTCTCTAAGAGAGAGCAAGAAGATTTGACTAAAGAACAATTCCTTCAAACTATTAGGTACAATGAGGATAATCGTTATGAAGTTCACTTGCCTTGGTTGGATAACAGTGTGTCATTAGCTGATAATCTTGAACAGGCTAAAAGAAGATTAGAAACTACGACCAAGAAGCTGCTTCAAGAAAATTTATATGACAGCTATGAGCAAATATTTTCAGATTGGCTTCGTGAAGGGATTATCGAAGAAGTACCAGTTGAAGAAATGTCTTTGTCTGCTAATTATCTACCGCATATACCTGTCATCAAGGCCAGTAAGACTACTCCTATACGACCGGTTTTTGATGCCTCTGCTCGAGTCAAGGGATATCCTTCACTAAATGACTCTTTACATAGTGGTCCGAACTTGATTGAGCTCATACCTGATATTTTATTACGGTTTAGAGAGAAAAAGATTGGTGTGATTGCAGATATAAAGAAGGCTTTTCTGCAAATCAGTCTTAGTAGAGAAGACAGAGATTACTTGAGATTTCTATGGTGGACTGATAAATCTTGTGAAAATTATACGTTTTTCCGCCATGCCAGAGTAGTTTTTGGTGTCCGCAGCAGTCCGTTCCTATTAGGAGCTGTATTGAAGTATCACATTGAACAGAATGTCGCCGTTGACCCTTTTGTAACTCAGTGTCTTTTGAAGAGTTTTTATGTGGATAATCTTGTAACTAGTGTCCATAATGAAGTAGAGCTGAAGCGATTGATAGATGTTTCTAATGACCTACTGAAGACAGGTGGTTTCATACTAAGAGATTGGGAGTATTCAACGACAGAAACCGGAGCCTCTAATAAAACGGAATTGTTAGGTCTTCAATGGGATAAAACTGAAGACAGTTTATCGCTGAGCGTCAGCTGGTTGGAAAAAGTAAATGTTGATAACGTCACTAAACGTACTATGTTGTCAGTAGCTCACAAAGTGTTTGACCCATTCGGATTCGCTTCTCCAGTAATGCTCTGCCCCAAGCTCATGCTTCAAAAAGCCTGGAAATTATCCTTAGGATGGGACGACGAAATAACCGGAACCCTTCGAGAAGAATTTATGCTTTGGTTTGAGGATCTTAGAGAATTGGAGAAAGTTATCATTCCCCGCTGGATAAACGTTACTTCGGAAGATCTCGGAAGCTTCTCCATTCATACCTTTTGCGACGCAAGCAAAGACGCTTATGCCGCCGTTGTTTATCTTGTACAAGAAGATTGCAAAAAAGTGCATTTTTTAACCTCAAGATCCCGTATATCCCCTTCAAAAGTCGCAACAATACCTAGATTGGAGCTTCTTGCGGCACTGATTGGAGCAAGGTTAACGAAATCTGTGTTAGATGCCTTTGGCTGGACCGACGTTAAATGTTTCTTTTGGAGTGATTCTACAACTGTTCTTACCTGGATCAAGAAGCAAGAAAATTGGTCAATTTTCGTGAATAATCGGGTTCAGGAGATTCGTAGGATCACTGTAGCTTCTTCATGGCGTCATATATCTGGAGTTGAAAACCCTGCAGACTTGCCCTCCCGAGGATGTAAAGCAAGTGCTTTAGTGAAAAGTAGATGGTGGGAGGGGCCAAGATGGTTAGGCTCTTATGAAGACAAAGAAGCGCACATTGATTTTGAGCTTGATGAAGAGGAAATACTAAAGGAAAAGAAGAAAAGCTCTGTTCCGGCCTTGGTTTCCATTAAGCAGAATTCGTCTACCGGATGGTTTTATGAGCGTTTCTCGAAATACCAATCGATTGTAAAATTAGTGGGTTGGATTTTGAGATTTGTTACAAACTGTCAACGCAATGTTCAGCACAGGAAGAAAGGATCTCTGGACACCGAAGAATATAGAGAAGCTGAGAAAAAAGTGATAAAGTTGATCCAAGCAGAATCTCTTGTTAACGAACATGACGAAAAGCTCAAAACGCTGAGTGCGTATAAGGATGCTGACGGCATAATACGACTGAAAACGAAAATTGTTCTGATGGAAGATACAGAGGAATTTAGAGAACCAGCTATTCTCCCATCCAATCACGAAGTTGTCAAGAGGTTAATACTTTCCCATCACATCGAAAATAGTCATGCCGGAACTCAAATTCTTCTGAATATCTTGAGAGAGCATTTTTGGATATTGAATGGAAGAAAAACTGTGAAATCAGCTATCTCAAGATGTATCCCGTGCAAAAGATTTTCCTCTAAAGGTTGTGAAGCTGTATCTGCTCCGTTGCACGAAGATCGAGTACGTCAAGCCAATGCGTTCGAGATTTGTGGAACTGATTTAGCGGGCCCTCTATTTCTGAAGGACGGAAAGAAGGCTTGGGTGTGTATCTTTACGTGCGCCGTGTATAGAGCAGTTCACTTAGAGCTTGTGACATCACTTTCAACCGAAAGCTTTATGTTAGCTCTAAGAAGATTTATAGACCCGGAGAGGCAGGTGTGAAACAATCTATTGTGATAATGGAACTAATTTTGTCGGGGTTTCCAACTTGCTTAAAAATTTAGATTGGAACCGCATCTGCAGTGATAATATTCTTCATCCAATCAAATGGAAGTTTAATCCCCCTTCTTCACCCTGGTGGGGAGGATGGTGGGAGCGGCTCATCAGTGTGCTTAAAGGTCTTCTGAGAAGAATACTAGGAAGAACAAGTCTAACACATGAAGAATTAATAACTGTTCTTTGTGATTGCGAATCTGTAATAAACTCTCGCCCCTTAACCTACATAGACGAATGTGACTCAGAACTTGTCCCTCTTACACCTGCCATGTTTCTTCAGGACATCAATCTATCGGGGGTTCCTGACTGTGATACTGCTGATCATAAAAGTCTCAACAAGCGCGTCAAGTACAGAGTAGCTTTGCAGGAAAACCTTCGAAAAAGGTTTCGTTCTGAATATCTTGGATCATTGATACGCAGGTGTGGAAAAAGTAAAACCTCGAAGATAAATGTGGGGGACATTGTGCTCATAAAAAGTGACAACACCAATCGCATCGACTGGCCTCTGGGAAAAGTAACAGAAGTTCTACCTGGAAAAGATGGAGTTTGTCGGCTCTTCAAACTCAAAACGTCGCGTGGAGAGATTCTTCGTCCCATTCAGCGCGTCTTCAGTTTGGAAATTTCTTCGAGCGATTCATCATTTCCACTGGATGAAGAAGCGTTACGTACGAAAATAGTCTCTACCAAGAAAGCTGATCTGAAGTGCTCCAGCAAGGACAAGAAAAGTTGGACTGCAAAAATCCCTAAGAGACTAGATCTTTAGTGTGAAGTTGAGTCGTGGAACTTCCACTACTCAAGGTGGGAGGATGTGAGATCGTCTGAAAATATTAATTTATTTCTAGCACGAACAATTAAAATATATTTTATATCGTTTGGCGAAAACGGTTGCCATGGAGACTATGTGTTTATTTTTCGAAGAATTGACATTCCATGAAAGAATTTTGTGTGTGAAGCTGCTTTTTTATTTACTTTAAAAATATTTTATGCTTGGTGAACCTGTGGTTCAAGTGTTAAAATTAGTAAAATTAGTTTATAAAGCGACGTTGTATAAGTAGGCAATAATAAAAGTTATTTTTGTTAAGTGAGGACTGAAATTCTATTGAGAACTCTTCACAATTTCAAACTACAAAACAGTAAACCTATGTCATTGTAGGGAGAGAAACATTATATAAAAATCTCTTTTTAATTCTACATTGCAAACTATAGACTTTTCTTATTCGCTAACACTGTCATGGACGCTGTCAAAATATCCGAGACACCTTTCGGGTAAGAGCAGACGGAAAGTTAAGATTTGGGTGACAGAAACTCAATAAAAAAGTTACTTCTTCCAGAAGCGAGCATCTCTGAGATATAATAAATTGAGACAACCTAGCTTAAAATAACCCGTAAAAACTATTCTTTGAAAAAAATGTTGGATACGATAAATACCTTTTTGGGGTTTTGGAACAAAGAAAGTGAAACTTCTTATGCTGGTTAGTGGTCTTATTCGTAGGAAACCTTATAGTTTGGAACAGTTAGATTTTAAGGTGGAATTAGAAGCATAATCTTGACTTGGTTCTTATTTTGGAGTAATTGATTAAGTTTAATTCAGTTTTTGGATACAATATGAATTTGCTAGTTCTGTTTAGTTTAGTTTTAATTATCGTCGCACTAGAGCTACACGGCAACGGGCGTCGTATTTTAGAACCACAGTCAAGTGATGAGCCGACTGAGTAGGAACCCAATGTATCCGTTAAGGGCGACATCGTACGCAGCGTTAGGACTTTGAAGAATATTTAACGTGAGATCCCTAGACACGCGGTATTATTCGTCTGACATTTTTGCTGCACGGGGCGTTTATTGGTAGTCAGTTATTTTGGCGATGCCCGAACCCAAACCTGGGACCTTTCCCATGCTAGGCGGACGCTGAACCGACTACGTTTCCCAGCTCATTTGCTAGTTCAGAACCTACCACTTAAAACAGAGGGATTTTAACAACCATAAAATAAAACTTATGTTCGTATATAGAGATACACCCTTGATACCAATTAAAAAGTGGAAAAAAAGATAAGTAATTGTATCATTCAAATGCTATAGTTGCGGAAAATATATACGTTGTAAAAGTTTTAAATAATAAATTCTATAAAGACATTAAAAGTTAAAAAGGAGCTACGAAATCAATAATATCGCATTTTTTAGTAAGAGAGAAGTTTGTCAAAATGTAATAGTATCCCATAAAGTATAGCGTTATGCATAATCGAAATCTTTATTGAATATAAAAATATTGCCTTGAATAATTGACGCATACAAGCTGAAATTTGTCGGTATATTTTCATTTTTTCTTCATAACCATGAATAGAAATCCTGCAAACTACATTAAAAAAGCTTTTCACAAAGAACATTTCTTAACGGAAGTATAACAAACAGAATTAAGCTCTTCACAAATAACACCTCTTAACGGAAGTAACAAAATAGAATTGCGTCGGTATAGTTGACGTGTTACAAATCCGCCGAAAATCACTTTAAAAAAACGCGAACTTATTTTTTTAACTAAATCAATGCAGCAAATTTGCAGCCTTTTAATTTTATTCTATAAAAATTAGTCAAAATTAGTCAAATTGTTATAGAGACATTCCATTGCAATTTTGAGTATCCTACTATATTAAATAACTTCGTGTAAGCTTCCTTGATAGTGATGAAATAAATCTAATAATAACACAAGTAAATACTGAAACAGCCGATAAATTCGAAGACTGATATGCTTATCTAACGTCGCTTCTGTTTGACAGATCGGCATAAAGTGCAACATAAGAAGATACGATGTGATAAACTTTTAAACATTAGACGCTAGTAACATTTGGTGTAAATTAGAAAATTTCTTACTTGCAATGCTTTCTGTTCTGCAATAAAGTAATATTTTTGTGAACTTACAGTTGAATTTAAGGGATTTTTTTTATAAATAAAGCAATTTTTCAATGAACTTAATAATTAAGTTTAAAGGAATCTCTTTTTTTTGTGTAATAAATAATTTTTTCTAATTGATATAAAATGTTGAATTTAAAGGATTTTTTTTATAAAAATAAAGTTATTTTTTTAATGAATTAATTATTAATTTTAAAGGAATCTCTTTTTTTGGGGGGGAGAATAAAGAATTTTTTGTGAAGGACCTAAAAAATGTTAAATTTAAAGGATTTTTTTTTTTTTTTTTTTTTTTTTTTTTTGTAAAATGAATTAACTTTCTTACTCAACTTCATTGTTATATTTAAAGGGCATTGTATGAAACATTGGTTTAGTAAATCTTTAATCACTTTTTAATTAAGAGCTTTAAAAAAATTTAATACCATATAATATTTTAAGTTTGTAAGAGTTTTTGATAAAGTGGAAAGAAAACTCATTGAAAAGGGTTTTTAAGGAAATTAATGGTTTTTACTAACTTTACGTACTTTTTTTATGTTATTTGAACGAGTTATCAAGTGTTGAAAATGATTGTATTATCAAAGAAAATTTTCTCTTACATTGTTTAGGGAACTAATAAATAGCTATAGTATTTTTCTAAGAATTCGCAAAACGAAGGGTTTGCATAGCGACAAATATTCCACTTAAAAGAGAAGGGTAGGGTAGGGTATTTTACATATATATTCCGACTTGTGTGCTTGCTCAGTGAGCTGCTTATAAGTCTTCGTCAAGTAAGACAGACACAGAAAGATTTTTTACTGTCACAAAGAGAGGAAATACACCCAGGGCGAAGGCGGGAATAGAACCTGCGCCCTTTACAGCACGCAGACTGCTGGCCTGCGATGCTTACCACTCGGCCATCCGGGGCCCCACTTAAAAGAGAAATGTGAAACATTTGACCTCTCTTCTACTTAAAAGTAATTTTAATTGAATTTTTTTTAAAAATCTAAATATAAGTGTGGATCTTATAACAATAAGCCCTTGACCCTTATTCAGATGCGATGTTGATGGATGGTTTGAAATTTGATTCATTACAAGTGCCCTATTCAAATGCGTCACTTCCAACTTTGAATAATTAAGGCTAAGAAGTGTGCATTTTAATTATGCAACTATTTGTTGCGTAATTAACGAATTTAGGACCAAGGTTTCAAAAATGGGAAGGAAAAAACAAGCTCTTAATATATTTTTATGTTAATTTTTTAAACAAGAAATTTCGCGTTTCATAAATTCCATTTTGACATTTTACAGATCAATAATAATGAATTTGGGACTTAATCTAAATATTTGAAAATTTTTGAGCGTTAAAGAATGTGCGAAATGTGTTAATTTTCAAATAAATGGAATTGGAATAAATTATTAATGAATTTCTGGAAGTAAATGTATAATTTTTGTCGTAACTGTATAATTTTTGAAATAAATAAATTATTTCAATAAATACGTTATTTTGATTTTAATCGTATTTATTCCAAAAATTTGATATGTATAGTTATCTTTGGAAGAATATTTTTAGTTTCATTTGTCGACCTCAAACGACTTTTAAAACAATTTTGAAAATTTCAGTTCCATCAGTTAATTTTCTTACTAACGTACTGCTATTAACGTGAAGATTATAATTTTTCTTGAAAATGTGAATAGCTTTCGCAATTCATTATAAAACTTTTTTTTATCATAATATCATATTTATGACGTGCATAGGCATGTACATTTTATGCTCAGTGTCTTAATACAATTTTAAATTAAATCAATATAATGATCATAAGCATAAAGGCTAATAATTTAATTTTTCCGGGTTTGATTCATAAGAAAATCCAGTCGCTTTACAAATACTTTCTAGCACATACTTTGACTAGCTTACCCGGCGTCGCATGGGTGTACCCTGAGTAAAGTTATGTGTATATTATAAAAGCATCTATTTTATACTAATTAATTCCCATCTCCACTAGTCAGCACACCATCAGGATATTACGAACACACTTCCTCCCAACTGCTGATTGCAGATCTTTCTAGACCGTTCGAGGAGTTTGCGGGCTTCTCCGTATTACTCTTGTGAAAATTGACATTTTCGTATACAGTGCGGGGCTCTGGGGAGCCTAGTGGTTAGTGCCTTGGTCTCGGAATCGGAAGGTCCAGTGATCGATACACGATAACACTGAAGATCCTTCTAGTATATGCGGAGTACGTGCTCGTTAAATCTGTGGGTCCTAAAATCCTGTGGGCGGTAATTGCGCGGTTTCCCTCGGGTACAGGTACCTGTAGACTATTTTCCTCCCCTTCGGGAACATGTCTAAATTGCGGAGGTGGCGAAAGATGGCGGCATCTGTCACATATGTGTGTGTTGTGTCTGTTTTACTTGACGAAGGGTTGTAAGCGGGTCTCTGACCAAGCATACAAGCCTGAAAATATATGTTCAACCAACCAACCATATACAGAGTGGAACTATTGTGCTCAGAATACAATAAAAGAAAAACAACTCTTAAAAAGTTCGCCTGCTGCTGCCGATTCGCAGAAACTGACAATTGTGGAGAGATGACAAATAGAAGAAATATTCATTAGAATCTAATTCTCTACAAATTGTCAAACAATTAATACCTGGATTACTGTAATCTGTTAATATGCATAACAAAAGACAAAGAATTTTACCGATATGCACCCTCTCCTTTGGTTAAAACATTTTATGAAGTACCACTCCATTATGAAAAAGAAAGGCTATTTATGCAGAAATATTCATCCTCGTCTGCATTTCTTACCCTTTGTAAAATATCAATAAACTAAGTGTTTAGATATTGTTACCAAACTAATATATCAATAAAAAATTGACTTTATCAACCAAATCCTCAATATGAATCTTTTGTTTTAATAAACTAAAAATAAGTACTTAGAATATATATTTCTGAATACATTCAACGGTAAATTTAATAACAAAACATATACATTTAAAATAAGCTTAACTAATGAATTCCTTATTTGAATCGCTACACTTTAAATCCAATTAAAAATTCAACATCCAAAGCTACATCGCCGAATAGATTTTGAATGCAACTTTAATCAAAACCCAACTCCGAATGGTTCTGGTCATTCAGCTTAAAATTGAAATTCTATCTCTTCCCCCTTTAGCTACATAATACAACGCCCGCTTTTAGAACCAGCCTGAATGATATTGATCACACGAACTTTTGTAATGTAAATGCTTAGCTTATACAGGACTTCCTAGACAAAGCTTAAACACTGTAAAGACGGAGTTGATATTACAATATATCACTTTCTGTGTCACTGCTTTCAACAGTTTTATGTTCAATTGAATAGTAGTAGTTTTCCTCAGTATTATACATATTAAGTTTGAATATTTAATATTGTTTATATTGATATTATTTTATTTTTATTGTTGTATAAATTATTTTTTAATTATAAATCTTTAAAGTAATCCCGAATATTATTTAAAAAATTTCCATAAGTCTTAATAACTTTAGTCTTAATAGTCTTCAAAATGTGCTTATGTTTTAACAAAATTATTTTTAAATCGTGCATGTCTAAATAGTTAGTTGAGATATTTTTAGATGTATGAGTGACACAGAAGTAAAAAGGTATAATTAATATTTAATAATAAGCGCTCTAGTCCTTTGCTAAATATCAAAACATCATTTTTATTTCCTAAAAAAATGTAGACACGTATCCTGCAGAAGTGTATCTTTTAATGGTAATTTATTTGTCAACGACTTCTAGTTTTACTGTGCCTTATTTTTACTTTAAATTGAAAATATGTAAAATATTATGCCGATTCAAGTCGTTTCTTTTAGCACTAAACTCTCACCAGTTTGTAACATAGACTTTTTGTTCTGTGCTTTAAATTTAACAAGATAATTTAAAGTTTTGTTTTAGAAAAATGTCTTTAAATCAAACGCCATTTTTGAAGTAACACATACTAATTATTCAGTTACTACTGTTTAAATTATATTCCTTTGAATGAGTTAAGTATCAAACCTCATGAAATACAAATAAGAGGTAATAAATGTTACCTAAGCATTCATATGGCACCTACAAACTTTGCCATCAATTAAGAATATTTCTACGATTTAATAAATAGAACAATCTGCGTACGTCTCTTTAATTCCGAATACATGTGTTGTATATTCCGTCTAATTACTTCTTTCTTGTAAGTCATTTAGAATCCGATCTCATAGTTTTGTATTTGTTAGAGTATAAAGTAATAATAATGTTTATCTAAAATATGAATATACTACCATTTAGTAGTAGCTGGTCCAATTTTGCTCCTATATAATATGTATTTTGGTAAACTTTTTAACAGTTTAGAGTTATGGAGTGCTTATAACAATGTTCTAAGTCTTTTACCCTAGATTCAGCAGTTTACCTGCCTACGACAGTTATACGTTTCTCACCTTAACTAGCGTGATCTGCCATAACATGGAATAACGTGTTTCATACTTTGACGGCACCAAGCATATCGTAACTCAATTTCGAAATGAGACGTGAGTTTCTGGAATGTTAATGCGAGATAATGGCATTTCGAACGTTGGTAAATGTTCCATCTCAATAGTTTGCGTAAATGTTAATTTACTAAACAGAACATCGATAATTCAATTCGGACTATGCTGAGTAGTGGATGTATGCCAAATGAACGATGAATTGCCAATTATATTTGGGGTCCGTAATGGTGTTTCTGTAGGAGTTTGATAAAATGTAATTAAAATAACAAAACCTAATAAAATTAATTAGTGTAATTAAATAAGTATATATTTAGTTACATAAATTTCGTAATAAATCTAACAAATAGATATGAAATGATTATTTATATATACCATGTTATGAAAAAAATCTTATAGATTTGAATTTTTCAATTTAAACTGTAACAAATATAATTTTTTTTAAAACACACAATGAGTTTTATCCACATAAATCACTAAAAACTATACTAATTCAATATCATAAATTTGAACGGTTCAAATAATTCGGTTTTATTAAGAATGGATAAGAAAGCAATTTTTTCTCTCATTGTGCGTCTGAATACAAAATTTTCTGTTTGTCTGTATAATCTTTATTTTATAAGACGGTCTTTTACAGTATCTGTTCTAACCTTTTATTTTAAAAGTTATTGTTGTTAGAAAAATAGGGCATCAGACACCTATTATTTCTTTACACTTTTCTTCCGTCCATCTATCTGTCGTACGACCGTCTGTTTTAACTTTGCAACAACCTTAGACAAATGCTTACAGTGAATTGTAGAAGCGAATATGTCACGGAATGTATCGAAACAAAAGTTTAAATATATATCTAAAATCTTACCCGACTTGCAAGGATCGAGGTAAATATCATTGGACACTCTGTGTGGTACTTTAGCAGCCACCAGTTCTTCCATAGTCCATTTCTTTGCATCCACGCCTTTAAAAGTCACCGTAAAGCTAATAACTAAGACACAGATTAAAAAGTTCCTATGGCAGACGGTTTTGGTATTCAGAAGATTCGATGAAATCCTGCCTAAATGTTCCATGGTTCTGCGTTAAAAGGGAGGGCAGGGCCGCCCTGACGTATCGGTCCTATCAGCGACACCGCGTCATCTGGAAGTAAAATGAAGAATATAAGAAAAGGTTCAAATCCTAGTTTGAATAAAATGTAAATAACAGCACTATTGAAGAATCCCTTAATGTAAAAAAAAAACAAAAGACACTTTAAGGATGTGCAATGCATCAGTGAAAGATTTAAGTGTTAGATTTAAAAAATATTTATTTTAAGTTATACTTAAATTTCTATAATTTTTATGAAACTCATTAGTGAGGTTGTAAGTTCCACTGTTGAAAATTCGGCACTAGGTTTGACCAAAAAAGTGGGTCCTTGTAGTATTCGGTTAACCCATTTTTTAAATTTTAGTTTCGAAAACCTAAAAAATGGCTCAACCTAATATCGAAAATATGGTGAAACATATCAGTAAACAGCCGTTTCAGTTACTACCATTAATTTTTTGGTGAAACCTAGAGGCAAATTTTGAATAGTGTGGACTGATAGTTCTCTATGATTCTCCTTAAACAGACATTTAATATTGGCTTCAACATCTATGCTTTTCATGAAATTCATGATGGACATTTAAGGTATCAACAGATGAACAAACATTTTGGCCAAGTCCTACTATTAATAGAAATACTTGTTCCAAGTTTAAAGTCCATAGCACTTTTCATTTTGCAGCAATATCTTTAAAACACAAAAAAGTTTTATGACAGCTAATTTAAAAACTCGCTTACTAAATTTGAAGGCAGAAGCTCTTTTAGCTAGAGCTATATTGTGGTTACAGACAGAATGACATATAGTCAACCAGTCTGTCTAAGGGACCATAATTCAAAAGCTATTTTACAGAATTGGTTCCCTCCAAAACGCAGAGAAAACAAAACCTCTATTACGGATTTTAAACTCCATCGCAATACTTTAGTTGCCTTCTATTTCATATTGGGTAATTGAAACTGAAAAACTGCATAATTTAAATAATTTAAGTGTAAATTGTAGCCTTAAACTAATATTTCGCGGTTCGACACACAAATTAAGAAATTTATAATCCTGAGATCCAAGATTCTCTCAAAAATAACTTTCTTTAAGAGAACTCAACGCCTCACATTTTTAGCAAAGTTTTATACTGAAATCACTTACTTTCTACCATAAAAATTATAAGAAATAACTTACGTATTAATGATTAAATATACGCTGCAGAACAAACTATTAGTCTCTTAGAAAAAAATTATGAATTTAAACTTAATTTTAACTTGATTTGTGAATTCATAATTAAATTTTAATTCTAACTTACTAAAACATTTCAGAATAATCTCATAGTTTCTGAAAAAAATTTCAACCAATTACATTCTATATATTCACTAGAAAAATTCACACTTTCTTTGAAATTCACAACACAGTTTCAAAAGTTTTATTACTCGAATAGATTGAATTTTTTTATAGAATATGTGTTTAATATTTAAAATTAACTCGCATTTTCATGGAAAAAGCACATATTGGACGCTATAAATAAATATAAAGAAGGGCAATTGCACTGTAAATTAGAAATTATTCTATTTCAGCCGAATCACAGTAAATTATTAAACAGTTTTATGCATGTTTTTTAAAATAAATAAATTTAAATCATTAATGTTATCTTCTAAAACCTAAAATGTAGTTTGCACGTTATCTATCTTGCTCTAAGGAATTTACAGAGACACAAATATAGTACTAGTAACGAGATCTTATGATCAATAACTGGTTTTTCCAAGTAAGTTTCATTCTATTTGGGTTTTCCCAGAAATAGCTAATACAGGGATATCCCCTAGACCAGTTGGATGAAATTGTCTGGTTCCAAAATAAATATTTTATAAAATGCAAAGATATGCCGATGATAATGAGACAACTTTTGTGGGTAGCACGTCTGTTGTCTTAAAACTCAAATGAAATTCATTTTTTAATACTAACACATACCATGAAAATATAATTCTGGATATACACCAACTACATTGTATAAATATATATGTATTTTTACAAAAGTATATTAAACATTTTTTTTTCCTTTAGAGGTGTTCCAGTTATCCATGAAAGATTTAAATGAAGATTTAAATAAAATGTGACTGAAATAGCTATTTTTTCCATGAAACTCATCATTGAGACTTCAAGTTTGATTGAATTCTCTATCATTCTCATAAAACTCATCGAGATTTTAAAATTGACTGAAATATCTATGCCTCTTATAAAACCAATGATGGACATAACGCATCAATGATATTAGTAGTTTGTTCAATAGCAGATTATATGTGCAGCGGCTCAGTGGCTGAGGGGTATTGCGTGTCTTCCTCGTAAGCCCACGTTTGCGGATTCGAGCCCCGGATGAGTCGTCAGGTTTTCTGGGATGGGAAAATTGTGAGCACGTATGTCATATGAGAGTCGCCTAGATGGTGCCACAAAAAAATGGCTCTCAGTTTTGGGGAAAATAAAGAGACTGCGAAGGCTGAGCAGCCAATAAAGCAGTCCCGTTGCCACATATAATTATGTGGCATGTTAAAAATCCCTTGAGTACCAATATTGCTTAGGTTCGCTCGCCAAAGTTAAATCTCGGTTTACTTTAACACCCACAGAGAGCTCAGATTCATTGTAATCTGAGCGTCGAATTTGGTAGCGAAAAACGCCTAGATGGTGCCACAAAAAATGAATTTCAGTTTTGGAGAAAATGCCGAGTCTGCGAAGGCCAAACCGCCAATAAAGCAGTCCCGTTGAGGAAAAAAAAGTTATATGTGCATCAGCAAACTACGCCAAGCAGAAGTTTTTGCTGGATATTCATGTATGCAACCTATTTATTGGATGACAGTGCCGAAGCTTATATTCTGTCAGAGGACCTGGAAGCCTAAAGACTAATCACCAGGAATTTTCTCCTACCACAGCGGCATTATCGCGATTCTCTGCTATGTAATATATCTACCTCTTACAAGTTCCCTACAATTCTAATTATTTCGATCATTTTCCACATCGCAAATCATTCGTCACACCCCGAGTGCCGCTAATGTGGCGAGTTGGCTAATTCCTGATAAACACTATCGCAACAAGGAGAGCGCATAGAGGTTGGAATATCATGAAAATGCTGTCAGGACAAGAATTTGTTTACCAAGTGAAGCTATTAATCCCTTCTATATTAAGCCCAAACAATGCCTTGGCGTGTGATTTGGCGCAGTTTTTTTACATGTGATAAAGCTGGGCTGGGCATTACGATGGGTTTTTTAATGGCGCGCATTGCCTGTCTTACCTGTCTAAAATGCGACACAATGAGTTCTTTATTTACTTTAAACAGCATGAAAAATATTCATTTTTATTTAGCTTTTAGTAAATTAAAAGGACGTCTTAATACAAACTATTTCGTTTGACATTGTCGGGTTGATTTCTTAGCCAATGACGTTGGGTTGATTTCATTGCCAATGATGTTGGGCTGATTTCATAACCAACGGTATGGTTTTTTTTATAGATTTTCAATGTTATTTAAAAATCATTTTGTTCAGTTATGTTTTGAAAGTGATAGATAGTTTCAATGTTGTTGTATAATAGTACGAAATGTTTTTCTTTTATTTAAGAATAAGTAATATTGGATATCAATTCTCCAAAATTCTAATACATTTTGCAAACGATACAAAATTATTAAAAATGTTTTGAATGAAAATAAATTCAAATATCAAAGAGGTTGGCATTTCAAACTGAATATAAAAAAGTTGGTTTGTTACAGAACCTGTCACTAAAACCGCTTCCACACCATATTTATGCTCACAGGAAACACACTTATTATACACATCAGAAAGAAATTCGCCTAACAGAGACTTCTAATTTAGAATTGTAAACGCCAAAATTAACTATTTTCATTATATACTTTGTCAAATTAAAAATTACTCATTATCGTTTGCTAAATTTGTTTGGAATTCGTGGAATAATGATGCAAATTTTTAATAAATATAATTCTTTTAGTCGCCGGAATTTAATTTACAGTTTGAAAAATATATAATTAGTAAAAATGATACTTTAAAAATAAAAGAGAAACTTTGCATACATTTTATGCAAAATTAGAATTCTTTATACATCTTTCTTCATACATATATAATGAACCATCAAAAGAAGTCTATTGTGATATTTCAATAATCCAAACCGAATTATATCACAAAAATAAATTTTCTTTCAAAGGTTTTATTTTTATTTTAAATAAAGTTTCTCGTACGTTTGACGAAATGGCAACAGTGAAAATATTGAGTGAAAATGGAATTTGCATGTTATTTCAATGCAGATTAAATTTTTAGTTATTTACATTTTAAATATACTTCTAATTTAAATTTTTTCATGAAATTTGGGATGTAACCTAGCCCGATTTTTTGCTTTAAAATGACGTATTCCAATTGTTTGTGCGACTTTTGGTTCGCTCATTGAATCAAAATGGAATTTGCATGTTATTTCAATGCAGAAATTTTAGTTATTTAAATTTTAAATATACTTCTAATTTAAATTTTTTAATGAAATTTGGGATGGAACCTAGCCCGATTTTTTGCTTTAAAATGACGTATCCCAATTGTTTGTGCGACTTTTGGTTCGCTCTGTGAAAGTGGATGACGGACAGACGGACAGACTGAACGATTATAAAACCTTCCACTTTTTAAGTTATAAACGTAATGTGGAAGCTAACTAGAAGTTGTGTTTGGCTCTTCTTTTTCTGATACCCACAAATTTAATGTGAAAGCTGTTCTCAGTGACAGTTAGAGTAATACAGACTTGTTTAGCTTCACCAAAACATATTCATCTTACTCTGACCTCTACCGGGGAGCGAGTTGCTATCTGCCTCAGATAATTCAATGCAGGTTGGTTTGATTGATCGCCAGCAAGCCAAAACTGATAACTGCGCGTGCTTTGCTGTAGGATCAAACAAAACACTGCAAGTTTCCGTAACCAGCATTTGATTTATGCTGCGGTGGGTGTCTGGATAAGTCACGTCATATTGCAAGTGCATAGTTTAGAGGTTTTTGGCTAAAACTAAATATTTTGGTGTTGGATCTGAGTTTGTAGACGGATAAAACTAAAATGTTTTTATTAGTTTGATTAATGTTTTTTATTATAAATTTTTTTTTCTAAAGGTTATGCTTCAGGTCTTGAAAATAAATTTTTAATGAAAATAAACCTCCCCGATCCTTGATTGGTAAATCAATGTTATGTGAGATCGAGCATCAATTGGAGGTAGGTTCGAAGGCTGGCAGGAATGAAAGCCTTAAGAAATTACGTAGATTAAACAAGCCAATTCACCTATTTTGAATTACAAAATAGTGAGGCTCAGTCTAAATAACAATTATTACATACGTTAATACTTATAATACATTTTATTTCACAGTTAAAGGTATGCCTACCGATACAGATGTCAAAATAATGTTCCTCTTTCATATTAATGCTGGTGATGCAAACTAAGTATATATAGTTAACAAAAAGCACTTGTAATTTGCACTGTAAGCAGATAACAGAAAAAAACATCATTTTTTAGTAAAAATCCCTAAATAAACAATTTTTTTATCTATCTTGGTGAAACAATTCTTGTAGTGATACGACGTTAATATATAAAGAGCATGGTCGTCTATTTTTTCTCTTTCACAAAAACATTACATGGTCAAATGAATCGACTAAAAATCGACCTTTACCTAAACGTCTCTTTCCACAATGCGATATGAAATCTAGAAAATAATGGTTTCATAGACCTCAGGTTTCCGCCCTCGCAAGATTTGCTTTGCCATGATCAGCTGACATAAAAGGCGATAAAAACACTGGAGTTACAATGGAAATTTCCATTCTGAATATCGTCGAACTCAGCTCAAGTTTATCACTGTTGTTTATATGGGGATAACACACACTAAGGTTTTATACAAACGTTGCAGACTGCACGTTCCCGATAGTTCCAATTTTGGAGACGTTCTAGAAGTTTAGTCTTTTCCTTTATATTTAGTGAAATAATTTGAATTCCTGGTGTTAAGAGGGAAATGTTTGTTATGCTTATGAATAGATTCAAAATATTTATTACAAGGTTTTTAATCGTTTTTGGTTATCTAGACGAAATTTTATTGAAATTGTTTTATGTTAAAAATACAAATGGATATTTATTTCTTTCTTAGTTATAAAAACGTTTAAATATTGTTTATTATTAGTTTATCGAGTAATATACAAAATACAAAATTAAAAAGTATATTGATGAGGCTGGTAATAAGAGCTGTCAAAAATTATTATTTTAATTATAAATAGTACAATTTAAATTAATTCTCAATGTTTTATCAACAAAATTAAAAATTTTGCAACACATTTAACTTCAAAATTACATTTAATCCGGGAAAAATGTGAGTCTTCATTAAAACTCGCTTTTAAAAAGATCGTCAACCGAAGTTCTATCTCAATGTTTACTTCTGATGTGTGTGTTGTATAAGTGAGGGTTTCGTGTTTTTAACACTGATTAGATAAGAAGTGGAGGTAATGTGCTCTATATGCTGTTTGTCTCCCCCACATACTCGCGATATCAGAGTACAAGAAATAGTATAATTTCCGAACTTTGATAAATTCAGAAATATTGCTGGATCCATGTTATTGGTTTAATTACCAAACGACAAAAAGGGGTCAGGTTCCTACGCGATATACCAATTAACATATATTAATTAATCATTTGTTAAAAAATATATACTCTGTATAATAAAATCTATATTTCATCTTTTTGAATGAAATTGAAAAATTGTTTAAATTTTTACACAACAGAAATTGCAATGTTTTTGTACACAGAAACGTAACGAATGCAGAACGTTCAAGCCCCATTTGTAGTAAATTGTTCAATTATTATTGTTTCACAAACAAAATATAAAAAAATTGTTTTACTGTAAAATAGTAAATAAGCACTCTTATTGGTTTAGTTTTAATGGAAAAATTTATTATTAAATACAGTTCATGTGATGTGTTTAAAAAAATTAGTCGGTTTCTAAAGTTATAAAATAGAATTGTTATCAATAAAGATACATTCGAAATTTTTTTTTAATAAAATAAATGTATATTAGTTCTTAAGAGTTTTAAATGGTATTTGAAATTAGTTTATTTGAAAAAAAGATTTGTTTAACTTGAGTTATTTTTGTTGTTTATTGAATTTTTTGGAATAAGATTTTGCTTTGTCAGCTTGATCTAAGAGAAAAAAACTTTAGTTATCGATTAACCAAATCTACTTAAAATATTCGAAGTAATTCCAAAAAGAATTTTTTCAAAGGTAAGGGAAAAC
Source organism: Hylyphantes graminicola (assembly GCA_023701765.1). Lineage (NCBI taxonomy): Eukaryota > Metazoa > Arthropoda > Arachnida > Araneae > Linyphiidae > Hylyphantes > Hylyphantes graminicola. The sequence goes on from CM043121.1 coordinate 36,850,856, forward strand.
ATTATTTTCTTTTCCGAATTAAATATACGACATTCCGTTCCTTAGAAGATTGAATACACCGAAAATATCAATAAAACGGTCTCCGATTTCCGATTTCTTTTCAATATCATTCAAAATGACTGACTTTGAATTCATTCGTAGTTATAAGACCAAATTAAATTTTTAAAAACTACAAAAAAAAGTAAAAACCATTTCTTATATGGAATTTAGATGATAAAAATCTTGTTCAAAATTATTGAGAAATTAATGTATTTAATTTCCTAGCACAATAAATAACTGAACAGTTCAATAGGAAACAAAAATTAATAATTGCTTTTATGAAAATGTTTTGAAAGACTTTATATCATTTCATTAGTGTGTCTCGGAATTACGTTAATTATGGTAAGTAAATGTTAAAATAGATTAAAAAACAAGTAAGGGGGTCCAGTACCCAAAAATCATGAAAAATGCAATTTTTTCATTATTTTTAAAAAATATTATTTGAACATTTCTCAACATTTTGCAAAAAACCGCTTCAAATTTTATGCATTAGCTTTTGAGTTATAAATTTTTGAATGAGACTCACTCTCCAAGTATATTACCACGGATCTATACTTTAAATGCCCGTATCTCTGTTCGTGTTTTTTAAATTTTAGGATAGTGAAAAACACTACTCCTCTTTTAATATTATTCATAAAAAGTTTCTGTAAATTTCTATAGCATCCTAAAATATAATGAACAAAACTATGCATTAAAACTCGTCATTTATGTTGTCAGTATTTTTTTTAAAAATTTCAAAGTTTAAATTTTACGTTTTTAGTGAATTTTTTTGATAAAATTTCGAAAATTATTTCTTAAAAAAAAAGTTGAATCTTGATTAAAACTTGGATGCATAGTTTTGTTAAGATATTATTTGGGAACTCATATAAAAAATTTGGTACTAAAAAGTAGAAAAATTAGGGAGGGGTAGGGATTTTAAAATTGTAAAAAATTGAACAAAAAATTTATTTTTTAAAAATACTGAGTCATTTTCAAAATTTTGTTTTGCTAATAGGTTTTAGTAATGCATGATGCACCAGTGTATAAAATCTGAGTAGTATAACTTCATAAATTAAAAAAAAGTTGGGGAAGGTACCGGAACCCCTTAAATTTTTCCGATAACGCCATTAGATTTTTCAGAAAATAACTGTAATTGCAACTTGGCTACTTTTAGCAGTAAAGAAGTAACGAAAATACTTTCCACGCTGCTATTAACAAATATTTTCTACGCAGTTCGGCATTCGGCTTACATTTATTTTTTTAGCGCTGAAATTTTGTAGTTAACATTTTTGGAATGTCCCTATTCGTGTTTTGAAAAATTTGTAAAATTTTTACATTTCATTTTTTCTTCTAACTTGAAATTTCTAAAAGTAATTGTGATGAGTTACTTTTAGTATTAAGCACATCTGTAACTAGTTACTCTTCATATTATACATATAGATGTGGTTAATTAAAGTAACCACAACTATAAGAGTTACTTTTTTGAGCAAGTAACTGTAACAGAATTACTTTTAAAAGTATTTTTTCAATCGCAGTGACGAATATTTAAAAACATAGCGTGCAATCGTAACTCTTCAAATATTATGCACAGTAATATTTTGCTCGGAAATTTTGCCAAAATTATTATTTATATTTGCATAAATTTAACCAACCAGTTCATTTTTAAGATTATAAAATTTAAATTTTAATTTTAACTAATAATAAAATATTAGTATTAAAATAAATCTTTATATTGATATTCTTTCATACACAATAATTTTATACTATAAACTGTTAAAAAAATATATCGATTACTTTCCTTTAAAAAAGTAAACTAATAAACTATGGATATTTTTATTTTTGCTTCTATAACTTTTTACGTCTTGTTTTCTACATTGACAATTAAGATAACCAGACATTAAAAAAAGTTTATTCTGTTTCTTCAAATAGACAGGCGAAATTAAATGGCATATTAAAATAATATATATTAAAGGAGCTTTGACGACAATTCCATTTGCGAAAAGCGTGTCTGCAATATTAATGAGCACTTGCCTAATAATCAATTATTATTTGATCTGTGTGTCTTTTGGCATTCCATTTAGAATTTCAATGACAATGCTTAAGTGCCCCGATATGAATTTTATACCTTCGGGAAAGACAATTGAAATTTGATTGGAAATCGAGTATTGAAATTTAGGAAATCGGTAACAAAGTATTTGTGAGTGTGTTTCATTTTCACTTAGATTGAAACGAATTCCCGATTTTGTGAACATTTAATTAAAGGTCCATTGAAGTTTTTTACACGTATTAAATTTTGTATCTATTTAGGAATAATGATTTTTAAAATCAATATAACTATTTTCGATGAAATCTCAATATCAATTGTCATATCTTTGATGAAAATTTTACAATAAACATCTGATTTAGATAGTACTTTTTCTTCTATTTAATTGTATGAATATTAAGTTCCTAAAATAGACATTTTGATCCAGATAAAGGATTTCACTTGTATGTATACTACCAACCTACTCTATTTACACTGTAAAACTTTGGTGGAACGTTATACCGTAAACACCGTGGATGCTGGAAAAAGGTGTTGTCACGATATTTACGGAGTAAAGTTGTGTATTAGATTAAGCCAAGCTTCATTTAACAGTGGAGTGACATGTTAGTTAAGTTATTAAAATTTGATTTTTTAATTTGCAAAATATAAATTTTTTTAAAAAGAGTTTCTTTTATAAAACAACATTTTAAACGAAACTTGTGTATAGTTACTGTTTCACAACTTTTTTCGCAATTTTTTTACTAATTTCCTGTTTTTATATTCACAAAATTACTTGGTTTGGCTAGAATCGTTTGTCAACTAAAGTACTTATTCCTTATATTTTAAATTGTTATAGACAAATATAGAAGTACATATGAGACAATACGAGCGAAAATATTTTCTTTCCTAATGCAATACATTTTCACTGTCTCTAGCTAGCGTATTTACTAAATAATATTATCTAGAAATCAAATAACTTTCTTATTTTTGAAGCAAAATCGGATATTTTTATTCATATGTAAATCTATAAATTTACCTAACAAGAAATGTAAGTAAAAGTAGTTTTAAACTTCTTTAATATTGTCAACTAATCTATAAGCCTGAACTTACAGACACAACGAATAAAAAAACACTACTTTCTTCTACCTCACCTTCAAAGATTCTTTCTCCAAAAACAATAGCAAAAGCCATAGCTCTCTTTAAAAAACAATACCATTTCGTTGAACTTCACAAAAAAAAACTTTTTTGTATTCTTAGCCCTTATTTACAATGGCAGCAAACACGACAGCAGGGTTATTCTGCATTAGATAAATCTTTCGTGCCTTTCGCTAGAAGAGGTATGGGACCTGTACTGCAAACAAAGAACGAAAAATCTACCTCGGTATTTTCATTTTTTTTTTAAATAGTAGACAGCTGTTTAGGGAAAAGGGGGAAGTAAGAACCTCGGTGCTAATAGACGACTGCACTCTTTTTAAAAGTGAAGCAGTAAAAGAAATTGCCACATGAGCTTTTAACTTGTTACTCTAAACTTTGGGACAGATTACTCTCAAATGGATAAGAAAATTGGCTAAAATGTAAACATGTTTTCTCTGAATATGTTAAAAATAATTGTTTTTTAAATATTCTGCATTAGATAAATCTTTCGTGCCTTTCGCTAGTGGAGGTATGGGGCCTGTACTGCAAAGAACGAAAAATCTACCTCGGTTTTATAACTTTTTCTGAAATAGTAGACAGCTGTTTAGGGAAAGTGAGAAGGAAGGGGAGCGTAAGAACCTCGGTGCTAATAGACGACTGCACTCTTTTTAACGTGAAGCAGTAAAAAAAATTGCAACATGAGCTTTTTACTTGTTACGCTTAATTTTTGGACAGTTAACTCTCGAACGGATAAGAAAATTGGCCAAAAGGTAAATATGTTTTCTCTATGTTAAAAATACATTTTTTTTATTAATGCATTAATTTTATGTTTTTTTAAAATTATGTCAAGTAGTAATCATGAACAAAATATAATAAAAGGAAGAAACTTTAAAAGATTCTTCAAAGTTTCAAATTCCTTCTAACTATAAAATAAACTCAATGGTGTAAACACTACATGACTTTCAATAATAGATATTTGATACGCTAGAATTTGGTTAAAGATTTGAACAAGAAGGTTTTCGTTGTGTTCAGCAATATCTTTAAAGCCAAAAAAGTTCTATGACAGCCATCATTTGCGGCAAGCGCAATTTTCTCGAAAATCCTGTTATGATATTCGACAAGTTCTAAGAACTCGTGTACCAAATTAATATAGAAAACAACCTTACTGATTTATTAAAATAGCGAAATTGTTTTAAAATTTAATAAAATTACTAATTTAAGAATAATTGATAAATTGCACAGCTTTGATAACTTATGCATCTTAGAACACTAAAATTATGGTTAAAAAGTTGCTTTTGTTTGCTTGCCTTGTATTTATACTTTTTAGTATGCATATATTCCTTTACAGTTGATTAATTGTTTACTGTAGAGTTTACTTTAGAGATAACGTTTTCAGAGATTATAAGTCTTATTTGTTACAGTCGCATTAGTGTAAGTGATTTCACTAATAAAATCTTTCAAGAATAAAACTAAGCAAAAAAGTCTGTAATGTTAAATATTTATGCCTAAAAAAATTACAGAAAAGCAATTTAAAATTTTGCCAAAACATTAGTTCAAAAAAGTATATTCGTTCGCATTTATAAAGCATTAGTTTCACTTTTATAAGCAGATTGTAAATATATAATTTAAATTCAGTTCATTAGTTTTACGATTCCCAACATTCGGAAACTTCGAATCAAAACGCCTTGTTTATTGGGAAAAAATATATTATTAATAATTTATTATTTAACTGTCAAATATCCTTTTCTAGCACATTTCTAGACAATTAAAACCCCAAAATTAAGTCGCCATTACAGAGAGCAACTTAAGACCAAATCTCTCTTAGTGAATTATTTTTTTTTTCAGGTTTCGCTGTCACCGGGCGTTTATGACAAGAGGCAATGTTAGAAAGTCGGAAGTTCTGCTTTTAACAGAGGCTAGAGTATTTGTGTCAAAGATGTCTTTTTAGCAATTATTCCCAAAAAAAATTCAGAAAGCTATCCGTTTCAAATTTTGCAAAACTTGTGTCTAAGAAATCGTTTAATCTTCAAGTAGTCGTTTCACATTTATAAGCAGATTGCAAAACACAGAATTTTGGTTAAGTTCGCTAGTTTTAGGATTTACAAACATTAGCAACCTTACAAGATTCAGAATCAAAAATTAAAAATAATTTTCTAGCACATTTCTAGACAATTAAGAACAAAAACTAACCATTCATTGCAAAGAACAAAGCTTAACTTACTTACTCAACTTAAGACAAAATCTGTAAGTGATTTTTTTTTTTAGATTCCGCTGTCACCGGGCGCTTATGACAAGAGGCAATGTTAAAAAATCGTTAAGTTCTGCTTTTAACAGAAGCCAGAGTATCTGTGTCAAAGATGTCTGTAAAGTAATTATTCTCAAAAAAAGTTGCAGAAAGTTATTCGTTTCAAATTTTGCCAAACTTTTGTCTAAGAAATCGTTTAATCTTCGAGTAGTCGTTTCACATTTATAAGCAGATTGTAAAACACAGGATTAAGTAATGTTTTATGATTTATTAACATTAGCAACATTTAAAGATTCTTAAACAAAAATTAAAAATCCCTTTCTAGCACATTTCTAATTAAGAAGCAAAACTAACCGTTCATTACAAAGAACAAAGCTAACTTACTCAACTTAAGACAAAATCTGTAAGTGATTTTTTTTTCAGGTTCCGCTGTCACCGGGCGCTCATGACAAGAGGGGATGCATTGTTAAAAGGACGGAAGTTCTGCTTTTAACAGAGGCTCGCGTATTTGTGTCAAAGATTATGCTGTGAAGAATGCAAAACGACGGAATATTCTTTTAAGGGCTCGTTTCAAGTGCGGGCGTTTTTTTTTTAAGGTTTTTTTTTTCCTTTAACTTGAGGGGAAATTAATTTTTCTTTGCGGTTTACAAGAAATAAAAATTATAGTTTTTTATAATGAAATAACTTTGAGGTATATTTTTGGTTTTTAAAAAACGTTGATTTGATGTTATACCGTTTTGGATGTTAGGCAGAAGTAGTCTTCTAACAGTGTCAAACGTAATTTCGTATGCTGTTATGTGCATTGTTTTCAGCAATACAAGAGATTATTTATGTTTTTAGAAAACAGAAATTGTTCTTAATAAAAAAATTACCTTTAAACAAACAATATATAATTTTCATTATTTTTTTCAAACAATTTGCTTTAGAAAAACTTATGAAAGATATTTTTATGTAAAACGAATTTCGTAAGTGAAACAACTTAACACAGAGAAAATTTCTTTAAGTGTAAGTTTGCTAGCTACTTAGTATTACATACTGACATTACTAACCTTAAAGCAACCAAAGTTTAATCCTAAAAAATGTTTTTTTGTATTAGTAAAATATCTCAAATAATCTGTGATAAATATTTGGGTTAACAAATATTTGATAAGTCTCATTAGAACGTCAAAGTTCTTATCTATATATTTTCACGTATATCTGGTCATTTATTTCATAAGTTTCTATTTCACTTCCTACGTATTTTCACTTGCTCATTATTATACCCTAACCAATAAGTAAGTATTAGAAGTTATATTTTAAAAAACTAGTTAATTTTACACATCAATAATAATTATTTCCAATATCAAGTTTTAAAAATTATTCAAATTTTCGAAGGAAAAATTTATGTATTAAATGTTTTTCCAGTTCAAACACTTTTAAAAAATGAAAAGAAAATAAAGAGACATACATATGAATATCAGTGCACAAAATAATATTTTTGAAATGTTTTTACTATCATTAATTTTTAATTAATTATTATTTAAAATATCAAGGACATGGTCAAACTACTCACCTCAATTCGAACTTCTTCAGCCGGAAACCAGAGTTGTTGATACGCAAAAACGGAAGCGATAACTTCCCGCGCTTCCTTATTTTTGTAAACAAACAAAATCAACTCTTCTATATTGAATGAAATAAAATAAAATTCCACCAAAAATTCTTCCACACCTTACAAAACCATCCCAAAAAAATCACATCCCCATCACCACTCAAAAAAGAGAACTATGGAACATGGAACACGGCATCGAAGAACAAAAACTCAGCTGATAGCGCAGACGATCCACTTTCACTGCGCGGTCTCAACTCTCTTCTCTGGAAGACTGGAATGAACAACTCCCGCTATCTCCGCTGGCAACAGGGATGTCGTGACGTCATCGCACGGCAGAGAAAGTGGACACTCTGCCATAGAGTTTTTATTTATCGTTCTTTTTTTTTATGTCCGCCACCCCCCGGGGGGAGGGATGTGGATATTTAATCTGAATGTTGCAGGCGATTATGAGATGTTTTAGTAGGATAATATTGGTGATGTCATCGGGTTATAAGTCCTCTTCGATGGGTTTTAAACGGTGTAATAAGTTGAAGTATAACTTCATTTTGTAATAATAAAGAAAAATAATATAACTTTGTTATAAAAAGATAAGAATAAAGCTTGATTTTGCTATGTAAAAAAGATTATCTATATAACATATATTTTTATAATATGGAAAATGTTTTATATCACTTTGTTATAATGCTATGTAAAAAAGATTAACTATATAACATATATTTTTATTGTATAGAAAAGGTTTTATATCACTTTGTTATAATAAGTTTATATTATAATATTTTTTAAATAATAAGTTAAAGCATAGCTTTATTTAGTTGTAATGAGGTAAAAATATTAAATATTTTATCTTTTTAGTACAAAGGAAAAAGTTTTACATCATTTTGTTACAGAAACATAAATGTATAATATTTTGAAACATACCAACCACAAACCATTTAATAACAACAAAATTAAGAACTACATTTACTGAAAATTATGTAACATTCTCGATAATAGAAAATAATTAAAATACCAAAATGTAAATCAAAGTCTACATCATAGTGTAAAGAAATGGAGTTTTTCACCCATGTTTAATTTAGTTAAATGAGAAAGGTATTACAGCTTTACTTTATCTTATTTTTATTTTTTTTTTACTTACAGCTTACTTTATCTTTAGAATTTAGCTATATTTCCCATTCGCATCAATATCGTGTCTTCACAAGAGCATTTCAGACAAATACTTCTGTAGTAAGTAATCCAAACTATCTAAAATAATCTATTCTAAATAATCAAAAATATACTGTTTGTTGGGGTGTGGCTTAAGGTAGTAATAGTTTAAAATGAATACTGGTTTCATTTTTAACTACATGAACTACAACTATACATTATCCATACACTAACTATTAGTTATCCAGACAGTGTTAAGTGACTATAATATTTAAGTGGCGCCATAAAATTTTCCACTAAAACATTTTATTTGGTGCTAAAATTATCTGCATAACCATTAATGTAAGCCATCAAACGTTTTAAAATGTTCATCTAAGGTTGCTTTGGTGTATATAAAACTTACTGGAAATTTTTTTCTAGGAATGAAATAAGTATTCTCAACAAAAAGTAATTTTCAAAGAAAATAATACTTTCCCTTGTGAAAATTAAAATTCCAATCAGATAAGGACTTGTTTAAGTTAAACAAAATTAAATTTATCAAAACATAAATTCTAAAACCAATACTGGTGCTTACACAAAATGTAATTCCAAATCTCAAACCATATTTCAAATTTTATAGTCATTTATTTACATCCGATGGTATCTCAACACCCACCCACATGAAAAATATACCAAATCACCCCCCAAAAAATCTGTTTTTGCAATAAAATGATTAGAATGATGTCATCGTTTTGGTAAATGGCCTTTCGTTTCCTTCCAGTGATATAAGCAAACGACGATAAAAACCGGAACATTTCTCGAATGAACCGGGAAAGTTCGAATGATAAAGTGTTCCCGTTTTTCTGTGGGAAACCCCCCAGAAAATAAATCGAGGTGTCATTTTTAAGGAGAAAACGTTCAAAGAGATGTATAGGATTCTCCGTGAAGTATTGTGGGCTTAAATGCACGTTTATAGCTCAAAAAGAGGGGGGATGTGGACACAATATCATCTTAAAGTGAATGGAAGGTGGACCTAATAGTATTAAAAAATAAAAATCATCAAAATGATAGATGAGATTTATGATGAATCTTTATATATTAGTTCCTGATTTCATTAAATTTAAAATTTGATGTGTATATATATATATTATTAGGTTTATACTTTAAGAACCATTGGTTTAAAAAAAATTCATTAATGTTTTGTGTGCATTATTATTGCTTTAAAAGTTCAATCCAATTCGATTCGGGATACAACGTTTTAAATATTTGGATTAATAAAGGTATTTTATAATACCGTGTATTCTAAAAAAAAACTTGGGGTGCTAAGCATATGTCCTGGTAAAGTGGTCAGCCTCACGCGGAACCCCCTGTGTTTTTGAATGCATTATTATTACTTCAAAATTTCAATCCAATTCGATTCGGGATGCAACGTTTTAAATATTTGGAGTACTAAATATATTTTGTAATACCGTGTACTCTTGGATACCGTGAAAATTTGGTATCGTTACTCTATAAAACTGGCAGCATCTTTTGCATTTTTGCTGCCTCTATCCAGTGCACTGTTCTCTATGGAATATCTCCATACAGCTAGAAAAAGAAAATCCTGGAAGCTGAACCTTAATTAGTAACGTTTTTTACAGTGTAGTGTTTAATAATTTCACTAAAATCAACCACGGGTTACGACGTGAAACGAGAGGATTTTAATGGATAATATAAGTATGGATATCTAAAAGACTTGGTTTTTTTTAACTAATAGTATGCCATTCCTAATATAAGATATTTAATAAAAACACTTTCTTGAAATGCGGCAGCCACCTTCAATATTTCCAATTAAGATGCCTGTATCAGAAGTAATTAGTGTGTGATGAATGCAATAATTGAGTTTCTCCTCATTATATTTATTGATTCTCGCGTCAAACAGAGTTCTGAGATGAATCTGAATCTTTGAATGTAATTAATAGATTAGGAAGTTTCTAGATTCGTCATCTCGGAGGGAAGTCTTTTGGGAACAACAGACATATGCATCGGGATATTTCTCGAAAAAGCGACATTCGAATTTGCTTTGATTTAATTACGGCTAAATAATTTAGGAAGTTTGAAAGGAGATGGTTTTGATGGTTTGGACTGATATTAAGTTATGTGACGTTAAGATTAAAGATAGATAAAATGTGTCGATTGGAGATATTGTTGTTTATATATAATTAAAGTTTGTGAATACATTATCTCAGATGAAGGTGTTTTGAAAACCTTAAGACTGCCTGTATGTAATATCTAATAGGCCTCAATAATCCGTTAAATAAACATATTTTCCATGCGCCATAATAGAGCTTTATCTCCTTCGACGTAAAATAAGGCTTTAGAGTGTATCTGACCGTTATACAGATTGCAAACGGCCAGTTTGCTAATATTTCTGAATGATAAGAAGGTGAAATGTAGTCACCTAACTGACATTGACATCTTATCCTCTTTCTTAATATTTTTAAAAACAGATAGAAGAAGTTATGGAAAATTATGAAATGCAGAGAAAGCTGTATATTATGGAAGCATCTACACACAAGCTACGGTATGAAATCATATTAAGAAATTTCTGTCATTACTTTTTGTAGCAGACAACTGCCAAATTGCTTTTCTATCTATTTTGCTATTTTTCATTATTCTATTTTTCAAATAAAATCCAAAATGAAAGTTTTCGGATTTCATTGTTAAATTCAAACTTTACAAAAAGTAAAAAATAAAAAATGCTCTCAAGATTCCTATTGTCTTTCTTACTATTCCAGAAATCCAATACTTTTCCGGTTAAAAATCAATTATACGAAATTTTGACTTCCCTAAAACGATAACCCAATACTTTGAGCGCGATAATCAGAAATGTTCGAATGTCGTTACCATAGCAACGCGACTCGTTACTTTTCTTCCGAATTTTAGAACTCGAAACTATTGAACTTTCTTTTACACTTAGAAAATTATTTCCAATTCGCCTTGACGTTTTACCCAGTTCTTGTTTACTATCTGTTGCTGTCTGCAGTTTCTCTTTTAGCACAGGAACACTTCAGTTTTATCTTTTGCACCGTCTTCTTTTAGCGATAAGAAAGTTTAAGAAACCGCTTACTGATCGCTCTCTACCTTACGTCAGCTTAGTACTTGAGTCTGATTTTTTGGTAAAATAATCTCTTTCGTTTTCAGTTTGCTAAACGTGATTATCTCAGTTTAGAAAACGTGGTATTTATTTACCAACGACAAATGCTGCCACTATTTCATTCTTAAAATGTTACTACAATAAATGTCTAGCATATAGTTTTGGGCAGACATAATTCCACAGATATCGAGAGGTAATCTGAAGATATCGAGTGCACATTTATGGTTACTTTTAGTCTAAGAATTAACACATTTTGTATTTATAATCAATTTGTCTGCAATTTCTCTTTTTAGCAATGAACACTTCATTATTTTCTTTTGCTGCGTACATCTTTCTTTGAGCGATAATTCACGTTTAAGAATAAGTGCTATCGCTTTCAACCTTACATTGGTTTAGAATTCAATATTTTGTCTGTGATTTTAGTACATCATTTTGATTTCATAAAATATTATATTTTCAGTTTAAAAACGGGGTACATTTTACTGAAGACCAAAATCATTTTTTAAAAACTTTTAGGTTAAAACCAAGCGTCCTCACTCAAGTAAATAGTTCTTTTCTTCTTTATAATTACTAAAATAAAAAATTTAATTTTTTTAATTTAATTGATTTGTGGGAGAATAAAGTAACCAAAAGGAAAAAATACTCCACTTTTGATTTACAGAATGAATCGAATGTAATGAAGAATAAAATTTTATATAAGTATAATATAATTTCTCTTAGCATTTCAAAAATAAGACTGCTTACATGCATTTTCTGATAACCATTTAAAAAAATAAATTCTTTTCGAATTTTTTTTTTTAGGACTGCAATTTGCGTAACATCCCATGCAATGTTTTCAATGCTCTAAATGCAATTTTTGGCAATTTTTGTTAAACTCTCAATGCAATATAACTTCATCACTCTTGAATACTTCATCACTTTTGAAAACTTCATCACTCTTGAAAAATTCATCACTCTTGAATCCTTCTTGAAGAGCTCTGTAAACAGCATATTTCGTTCATTTTGACACTTTTTTTATGTCATTTCATTTTGTTGTGTGCTTGACTTTTTGGCAGGAATATGTGAAGAATTTAGAAAGCTTTACTTTTAAGAAAAAGTTGAGGACTATATTCATCTTCTTGGGTCCCAAGATATACCTAAAAATGTATAATTTTTTTTGATGTTTAGGTTAAAAGCCAATTAATGAAAAAACAATTTCTACAAGTATTTGATGTGTCTCTTTCTAAACTTTCACAATTCTTTGCGTACACTGAACTTACATGAAAACATTGCCTTGGATATAAACCTCTCACATTTTAGTAGTAATTTAGTAGTAATTTTGCAGCAATTAACATTATTTTCATTTAAAAAAAATACGAAAACGTAATAGAAAGCTGCATAAATTGTCTCAAACTTTTGTTGCATACATTTTATAGCTTATGTGTTTGTGATTATATATGTGTCTAAAGTCCTGTGAATGTATATACCAGATTTCAGGAATTCAACTCAATAATATTTTTTTAAACATTAAATCCAAACTAGCAAGCTTAAAAAGACAATCATTAACTAACAAGATTCCTCATTTTATTTTTTCAATAAAAGCTTTCATTCTTCCAAGCGGCATGGAAATATAGATTTTTTTTAAAAATATTTTATCTTTTTGAAAATCATTTATGGAAAAAAAAATCAAGAGCAAAAAAACCTCCTTTAGGCCACAGAGCAAAGAGTGAATGATGGAAATAAAAAAAAATATTCTAGCTTGAGTATATTTGGAATGAAGAATGTCTACTTTTCTCCTGAAATTTTCCATAGCTAGATTGTTAACCAAACTAGTCAGTACAAAGTTTATTTTTCGAAGTTGCAGTAGAAAAGTCTCCTAATTTTTTTCATTCGCAAACAGAAAAAAAACCATTCGAAGTAGAAATTACTAAGAGATGTTTTCATAAGAACAGTAAAATTTGATTTTAAAAAATGTATATTTGAGTGGGGAAGGGAATCGAATGTTTAGTTTAAAAGGAGTTCAATTATTTTTTTTTAATTTCATGAAAAAAAATATCATTTTTTTAATGGATTTTAGCTAAATATGCTTTTTCAGACTTTGCATGATCCCAAAAAACACAAAGAGACATTTTTTACACCATCTAGACGGCTTTCCCTGCCAATTTTAACTCTTACATTACAACTAATCTGAGCTCCCTGTGGATTTTAATGTGGGCCTAGATTTAATTATTCCTGGGGAAAACAATCCAAACTAAAGGGATCTTATACTACCCAACTTCAGAATATTAGAATAATGAGAAAAACATGTTTCAAGTGCTTGAAATTTTGTATTTATTCAACGGAAAATAAAAGATTGACAAATTATTTTTGTCGCGCCACATTTGACATGATTTGTTGATTAATATAACCCGAAATTATTATCATGGTTTTAAAAAAAAAAGTTATAACGAATTGCACATAAAAATCAAAAAAATAGAATACATCAAATCATTTTCCACAAAATTAGAATAATGTTTGAACAAGTAACGTAAACTATTCAAACAAGTACCTGTGAGAATAATAAGAATTTAGACATATCGCCCTTAGCTTTAATTACTTTTCGCAGACAATTCGGCATACTTGAAACTAAATTTTTGCACTGTTCTCTGCTGATATTATCCCAAACAATTTTCACGATGTTTATAAGTTTATTTTTGTCCATTGGGGCCGATATTTTTTAGTTAAGTTTTTAGTTTTAGGTTTTTTCTTCATTAAACCCCAAATATTCTCTATGGGGTTCAAATCCGGTGAGTTGGCCGGCCAAGGAAGCACTTAGATTTCATTGTTCTTAAGCCAAGACATTGCAGTTTTCGAAGTGTGGCATGATGCATAATCTTGTTGGAAAATAAAGTAACCTTCAAATAGATCTTCAGACGCTGGAATCATATAATTATCAAAAACTGCCTTGTATGCTTCAAAATTGACAACACATTTCAGTATACATAGAGTTCCTAGTCCATGAGCACTTAAACAACCCCAAACCATTACTGAGGTACTGAACTTAACTGCACGTTTCAAGCAGTTTGCATAAAAATATTCTTGAGAAAAGCTCCAAACATGGTTACTATGGGGACCGACAAAAACGCAAAATATAGACTCATCACTAAAAAGTGCTTTATTCCACTCCTGGGTGCCCCAAGACAACCTCTCTCTGCACCTCATCAAACATCTCCTTTTTTTGTTTGGCAGTAAGGAACGGTTTCTTCTTCGGAATACGAGATCGAAAGCCAAATTCATGTATTCTTCGCCTTGTCGTGCTCACTGAGGCATCCACCCCCGATTCTTGCCACTTCTTGTTTAGGAAATCCACGGTCCTAAACCGATATTTCAGTAATCCTTCTCAGACATCTGTCCTGTCTCATCGAAGTTATTCTTTTGGAACCGCAGTTTTCACGATTATCTTTAAATTTCATGATTTTATAATAAAGTTGAAGAACTTTACTTACAGTTCCTTCAGAACAATTCACCTTTTTGGCTATCCTTTGCTGGGTAAGCCCCTCTTCACGTAATTTCAAAATTACATTCTTAGTAAGAAAAGTTACGTCTTTCTTTCGACCCATTTTAAAGCTCAACTAACTAAATCTTGTTTCCTTAGTAAGAAAAGCACTATCACTTCTTCATTCATCGTCATAATTTATGCTGAATTTCAACAACAACGTGGACCAATCACGTTAATTTATAAGTATTCTAATTTTTTGAATTAGTTTTTTTATTATTCTAATATTGTGATTTTGTTAAACAATTTCTTATAAATTATTAATTCATGTGTATGCCATTTTTGAACAATATGTTGTTGATTTGCATACTAAAAATATAAATGTTAATATTTTAGGAAGTATAAATTGCAGAATCTTATAGAAATCGGGTTGTTTACTTAGAAAATGTTCAAATATTCTGAATATTCTAATAATCTGAAGGAGGGTAGTATATGTCACTTAATCAATAATCATATGAAATGCGTGCCCTACGAGTTTCCCTTCCTATAAAAATATGCTGACTCAGCCGAGATTCGAAACCTAGACATTTTAATAATGAGGAAGGCAACTACCTCTGATCCACTGAGACTATCTTCCAATTTTCGAAAGCGAACTATTGTTTAATCAAGGAAAAATTATTTGAATATCAGGCAGGGACGCCTCATAAATTAGCAGTGCTTTTAAACTAGTTAAATAGAAAATTACTTCACCGTGTTTGTGGCATCACAGCCTTTAATTGGACGTGTGTTCAACATACCTATTACTACTAACTAAACGAGACTTCGCTCATTAGATAAAAATTTCCACCACTTCATTCGAGTGGGGCTTACAAATGTGTGTTCATGAGCTGTCATCACATAACCGCTTGTTATCGAGGCTTGCTACTCAATAAAATTTGGCCTTACACTCCGTACCGACCCAACATGTGTAAAAACGATAAGTAAAAAGGCAGACGGAAAAGAGCGGTCGGTCCGTCAGTTGGAAACTCTTGAAAGGTAATATTTACATACAAAATGATCTGAATACAATTTAACCAGAATACACTTTTCATTTTAATAAAATTGCGAAATTTTCTCAAATAATATTCAAATCTGTTAGACCTTAAACGTAATTAATGTTTTAAACAGGTTTTTCTGGATGGATTTACAAGTAATTTATGGAACTCTTTACATGCACGGAAGGATCTTCTCCATAGCATATTTCTATTTACCCAACTTAGATTGGCAAGGAGTTAACCATTTGCGCTCTTTGTGTTTAAAAGATAAATTATAGGGGTAAGTGGTGTACCTTGGACGTATGTGTACCTCGAACCTATGCTGATTCTTGCCCGATTTGCTTAGATATTGAAACGACACCACAAGCAGTTAAAGTATTTGCTACTAGGGGTCTCAGAAAAGTTCTATCTGTTTGTTTAAAAGGTCAATTTATTAAAGAGGTTTCAAAAAACTAAATTAACAGTTCACAAGTAAATATTTGTCAGATTCTTTAATGTATTTTTATACTCAACATGTAGCGTTTATTCAGAAGCGATGGTTATGCAATATAAAGCAAAGTTTTAGCTATAAAACTGTGTGCTTGAAATTAATTTAAGTCTAACCTTAACATGGTGATTAACTATTTTGTTTTTAATATCCAAGTGGTGTACCTCGAACCTAATACAAGTGGTGTACCTTGGACTGGTCCAAGGTACACTACTATAGGTCTTATGTGCTTCAGATTGTTGAAAACCCTTTTTAAAATTCAAGTAAATATTTTCTTTGAAAAATTAAGTATTTTGAGCTATTAATATGCAACCCTGATTTGTAAAATTATGTAGAATGCAATTTTGTAAGAATTTTTTATATGGTGTGATATATAATTTTTCTGTAGTTAATTATTTAGATTTATGGTAGGCCTATAAAATTTTAACCATATTGATATAATATGGAAAATAATTATTGCTTGCGCATCTAAAAAGATGTTTTTTATAATAAAAATCTAAGAAAAACATCCTTTTTACGTTCAGGCCTAGTTTTATAAACATAGGGGAAATATATTTGAGTTGTTTTTTCAAATTTTTGACAGAAAGATAGCTGAATGTTTTTCTATGGCATGAAATGATAGTTTAATTTTATGCTGCATTTTAACGGATACACCTGAGAAAGATCGCATTGCAGCTGAAAAATCCAAAACTGCACTAAAAAAACCTAAGGCAGTAAAACCCCTTACTAAGCCAAATGACCTAACATAACCAATTACTACAATCTTGGCTAGAAATAAGAGTATAGGTTGTAAAATGTATTTTTGAATTTTATGTGGCTAATAAATATTGGTTTTCGTACTGTAAATCGAGTCTCTCTACCTGTTAATAATTGGTCCAAGGTACACTACCGGTTGGACCAAGGTACACCGCCGGTGGTGTACCTTGGTCCTAATTACATTGTTCTCTATTTATTTTTTTATTAGTGGAAATAATTTAAATAACATGTCAAAATAAATATATGTTGTATATAACAACATAAAGTATTTAGTAAAAATATTTTTATTCACTTTTTGCAAGTAGTTAAGAAACTAAAAATTAAAAAGTCAAAATAGGTCCAAGGGAACCCACCTTCCCCTATTCAAATATATTTTTAAAGTTTAGTTTGTATGGGCCTATTTGAATACCAAATGACTACTTAATCACAAATAATAACACAGTAACATTATAATTGAAAATTCGTTACTAAATTATTTAAAGTATAAATATCATAACTAATACAATTTACTTGTCACATACTTTTTTTTTTTTGGGGGGGGGGGGGTTTAATTATTTATTCTAGCTGTATTTTTTTACTCAGTATAAATCCAAACATCAATATTTAACCATATCAATGTATTTTTTGCATAAACTAATTCCCATTATTTTACTTTAGGCCACTTTTTCGATGAAAAATTTTATGAACTAATGCATTTTAGCTGATTCTTTAATCAATTAATCAAGATATTAAAATATCTTTTTAATGGGTTTCTTTTTGAAAAATAGATTTGATTTCCTGAAAAATATTTTCTTCTTATTTTAATAGACTAATTAGGTAAATGGGAATGTTTTCCAATTTAAAGATTCTTTTCCACGAGTTTCTTAAAATTTAAGTTGCGTTTTTTGGGTAATTAAATTTCTTTTCATTATTGACCATTAGTTTTGAATGCACACATATAATCCTCATTTTGTTCAATCTAGCCTCATTTTGTTCAATCCTCATCTAGCAATGCTTTCACATTTTGAATAATTTACTGCCGAATACTTAGTTATTAAATCTGTATCAAAAATGTATATTTTATATTAAAATAAATATCGTTCTTTAGCTAGATTTCTAAACAGTTTATGATTAAATATTTGTAGTTGGACATAGATTTTAAGTTTGCTAGATAAATCATGCACATCTTTAAAAATAAAAAGTACAATTTTTATTATAGAGTCACCAGAAATGAACTAAAGTTGGAAAGTCTGAGGTTAAAACTGCATTTTAAATATACAATAATTAAAATTATTGATGACAAGTACATCTACAACTTGTAAATCTATATTTATAATTTATATATCTAATAGTCTCGAGTAACTTTGAAATAAGTTCATTAGCCTTTATTATCCGTTATTGTCATACCCACTGCTTTTAAAGTCAAATAAATTATATTTGTATTACTTTCAACAAAAATAGATTAGTGTAAAAAATATTTTAATCCCCATAAAAAAAACTATTTTTAGTTAAGAAAAGCTTTGAGAATAAATTTAAACTATATTGTAAAGAAAATAACTTTACAATTTTCCCTCCAGTTGAACGAAATCGAGTTAGTTTTAGTTTGAAGAAACTTTTTGAAAATAAATTGCAAAGTGGAATACGGAACTTTAAAAAAAAACTACGTTTACTTTTATAAAACAGTGCCTTGTAAATTGGTTTTTAAGTTTATAATCAAAAGTTCGAACACTGAAGAGTCTGACAGCTTATTACTCGACTATTTTTAGAATACTTTTGTTTATTGGAAGGTTTCAAACAGGCCTGCTCAGTTTTAAGAATTTCTCGTAAATTCAATAATACTCACTTCTTAGGAAATATTGAAGGGAAAAATGAAGAGAAGTCCGGAAGCAATTTACTTATAGTTAAAGTAGAAGTCTTTTCCAAGCAATTTTAAATTTTCAATACAATGAAATTTTCTTATTTAGAATAAGGAAGGAACACACTGAAGCTTTTTCGTTACTTTAGTAAATGTTTTTAACATTTATTATTTCAGGATGTTTTTTTTTTTATAAATATACTTTCATTAATGTTGATACAACTTGGTAGGTTGGATGGTAGACATACACTCTTAAAACAAACGAGCGATTTTAACTCAGTCTGCGCTAATTTGTCACTCCTTTCCAGTGTCGAAAATGTACTTCTCCTATAGGAGTGGATTTCACTCTTATGCTTTAAGAGTGTATATTTTCAGGCTTGTGTGCTTAGTCAGAGAACTGCTTATAAATCTTGGTCAAGTGATACAGACACCCACACACACATACGCGATAGATGCTGCCATCTATCGCGCGTTACCTCCACAATTTAGACATGTCCCTGAAGGCGATACAACTTAAGTCAGCTAACCTTAACTATTATCTTACGTACTGACATTTATGTATTTCACTGAATGTATGTAAAAATATACTTTTTATTCTGATTGTCAGACTATTTTCTTAATTTGCCCCTAAATGGGATGGCTTTCGACTAGCTTTGATCAGGTTAGGATAAGTCATGAATTATACTTAATACATCTACCATTCAAAACACAAACCTTTAAAGTCACTTCGGTTATCTGTATGGTACT
The DNA here is from genome assembly GCA_023701765.1 of Hylyphantes graminicola. Classification (NCBI taxonomy): domain Eukaryota; kingdom Metazoa; phylum Arthropoda; class Arachnida; order Araneae; family Linyphiidae; genus Hylyphantes; species Hylyphantes graminicola. The sequence continues at coordinate 36,870,434 of CM043121.1, forward strand.
TAGGGGTGAAAAATTACATTCCAATTTCCATTCTTAAATATATATTTAATTATTTTAGCTTGCACTGAAGCAATGAATTAGTTTTATTAAAAACCTATAAAAAAATTCAAAATAAAGATTAAAACCTAGAGTGTATACATGTATAACACAGATTGTTTACACAATTAAAAAACATTAATTATTATTAAAAATTATACTTTTTGAATAGATGAAAAAGTATGGTTTTCTAAAAAAAAATCATAACTTATAGCATCATAACTTATTTTTGAACCATTGTAATTGTTTACTGCCTTTTTTTTATAAACTATTTTCTGAATCATGAAATATTTTTGTAAAAGTGACGAATGGAAACTTCACAAATTTAAACAAAATATTTGTAGTACAATAACATTAGAGTAAAACATTCTTGATCAAATTTTGGATCACGCATTGAGCTTAAATTTCTGTTCTGCTCTTTTTAGGGAAAATATTCCCATCAATTAATTTAAGTCCATTCACCATAAGGAAATACACATCACGTTTGCTGTTTTATCACGTGATTCGAGTCCCATATTTGCCATTTGTGATTAGAGACGGCGCGACTCTCGGCTTTTTAAGGCACAAAGAAAAAGAGAAACGAATATGTAGTACGTTGGTTATAAGAATGTGACGTGAATTTGTTTGTGGTTTGTGTTTTTCATGGAGTAGAATAACCAGTGTTAGATTGTTCATTGAATTATTTATTTTATGTAACGCAAACAACAACAAAATAAAACGAATGAAATACATTTTCCTAAAAAGACTCCGTGCCAACCTAACTTGGGGAAAAACAAAGAGTAAAAAGCAGTGGGAAAAGAGCGATTGGTAAGTTAGTTGGAAACTCTTGTAAGGTAATATTTACATACAAAATGATCTGAATACAATTTAATCAAAATACACTTTTCATTCTGATAAAATTGTCAAATTTTCTCAAATAATATTTAAATATGTTATATCTTAAATGAAATTAATGTTTTAAACATGTTTTCTGGATGGATTCACAAATAATTTATGGAACTTTTTACATTCGCAGAATTATCTTCTCCATAGCATATTTCTATTTACCTAACTTAGGTTGGCAAGGAGTGTAAGTAAGTGATCAGAAATCAAATTTCCTCAAATGAACCTATTTTTATTTATGGATAATAAATACAAAAAGTTAGAAACACGATTTTAAATGAATGTATGAATGCTACGACAAAGAGGGATATTTTTTTTTATTTAGAAAACACATTTAATTTTTTTCATAACTTTAAGCAAAAAATTATTACCCTACCTTAAAAGAATATTGGTGGTGGAGTTTTATTTTTAAATTTTGAATAAGTGACGCCTCTCTTACTTGATATAGATTCACGAAATATACATATGCCAAAATAAAAATTGATGCTTTCACAAATAACAGAATGTCAAAATAGAATTTTCTCTACATGTCTTAAATATGTGAGAAAAATGTGTTCAATTTAGCATGAAAATAAAAAAAAAGTACTTCGAAAGACATACCAAAAGCTATGCATCAATTTGAGCTCGATACAACTTGAAGTGTTAACCCTTAGAAAAATGGGTTTCGATATTACAAAAAATAATAAATCTCTTAGCCATATTACATAACCTTTATCCTATAATATATATATTTATTTAAAACTGCCTTAAATAAAAATAATTAATACCTTTTGAATCAGAATTAAAATAATTTTCCTTAAGAAAAAATTATTTCGTGATATTTTTGTGTCTCCTACCTTTTTATCTAGAATAATTGATAATCATCATATCAGTTAAGATAATATTACATAAGTGAAAATGTTATGTATTTTTTTTTTACTTAGAGCAAGACACTTCGATACTTAATGCATTTATAAAATGACTGATCAAATTAGACAGAATATTTTCCGCCTTCGGGTATGATATTTAAAATATTCCGCAAGAGATTCTAGCACATTATAATGGGGGGAAAAATCACAAATAAAGTTAAACAAATTTCAAAATAGTAAAATGAGCATTTCATTATCTTTTTTTTTTGTATCAGCATTAAATTTCTTAATGAATTGGGGAATCGAGTACGAGATCAAAATTCTTTAATCCCATACTGCGTATTCAATTAATGTGTTTTGTGTCAAGTTCATTCTAAATGCATTGGAAAGTTTTTGAGATTCAATTCAATTAGCTTGAACATGGCATAGAGATACAGAAAATGTATAGATTTTTTCTTTTAACTATGAAGCTTTCGTGACAGATTATATGCATCGATCATTCGATAAAATTACAGTTTCAATTATAATTTTTTTGGTTCATAAAATCTAATTTTGTTATTAAACAATATTAAAACTACACTTTCAAAATGGAGTTAATTGACATTCAATATTTGCTTATTATATTACACATAACTATTTAAGTTCAAATTTATTGCACTTTACGGACGAAGACACATTCACTAAGACCAGTTTTTTGAAAACTACTAAACTTTACAACTCTTTAACGAACTAATTATTATTATGTGAACTGTTTCTTTTATCTGAAAAGCAACTTTTCTCCTCACAAGGCTCCAATAATATTTTTAGGAACAGCTTTTGAGGCCAATTTAGTAATGTACGTGTTTAAGTGAATGAGTGGCAACAGAAATACTGAATGAAAATAATTTTTGATATTGCCTCTATTAGTGGATCAATGTCATGTTAAAACAGAGCTCTAACTGGTTACATCACCTGAAACAAACCAATTCGTTTTAAAGCCCTCTTCTGAAAATGTCACCCAGTACATTCATCATTTGGTAAGGATCTCTGAAAGAGCAAGTTTTTGAAAAAGATGGTTGAAGTTGTCCCATCTCAAAAAGGTTAAAAATTACAAGTAATAATTACATTAATGATAATTATAATAATAATTAAAATAATGATGATAATAACAATGACATTAATGAAAATAATAACAATAATGATAATAACAAAATAATAACGATAATGATGATAATAATAATAAATAATAATAATGATAATAACCAAATAATACTGATGCTGATGATAACAAAAAATAATGATGATGATAACAAAAAAATAATAATAATAAAATAATAAACAATAATAATAATTAAAATAACAATAATAATAATTAAAATAACAATAATTAAAATAACAATAAATAATAATTAGCTAAATGTATTTAAAAACTACTTTATCAACAGGTCAAAAGGAACACTTCTATACTTCATCTTTCTTTCCATTTTCACAAACTACGCCTAGAAGAGAGAAAGTAAATTTCGCCGCTCACTGATCCTCCAAACCTTTTATTTTTCTTTCGGAATCGGGTGTGTGTAAACTGATGCCCGATTTGGAAGTGGGGGGAAGATTCCTATAAGCTAAGAGAAAGAAAAAAAATTCTGCGAGACGGGGGACTGTAGAAAAAAGAAAACACCATAAGATTTTGACAAATTCCAAATGGAACAGGTGCAAGCACTGTCACAACATTGCACTGTAGCACATGTTTCGGGAAGTAAACCGGATTCCGCGAAAGGGGATTTCTTCGGATTGTTTTTGTTTTTTGAGGGGGGTTGGGGGTGTTGTGCATGGTTTGGTGGTGGTTTTTAGTGTTAAGTTTAGTTTAAAATGGTGATAAATTCAAAATATTTATGTATGATGCTTTAAAATATGTATACGCTTTGATTTCAAGGATTTAATTTATGTATAATATATTTTTATTTTGAAGTGTGGATGAAAATTTATATTTAAAACATGTTTTTACATCGTGTGTATGAATGGAATGGAATGCAAATGCGCCCTCCAGAAGGGAAGGGCGTAGGCTATGTAGCCCATTACCCTGCTCGCCAGAAGGAACAGTCACAGGAGACACACAAAGAAAGGACGAAACAAACACATAAGACAAATAACAACATTTATTGACAAATACAAATATCCATGCCTGACCGGGATTCGAACCCGACCTCAGCAGTTCCAAAGGCCAGTACGCTAACCGTTCAGCCACCGAGGCGGCTGTGTGTATGAATACTTCATTCTTAAAATATGTATAACGTAATTAAATTTGATGTTTGTATAAATATTTATTCATATTTAATGTATGGGTGGCCTTAGCGATTGAAAATGTTAAGTGAATTGGCGATAGAAAATATTTGATGTTTGGTGATATGCTCTGCAGTAGCTTTGATGGTGGATTGGATTGAATGGATTTAAACATACCGAGGTTGAAATTTTTATCTCTTACTACACCTTTTTTTTCTACCCTTTCGCTGCGGTAACCATGCAAGTTTAAAAATATATTATTTCTCCCAAAACAATATCGAAAAAAACTATGTGCTTGAACTGTTTAAAGTATTATAATAGTAAAACTTGGAGACGCGTGGAAACAATGCACCCAATGTAAAAGATCGATCGGCACAAAATCATTGCATACTCTCTCCCAACACCACAATGTGTGTGTTGTGATATTGATGATGAATAAAATTATTGGTTTTATTCATAAATTACTGTTTTTATGTGATTTTCAAATGAAGAACGTTTTTCTGAGTGAACCGATCGCTCCAGAGTTGAGTGCTTTATACTAATAAAAAAAAGAAAGAAAAAGTCAATTTATAACGGTAGTTTTTATGAGTATACATAATATCATGGAATACTAAAACTAATAACTATAACTAATAAATATATTAATTCAGATTCTTAAATAATTCTATCATAAAAATAATTTTATTAAAAATTGTGTCTTGAAAACTCTTAGTGACATTTTTTCCCTTTTCCTCAATTTCGATACCTTCAGGCTTGACTAGCGTGCAAAAGAGTCTAATTATATTATAATAATTGCTGTAAACATAGTAATTAGATTATACTAATTAAAATAGCTTCTCTACACTATAAATTAGTTCTCTATAATAAGGTATTCAAGTGAATAATGTTTTTATTGGTTCATTTACATAAAAAAAAATATTCGAAAAGTAATTTCTATTTCACTCGTTAAACCTGGCTTTGTGTAACTTTTCTTCGCTTAAGAAGCAAATTTACACGACTTACATGATAATGTTAAAGCTTATTTTTAGAAAATAAGTGTATAATTTTATAAATCTTTTGTATCTTGTGTCCGAAGTTTCAATGAATAAATTAAAAAAATATTTGACAAATTTGCAAATAATAAAAAGTTGAAGATTTGTTTAAAAAATGTGCCTATAGCTTTGAAAAATTTGACCTTAGGAATGGGACAAATTTACATGGAAACACGCCCTAAGAAACGAGATAATGTATAGAAAAAATAATATAGTTTTATGGCAAAACAAAGATTTTATATTGTTGCCTGCATTCAGATGAATAAAAGAGTGTAAGAAATTTGAAAAATTTGCTTTAAAAAAAATTTATAAATTAAATTAGAAATTCCAAAAGTGAATAAAGCTGCCCTGGTCTCCCTTATATTAATTTATTACCAACCATTTCCTTATTATACCTTGTCTATCCAGAATGTGAGCTTCAAAAGCATTTTCCTACCCCATCCCTGTATGTGGTTTTCTTCGAAGCGGCATGAGCTACTTGTGTTTGAACTGTTCGTATTGTTAAGAGAACCGTATCGTACAATATCGTTCGTATTGTTACAGAACCTCAAACGTGTTAGGATTAAAAAAGCGATGCTTCCCCCGTTTCCTAGAAAACCAAGCGAGGGATAGGGGGAGAAATTGCTTTTGAGGCTCGCATTCTGGATAGACAAGGTATACTCCCTTATTACCAACTTCTATACATAACCACAAATATTATTAAACATTTAAAAAAAAAACTGAGAAATCAATAGTATTTAACACTGTATCTACTTTTATTCTTTGAACTTTTTTGTGTCTTACTTAATTCGCAGCAATTGTAAACAATCCACAGCCTAGCTCGGATAAGGACCATCAAAACATATGCCTTACGATATGAACTGTGTACATAAGAGCAAACATTCCGTTTCTACTTTGTTGCCTTCATTCGAAGCGCATCAAACTGCGAAAATATTTTCGATTGGGCGAGTCCTCCGGTTATAGACAACAACGTTTGCTTGCTGGAAGGGGCTAAAAACTAAATTTTCATTTCTACGAATCGCTTCATAGGTTTTTCCATTTCTCGATTGGGTGAACAACTTATATTTTTTTCAACTTTGTGAAAAGTGGGGAAAGTGAAGCGAAAATAGGGACGCCAGATTTGTCAACTTTAATATGAATCTCACTGTTGGGTATAATTGGTTTGTACCAGAAAATAAAATCGAAATTGTAGGAGGGAAAAAAGCACTCACATTTTTTTTTCTATCCAGATCAGGACCAAATGATGTAGAAGAAAGTGATATTTTCTTATTTTTTTTTAAAAAGAAATTTATGTCGGAGGATTTTTGTTACAAAACTCATGGATTTCATAATTTGCTGTCATTTGAAGGGTGTAGTTGCGAAACTCGCATTCTCCACAGAGTATAACTAAAATATAGGTTCCGGTACTTTCTTTGGTGACTTTTGACAATAAGTTTGACAAATTGTAAATTCAAATGGAGGAAGTAGCTAAGGTCTTTACTCTATGTCTGTTAGGTATTTAAAGTTTTCATGTTGTTGTTTCTAATGCCACTCGGTAGCCGAGCCAGGAGTAGAGAACTACCCGGTTTTTAAGGCGAAGTGGGGCGGCTTCTGTCTTTATTGAGCGCCACAAGGGAGGAAGTCCTACTTTCGCGCTTGTCAGCATGACACATTCGCTTTACGGGAAGGTCTCTTTCACACATCCCTTCTCATTCACATATCTTTAATTTTGCTCTAGATCAAAGGCCGATTACTTCGTGATCTTGGTACCCCCAGAGGTATTAATTTGGTAAGTTTTCATGTAAAATGCCCCTACAAAAAAAATTTAGAATTAGATGAAAGTTCAATTCAATTTGGATGTAATCTTTTCATCAACGGAGATTCAGTTTTATTCACCTGCTAATTCGATTCATTTGTGATTTTCTCCTCTCATCGAAAAACAATATATCTAAATGAGTGTTTCCGTTAAATTTTTCCATAATTGTGACTAATAGTTCATTCTTAATTATTTTAAACTGAAACTTTAACTTATTACTATTATTACTATAGTCAGTGACTTAAAGATTATGTTAGGTTTTGAATTATCGTCGCACTAGAGCTACACGAGGGCTATTGGCGACGGGCGTCGTATTTTAGAACCACAGTCAAGTGACGAGCCGACACCTGAATAGGTACCCAACGCAACCGTTAAGGGCGATATCGTACGCAGCGTTAGGACTTTGAAGGATAGTTAACGTGCACTCCCTTACATGAGGTATTATTCGTCGGACATTTTTGGCTGCACGGGCCGTTTATAGGTTGGCAGTTATTTTGGCGATGCCTGGACAAGAACCTGGGACCTTTCGCATGCTAGGCAAGTGCCCAACCGACTAAGCTCCCCAGCATACCAGTGACTTAAAGACGTACTTAAAAAGGATCTCGTAGTGGGATTGGTGTTATGACGACTGGGAAAGCGTAGACAGAGTTCGATATTGTGGAACAAATTCGTTAAGGAATGGCGGAGGTCTCAAACGGGAGGACATTGACGGAAATGGAATCGAGTGTAATTCCAGGGAAGGGTTGGATATTTGTGGATTATAAAATTGCTGTTTTGACAGTTTCTCTGAAAAATGCCTCTCGGTGATAGTTTTATTCCAAAAATATTTGTTTACAATTACCTTTACAGCATCTTCTTTAAAATATTTTTTTTGTTGATTTTCCGAAAAAAAATATATATGTTTGTAGAATGCTGTAGTGTAATCTTTCAATTTTTTTTTCTAATGGGGCTGCAATATTGGAGGTCAAGTCTTTGCAGATTCGGCATATTCCCCGGAACTGAGAGCCATTTTTATGGCACCATCTGGGCGGCTCTCGCTACCAATTTTGACACACAGATTACAATGAATCTGAGCTCGCTGTGGATGTTAAAGTATGCCGATATTTAATTTTGCCGAAAGAACCCAAGCCAAATGGGTTCTCCAGGGATCTTTTACATGCCACATAATCATATGACATGCGTGCCCAGGATTTTTCCATCCAGAAAATCCGACTACTCAGCCGGGGCTCGAATTCCCATGATCTTGGGCTTACTAGGAGGACATGTTAAACCTCTCAGTCACTAAGCCGATGTAACTTTTCAATAAAAATATGTATTGTAATCTTGTTTTTTAAAAATGCGAAATTCAGACCTAAGTATGTTGATGGCTTCACGCAAATGGCGCACTGAGGAAACTTCCCAATGGATTCATTTATTTTGTTTAACACACTTCATGTTTTTGAGTTAAATGTAAAGGTTCTAACTTTGAATTACAGTAAATGCTTTAGCTTAAAAATGCAGGTGACGAAGTCATTTCAGCTTTCTTCCTTCAATCGGGACTCCGGTTGGACCTTTTCAATCAAAGTTCGAGAATTAATTTGTTTTAATTCAGCATTTCTGTAACCACTCAGGAGGAAAATGCCCATTACTAATTTTTAAACTATTTATTCTACAATAAAACATTGACTTATTTTAATCAAATTAGAATAACGCCAATTTTTACTCTGTTAAAAAAAACTGTTGTTTTTACAGTAAAAAAACTGTCAACTTTTACGCCAGCAAAGCTGTTTTTTTTTTTTTTTTGTAGTTTAAAACTGTAATTTTTTTGCAGGAAAACAGTAATTTTTTACAGGAAAACTGTAATTTTAACAGGGAAAAACTGTTAATTTAACAGTTTCTCCCCAGCTAAAATAAAATACCCATTACTAGCCCTCGCGACCGAGTAATTACTTTGTCGCAGACGGTTCACTATTGGGCTCGCACGCAAGAGGTTCCTGGAAGAGGTATGGACACCGGGACCGGTTTTGATCCAGGAACCTGTTGTGTGCGAGCTCAATACTGAACATTCTGCAACAAAGTAATTACTCGGTCGCTAGGGCTAGTATTGGGTATTTGTGCTTAACGATGATCTCAACCACGTGACTCTTTGCACGTCTAATTTAACTGTTTCTCCCTGCTAAAATAACAGTTTCTACCTGTTAAAATTAGTTTTCCTGTTTAAAAAAATACAGTTTATCTGTGACAAAATTACGGTTTTAAACAGTAAAAAAACAGTTATTAACTGGCGTCAAAGTTGAAAGTTTTTAACTGTAAAAACAACAGGCTTTATTTACAGAGTACAGTGTATACATCAGCCAGTGTAATTGACTTCAGCCTAAGTATATGTATGCACAATAATGGAACATCTACTTAATCCAACTGAACATCTCCAATTATCCTCCGATTCCTGTCTTATGTTCCACGACCGCGTGTTTCCGCCAGGTCCATTGTCGGAGGAACCACTATCTCGCATCTATCGGACTTGATTCCGGGACCGCCAGACAACAAAAGATCCTTCCGTCCGATATAGCACGAATCCTCCATCGATCCATTCCAGATTTAGAAGAACCTTGCAAATTCGTCTGCCGGAAAAAAAGATATTCTTCTTCTTCAAGAATGTAACGGGTCCTTTTTATTACGGAGACTTTTGTCGAGGCGGATAATTCGATAATACGGAATACGCTTCTTGATTCGTTGGAGGCTTTTAAAAAAAAATGATTTTCATTTTGGATCGAGACATTTGCTTTTAGGAAATGTAGCCTGTAGGAAAAATTAGTTTTACTGAAGGGATTTTTAATGCAAAAATTTAAGAATACAACATTTAAGAGTACGAAACACTTCCTTATGAGAGTCAACAAAATTTTTTGTTACGATATAAGAGCGTATTTGCAGTTATTATAAAATAGATACAGATGGTTCTCTCTGTAAATTAAAAGAATCTTTATATGTATTAACATACGATCTTTATTTAAAAATCTAGCTAGCCTAAATATGGATAGCTTTATATTAATAAATCGATTTATTATATTAATAATCGATTTCGAACTTTGTGTGGACTAAATAGTCTTTTAAGGACTATATTTTAGATATTAAATACACTTTATTATAATTTCAAAGTTAAATTTTATTTTAAATATTTGAAAACTTTTTGCACATGACGTTAAATTAATTAACTAAACTCAAACTTACAACTAACCTTTATAAAACTTTCCTTAGAAAATCTAATGATAACAAATATAATTTTTACTTGTATTTGAAAGTTGAACAAGCACACAAGCTGGAATATATATGTACCTACCATACCAAAACATACTATTTTAAAAAAAGTAAATAATGTGTTAGTTCATAATCAATATAGTTTCATTAAATATCATTAATATATCAATTATGTTGGAAGTGGGTATGCTTAACATGATTTCGATCAATTAAAAATAACAGAGAGATCTGCATCTGTTCAATTATATGAATAAATATACACTTATTTGGTATAAAATAAAATTAAATAGCGAAATCTGAAAGCACTATTTATTCAAACCACATTTTGTGAATTTCTCATTCCAATTCTCTATTTACTTGAAGCAATTATCGCGCAAAATCAAACATTTGAATAAAGGAGACCAAAGGGATATTTTTTCCCCATTTTAACATTTAGCAATAAACAATAGAAACTTTTTAAAAAATACAAATAGAAATGCAAATTTAATCGTCATAGGAAGAACTAAATATTTTCTTGAATTGTTGATGTTTGTCCTAAGTCATTTCTTTTTTTCTGTAAGTGCATCTTGCTTTTATTTGTTATAAATAATTAACTTTCATGTGAAGACAATCTTACGTTTGTAAGTTAAATAACGTTAAGTGAGTTCCACAAAAAATTAATTGGCAAAACAATAAAACTTTGCTTTTGCAGTAATTGATGGTTTTATCAACACATTGATGGTATTGAGATTTAATACACTCGCGCATTAAGCTACATTGCTTATAAATTTGAAGAAAAAAAACTCCCATTGAGGACTTTTTGCATCCGAACAACAGCGATAAATGTCAGACACTTACTTAAACCTCTTTTTTAACAACCTTAATTTGCCTCTCAAATTTAACCTTGTACTCAAAAACTAGGTTAATATGTGCCACCTGCTAAAATGCAGTGTCTAAATGGCTTCGCCGGTCTTTTCCATTTCTGCCCATATGTCGACTGCCGAGCTTCTATTACAACAGAAAGAAAGATCTTATCAAAAATTCTGTTTAAGATTAACCGAATAAAACTTACTGTACACATGTTCTACAGATGACAAATTTGGGTGTTACCACAAATTGAAAGTGAAACCATGTGCTGTGTAAACCGGGGATAGTGCCGCCATCTACATTCGATTATATAAGGCATTTTTACACCCCTAAAATATCGGAAATTTAATTTAGATCACAACACAATGATGCCTAAATCGTCCAATTTTTGGGACTGCCTGGTGCCCATGCGTGAAGTAAACTGATAGTAAAATTTTATTCAACATAAAGTTTTTGGCTCAAAACTCAGAATAGAATTATCTATATGATAAATTGCTTAAACGTCGATACTGTTAAAATTTTAGGATTATTGAACTTGCAAATGCTGATCATTCATTTTATTTTATACTTTCAAACTGATGTACTATCATACATGATTTTTAATTTTATTACTATAATTAAATAATTAGTTATTGAAAATAGAAAGAGCCTAATTTCCCTATATATCCTAACTAACTTAATCATAGCTTTAACCTCTTGCTACCTGGCGTCTCCATTTGGGGAAATTTTTTAAAACCTCAACACAAACAATTAACACGTTAATTAGTTCCAAAATTTGACCTTGTCCCTGGTTCGATAGAAGAAGATCCAAATATCAGTTTTTAGCCCAGGTAGCAGTCATTTATTTCTATTAAAATGAAGTTGAACGAGGGTCATTACGATATTACAGTTCTTAAAAAAATATTTTCAACTTTTATTTTCAAACTTTTCAAAAAGTTCTTTTAGTAGTTAATTTAAAGCGCATTTTGCATTAAAACAAGGGGATATGGCCTTTTTTGCATTTATATAAAAAAAAATGTTTATTTTTAGAGTTTAAGGCGCGTCTCTTAGTAAAATTAAACATATTTTTTTAAAAATTTCTTTGAAATACTTTGACATACTTTTACATTTTTTTTTAAAAAAATTACATAGCAATACATATGGCAATTCTCGCATTTTCCCAAATTGGCATAGTTGCACTTTCTTTTCATGTGAGAGTTAGGCAATTAGGACACAATATCATTTAATGGTATATTAAAAAAGAATTGCTATGTTTAAAGGCATAGAAATAATGAAAGCAATATACGGTAATTTATACCAGATTCGACCAACAGATAACTGAACACGGAATTCATAAAATCTATTGTATTATCTGGTCAATTAACTCCTGATAAGAAGCTTTTTTACTTTATAATTCCAGATACCACACTTCCAATGGCGCTTGTTATGAAAGAATGAAAAACAATTTTAAAAATTCGTTCTTCTTAAACTCGTACCATAACTCTGCGAGTCCTTTCACTTTTAACGATTTAATCAAAAAATAAAAAGCTAAACTTATTAATTATAATGCATAGATTAAGAACACTCTAGATCTGAATCCCTGATTGGATTAGCATTGGAGAATTTCTATATTGAAATTGACATAGAAACTAGCGCCCCTATAGTTACTTTGGGAACTACTGTGGTTTCGCGGCTGCTTTTTTTTAGCCTTCTTTAGGAGCTTTAACGCAGTCTATTACGCATCGTAATTTAAAACCCAGGTCAAGTGACGAAAAGAAACTATTTTTGGCGACAGCGGGACCATGCGTTTTTTTATAATCATATTTTTGTAATAAAAATGGTTGAAGTTTTACTTAAATTTATCTCTTGATTTAATTTAAGGAATGAAATAATATTTCAATTTATTAGACAGTATCTACTTTTTGACTGTGTTAAAGCTCGGGAAGAACAGGCAGTAGGAAGCAAATTGTACTTAGTTTATTTATTTTTAATGAAGTCACTTTTCGAACGACAGTTTTATTAAGCAAGTTTCATATGCATTAAATGTAGTGCTAGAATATAAATAAAAATTATGCAAGACATTTGTTAATAAATAATTCGCGAAATTATTTTTTACAACATTGATTGCAGCAAATTGAATACAAGAATAAAATTCAAAAGCATAAATATCAGCATATTTCTTTTTTATTACAATCATTTTTACAATATTATTTTTTATTCTTATCAAACAATCTTTAAATATGTACATTATAAAGAAACAACACATAACTTTAAATATTTTATTAAAAATGACAAGAAAAACTGCAGTTATTTAGCACAATTATTATTTAAATTTTGCTAGATAATAAAAACATAAGATTGTGTATCAGTGTTTATTTAAAACGCCGCCATGTATCTTATGTATGCGATTTATGCCGGTAAATTTATCAGTTTCTGTGAAGAGGTTGCAATATCCTATAAGTATGAAGCACAGAGCTTTTCTTCATGTAGAATTAATTCTTATCATTTCTTTAACCAATTCTAAATGATAAAATAAAAACGAATAAATAGATATTCTTTACTTAATAAAATTATTGTTGAAAGCCAGAAACAAGTGGGACTTTTTTTTGTAAAATTTATTGCAAATTAATCAACAAGATCTTTTAAAGATTTATAACTTTAGGAACAATAGCAAAACTTTTATATAAGTTAAGAAATAAACTGAATTATCTTTTAGAATCGACGACATTCGATTTTTATAAAAAAAAAAAAACGAGAAAATTTTGCTATAGTTCGGAACAGTCATTTAAAAAAAACCAAAAATAATAAGAATTTGCAATATTATTTACATGTAATGCACTTACTGTCGTTTATTCTCAAGATTGCTGAAATTTCTTCGAAATACACTATTTAAATAAAAATTAACAAAAAATAATTGCAGACTACGAAAAATAAACAAATTTGAACATTATTCTATTTCTAAAATGCATTTAGCAACTTTATCGTCAATCGTCATAGTAACCGAAATTTACTCTCTGTTGCCAGACTTCGATTTTAATAAATTCGAAAGTTTTATGATGTGATATCCCGAATATACCTAGCAACAAATAAATGATTAGCTTTATATTAATTCATTCCTGAGTATTAGGTAGCCTTAAAATCGAAAATTTCAATTATCAGTTTAAAACTGACCTAATATTATGGTACATTCCGAAGAAACAATTGCGCTGCAATCGGAAAGTACAATTATGCCAATCAACAAATCAACCATTAATAGTTTATTAGTTCCTCAAGTAACTTTAGGTGCGTAGGCATCAGATTGACTTACTGGTCTAGAGTGTTCTTTGTCTATGTTATAATGATCAAAGATATGAGTCTCTATTTTGGTAACAATAGTAGTAAAAAAAATATTTGCCCAAGTGTCAAACGATTTTGTATTTTAAGGAACGACATTCCGATAAATGTGACATCTAAATTTTTTCTTAAAATATTTATTTTTAAAAAAAATTGACAATAAACCTTAATACATGTTCTTTATGATTAGTATAAATACGTTTTTCTTTAAAATATTATTTTTGCATATTTAAGAAAAATAAACAGTCATGAAAATATTGATTTTGGGTGTCAATAAAACTTCTGTTTGCCCTCATTGCAGTAATTTACTTAACAATAGAAAAATTAGACAAATATTCACCTTTGATGAAAACTTTTAGCACATTTTTCTATTTTTAAAAGTGTTTTTTTGAAGAATACCAAAGCTGGATGTAGCTTGTCGAAGGTGCGCAACCTTCCCCTACCTAAAAGTTCCAACTTTGAATAATCAACAGCTTTAGTCGAAATTACAGTTCCTATTAAATAGTAGTTAACTGTCAATTAATAGGAACTCATTAGGCTAAAACTTAAGAATAGACTATGGGCTTGGTGTAGCTCTGTCCTACTTAAAATTGTAGGAATCTAGAATCATAATTAAAAACAACAATTATTATGACAGCAAATAGCAATCCAAAAATAGACATTGGTAAAAAATTGACAAAAATAACACTCTATACTCTAAAAGGTTATATAATCCTCCTTTTTGACAGATGAATCAAATTTTTATTGGTCCTAGTTTATTTCTTATCCTTGGCGTATCTCGTTCTTCTACAATCTACAGCCAAAAAAAGAATTATGCGTTGTTTGCTATTGAGTTACCACCGAAAATGCAAATTTCATCTAAATGAACAATTTGCTTTAAAATTCTATGTTATTTTCTTCATAAATATTCTCATGTATCAGGTGAAAAATTGAAGATATTTTCTGAACATTAATACAAGTTTAGCTCAGAAGAAATATAACGAAATTCGTTTATCGACCCCCTGCTTTTCGGAAACGACTAAAAGAAACCAAACCAAAATTAGCGTCACAAAAAAAATCAATAAAATATTGATTTGATACTGAACCTTGACTGTGTGAAGCAAAGCAAGAAAAGAAATTCGTAAAATTAAAAAAGTATATGCATTAAATGATATAAATGTTTAAAAAGGTATTTTTAAAGCAACAAAAATAAATATTTTTGGCATTAAGCCTCCTTTTTCGAATAAAAAACACTACAACTTTCATTGACTACCGTTCGTTACGTCATTGCGTGTCAGACACTGCAGTGTTGTACTAATTTGTTATTTCCAAAAATTTAACTATTTAAATATAATAAACTGTACATTTCTTGAATAATAATCAATCGTATCACAAAACAATGTAAGTATTTCAACTCATACGTTTGAAATGCAATTATATGGCCAGATCGGTGATTGTGGCATTTATTGATCCGGTCTCCGACGTGATTTCAATATTGGGCTTGTGATTAATTTAGTAGCTTGCATTTTGCCTTATATTTTTTTAATTTTATAAACCATTGATCATTATATTACGATTTCGATTGTTAGTTCAAGTACTTTTGTAGCCAGATCGTGGAAATATGTATGCTCATTTATTATTACTGATGTCTTCACAGAATGACCTTTGATACCTTTCGAAATCATGACGTTTCCTTAAAAACATTAGATTATTATCTAATTTGAAAAATAATAGACTAAGTTCATTTATTTGCATAAATATTACTGAAAAAATCTTGCATTAAGTATAAGATGTTTTGGAAAACCTTGTAATAATAATATAGATCTGTGAAAACCGAAACTAACTATAAACATTTACATTTAGCCTTTAATACAATTTTTATTGTTGGTAAATTTTATTTCCTTTGGTAATACTTTTTCTAGTTTTTGGTTAGTCTTTCTCAAATTTAATTTCATATTTAAATTTTATTTTTAAATCATGACGGACAAGATGGCCTCATTCGAATCTCAATACACAATTCATATTAGTTACTTTTATTTTCTTAAATTTTAATTGATTATCAAATATTTAAAGTCTGCTCTTTTTACACAAATAGTCGAATTCCTACAAAATCATATTATTTTAGAATTATATTTGAGTTTTTAGGATAAATATTTATTTAAACAAATCAATGTATACTATTTTTAAAAAAATGGCAAATCAATAATACCAGATCATTTAAGAGTTCATTAATACCATAAACTAAGAATTTTCCAACGTAGGTACTTATACAATATTTTATCTAGGTTTTTGTTAAGCCTCTACCATAACTATAACTCATACAGACCTATAGAGTCTCCAAGAAATTTCTGTACAATCTCCTTATTTTTGGTCTTCACAGATCTAATACCCGGTACCTCTCAGCTTTTCCAACTGTGGCTTTTTACCATTGGTGATCAGCTGCCACCAGACCAAGTTCTGATTGAATGATTCTAATGAGATACTGTCCTTTGTGTAAAAACAACTTTTATTTAAAAAAATGTGGACCAAGTTTGCTGACAGCTTAGTTCCAAAATACATTGCTTTGATTAAAAATATGGTACATTATAAAAAGCAATCCTGTTGTTCATTATCTTTTGGATAACTTGTGTGCTCAGAGTTTTGATGCCATTTTGCGGAAAGCCATAAATTTTAATCATTAAACATCAAATGGTAAACACCATTTGGTGCCAAAATTTTTAGATATCGATAACTTGTTGCTGATTTTTGACGCCAAAATATCTGTAAATTAGCTTTGCCGGCTCTTAAAAAATGCATAAAAAATAAAATTGGTATTTCTGTAGCTGTGTGGTGTTAAATCGTAACTGCCAAAAATGTCTTTGTTAATTGGGCTGCAGTTAATGTTGTGATGTTTGGTACAGGTCAGCACCAGAGGCAGCAGCGGGGGCGCCCCCAGCAGAGGGCCAGGAGGGGGCAGCTGGAGAGGGGGAAGCCCCCAAACCCCCCAACCCACAGCACCAGGCAGCCTCCAGAAGGATACAGCAGACACAGGCACAAGTCAATGAGGTACGTCATTTGACACGAGTTTGTTTAGCGTTGGATCAGCTTTACTGTACGGTAACCATTTGCACAGTTTTTCGGATGACGGTGGATTCGAATTCCTTGACTTCGCAACGATGACGTTTTCCAGCAACCCTATCTCACCGTTATTTGTTCATTTCGGTTAGGTTTCTGTTCTGGAAAGTCGCCAGAAAACTGACTTTTTGCGCGATTTCGGAAAGTTCGCCAATGGTTATCGTACAGTAAATTTCTACCTTGCATTATATATCAAAAAAGACTATTAGGAAATTATATGTCCAAAACTTATCTTTAACCCCTTCTTTCTCGCTTCCATGAAAATATGGGGATGAGGTTTCGCGTAGAGTGTTCCGGACCTTTTTCTGGAAAATAATCTAATCTTTAAGTAGAAGCAATAGTAACTGTTTTTAAAGCATCATATGCATTATAGTTTTTTTTTAACTATTTAATTTTTCAAAACTTATTTTTTTTTTGGATTTAAAAGAAATACAAGTAAACTTTGATTAACATGGAACATGTAAATGACATTCTATTTAGCTCTGAACTAATATTAAATAAAAATTGTGCTCAAGATAAACTCAAAATTCTGTAAGATATGTTTTTTTCTCAATAATTTAAGGGAAAATGTGCAAAAATCATAAACTTAAACATTTTTAAAAAGTGGAAATAAATTACAAAATTTCCACCTTCCATTTAATTTTCTTCTCTTGAAAATATATTGTCTTGTAATGTTAATTTTTTTTTAAAGAACATATCCTCACTTATTGCGTTTCACTTTTTCCCCTGACAGTTAACACGTAACTTGTAAAATGTTTTGACAGTTCTCTTTAATTTTGCATTAAGGAGTTTGGATTGTACTAATAGTAAAATCCAGGGATTGGAAAATTACTTTTAAAAATTAACTGTTGCAGTTATAATTTAAAAGTTATAAGAAAAATTGAAATTTAATCATCTTACTATTTTTTAAAGATAACCAAGATTGCAAAAAATAGTTACAATCATGAAAAAAGCTAATAATGACAGTTTAATGTTGTTAAATATTAAATAGTTAAGTTTACAACGAACACCGAACTACAGAAAAAGATCGGTGAAGAGACAAATGAGAAGTAACAAAAAGTAAAAAAATAATTCTTACCATTAAAGTAATTCAGTTAGTTACTTTCTGAAAAATCTAACTGTGTTACTCGGTTACTAAAAAAAGTAACTGTTATAAGAAACTGCATTAAAAGTAAAGTGTTACTCCAATCCCTGGTAAAACCCTTCAAGTAAAAATAAAATAAATATCAAATAATTGTACGTAAAATATTAAAATACTGTTGTTTTTGTTTAAAGGTTGTAGATATTATGCGAACCAATGTGGAGAAGGTTCTAGAAAGAGATCAGAAACTATCAGAATTGGATGACAGAGCTGGTAAGTTTGTTCTCCATAACTGCATTTACTAACTTGAACTGCTTTTCTAGTTAGTTTAATGACTTTTGTTAAGTAGTACTAATATTTCCATACATTTATAATTGTGCTCCATAAAATTCCCATATTTATTGGGCTAAGAGAGCCTTCAATATTTTAATCGAAGAATACCTCCATTCCAAATTCAGGGTTTGTTAAGTATTGATGTACCTGCTTCATAAGCCTTGAAGTCAGCAGATTTTCAGTATGTGGAAAAGCTTCAGCATGGCGTGTCATATGAATGATTATGAAGCATGTAAAATATTCCACGTTTGGCACTAGGGCTCTCTCGTCATACTTTAACAGGGAGTTCAGATTCTTTGTAATCTGATAAACAAAATTGTTATCGAGAGCCGACTATATGATGCCACAAAAGTGGCTTGAAGTTCTAGGGAATATGCGAAGTCAGCCAAAGGCTTTGAAAAAATAATTTTGAAAAAATAACTTGTTTTATTGTAGATGAATTGGCTGTCTGCTGTTAAAAGGAATTTTTTTACATAGTAATTTACTCCTATAAAACTTTTTCAGGTTTTATAACAAGTTTGACTATAATTTTAATTATGTATTTTAGAATTTTTTTTTTATTTTGAGTAGGAGTAAAGAAATATTAACTATATAAAAGCACAAAACAAATATAATGCTGAGCTGCATGTATTTTCCCATTGAATCTTTATACTTGTTGCTAAATTTATCAATTTGCATTCACTGGTATTTATGTTTTTAATTTGTTCAGAAGTTTAGTAGTTAACTTTAATAAACTTTGTCATTCTTTACAAATTATATGCAAAGATAAGGCAGATTTTATTTCATGTTTATACAGCTTTAAAAAGTTGTATGCAGATTATAAAAAAACATTAAAAAAATATTCTTTAAAAATCAAAGCTCATAGTTTCAAATTTTAATTTAAAATATAGTATTTGTAAATATGCAATGAAATGACCCAATTTGTAAACTATAGCATTTTTTTTACAGAGGCCCTACAGCAAGGTGCTTCACAATTTGAACAACAAGCTGGAAAACTGAAGAGGAAATTTTGGTGGAAAAATTGCAAAGTAAATTTTTTATTATGTGGTTTTTTATGCAATCTTAACACAATATTAATTTATTTAGTTTAATTATAAATATTAGTTTATAGAAACTAAAAACTACAGTGGTGGCTAAAAGTGTGGGCACTTTTTTTTTTAAAGTTTCATGTAACTTTGTGTGCTTGTAAAATATATTAATTTTCACTTAAATACAAACATTTATTAAATTGAAGGTAATTTAATGTAGGATTTAGTAATTAATATTGCCAAAAGTGAAAATTAATATATTCTACAAGCACACAATGTTGAAAAACATGAAACTTTCAAAAAGTGTCCACACTTTTGGCCACCACTGTATGTAATGTAGTCATGCAAAATATTAGTTCCTTTTCAGTTCGTATAAAAAAAATTTGGTTGCAAAGTTCGTTATTAAATTTTCATTATGTTATTGTTATAACTAAATTTCATGTTATTATTTTCAGATGATTATAATAATGGTAGTTATTGGAGTAGTAATCGTCGGTGTTATTGGAGGTAAGTTCTTACAAATGTTTGAGTTCTTGTGTTTTTTATTACCTCACAAATTTAGGATTAGTGCTTTCTAAAAACTTAACAACTTCTTTATTTATCAAATTGTATTATTAATTTTGAACATAGCTAGTTGACATGTGAACTGCTAGAATAATGGCCTAAACTGTCATTGCTTTTAAACAATTTTGGATGGTTGTGATTGAAAATGTTCAGTAATAGATTTTAATGAAAGAATATAGAATAACATATGTTTGAAAATTTATTTTATTATGGTTTGTGAAATTTGTCTCATGTGTATTATCAATAAGATCTCCCTTAATTTTGTTGTTAATAAATATTTTGTCGATAAAGTTCTATGCTATACTTTAGTTTTTAGCAAAACTTATGAAGTAAATATTCAGTAACTGACCTATTGTCCGTCTGGAAGAATGAATAGCTTTTAAATGCTAATTTAACAAAAAAACATTTTTAAAAATATTGCCAAAAAACTTTCGTTTTTGTCACACAAAAAGTGTCCTTTTTCTGATAATAACATTTTAAAATTATTCTAACTACTATTTCTCTGTTATTTATGGGTTTATAACTTTACAAAAGTGCAAAAACGTTAATATATAAGTCTTATATTTGTGGTTTGGAAATATATGCAAAAAATAGACAATATGCCCTTAAGCTATTTGTAAATTATGAATTGAAGAAGAAAGACACCTAAAAAGTTTCCAAAGAATCAGTTATGTCTTTGATAAGCCCATTTAAAAGTTAGACTCGTCCACTCTGGAATTTCACGATTAAAATAATCTAGTTCTCTAGCAACATGAATTTGAAGCACTATAACTTTTGGAGTTTAAAGGCTTAAAACCACTACATTTTATGATTCTCGATTGTTGATCCTTCATTAATGCATGATTAAATTGTTTAAATTTATGTTTTGGTTCTTCATGTTTGTTCAATAAACTGTAACTTAAAATAACCTCTTTTAGTCATCATACTGCTGTTTGTCCAATATCTAAATACGTTTTTAGCGTTAGTATTTGCTTAAAAACTGCGTATAGTAGTTGTAAATTATATATTTTATTTTCAGCCTATTTCTACATGTGATGCCCACAAACCTTTTATTTTTTTGCTGTCTCTCGTGGTTTCACCTTTACAAAATTTGTAAATTATCTACAATGGGACTTTGAACTAGACAAGTAGGTACGTTTATTGTATAACTTTTAACTTTAAATTGCAATGAAACTAAAAAACAAAGTATTTTATTGATTTTTTTGTTTTAGAAGTATTTTTTTTAATGGTTAGCTTAATAATTTATAAAACCTTGAAAACCATGTTCAGTACTTGTATTATATTCATTCGTGTGATATTTTCATTTTCATACTTTCTTGATTTCGTAGCAATTTATTAATAACAAACCAATGTGCTTATTTGTCTATAGTTAAGACTCTATATATCTACAACTCTGTATCGTATGACTCTGTATATCTACCGCACAGTTTGTATTTATTTCTAAAATTTTGTTCTAAATTGCTTTCATATTTCATTTAAAATGTTAAATACAACTGTCAAAAACAACTTCCTACTCAAATTTAAGATGCATTCCATTCACATCACGCATTCCATATTGTTTTAATTGTTGCCGGTTTAGAAGAACAAAATCTCTCCAGAACCTAAAAAGTATGATAGGTGATCCGTAAACAGCTTGGATCTTCTGTTTCAAAAAAGCCTAGATGAAAAGCATGATGTTACACAGAGCCTTTTTTTTTCCATTTTGTAAGTGTGCTGCCAATGAAAGACATATTTTGCCCAGATTAAATGAACATGTATTCTGTTTAGTTTGACAGTGTATACACGTGGAGTCTTTTTTAATTTCAGTATAAACTGTAGGTGGTCATTTGAAATCAATTTGTTTGCCTTGTTAATGTCTGTTTACTTAGTAACCTTGTTAATGTCAGTAGTAACTTAGGTATTATGTAATTTGTTTACTTGGGCAAGGTGGTAGATAGTTTTTAAGTCTGTATGACAATAAAATGTTTTCAGGGTTCATACACCTTCTGAAAAACTTCTGAATTTCATTTTTTCTCTCCTAAGGGCCCTTATAACTTCTGAAATTTGTGTTTCATCTCCCGATATTTTTTACCATCTCCTGAAAAAATTGACATGAATCGTTGTTCTTCTATCCACGAACGTTTTTCTTCCATACTTTATTCAGAATAAGTCTACTATACATGCACAGTTGTAAAACAGAGTCGGATAATGTAGTATACTTGTTTACTTAACTTGGAATGTGCCCTCTAGCATTTCTGCATTGTAAAACCTTAAATGTATTTGGATTTTAAATAATTCTCTCAAAAGATATCTCATTACATAAGTTGCTGTAAAACAATTACGAATTTACTGTTTCATAAACCTGGAAAAGTCGATAAATTTCTAGTGGCATTTGTTATTAGCAAGAGTGTATACTTTGAAAAGTTACTTGCACTTATTCATTCCAATTTTAATTGGGATAATGTGTTCATTTTATACAAAAAATATTTTTGTTTGTATCAATGATATAATCTGAATTTTTCTTTTTACAGCTTACTTTTATTCAAAGTACAGTAGTTAGATCCAAGACATTGTAGCCTACCTTTTCCCCCCTTGCAAAGCTTGCACATGTGCTCAAGGCTTCCCAAATCTTCAGTATCTGCATGAAATTGGTGTTATACAAAGCAGTTTTCTCTGAAACACTTAGAAAGTTGACAGTTTTTTCAGAATTGCTGGAAAATATACTTTAAAAAAAACTATTGAAATATACGCAATTCCATTTTTTTGGCAGACAAAGTGGTCAGACACGCTTTATTTATATTGATCATGATTTCTTTAAAATAGCAAACATGTAATCTGAAATTGACATAAAAAACTTAAACAGCAGTTCATGTGCATAGCTTATGTCATAATTTTTAAGTTTAAATTAAATTGTATTATTTATTATTATTATTTTACACTATAGTATTCATTGGAATGAATGTGAAAATCTTACAATTTAGATTACCTAATCATATTGATAGTAAAAAAAAAGTTTTGAAATTATGACATTTTAATGGCAGAGCAGAAAATCGAAATTTTTGTTGATTTTGGTGCATTTAAATTGACAGACATCTTGTGTGCCAAAATATTGGAAAACAAGCGTAAACACGAGAGGTCGCATTTTGTCGCGTTGTACTAGAGTTTAACCACTTTGCTCTTCTTTAGACGTAGTCTGATAGCGAATGCTTCATTTTCACTTACTAATAAAGTCATCATTGCTACTGTGTTTCTTCACTACATTTTGAAAGAATACTGTAGTACCTTCACCGGAACTCTGAGAAACTTAACTAAAGAGTGTGTGTGGAGATAAGGAGAAAAAAAAGAACTTTTAGACTGCATTAGTTCTCTGACCCCAATTAACTGTATTGTATGTGTATGTACAGGGAATCGAGTACCTTATGTATGTGCCTGTATCTTCTCTTCAGACGTTTTGAGATTGTGTTTAAGTCATTTAATCATTGCATGTCACGTATGACTGAAAGCTTGCACAGTTATGCCAGTGTTTCTTGGGACTGATGGTGTTCAGTTTATAACTCTCTGTGTTAGTGTTCAGTTTGGTTGTCTGTGCTTAAGTTTTTACAGAATGTCTGCACCCTGGACCTAAACAAAATATTATAGGGTAGACTGACCAGTGAGTGAACAGGCCCCAGTGCATGAACATTTGATAAATATAATTAAAAAGTAAGGATTGAAAATCATCCCACTAGATGGATTGGCAACTCTGACTTCCTCCCATGTAGTAGGAAGCTATCTGACATATGTCCTGGTCATTATATACTGGTGTTTGTTGATGTATGGTTGTCCTGGTATGTCCATATATGGTTGTCCTGGTCATTATATCCTGGTGTTCATTCACTGGTGAACGCAGCGCCTTAAACGTTTATTCACTGGTTAGTCAACCCTACACTCTTAATTCAATCAGTGATCAAAAAGATTACTGTTGGAGCGAACTGTAATGTATTTCCTAGTAAAGAGCGATAAATAGTTAAATATAGCAACTAATTCTTTGGAGATTGAAAAGTAGTTTGGTTGTGTGTAGCAGCTGGTTTATCGCTGTGTA
Organism: Hylyphantes graminicola; assembly: GCA_023701765.1. NCBI lineage: Eukaryota > Metazoa > Arthropoda > Arachnida > Araneae > Linyphiidae > Hylyphantes > Hylyphantes graminicola. The sequence continues at coordinate 36,894,833 of CM043121.1, forward strand.
AGAGGCATGTTTGTACCAGACCTAATCCTACTTTCAGTTGGGAAAAGTAAACTGTAATAAGGGGGAAATCCGACATCAAAAAGATGGCTTTCTATATTAATAAAGATGGCAAGACTTCAGAAGGTTGCAAAGAAATAGGATTTGGAAAAGCTTGAAAGTAAACATTGTAATTGGTTCTTTTACTTTCAGGGTGCAGATATGTCACTTAAGTAAGGTGAAATATAGATTTCAATGCTGAGATTAATGTTTTTACTATGGTACTGGTAAACTTGCCAGCTTGTTATTGAGAGCTATTCCATTAAGTTTGGGTTATGAACCCATTCCATTGTATAATTTAAGATTTTTTACAATTCCTACTAATTTCTTGCAGGGTTCATTTCTAGTTAATTTTTTTTATCAATATACTTTCCATTGATATTTTTTATTCAATCATCAAACAGTGTTATTTTTATTTGCAATTATTTGCGGATCTACTATTAGAAGAGTTAACTGAATATTGAGTACTATATTGTTTATATTATTGGAGTGTTTACTCTAATGGCAGTTATTATTTATTATTTTTAGCTATACTTTCAATACTATAACTATTGCATGCTTTATACTTTAAAAGCATGCCTTAGTTTGTTAGCCTATGCATTTATATGCATAGTCTTGATATATATTTTTTGATTATACACTTATGTTACTTATTTTTAATTTTAGTTGTATTTGTCTTCTATATTAAATTAACTTTTGCATGCAAACACTATAAAGTATTAACTAAATATTTTTCTTTGTGATATAATGAGCATTTATCTAGGTATATGTATGAACTCCAAGATTTATAAAAAGTTTAAAAAATGTTTTCTAAAAAAATATCAGGTTGAAACATGAACATTTTTCTTCATGCATCCCTTCTCATGCTAATTTTAAATTAATATATAAAATTTTATAATGCATTATGTTATTGATGAATTCTTTTCGTTTTAATATATTTGTAGAGTAAACAAGTTTATTACTACATGCCTTCTTTTCCTCCTAAAGTAAATACTTAAGATTATCATTTTTATTTTTTTAGATATCTTTGGCTGCCTTTAATTGTTTTCTTTTATTTATTACAATGCTGAGTATGCATTGTATTTTTATTGCTCATTTTATAAATTCTTTAATTTTAAATGCCTGATCTTTAACTTTTTGTGTGTGTGTGAATATTGAAAGGATCGTAAGTAAAGTTTAAAAAATTTTGCAAAATGTTTAAATTGTTTTTAATTGTTCAAGCAATCCAGTCAAACTAAAAAATATATATATAGTTAAAAAACCATATATAATCATACAAAAAAGTCCTTTGTTTTATAGTATTTTATTTCAGTCAATTGTAAAATGCTAATGTTGTGAACTAGTTTGTAAAATTGATAATGTGATTGTGTACGAAGACATATAGTTATATGGTTAATTTGTGTTACACATGTTTTTTAATATTTTGATGCCATTTGAAAAATGTGTTGTTGTTTTAGTATTTATTTTTATTTGTGTTGCTATGTATCATTTTCTTTCGGACATGAACTTTGTTAGAATTGATAATTTGAACACCTGTTTTCTCAAAAGACGTTCTTGTCTGATATGCTTATCAGTATACTATATATGTTTGCTAAGCTATCTCAATTTAAATTTGGTATTTTGTCGAAAGTTTTGTTTTTTATTATACATTTGTATTCCTTTATTTTATAGTGTTTTTTTTACATTATTTTATTTATCTAGTCATTTTTTAAAAGCTATTATTATAGTTATTTTTAAGTTGTTACTAGCATTCTATGATTTCGTTTGTGTTTAAAACTAGTCTAAAAATATATCATTAATTGTCCAAAGATAGTGACTATGAAATGTTGCCTTTTGGAAGATTGTAAGACATAGAATTAGGTTAGAAAGAATATGAAGTGAAATAATGTTAAGAGTGAATGGAAATAAGCACAATATTTATTTTTAGCATATTATTTATACATAGATCATTTTCCTCTTTTTCCTGTGATATTTCTAATAAGATATAAGCTTTATTTGGTTTTTCTATTGCTTCTTGGAGACATGGTTGTGTTTTTAGGATTTCTAGAAATGCGTTGGAGTCGGATGTATTATACACTAATAATGACATTTGTTATTTTTAATCATACATTTAATAAAGTTGGTTTCATCTGCTCTATTAAAATGTTATAAGAAAAAAATTGTCTTGTCTGTTTTCACAACACTTTCATTTATATGGTCTTTTACAGGTCCTCTCATTGATAAGAAACAGCATCTCTTGAATTACAAAACTTAAAACGCCCTTCTAGGTCATTTAGTGTATCCTCTAAATTATAATCCTTTTTAGTTGTTAGTTTCCTTTAAAAATATCCCTTGATTTTTTTTATACCGCGATTACACTACCTTGAGCGCTAACTTGGGCAGCGATTTGAGTGTGACCTTGGTTTTGCCATGGTAAAAAAAACCAAGCTGGATGGGTTCGGGGCCTTGAGCGCCAGCTTTGTTTTTCGCTATTACATTGACTTGGTTAGCGTCCAAGAGGTAGTGTGACAGCTATATTAGGAGTATCATAAACTCTATGTTGAATCTTATTCTTTTCCAGAGTCAATAGCCCTCGTGTAGCTCTAGTGCGACGATAATTCAAAACTAACCTAACTTTTTCCCAGAGTCACCCCTCTTCACTTGACCACTGTTTAAAGGTACGAGAAAAGTCTTTAATGACCCTATGTATAGTAGCTCTATTTTAACTTTAATTCAACAACAAACCAAAATGGTTTTAAAGTTTTATTATTAAAGAAAACGAATTACGATTAGCCATGTTGATATTTACTAAGAATTAAGCATGTTTTAAAAATAAGCCTTTATGGGAATTAAACTAAAAACTAAAATGTCTTTATTATATAACACTATAGCAGGATTTAAAAAAAATCTAATTGTTATAAAAAATATTAAGTGTGCTGAACAAGAATATTATTTTTTTTCTTAGATCTGTTGTTGAGATATTAACTTTTTTTGTGTATTAAAAATGTACTCGAAATAGGTGTTAAACTTAATCAAATCAAAAGTTAGGTTGTAAAAGAGTTTTCTAACCCTTTCAGTCCCAGTGATGCCATTCGGCATCATCACTTTCAATATTTTTTTCAAAATTTGTATGTCTCTTTATAACATCCAAACACACATCATTCGATTCTTCACACTTTGTTCTATCAGACAATATTTTACATTAATTTCAATAGAAGTCAGAACTACTATTTTTTTTTATTTATAAAATAGTCAACAAGAGTGTCTCCGGATTTTTGATAAGTTCACTTCAGTTCCACATATTTAAAACACAATTTAAACTGTTTCGGTTAAAATAATTACTAATTTTTTTTAATAATATGGTGAGATACCTTAAAATATATAACTCGAAGTGTTTTTAGGTAATATTTTGATTTTGTTGTTTTCGACAGTTAAAAAAATTTGGCATTGTTTCAAAAACCATATAAAAAATTTAAATGAAATTTTTTTTCTTGTGGAATTCGTATATTTGACCTAAAATAAGCTTATTTTGTGAATATCAGATGTTTCTGTAGTGTAGTAAATTTTTGGGACTGAAAGGGTTAAAAATACAATAGCGTTGCTTATGTAGTGTTTAATGCTTAATACGAATATAGTTTTGCGTTTTAGCTTCCACACTACGTTTATAACATAAAAGTGGAATGTATTAGTTCAATCCATCTGTTTGTCCGTCACCCACTTTCACAGAGCAATCCATAAAGAAGTAGGGAGATTGAGTCCATCTACATAAGTAGATTTAACTGCTAATTCGACACTGAAACAGCCTCTAAAACCACCCTCAAGATGAGTTTCGCAAAATCCCAATAAATTTGAGGAGAAAAGTTGCTAAGTGTGGCTACTTATCGCTACCGTTCCGTTAAAACTATCAATTACCGCCAAACCTAGTTTGGTTTGAATTATCGTCGCACTACAGCTACACGGGGGCTATTGGCGACCGCCAAATCTAGAAAACTATAACCTAGTCTTCGGTTCCTCATTACAGTGTGGCTCTAAATTATGACGCCCGCTTCCAATAGCTCTCGTATAGTTCTAGCATGGCGTTAATTCAACCTATCCTGACACTTGGTAGAATTTTTTGAAATTTGATGGAAAGCTTTATGCCTTAGATTTAATAAAACCTCAGATGTTGTAGTTTGGTAGTGAGTGTAGATTTGCTGATTTGCATAAATATGATGGTTACTTTTCTTATCTCTGTATTTTAATTGTAAATTGTTGCAAAACTAATGATAAGTAAAATGAAGGGGAATGATTAATATAAATAATGCGAATATGATTTAAAAAAATTTGAAAAAATACCAAATATTCATCAAAGTCATGTTTTTTTTTTGGGTAAAGATTTAAATCCTTTGAACTGCCATTTAAAATAATATAAATTTAGTTTCTCGTAAGTGAAAATGCACTATTGATAAATATTTTTTTTAAAAAAAAACTATTTTTTCTTTAAAATTATGCAGATTTCATTTGAAACTCCTGCACGAAGGTGATTTTTCGTAGAAACAGCTCTGTCAAAATTTGACAGTTTTGTTTATTTTAAATCCTAGTTTTCTTAACTAATGAATTACAACCCGGCTCTCGATTGCTAGCCTCTGATGTCAAAAAAAGTAGTCGTGGAAAATCGAGATGGCCATAATGATACTGCTTACCATCAGTTGGACAGCTTAAAGAAGACTACCCACTAATGCTCTAGACTGGGAATTTTTAATAGTAGCCAGTGGCCATCAGAGTGAAAAAAAATGGTAGCCACATTTGGATTTTTAGTAGCCAGTTTCAAATTTAAGTATATATACGACAAAAAGAATACGTGCGATTTTCCACAAAACAAAATTTTTACAAATACATTTTTGATGTGGAAAAATGACAGTAAAAAAAGGATCATACCAAATCTGTAAGTTAATGTGATTGGCCGAAAGGAAAAAATTATTTTATGTACACACACAGTTCAACTTTTCGGAGAATTCTTGACCACGATTATTCATGAAATTTTCTCATATCAGAATTGTTTAAATGAATAGCTGAGATCTTAATCAGTGGTAAATCAATCACCTGTAAATTGCCGAGATTTAAAAATCAAATTTGCATTTAGATTTTCGTTGCCCAGCTCTATTTACGTCACACGGAGGCCGACTCAGTGACGTTACACAAAACGCCGGTCAATGATGAGGGGAAAATTTCACCGATGAGCAACAATTACTGTCGTCAAGTCTTTCTTCCCGGCAGAATCAAATCGAAGCTTTTTATTATTATTATTTTAGAAATGCAGCTTCAATATTAATTATTTGTTGAACAAAACTAAAAAATTATGATCGCCACTTTTGGCGACTGGGGTTCAATTTTTAGGTAGCAACTTTCGATGGAATAGTTGCCAGTTGGCGACTGGCGACCGCTAATCTAGAGCTTTACTACCCACCTTTGTTAATGTGTGCTCTGTTATAGAAATATGGTGGTCCACTAACAATGATTTCATAAGTTAGAAATCGAGAGCGGGACTAGATGGATGGAGCATATTTCAAAATTGTTGTAGAAAAGAATTTTAAACATGACGAAATGTTTAGCTCATAGAGCGAGTTTTCGAATTGAAATATATATTCAATAGCAATGCTGTCAAAGATTAATGGACTGTAAAAAGATAACGGAGCACAGACTTCTAGTTTCTATTAAAACTTAGTTTACAGTTCACATTGTGCATCAAGCTGTCATTCAACTACATGTATTTACTTTTAGAACAATTGTTTTCTTGTTTATATTAATTCTTTCTACGCCATTCAGCACCCTGTGTTCAGAAATATGCTTTGTCAAGATAATGCATTAATTATTACAAATAACTGGATTTTTTAAGAGATACCAGTGCTACTCAATCTATCTAATCTCAACCCTTTGTGCCATCTGCTAAATTTCCCTGGATCATGAGTCAATATCATTAGAGGGCAAAGGAAATTGAGATAAGACAACCTGGTATTCACTAACTGCGTTTTTAATCGATATATTTTGTGTGTGGGTGTTTTGGGCTATTATTGATATAGAAGAATCTAGGCTCGGTTTCAGCTCACAGATGGTCTGAGAAATATCAACACATTATTCACTGGATTACAAATAGAAACAATCTTCTATGTTTATTTTTGCTATGGATTTAGCAGCACCAATTTCTATTGTGGAACATCCGTCTCTATTTTGAAAACAAAGTTGACTGATATTTTACTGTCAAAAGTCTGTTTGAACAATAACGCAAAAAGCATGAAGGACGTATTCTTGATAATTATGTCTTTTGAAGTTTCTTCATAGATTATTTGAGTAATCGACTTTGACGTTAAAGGATGAATTCTACTAAACGTTGTGTTTTCATTTATATTCTTTTCGGACAATTGATAGCAGGTAGCAACCGAAACGAAGAACTTTCTAAAAATGTTAACAACTTACCGTTGCCCTTTAACAATAGTGCTCTACCTTCAACCCCTGAAGAACGAAATGGATTCTCTTCTACAATTTCTACAAGTCTGAATCAATCAAAATTATTTCTGGGTGAAGAGATTGGTATAAATTTAACAAATAGAACAACTTTAGGACCTCTGTGTTCTCCATTCGACTCTTGTCAATCGCGATGTGGTGAAGTGTCTCGTGATTTTCGCCATTCCTGCAGTTGCGATTCTAAATGCACCATCTACTCTGACTGTTGCGTGGACTTCGAAAGGGAATGCAGAGTTGAAATTGCTGAGCAGTATGACCAACTCTACGAGACTTCCAGTGTGAACGTTACTTGTGAAATGATGTTTGACAGGTATCCCGTTCTCATGGTATCAAAGTGCTCGCCACTATATCACGACACTCTTACTAAAGAACTCTGCAGCCAAAAATTGCCATCCGAATGTTTCCTACCCAATCTTGTATTCGAAAATGAGAGTGGAGATGCATCTTCTTGCAAAAACTTTGTATATTCTATTTGTAGCGAACAATTACACGCTAAGTGCAATGATACTCTTGAAGTAAGCTGTTCCAAGCTCATATCAACTACATGTACTAAAATGGCTGCACAAAAGTGTAAAATGTGTGCTAAATCATTTTGGCCAGTCCTGGATGCCAATGGGACAGTATACAGAAACTCTTACTGTGCTAAGTGTAATTATCTAGATAATTACATAAACCCAAAATTTCGATCTTATTTGGATATCTTCCAATCTCCTTCGCCGAACGCTTTTATTAATTCAAACACTAGTTTCAGAGTATGTTTTCCATTAACTACGGACGACTGTGATGTGAAGGAGGATTTGTCCATACCCTGTAAAAGAACTTCCGGTCCTGTATCACTAAATACAGTTCATCATGACTACAATGTGGTGTACAAAAATATTTACTGTGCTATGTGCAACAACGCAACTCTAAGTGATTTAAAATGTGCTTCTTTGTGGCCAGACGACTCAATGCAACGCAGTTTGGTGAAAAGTGTAGTAAACCCCCTAATTGAGGATGTTGTAAATGTAATTTCGGCAGATATAGAAGTTTTAAGATTGGAGGACATTCCTGCGACTTTCTCGATGTTACTCAACTTTGGTTTGGATGGGCGACGAAAAGTGTATATTTCTTCTGAAGGAAACGATGCCATGAAACAACACCAGAAGAAGTGCGGCTCCGGCAGCATATGGGACCCCTTCAACAAAGTTTGCCGCACGCTCCACTGCAGTACTGACTTCGCTTTAGTGGATTACCAGTGCGTTAAGAAAGAGAGCCTTGAAGAGGATAGAGCTATGAACGACACTGACCCTATTGTCACCTGTCCAGAAATTGACTTCGTACACTTGTCGTTCTCGGCTGAAATGGAATTTCTTGACATCTTACAAATATATAAACAAGACATTGAAGTAATTTGTGAATCGATTCGAGAATCGTTTTCCACTTCCTTCAATATTAACATAGATCGTATAGCAAACGTCAAGTTCAATATCTCAGTTGGAGATTCCGAAACCCTTGAAGAAATGTTAAAAATTATTGACATCATGGATGAAAACCATTTGATAAATTTCACCATTAGTCTAGACTTGTACGAAAATTCCGGACACACAGAAGCGGAACCCTCGGTCGACAGCATCGTGTCTCTCTTGGCTTCTTCCCTCTCTGTGAATGGATTAGAGTTCGGAATAAGTAATAAAACGAGTCGAATCTACGAGATCCACCAAAGTTCAGAATTCCTTACGTCTTGGTGCGACAGCAAAGACGGAGGTGAGAAGAAAGAATATTCGAATTCTGAATTCCGACTAATACTGAACGAAGATTCTTCTTCCAACACAATCGAAAAAATCAAAGGTATCTATATTAACAAAACTGGAAAATTTTATTCCAAAGGAGAATTCGTAGCTAATATACTCTATCAAGGATATCAATTCAATCAAAACTTTATCAATGTGAGCGGCGTAGCCATCGTTTGTGATTGGAAAATTAGATTGAATGATTCATGTCCAAGACTTCATTTGAATAAAAGTGAATATTCCATTGCAGAAGATGGGAGTTTACTTATACCAAATGCAAGTTTAAGAGGAATAGCTGTCGACCTAACAGTTTATGAGAACACCGGAGATGGTGTTGTGGTATGTTTAAGATCTAACATGTACTACCTATCAGAGGAAAGCTATGCTTTGAAATTTGATGCTGTTCAAGGATACGTAACTTACATATTGTCATATGTTTCTATTTCGGCGATGCTTGTCGTCCTGATCACTTACATACTATTTCCCAGTCTCCGAAACCTCCCAGGATGCAATACCATGAATCTGACCTTTTCCTTAACAGCCATGCAAATAACATTCATTCTAGGTCAACGCGATGGTGTCACAGGAAATGAATGTAAAATAGTAGCTTGGATATTACACTTTGAACTTCTGGCTTGCTTTATGTGGATGAACGTTATGGCGTACGACTTATACAAGACGTTCGGAAACAAAACCATCTTGAATAATATACGCAGTACTCGCAAATATTTGCCCCGGTATATGGCCTACGCCTATGGAATTCCAATGATCTTTGTAGTAATCACGTCATTGCTTGATCATTTCTTAGAGGATTCCCGGTTTGCTCCACATTATGGAATGCAAAATATTTGTTGGATTACTAGTAAACATTCAGCTGCAGCATTTTTCGCTCTTCCTTTAGCCACAATCATGTGCATAAATAGTGGCTTCTTTATGTATACCATTTATTCTATAAGAAGTGTTAAAAACGTTCTTTACATGGCTGATGAGAAGTCCAAACAGCGAGGGAAAAGCGATGTCTTTCTCTATGCGCGAATGGCCTTAGTCATTGGTTTAACGTGGGCCCTTGCATTTGCGGCGGCGTATTCCAAACAAGACAGTGTGACAGGTAAAATTCTTACTTACCTTTTTATAATCTTCAATACTTTGCAAGGGCTCTTTCTATTTTGTGTGTTCGTCTGCAACCGCAGGGTTTATGCTTTGTATCGAAAAGCACTGCATAAGTTGTCGAAGAAAATGTCAAGTAATTCATCGAACGAAAAATGTATGAGAACATTTCCTAGATTGACAAATGCCATGCATCGAACTGTATCTTCAGACACTGTTGTATCGACTGTTTCAAATTCTAGTTCATGTTCAAGTGACTCAAACTTACAAACTATAAAAGAAGTTGAATGATGTGACAACTGATTGTATCTATATTCTCATGGACACACGTATATATCATTTTAATCAATTTTTATCTACCATTATGAAGCTGTTAGAAATAAGGAGTACAGAAGAAGAACCCCTTCATTGCATAGGAATATCTTAATCAGATCTGCTTGGCGAAGATAGCTAGTCCTCGCCAAAACTGGTGTGAAGAAACCTGTTTTCCCTTAGTTCTTACGCACGGGTTTTCTATATCTATGTTTGAGATTCACGGCAGAAATAGTCCAACGCTTGAACCGAGGAAGAAGAACTAAAAGCGAAACCGATTTCAGATTGCCACTACTCTCCAAGACAACGTCAATACAGACAGATTTCCTGTCGATGAAGGGTTTTTTCCCCTATACTCCATTCAATATCATGTCTTATAATAAAAACATCTTTCGTTTTCTTATGTATGAAAAAAAGAGAAACGTGTGGAAGGAAGAAAACCTATGCAAAAATTTTGATTCAGTATGTATTTTAAGCTCTTTTCTTATTATCTTTTCGACAGTATTTATTCTAAGGTTACAGGGAACTTCCAAACTGCCAAAAATCTTAAAATCTCACACGTCCATTATCGAACTGTGTAAAATCATTAATTGATAATGACGAATGAAAAATTCTATTAAAGTTTAAAAAATTATTGAAGCTTAGTTTTAATGCTAGTATTTATGTACAAGTAACGTAATACCTACAATATAAAACAAATTTGTACAGATATTTTTTAATAATACGTTTGAATAATTTTAATAGCATTAAATCTTACTTCAAATTATAATATGATTTATAAAGTCTGATCATTGTAGCAGATAAAGTATTAATGCAGTTTGGACAATGCAGTTCCATATTACATTTTACATTAATAAAATAATAAAGTGATACGTCACAAATAATGAAAGGATTTAAAGGTTTAATTGGTTATTTTATCTGTATAAGGTTTATATGCAATCCGGATGAACGTTACTTTGTATATATGGAACTACAAGAAGTTGTTTCCTAATTCAAAATAGCTAATAATCTCAACGTCGCAATTTAACCCTTAAAACTATTTTTTTTCTATCAGACGGATGTGTATTGTTAAGATAAAAAAAAACGAATTTAGAAATTATTGGAGTTATGCATGCAATTAATTCAAATTGTTTTTGTCGTTTTGTACATATTTTTCTTTTAGAATTTAGATTACTTTTAGCATATGTGTATGAATCTTTTAGTATTAGTTGAATATTATATCTTGGTTTGTTAGTGTAATACATCATGAAAATTTGTTGACGTCTGAAGTTGAAGAAGTTGTATATAAGTCAGATTAAAAGTTTTTATTTGGTTAATCAGTAATTTGTTTAAGTTGTGTAAATGTTTTTGTTAATTATTAATCCTCAACTTAACTAAGTCAACGAATGGTAACTATTAAAAAAAATATAGCTGTTATAACTTAAACATGTATTTGAAATTGTAGTTATTATTTATACTTGGTATCAAATAGATTTTTACAGTTGGAATAATTAAATATGTTACTTTTGGATTTCAAAAGAATTCTGGTTTTAAAGAAAGAATTCAAAGCATATATATTTTAATTGAATAGTTCTGGTAGTTTTTTTTTGCAATCAGTAACTTTAATCTTTCTTTGAATGTGTACATTTATTTCTGTATAAATATATCATGTTAAAATTGTTCAATTGAAGGAATTAATGAGGACTTAAAGGAATAAATGAAAATCAACTGTAATAATAGAATACATATTCCATAAGCGTCCAATGAAATTAAAAGGATTATTTCTACCACAAATGAAAAACAATAATAAAAATAAAGATAGTTTTACAACAAATAAACAAATGGAAAGTATGCTTTAAAAAAAAAAAAACCTGAAAATTATTCTAAGTAATCAAATTTGTAGAATTGTTCTTTATATAGAAATATTTTCACTAGCTTGCCGATACTGTATTACAAATTATATTTAGTAGAAACAAACGAAATATGTCTGTGATCTTAACGAAAAGTTTAAATTATCTTTAAAAAAATTATTTCAGAAACCTTAAAAATCATCTGTGTTTGAATGAATCCATAGGTTTTAGCTTTTAAAATTTTAGTTGCTATAGAATTAAAATTTAATTTTAATTTTAATCGGAACATCATGCTTTAAAATTTTAATTATTAATAGGAACATCATGCTTTAAAATTTAAATTATTAATAGGAACATCATGCTTTAAAATTTAAATTATTAATAGGAACATCATGCTTTAAAATTTTATTTACTTAATTGTTTCTTTAAGGTTCATTGTGAATACCTTTAAGTCTATACTATTCTTTTTGTTACAAGATTAGAAATATAATTTTGAATATCCGTAAGAAGTGTTTATATTTATAGCCTTTAAAAGAACTTGTAATCTTTATTGAACAATTATTTCCTTCCTCTTTCTATTATGCCCCTTTTTAAAATTGGCTCGAACAAAAAAAAAATATATCAATTTTTATAAAGGTTTTCTTTTTGCTCCCGTACAAATTGTTTTACCTCAAGCCTAGTTTTAATGTTGAGAAGCTTGCTCGCTTATTTACAGGTTCATTGTTATGAATGATGATTCAATTCATTTGATTTTTTTTAAAATAAATCTTCTGTTTTAGAAATTCAGTGAACAAAATTAAGCAGCTTCAAAGTATTTATCTATCAATTTTGTTTCAATTTTCCTAATCAAGTGCTGTTTTTAAAAATATTTTCCTAGTTTTCAAAAAAAGAATGCCGTTACTGCATATAAAAGTAAAACACCGATAAGAAATTATTAAAAATAGATTCACTGGGGAGGGAGAAATCGCATATAATTTCTTCTATAATTTAATATTGATAATATTTGTTGGTTGATATCCGGCGTTTTCCTGGTAAAATAAGCAAATATCACTCATGTCATAAAAATGTACTTAAACACATATGAATTTTACAGTTTTCTCGGCCAATATTAAGTACATTTTTAAAGATATTTCATTGAAACCGTTTTTACATAGCCTAAAAACGTATACACTCATCAGTGTTTCTGTTTAATATAGTAAAATAAAGAATTAAAACAAAGATATTACGCTCACAGGTAAGAAAATAATTAAAATGAAATAAATATTCGAAAAAGAGTAAAACATGTATTTTTTTAAAATAAGTGTATAGTTTCTGATATGAAGAAATTTGTAGCGAGATGGATCAGCTCACTTACTAGAGATATACACTTTTTTAAAGTGTGTGTTAATCAAATGACTTATTTCAAATATATCATTGTGTACCAATTAGTATTTATAAACATAAATCAAAGGAAAAAGTGCAATTCTTCAAGAAAGCTGTTTGTTGTAAAGACATTAAGTACTATAGTAAAACTTTTTTAGCATTGCTATTAATTATTTCGAAATGAGAACGTTCTAAGTTACAAAAGGTAAGATATAACCCTTCTTCTTGTTTAAGAGACACATTGTGCTGAATTTATTTAAGAATGGAATACTTTCAAAACTTTGCTTTTGTATAAGGTACATGTACTTTGTTGTTTTGTTGCTCTGCGTTTTTGTCTTTAAAACATAAAAGAAGGGGGGAAGACCTTCTTAGCCGAAAACCTATATTCTGGTAAAGTTGAACTCAACAATTCGAAGTTAGCACTTTCAGGTGCGAGTTGTTTCATCCAAATATCTTCTTCAGATTTCCATGTTATTCAAAAATATATAGAAAATATTTAAAGACAAAATTTTCAATTGTAAATTTCATACTTTTATTTTAAAATAATGGTGTGCGTCACCAGAGAGGAAGTGACTTTTGGACGGTTAACGTGTTCTTACCTTATTCTATCATGTAATATAACTACGTTCAATGATGACACATCCGGCTGATCAGAGACTCTTTCATTCAACACAATCCTGTTTTTTATTGATTTTCTATCAGACGAAAACAAACCTGCGCCTTAAAAAGACCTTAACAAATGATCTGCTCTTAAATTTCCAAGAGTTGGGTAGATACATGCATATTCCGACTTGTGTGCTTGTTCAGAAACCCGCTTATAAGCCTTCTTCAAGTAAGACAGACACAGAAAGAGTTTTTACTGTCACAAAGAAAGGAAAGTACACCCAGGGCGAAGGTGGGAATCGAGCCCGCGCCCGTTACAGCTCACAGACTGCTGGCCTGCGATGCTAACCACTCGGCCATCCCGTCCTTAAATTTCCAAAAAGTCGTTTCAAAAGAACTAAGCCTAAATTTGACCCATTTTACCCCATCCAAAGTAAATTGAAATAATAAAAAAGAAAATCTATATTTTCTTAGCTGATTAGGGTGAGGTGTTGCCTAGTAAGCATTTAAAATGATTTAAATAAACTACAATGCAAGATTAAGGTGTTTTCTTGGTTTTTTTTTAGAAGTAAGAAAGCAATATGGTTTTCTCATGAAATTTTACTGCTTCTAAAAGGATTCTTTTTGACTTAAAGATACATGAAAATAAACTTTTTATCTCATCAATATGTTTCAAACACCTATTAAAATTTTATTGCAAAAATTGGTTCAGAAAGGTAAATTCTATATTAAGCTATATTGCGGTGTTTAAAAAGTGACCCCATTTAGGCCCACCATCCCTAGATAATGTCGATTTTTTCTAAAACACTCCTGTAAAAAATTTACAAATTGTATTGTTTTACTAATTTCGAAAATTTTTAATATTGCCGAACATTTGAAAGATTTTGTTTCCCAAAAAATACTATTTTATAAAATTTTATTTTTTAATTAATTTGTTTAAACTTTGAGTCGAAAGTGCAGTAGAAGCCACTGTACATTTTGTCCCAAAGGATTAAAAATAATTTTGCTGCTTTCATAGAAAACAACGAACCATGATTTTTATCAATTTAAGTTAGTTTGTTCTATACACGTATGTCTTCATTATAATTATAATTAAAAAAAATTAATTCAAAACATTAATTTGCAAAATGACTTTACTTACTGCAAGTTTGACAAACAGTTTTGTAAGTTGACATTTATTTGATTAAATAATAAATGTAAAATTTTTACGAAAGTTTTTCACTCTAGTTTCTTACAAGAGAAAATATCAATAACAATAGCAAGATAACTGCAATTTTTATATATTCTATTCAAATATACATACATACATTCATTTGAAGAAATTCATCAATATTCAGTACAAACTAACATATACCAGCTAAACAAAAAATACGACTATGTTTTGCACCCAACCAGACGCATATATTTTCATAGAAATTATTTTTAAAAATCATTTTATGTGTTCACAAACAATTTTTGCCTTAACTTACAACAATTTTCAAAATCATATAAATACTTTTAAAACGATTTTTATTTCTAATCTTAAGTCATGGTCATATTGTCTCTGTTAAAGTCTTTCTAACTTAAGGTATCTCCGTCCCTTAAAAATATAGAAAATTCCTTAAATTTATGAAAACACAAAGTTGACTTTCAGAAAACAGGTTTATTTATTGTTTGATCAGATATTAATCCTTTACATACCAGTACATGTTTCAATAACTAAGAATTTAGAATCATTGTTTAATACCTTTATATTTCTAAAGAAGTTATTAACGAAATTAGTTTTTTCTATTGTTTTAAATAAATTAAATAGTCCAACTTGGGGTAAACTTTACTAATACGGGATGCTTCGTATACGGGCTAAGCAAGAACTCTTATTTCATTTGTCCATTAATTTTTTACGAAAACGTCTTCTTTGCCATTATATTCTTCTTAGGTCGTTCCGTCTCGAAAGCATTCTTTGATCGAAAGTTGCAGACATTAGAACTTTTTTACTAATTTTTCGTCATTTTCTACATTTACCGTACACTATTTTCTACATTTACTGTACACTATTTTTTACATTACACTGCTCACACGTTTAGCAATACAAATCCGATTAGGAATTTTTATTCGGCAATTATTAACAAATATTTGCATGTGAAGTTTTTCTATTTTCCCTTTCGCGGTAAGGAAACGGCTGTTTGTTGGAAAAGTGTCAAAGTTTGACAATGCAAAACATATGTATTTTTTTTATCTTCTTTGTTTTCGTTTTTAAAAAAATATTTTTTATTACTTATGCTTAATTTCTTATTAAATATTACTTGCTATAGCATTTAAGTTTTTTAAAAATGTATATTTTTATGCATTAAAAAATTTCACAACCTGAGGTCAGGAGATACCTTAGTTTTGCAAGTAAAAGAGTTTTCCGCTTTAGGTATTATAAGTAAGCTCACCATATTGGATTATCTTTTTTTCTTAAATTAGTGATACAAAAATTACAGTAAGATAGGTTAAACACATATGGTTTAAAGTTATTTATACATAATAACTTACGATCATCGTTGAAGTTTACATAATTCATATATTAGAATTTCAATTATATCATTTAACTACAATATGAGATAGAACAAAAATATTAAAATTCAAGCATAAATATACATTATTAATGTTGCGAATTTCAAAAACAAGAGCTACTCAAAATAAAATTCCTTATTACACAATATCATATAATGAAAAAATCCTAATGTTAAGTTTTTAATAAAACGCATTACCCACCATTCGCTAAAAATTAAATATAAAGAAAACGTTTCCACAAATACAATCGTATTCACTATCAATATCCAACACAGATTAATTTATAAAAAAAAATTCAATATTACGCAATTAACACATAATTAAATGAAGAGCTTAGTAAAAGAACGGGCAAAGTGAAAAAAGGTCAAAACGAGAAAACGAGCTTTTAAGTGTTTCTCTTGTGAATGATTTGTTCACATATTATTGTGTGAGATCTGTTAAAAAGGAACTTCTAAACCGTAAAATATGCACCAAACCTAAATTTTATGAAAGAAAAACTTGTTATCCTTAAAGAAGTTAATAATATGTTCACTAAACACAAAAAATTCAAAAATAACACTTATCACGTTCTTCCACTAAGCTCTTTAAATCTTTTAATATTAGGGGAGAGAAGGGGAATGGCGCCACCTTAAGGGAAATTGAATTTTCATGCAGAATTGTGTTGCAATTAATGTAAATTGTAATGATTATCGCATACTACAGTTCATAACCTATCTTGTAGTGATTTTTTAAAATTTTAATTTTTAATAGAAACTGAATAAAATTGTATTTTTCTAAAGCTCGCACAGTGGCGGGAATACCCCAGTATCTGGGGTAATGTCGCCACACCACTGGGGTTATGCCGCCACATCAATAAACAAACAAATAATCTATAAATAATGAAAAATTACACAATAAAGCAATACATATAGAACTAAAATAGTTTCAATTAACTTTGGAATGGTAAATTGTACAGGGTACAGCTCTTTTATCAACTTTCTGTGTGCAATAACTATGCAGGTTTTTTTAAAAGCTTCGTTGGTCTATTTGACCAGTTCAGTTATTCTTTTTCGGATACGTAGCATCTCTAACGAAAACTAATAGGTTGTAGGGCCAATATATGAAATTTCTATTTTACGGATTATGCCGCCATCCTTTTGCATGTGGCGGCATAACCCCAGAGTGATGTGGCGGCATTACCCCAGTAAGACAAATTGGCATAGACGATTGTTTAAAGAAAGGTAGTTAGCCTAGCGTCCAAACTAACGACGTGATAAAATAGCCAAATAATTACTCTTTTAAATGATATATAACTGATTTATCTAACTTAGAGATAGCAGTCACTTATCGCTTAATTTCAGAAGGCTCAAGATTAGATGAAAATCACTAAAAACCGTATTTTTTAAATAACTTTACACCAACTCACCGCACGGCCATTAGCGTCCATACTACAAATTACTTTGTTTCCTGCTACAGGTCAGCGCTCACAGCCCCCCTCCCACACACACAGCTGGCGGGATACAAGGGGTGGCGGCATTACCCGAGGTGGCGGGATTCCCCTGCTCTCCCCTAAGTCAGTAGCAAAATGCATACAACGCATTGCATTACCATCCTATATAAATTCAATTTTAAGAATATTCCTCCACAGTCGATCGAATGCTCGAAAACCGCTCTCTTTGACTTTCATTGCCTTGTTAGCAGCTAAGCCAATCAATCTTGACAAGCTTCCAAGTGAACAAACAACCCACTATTTACGAAATATCCTTTAAGCTGTAAATTGCGCCTTATAATGTTTAAGCTGTGATTAAAACCAGGCTGAAATGTCAATTTGACAGCAGACGTATAGTTTTCCATTTTATTTTCCCATGACACGGCCTACGGTTCTTTTAAAAGAATCTCGTTATATTAGAAAATTATGTAAAATGTGGATGATGGACAAACTATAAACAAGTATTTTTTTAATTCATGTCTTAATAAACAAATATTTAAATAATTGCCTATACACATTAAATAATGTTTAAATTAAATAGTTCTTTGGCAATTTCTTCTGTGTTTTCTTTACTGATCTCAAAACTTAATTAAACTTTTGAGCTTAAATTGTTGCGAAATATTCAAAGCACTAGTCATTCAATAAAGACGGAAATATAGAAAAATAGAAATAAATAAAACAGAAATATTTCCCTTTCTTTTTTTTGCCTAAGTAGTTTAAAGTATAAAAAAAGTAATTTAAATTACATAAGTTTTCATCAAAATTTTTTAGCCTCTCCGAAACATTATTATTGTTATTATTAACACAATAAGACATAAGTTAAGAAATAATAATATTTTAATAAAAGTAATTCCTTTTTAAAACTACAATATCAAAAGATTTTTTAGGATATGTTCAATATATCGTGAATACAAATACTATAATAAAAAAAAGAATTTTAAAATGAATATCATTTTTGAAAACACTATTGTGATGTGTAAAATGAAATATCTTTTTTTACCAATTCATCTTTTTTCGTACGCATAACACAGCAAAAATATCTAAAATTAATTAAAGCATAATAAAGTATACATAAATGTGAATATTTAAAATTCATTAGTCTAAATTTTTAGTGGCACATTTTTATGTTAAATATCCTCTAGAGATTAAGAAAAATTTATTATATGTTTTACGTCACATATGTTATACTAAATGGTGCTATATATACATTATATATAAGCACATTAAGGCACGTTTTAGGTTATGACGCAGTAGTCAGATATAAGTATTTACAAAAGTTTCTTAAATGGCACCCATGCGACGATGAGAAAGTTCTTTCGGCTAAACGGTTGCTAATAATTTATTTATGACAAGCTATTACAATCGCCATTGATTTTCTAGCCCCAATAATAACTCCTATGCGTAGAGAAGGACGTTTTGTAGCAAAGTAGTTATTCGACTTCACTACGTTCCTTAAGTTGGATCATGTGAAGACTAGTTGACTCTTTCAGAAATATGTGTTGAAGCTTGTTTTTAACAACACATTTTTTTCTTAACTCTTAAACATTGGCTCTTTATTTTTTAATATTTTTTCTATTCTGCTTGTACAAAATGTTAAGGTGGCCGATCACCAATGACAGCAATTTTCTCAAAAATCTATTCCAACCATGAATTTGAGGGATTTTGTTATAGTTATGAATGTAAATAATAAAAAAATAGTTTTAAGAAAGTAAATCATAAAAAAAAGTTGTTTTTTTTCAGTATTTTTGGAAAATTATAGTAAAATATGCTTCAAAAATCACGCTTACACAAAACATATCTTTACAAATTTTTAATTTTTTTCCATCGTTTAAATTTAAATATGCTTGACAAACATTAATCTAGGTCATGAACTAAAATCATTAAGCTATCAGTTCCCAATTTTTTTTTTATAATTACGTGAAAAAAAGCCGACTTTTACATTATGATTTCAATATCAGACGCGTGCACAAAGCTAGACTTTTTGAAACAGTGAAAAAAAGTACTTTTTTTCACCCAAAAGCAGTGAAAAAAAGACTTTGTCGCACTCTTTTTATAAGATGCCAACATTTCAAGTAAAATTTCGATTTGATAATACTCATAAAATCCAAAGATTTATCGATCTGCTGTATTTAAAAATATTATGCGCGTGAATTATTTTTGAATCAATGAATTTTTTTTCT
Source organism: Hylyphantes graminicola (assembly GCA_023701765.1). Taxonomy (NCBI): domain Eukaryota; kingdom Metazoa; phylum Arthropoda; class Arachnida; order Araneae; family Linyphiidae; genus Hylyphantes; species Hylyphantes graminicola. Next base: position 36,914,517 of record CM043121.1, read on the forward strand.
CGCGATGGGAATATTTCTTAAGTCACGCCCTTCGAACTGCGAGTTCATTGGTTGCTTTCTTTGACAAAATGTTGAAACACGCTTATTGGTTTTTTATAGCGTCACGCGCTCCGAACTGCGAGATCATTGGTTGTTTTCCTTGACATCTCTTAGTCTATTTTAGTCTAATTAGCACGTGAATTATTTTTGAACCAATGAGATTTGATTTTTTCACACAATTATAAAAAATAGTGTATGAAACACGTGCGAAAACACGTGCGAACTTTTTAAAACACGTGTCTTTATTTCACTCGCTCGTACCTCGCTCGTGAAATAAAATCCACTTGTTTTAAAAAGCATTACTTTTCGCACCAGTTGCATAAATATCTATTAAAATATCCAATTCTTAATAGTTTTACACGATTCTAGTTCAAAACCTTTTTCATACTGTTTCAAAAATACTGTAAATATTTGGAAGAAATTGATAATTAAGAACTTCAGTTTTTATGTTTTGCGTGATATTTGCTGAAAAAAGGTGATCGGATACCTTAAATTAGAAATTGAAGAGTACAGGAAGAAAGCCCCTTCATCAGCAGATATCTGTCAGCATCAGGACTCTTTGGCGACGATAGCGAGTTACCACCTAAACTGGTGTAAAGAAATCGGTTTTTCACTTGCTTCTGAATTCGCGGCAACCCTGATTCACACCATACTCAAGTCCCCCGTTTTTATCGCGAGAAAAACCGGTTTCCAGTCTTCAATGTCCTCCAAGCAAACCGAAGATTCCAAGTCAATTAAGAGGTTCTTCCCCTGGACTCTTCAATTGTTTTCTTTCGAGTATAATCCACAAAGTAACACATTGAGTGAGAAATTCCATTGTAGAGTATTACTTGTGAACTCAGTGCAATTTTCAAGCAAAATTTTTATGTTTCTTTTTTATACATATTATTTTACACTAGCACCTTTTTCCAATGATGATGATCGTAATGTTATATATTCTTTGAGGAAAATAGACTTTAATCACTTATAATAAACTTCTATGAATATATCAACTCACCGATCACCATTATATTTAACATAATTAAATTCGGATTGAACTTGAAATATGAACGAACGTGTTACAGTGAAATTTTCATGATTATCATATTGTCACACATAATGAAAAGCTAAAGAATTTTCATTCCCTGTTTAACGGAACTTCACACACACACACACGTATATTTAATAATTCCTACCTCATCTTTGGTAAGATGTAAGGTTCCAAGCCTTATGCTACATCAACAGATAATATCACTGATAACAAATACACACTGACTAGTTAGATTTCCGAACTGCTATTTCTGAAATTGTTTTTGACAAGGATGATAAATCACAATCCATTTGCAGCTTTAAATGTAAAAGTTTTCTTCCAACTTCCACATTTCAGGCTATTAATCAAAAAAGTCCACAAAGAATTCCACACTGTAAAATGCAGCACATTTGCCCGTATTCACAGCACTTTTTGCTGTATTTCCTCGTTTACACAACGGGACATGCCCTGACTTTGATCAGAGTTCTTCGTTTCTTTCAATAACGAATTAAAACTGGATCGTGGCCCAAGAACATGTGCATGAAAATTACAGCAAAATTATCGACGTTGGAATGCATCACCAGCAAACTTGACGACTGGAAATTGTTTACAGTGCAAATACAAAAAAAAGTGAATAGTTAGTCTCGAATCTGACCCGACCTTTGAGAAAGTTTTTGACAAATTACCACATCTCACAATACATTTTAGAGCTGTCTATTTCTGTACCAGACTATTTAATCCTCTTCACAGCTTAGATCACGTCAACAGCACCACAGGCAATAGCAACAAAAAATTGCGAATAGTCAGTTTCTGGTATAGTTAAATTATATTTCTTTGATCGTCATGTGATTACCACAACCCATTTTACAACTACCCTTCACATTTTTTTAAAAGCATTTAATCCGACTTAAAACTTAGGTTGCTTTAGGGAACACCACAAACGAAATAACATCTAGATGATAAACGGTCAGTCTCAGATCTGACTGTCGTGAAGGTTTTCACCAATTACAATTCATTTGACAGCTTATCTCTCCCGTACCAATGGCAGCAATCAATTCCAGTTTAAAGCTAAGGTCACGTCAAAAGCACAAAAAGTAACACCAACAACAAGAGGGCAAACGATCGGTCTCTAGTTTGGATGTTGTGAATTATTTCACCAATCCATTTGACAGCTTATCTCTCCCATACCAATGACAGCAATCAATTCCAGTTTAAAGCTAAGGTCACGTCAAAAGCACAAAAAGTAACACCAACAACAAGAGGGCAAACGGTCGGATTGTAGTCTGACTGTTGTTTTCACCATTTCCGTCGAGCGTTCCAGTGGCAAAACCTTTGCTTTCTGAGAAGGTTCTCTGGCAATTCGAGGTGGGCACACTGGGCAACTGCTGGCAGTACCCGAAAGACTGCTTCAAGGCGGTGACGACGGTCTCCTGCACCAGCTTCTGGGCATCGGGTTCGCATCGACCGTCCACTGCGTTCCTCATGCAACGGTCGTACTCGTGTACTGTGCTGCAAAAGAAGAAAACTTCAGCCTACACTGTAAAAAAAAACTGTAAATTTACAAGCATTTGCCCTTCAATTATTATGGACAATAGCCTCATTTGATGGGAAACGGTCTGACCCACTAAACAAAAAAAGGACCGTATCCCTTACAGACTGTTTTACATTATTTTTTTTAACAGAGTTGACTCGCTGTTCTACGGACCATGTCTACGTGAACACTGATGACATTTACGACTACTGATTGCTTGGTGAAATATTCTACCAAAAGTCCCCCTCAGCACTTTTGGTATGGCGCTAAGAAACCAGACGAGATTTTTAAATTGCAGCTATGCACATGCAGGCAAGACCAAACTGCTATCTCCAGATTCAGGACGGGACACACAAAGAGTTTGAAGTTGAGGCCGGAACCAAGCTGTTTCCTGACTGCCCCAACTGTCGTGGAGACGCTCAAGCCAGTCCTGAGCACATACTACATACCCGAGCTAATGCAGTTGTAGTTTATTAATTTCTGTTAGTATTAGTTTAATTTTTAAGACCACGTGGCTTAGAAAGTAGCCAGTATTTGTAACACTCCAGTTAAAATCATATAAAAGCGAGGATGTAACTCCTAATGTGACACACACACAGTAGGTGTTAATAAATTTTAAATTTAATATAGTTTACATCTACAGCTAATCTTCATTCAAAACATCGGTGAATGTGTTCGTTTAGAGTGATTTGTAAGGAAAAAGTTTCCGGAGGAGTGAAACACTTTTGGTTCTAGAGCGATATCACCACCATATTTTATAATAGCAAACATTTTTATGGTAACTGAACTTCAAACAAAGTACTCAGGGTATGTTTATGGATAGTTGCTATCTATTTTTCCAGTTCCGAACATAATCCCTACAGCCATATCCGACAGGACATAATCCCTACAGCCATATCCTACAGGACATAATCCCTACAGCAGAGGTTCCATACCGGTGGTACGAGTACCACTGGTGGTACGCGGGAGTATTTCAGGTGGTACGCGTGAGTGATGTGAACAACATGATGATATCTATAGCTTCTGTACGCATGTTCACTGTGCAGTTACTTGTGTGAGTGGATTTTCAGAACTTTAGTAGAAAAAAAACATAGAAGCAGAATAGGCGTTGAAGAGGACTTGGTGAAGATTGGTTAGATTAGTTTGGAATTATCGTCGCACTAGAGCTACACGAGGGATATTCTTAGTGAATATAAGTTCCATAACTAATAATGGTGATATTTTAATCACAGGGAAACAACAAGTTTCGCACTAAAGACATGTAAAAGTATAATTTAAATGGTGATTGATTTTTTGCTGAGTTAGAACTATTTTTTATTTTTAAGTTTTTAGACCAATAGGTAATAAATAAAACTGTAAATTAATACCATTTTAATCTTTTTATTTCTCTTTTATTATAAGCATGTTAAAAATAAGCAAATATCTAAACATTAAATAGGAAGTTTTCTCAAGAATTTTACTAAAAGAAAAACTTGGAACTCTTTTAGAAGAGTAAATATTATACTTTTATTAAAATATTTAGATCTGGTGGTACGCCAACATTTCTCAAAAAGTCAAGTGGTACGCAGGTGCAAAAAGGTTGGGAACCCCTGCCCTACAGTCATATCCGACAGGATATAATCCCTACAGTCATATCCGACAGGATATAATCCCTACAGCCATATCCTACAGGACATAATAACTACAGCCATATACGACAGGACATAATCCCTACAGCCTTTCCGACAGAACATAACCCGACAGGGTCTAAATCCCGACAAATCAATGAATTAATATCGTTATGCTTTACTAAGGGCAATTCAATGTCTAATTTTTGCATTTTTTGCTGTCGGCATGATGGTCGGTCGGGTTTGTGGCTTGTCGGGATTTAGGCTGTCCCCAGACCCCCTTTTTTTACAATAGCAACATATTATGTTCAAAGGTAAGGCATGACCGAAAGGCCCATTCTTCTTTTATTATTTAATATACTAAATGCATTTAATCTTTGAACACATCAGGACTTTCAGGAAAGTAGTTGGAATAGTTTTTCTTAAAGTTTTTTTTTTATGTTACTTAAAAGAGAGCACTTAAAAAAGGATGACACTTCACGAGAACGATCGCAAACTTTTCGAACCACTTACCGAAAATTAAATGAGCGAATAATGTCCCTAAAGATCGAAAAGCACATTAAAGCAAAAAGCAGGTATCTTTTTAAGGAAAGTTTAGTCATTCTAGATACTGTAGATCGATAATTTAAACGATAACAAATGTAAAGAAATCGTATTAGGTTGGATTTGCTTCTAATATATTTTTCATTTGTATTATCATTTATTATATCCCAAATGACCAAAATTTGAGTGTTTTTAATGGCATTTTAAATCACTCGTTAATGGCATTTTGAATTTGTATAATTCCTGCATTTTTTAAAATTCAAAACCTTTATCACGCCTAAATTTTTATTCCAGGTAAACATTTCAGGCAAAGGCATTGATTATGATGTTGCTAAGTTATCTGTCCTAGCCAACTAGAACTACTATAGGAGAAAGATATTTTAGTAAACATAATTATATTTGTCTTTACTGACAAATATCTTTTGACTATAAGTCATCGACACTTTACTAAAAGAAATTTGCATAGTTATAAAACAAATAAATGCAAAACAGTTTTTCAATGCATACAAAATTAGAATAATGCTTCAGTTAATATGGCAAATTACTTGCTGCACATGTATACTTTAAAAATGAACCACGAACAAATTATATTTCGTGCGTGACTTATATAATTGACGCCTAATGGACAAGTGTTTGGCATGCGACTCAGTATCACAGAAAAGATAAACATGCGTGTTTCATCAAGTATTATGACAGACATGTCTGGCCTTTTCATAAGTCGCATATCCAGGTTGTACGAACAGCAATAATTCTACATAGTTTGGAAAATTTTATAATTTGCATTTGAATTCATTCATGGAATCAACATATAAACCCTTTCCCATCGAGCTATCACGATCATGCGTCTATAAAAGAGAATGTTCAAGCTCTTCAAAAATATCGATACCGAAGCAGCTGACTTGTACCATTCGTTATTTGTATAAAAAATTGCTTTGTTTTTAGGGAGTTGCTGGCATTGATGCTGTTTAACGCACTTTTTCGATAAAACTCCAAATTTAGTCCCATAATTTTATATCAGCGCCATCTGACAGCCGGTCGAAAAGGGATAATTGACATTTGAAGCAGTCTAGTAATTTTTTTCCCTTCTATATGTCATATATCCAACCTATATACGACACATTAATTCAACATAATAGTGTGGGCATTCTTACCAACATGTCATTTTCATTTGTTCCTCTTGGGAGAGTTGTTGAACCACGACGATATTCCCGATGTATTGATTCGAACAAAGCCGGAATCGGTCAGAGAGACTTTTGTAGCAGTCTACATGCTTCAGAAATCCTAAAAAATAGCAAGTTAATTTTTTACATTCGCTTTATGAAAAATGAAGGAAATCTAAATGGGTTTTTCATATTTTAAAACTTTTCTTATTGATAGTAGATTAGTGGAGAATAAATTAGATCCATAACAGGACTTTCCGCACAATCTATACACGCCTGAACAGCGTCTAATTATAATTATGATTTTGCTCCAAAATTGGTTATTTTAGTTGAATTTATTTCTTAAAGACAATTGATACTAAAAATAATTTTAATATAATATTTAATGCGAAGAATAAAAATTATAAAACTAAAATAAATATTTTCGAGCTCTACAATTTCAGTATTTATTTGATTTGAAGTATCTAATTATATGAAGAAATTTTAGCTTCCAAGCTATATTAAATTTTTTTAAAGATCTAGTCGCTTAGTCCGTTTATCTGTAACTCACTTTTAACCCCAAACTAGACAGACATGTTCAAGTGCATAAGTCAAGTAAAGGGTTCAATTTTAGTAGAACGTGAAAGAAACTTAGAAGCACATGATGTCCTAAGACTATCTCTCGAATGATATCAACAAAATGATATCACGTTAACATCGTTTGTATATCATACGAGATTCTACGTGGACAACTAATCTGCAGTATCTAGACTAATGACCTGGAACATTGCTGCAAGTACTCAATAACTCTAACCCAGACAGTATTCTGAAGGACTGATTATTCCAGAGCAAAAATAGCCCAATTCATTTTTTTTATTTTACCGTTCATGGCAGTATCGTTATCACTGAACTGAAACTCTGGAAGGAGCACCCTATGAAAATCTGGTGATGCCTGTTTTTAGTCACTTGGCGATAGCTTTAGGGAGAATATATGGCAAGCGATTAGTCTTGTGCCAACAACATCCAATGCAAACTGTTAAAACAAGTGCCAATTGTGATCGGCGAATTCTTGCCAAATGTGGCGCATATTCTACCAAAAGCTGTTGTCAAGTGACCCAAAAATAGGCTTCACCAGCTGGGATGCTCCTTTCATGGGATGCTCCTTCCAGAGTTTCAGTTCAACTCAGTGATCGTTATAGTAGTGAAATTTTTGATTAACCACAAAGCTCAGATAGAACAGTACTCACTAGTGCTGAATGTTGATCCCTCGGTGCAGAGGGCGACGTTCATGCTGACCATGTCATGTGTGAGGTTGTAGTAGAGGTGCCGCTCCTCCTCACTAATGCACTCGTCGATCATTCGACGGGCACAGTTCAGGCCATCCATCAGGTGCCTATAACGATAACGGTTTTTAATGGGATGGTGAGACAGTACTTTTGGTTGCAACGCAAGTTTCTAAAACACTTTCTTCCCATAAACGATCATGTACTGACCAGGAAACGGCCGTGAGAGTTGGCTGTTCTAAACCTATCTTATTTGAGGTTCTGATATGAGATTAACCCTCTAATGCATTAATTTTTATTTTCATACCAAAAAAATATATGTCTCTTTAATACTCATACATTATATGGAAAATACTGAAAAAAATGTAGCTGTATTGGAGTTTAAATAATTTCAATTTTTAAATTTTTTTCCATGAGACAAAAACCAACTACAAAATTCAAATTTTGATAATAATGACTAGAAAACTACTAAATATATTTCAAAATAACCCTTTTGAACTATAATTAAATTTTCAAAACAATTTATTTGTATTTAGTACCATAAAATATTATACTTCTATATAATTATAATAATAATATTCCCTGAATACTGCCAAAAACGTAATTTCACAACAGTTAATAACCTCACTCTTTAATTTTGAATACACTTTTACTACTGTCATCTATGAGGGTTATTAGTAACTAAAACTTCAAAATGTAATGTAATCGATGAAAAAACACAGATTTGTCGCGAGGGAGCTCTACTTTACTAGAATAAAGTGGATTATGTTAGTTAATGCCAAACGGCAACAGTATGCATTAGAGGGTTAACCGCAATTGCTTTCCAAACCCAAGTTGGGTGGGAAAAAAACCGTACGAGGGGTTTCCTAGAAAACCATCATAAGAGGAGGTTGGTCAAGAAATTTCTTTCGAATCTTGCGTTTTAATTGGGAGGACGCTATAACTGATAGTCATTTGAAGACTCGAAAGCTCTCGGAAATAAAGATATTTTATATTAAGGGTAGTGGCGGTTCTCGCTACTGATTATTTTAAATACTTTATCTATACTTGATTAGACTGTAACTGTTCAGATCATATAACTGGGACCTACACTCTTAATACAAACGAGCAATTTTAACTCAGTCTGAGTTAATTCTTACTTCTCCAGTGTCGAAAATGCACTCCCCCAATAGGAGTGGATCCTTTAAATGTTAAACCTGTGACAGGATCACTCCAAACAAGTGATTTTAACTCAGTCTAAGTTATTATTCACTCCTTTCCAGTGTCGAAAATGCACTTCTACAGGAGTGGATTTCACTCTTTTGTTTTAGGAGTGTATAATAGGGATAGTTTAGAAATGGCTGCTTTTAATTACAAATCATTTTCAGATTCGTCAACTTCAGAAAATTAGATCTATTCATATCAGCGGCACCATCTAGTGGTTGTTTATTCTACTAATAATTTTGGATGCAAAACTATATATGATAGCACTGGGCACAGTTCAAACCATCCATTAATTGTTAAAACAATGAAGTTTCCTCATTGACCGCATTTAAAGTGCACCAGTCCTATATTCACGGAAATATTACTTACTTGCAGTATTCCATTAGTTTCTCCCCCGTGTCCGGAAAAAATAATTTCCCCTCACTCGCAGCCTGGTTCTTGGCACTGATGCACTTCATGATGTGCACAGAATCACAGTTCTCATTCGCATGTACGGCAGCTGTAAAAAAGATTTATATAATTAAAGAAAATAAGTGAGGGTTGTAGTTTCAAAGCTCACTCGTCAATTAGCTTTTTTATTTTGTTAACATAACACAAAATCACATCACAAAGAACACGAAAAGAAAATAAGTGAAGGTTGCAGTTGCAAAGCTCTCTCGTCAATTAGCTTTTTTATTTTGTTAACATCACACAAAATCTCATTAAGTTATTGGATACATTTTTCGATGTCATCAAAACATTTTAATGTACCTAAAATTGATTGTAATATGTCTTGAGCTCATAAGAATTTTAGAAGAAAATGAGTTATAAGTGCTTTTGAAACAATCAGAATGAAAAGGAAATCTTTATTTTTAGGAAGTGAACAAAAATTTGAATAAACACAAAATAATCCGACAATAAATGTAAAATTTACATTTACCACACAAGCCATATATCGCTACACTCCGTGCCAGCCTAACTTGGATAAAAACAGAGTAAAAAGACAGAGGGAACAACAAGGTTGGTCCGTTAGTTGGAAACTCTTGTAATGTAATATTCACATACAAAATGATCTGAATGCAATTTAACCAAAATATACTTTTCATTCTGATGAAATAGCCATATTTTCTGAAATAATATTCAAATCTGTTGGACCTTAAACGAAATTAATGTTTTAAACATGTTTTCTGGATGGATTCTTAAATAATGTTTGGAACTCTCTACATGCGCGGAAGGATCTTCTCCATATATTTCTATTTACCCAACTTAGGTTGGCAAGGAGAGTAGTGTTTCAATCCAACAATTTTGAAGACTTATCCTTTCCACCAACGTAGCTTGCTTGCAGAGCCATTAGCTTCAATGCTGATAGAAATTACGGATTATGTTTACTGAATCAAGAGCGTACTTTGCTTTCACATCATAATTCATGCATACGTCTAAAAGGACTTGATCATACTTGGAAACCAACACAAATCGAATCAACTCCATTATAACTCTAGAGTTTGCAAAATTCGGAGAAATTCTAACATTTTAGAAGACTTAGTGCATTTAAAGTACCATTATTGACAGAGTTAATCCATTTGAAACTAGTAGAATGCACGGGGCCTTAATTTTAAATGGGCTACGTAGAATGAGGTCAAATTTGGAAGGGGTTGCAATTTAGAAATTTATTCAGAATTCAGAAATTAAATTTATTAATTAAAGTATTAATATTACATTTGATCCGATGGGGAATAACTATATGTAGAATATTGTGTAAGTAATAAATATTAAGAGAAGCAGATCCGTTAGACACAGAAACGTTTACTTTATTATTCGAATTTTATATATCTAAACCGTTCACATAGCAACGGTTGCTAAGTTGGTTGCCAGAGTAAGAAAAAGTATAGTGCGCGTGACATCCTCCCCACCCTGGTCAACCTCCAGGGGGATGACCAGCTGTACAGGGCGCGTGATTGTTTGTCCATTAGTACGTAGTACACATGTGCGAACTTTATCGTCATGGCCAAGGATCAACTTCGTCACACGTGCCCTTTTCCAGATGTGTCGGGGAGTAAGATCTTCTTGTAATAGGACAATGTCCCCAACACGGATCGTGGAAGAGTTTCGGACGTCACTCACTTGGTGGAAAGTGCGTAACTGCAATAGATACTCTCGTGACCATTTTTTCCAAAATTGATCCATCAAATCCTGCTGCTGTGCAAAGATGCGTGTGAGTCTTTTATCAAGGAGTGCTGGGCCCGAAGGAATTTGAGTCAATTTTGAGCCAGTTAAGAAGTGACCTGGTGTCAAAGCTTCTTCATTATCAATTCCCTCTTCGTATACCAATGGTCTACTATTGATAGCGGCTTCAATCCCTACCAACACGGTGGAGAGGTTTTCTTCATCCAACAATGCACGTCCTATAGACTTTCGTAAACATTGTTTAGTGATACCAACCAACCTCTCCCACCATCCTCCCCACCAAGCCGCGCGTGGCACAATAAATTTCCACCGAATTCCATTTTCGGCATAAAACTGCTGAGCAGTTGCAGATGACAATGAATTCCATAAGGCGCTTAATTCTTTATTTGCGGCTTGAAAGGTTGTGGCATTGTCCGTGTAGATGGTATTTGGTACTCCCCGCCGTCCGACGAATCTCTGAAGGGCCATTAGAAATGTATCAGTTGTCAAATCCGATACTAGCTCAATATGAACCGCACGAATAATTGAGCATGTGAAAAGAGCTATATACGACTTCTTTGGAGCATTTGCACCCTTGACGTAAACTGGTCCGGCAAAGTCTATCCCCGTTGTATCGAATGGTTTGCACGGTATAAGTCTTTCAGCAGGTAAGGGAGCTTCAATTTGCAGGTCACATTTTGCACGAGCAATCTTGCAAGGTAGACAATCGTGAAGAACCCTTTTAATGGCTTGGCGGCCTCGCAAGATCCAGAAATTGGAACGCAGCTCAGAGAGAACGATTCTCACACCCATGTGATGAAGTCGTACGTGGGTGTAACGGATAAGCAATTTGACAAAAGGATGTGATCCATCAAGCAAGATTGGATGCTTAGTTTCTGTTGATATATTTGCAAACTGAAGTCTTCCTCCTAGTCGTAATATGTTATCCTTTAGAAACGGGTTGAAACGAGATATCTTAGATTTTGCAGGCAAAGGCTTGGCGTTTTTGGTGGCTTCAATTTCAGCTGCGAAACATTCTTGTTGGACTGTATGAATCCAATAGGTTTTAGCCCTTTCAAATTCGTCAGAAGTTAAATCTGAAGATATGCGCTGTTGGGATTTGCAATTGTGCACAAATCTAAATACCCAAGCTGTTACACGAATAAGTCTCACATAGGAGCTGAAACGAGAAACTTCTGTTGGAGGTTCAACTGGAGTAGTACACAAATACTGCGTTTTAATTGTACGTGTTTCGGTAGTTGTTAAGGACATATCTTCTTCATATGAACACCTTTTCGGCCACTTGTCTTCAGATTCTTTCAACCATTCTGGTCCGTTCCACCACAGATCCAAGTTTGAAAGTTTTGCTGGTAGAACGCCTCGTGAGAGATGGTCTGCTGGATTTTGAATTCCTGGACAATGTCGCCACTGCGTTGGAGTAGTGCGCTGTAGAATTTCGGTAACTCTGTTGCACACAAATGTCTTCCATCTGTTGGGGTTACTGCGAATCCATCCCAAAACAACTTGAGAATCACTCCATAATGTTGCATTTGACGAAGGGATATTGGTTTCGGAACAGAAGTATTGGAGCAATCGTGCTCCCATCAGAGCCGCCAAGAGCCCCAAACGTGGCAGAGTAAAATTCTTGATAGGAGATAGTCTGTTGCGACTGCACACTAAATTCACATTCGTTTGGCCGTCTTTGAAGGTCACGATATACAGAACAGAACCATAGGCACGCTCAGATGCGTCGCAAAACACGTGAACCGCAAAGGGGATATGTGATGAAATGCCTATAAATCGAGGTATTTGAAAAGAATTGATGTTTTCCAGTTCTTTTGTGGCTGTATACCATAACGTTGCTATGCTTGGAGGAAGTAATTCGTCCCACAAAATGCCTAAGACCCATGTATCTTGAAACAGAATTTTTCCTAGGATTGTAAACGGTGAGTACAGTCCCAAGGGGTCGTAGAAGCTAGCAATGCAGCGGAGAAGCAATCTCTTTGTTAATGGTTTATCTTGAACAGCACATAGCGATGTACTAAAGGCATTTTCGAAAGTGTCATCTTCAGTATTCCACTCTATTCCTAATATTTTGATATTTTTGTTTAATTCTACGCCTTGAGCTTGTAGAAGGTTTTGTAGCATCAGAGAGTTAGTAGCCCATTTATGCATTGGAATTTTGAGCAGTGACATTAGGTCTGTTATTTCTCTGTGTAGTGTGATGACCTGAGGCTCGGTTTCAACACTAGCCACAAAGTCATCCATGTAAAGGCTTTTGTCTAGTATAGGGGCAGCAGTTGGAAAATCATTCATGTGTTTTGAAGCCAATTCTCTTGTTGCGGCACACAGCAAAAAGGGACTGCAGATTAGTCCAAATGCCAGACTAGTAAATCTGTAATGGGTTATTTCATTTGAGAAAGTCTTGTCCTGTTGCAATTCATGCCAGAAGAATCTTGTGACATCTCTATCGCTTTTGTGTAAACTCAACTGTAAAAAGGCTTGTTTTCCATCGCCTGTGATTGCAAACTCATGCATTCGGAATCTAAGAAGACAACCAACAGTTTGAGGTAGAAGATTTGGGCCGACTTCTAAAGTGTCATTCAGTGATGGCATTCCGGGGCTGTGTGAGGAGGCATCAAATACAATCCGGAATTTTGTGTTTATTTTCTCCTTTATCACAGCATGATGAGGTAGGTAGTGTACTGTATTTGCGTTGGAGGCTTCATCCTTACAAACTTCAATGTGTCCTTGTTCGATATAATTCAGCATCGCTCTATCATATTCTTTCTTCAACACATCATTAAACGTAAGTCGTCGTTGAAGAGAATCAAAACGTTTTTTCGCATTAGCCGTGTTTGTGGGCAAAGTTAATGCTGTAGGTTTCCAAGGAAGTGATACGACTCTACGATTATCTTCAGTTTGGTAAGTTTCTAAGAATTCTGACATGATTTCACTCTCTCGAACTGTCTTGCTTCTGGTTTGGCTGTCTTTAATTCCAATTGAATCCAATTCCCATAAACATCGCACTTGGTCATCCAAACGGTCACCTGAGATTTGAACAGAAACATGCTGAACTATTGGATCATGTTTGACAGTAGAGTGTGTTCTTGGTCCACTGAGGACCCATCCAAAAATAGAAGGTACCATGACAAAGGAGTCTTCAACCTTCATTGGGGGTTCTGTTGTGACTATATTCCAATAAAAGTCACCACCAATAAGCAACTCAATAGGCAAGTAGGTGTCGTCTGGAGGGTCAGCAAGCATCAGGTTTTGGCTTCGAGCAAAGCGAATAATGTCAGCAGGGGCTGCGGGTTGTGGAGTATACTTGTTTGTACTTTCAAACGCTGTTATCAAAGCATAATTTTTATTCCATACACTTGAGAGCGAAAATTGAACATACCGTCGCACATCTCGTGAAGAAGTGGGTGATTCAAAAGCATGAACATTTATTTGTTCTGAACCAATAACTGTGAGCTTCAGTCTGTCGATGAGGTTTGCATCAACGAAGCTTGTCTGGCTACCTCCATCGAGAATGCATCGGGTTAGCTTTGTTATGCCTGTTGGACCAGTAATGTACACGCGTGCAGTTTGTAGATGTATGAAGTTTGTCTTTGGAATATTAATATGGTTAACTTCACTATTTGGAGTAGAAGAGTTAGTAGTTGTTGGACAAATGGAAACATGATGCTTCTTTTTGCACTTTGTACAATGAGCAAAGTCTTTACGCGGGCAATTGCTCATTTTATGTCCACGGTTGGTGCACAGGAAGCAGCGATTAGAACCTTTCAGCTTCTGTATGCGCGTATCATAGTCGACTATAGCTTCACAATTTTGGGCCCAGTGGCCTGAAGCTTCACAAAAGGCACATACGGGTGAGTGTTTCTTCTTCTTGTGCCCAAAAGTGTGCTTAGTATTGACTTGGAAGGCGGTAGTAGGGTGTAACGTTACTGTAGCTGTATCGCCTGTTATTTTCAAAGCAATCAGAGCTCCTTCTACTTCTTCGGACAAAAATTCCATCATCTTTGTTATGTTTCCTTCAGATAGAGATTCTCTTTTAGCATGGATGATCCATTTTTTAACAATATCGCCAGGAAAAACTTTTAGAATTTTGGGAGCCAAAATGCGTCCGTAATTTTCTATTTGTTCCCCATGAGCCTTCAAGGCTTGAAGTCGTCGATTACACTCAATTACTGCTTCATTCAGGGCTTGTGGAGTGGCATTTCGTATCGGTGACAAGTTTTCTAGACTGTCTAAGTGAGCTTGAATAATTCTATCTTTGTTTCCGTATACTTTGTTACTAGTAAGGCTTTGACAGTGTTATATGTTTCGGCAATGACACTGATTCCATCGACGAGTTTCTTTGCTTCGCCATCCAAAAAACCTCTTAAAAAGACGTGTTTGTCGATAAGGGAAAGAGTGTTGTTACTGTCAATGCATGATTGAAAACGCTCCCAGAAGCTTGAAAATTCTTCTATGTCACCATAAAATGTGTTTATAACAATCGTAGGCAACTTTACTTTCATATTAGTGTCTGATGTTTGAACAATATTGGGTAAGGTATGTATTTGAACAGTAGAGGAATCGGTTATTACCTTATTGGATCCTTCTCGTATTTTCTTCTTGGCGAGGAAGATCGTTAACTTGGCGTTCTCTTCGTATTTTTCGCAATCAACTATGTCTTGCTCGTATTCCGTATCAGTTAACGACGTATGTATTTCTTTGTCAACTGTGTTCAATTCTTCTGCTTTTTCTTCCAAACGTTGTAGTTCATATTCTATGTTCGTACATTGTGGTACTTCTTCAATCTTAGCAATCAAACGAGTCACAGCGGCACGTAATGTTGTCCGTCTTCTTTTCAAGTTTACCAATGTGTCGTTCGTTGCCATGTTTGAGAAATGTGGTAGTTCGTATTAGAAAAACAAAAAAATCAGGCATTCATTTTTCACGTAAAGTTTCTTGGCTTCTTTTAATTGGGTTTCGGCACCAGATGTAGAATATTGTGTAAGTAATAAATATTAAGAAAAGCAGATCCGTTAGACACAGAAACGTTTACTTTATTATTCGAATTTTATATATCTAAACCGTTCACATAGCAACGGTTGCCAAGTTGGTTGCCAGAGTAAGAAAAAGTATAGTGCGCGTGACACTATATGTTTAAAATAGATTAAAACACTGAATAAAAAATTAAATAGATGATATGATGAACTCTATTCTTTTCCTTCAAAAGACAAATGTATCAGTTAAATATGAACTTTATAGGCGGTAAAAATAAAAGTGATTTTGTAGGCGGGGCTAACTTTTTAATTTGGCTATGAGTATAAATTTAAATTATGTAAAGACCATGGATATCATATAATATTTATATGATATATTTTTTTACATTTTAAAAGAAGCCGTGAAATAATATTTTTTTTATTTCATTTGAAATAAGATTATTTATGTCTTTACCATAGATATTATCCCCCCAAAAAACTTCGTAAAAGTAAACAAACGCCAATCTAAAAAAAAAACTATTTATTTTATTAAAAAACAAGTCATTACGAAAGTTGTAGCTAAAAAAGCCGTGATATAAAATGAATGCCAATCTCTTGTGTAAAACTTCCTGGTCATAATAAATAGTATAATTTAAGTTTTCCTGCCATAAAAAATTGCACTGTTTGAGGTTGGTGCCCCCCCCCCCCCCCCATCTTAACCACCCTCTATACCTTTATATAAATGTATTGAGATCATATATTTGTCAAAGTTTTTTTTAAGTATATCCTTCATTATTCTGATTTAGTAATTCAAGTTCATTTGATTAATTATTGATGATTTAATTTTATTAGGGGATTAAGATGGGCACCAACCTCAAACAGTGCAATTTTTTTATGGCAGGAAAACTTAAATTATACTATTTATTATGACCAGGAAGTTTTACACAAGAGATTGGCATTCATTTTATATCACGGCTTTTTTAGCTACAACTTTCGTAATGACTTGTTTTTTAATAAAATAAATAGTTTTTTTTTTTAGATTGGCGTTTGTTTACTTTTACGAAGTTTTTTGGGGGGATATCAGTAGTTTTTTTTTAATAACAAAAGATACAGACACAATATGACTACAAAATTGACGACGTGGTTTCAATGTTTATAGAGTTATATAACTCGCACTCGGAAATTAGAACTATTTATCCTTTTCCCCGTAGAACATTTGTATACTGCATACTTAAATTAAACTGTGGTGAGGTACAGATGACGCGTTTTATTCCCGATACATTGATTTCGACACATTTCGAGATTACATCGCAGCTTTTATTTTTTGTGTACCTCAACCGTCTCTTATGCCTAGTTTTTTTTTCACTTTTGTAGGCATATTTATTTTCAATTTTCTTTCATAAAACTAAAAAATATCCAGCCTAATTCAAGAAAAAACAATAACCAAATACGTTTCTTAGGTTACTGTTATGTGTTATAATACAAACATTTAGTAGCAGCTCATGTTAAAAAATGTAACTTTAATTATAAAATATTACTTTGGCATAATAACATATTCCTCAATAAATTTTAGAAAAAAAATATAATTTCTTTTCATAAAAAATAAGCAAAGATTACTTAGACATAATTAAGTATTCCTCAGTAAGATTTAGAAAAAATATATATTTCTTACTTTTTATGAAAAAAAAACCCAACAGACTATTTTTTTAATGGTATTGGTAACTGAATATGGCAACCAATTAGGCAAATATGATTGTTTACAATTCTCGATCAATCGATCGAGTTATTCATAAGTTTTCTAAATAAAAACGCCAAAAAGTTTAAAAGAAGCATTTCGTTTATTAATTAGATTTTTTTTTTTAATCTGACTATTCAGATATTATATTAATCATATATTTTAGAAGCTGTAATAATAACTTAATAGTTAACGGCGCTGCTATGCGGCTCTTCGATGAAAATACAGTAAACCTTGGCTCGTTTTCGGAGGTACTTGGCCGCTAGGAAATCTTGTTTATCGCGCATTCATACAGCCAAAGGTAATATAGATTTTAATTAATTAAAAATAGAAAAAGTTATTTTTGAAACTTCAAACCTATGAAAGGGGATGAATTGTAGCATTCTGAATCGTTTAGTAAAAACCGCTTCCAGATTCATGGTCTAGTAATGGCTGTAGGTCACTTCAAAAATTTGGTCAAAATTTGACTAAAACTGCTCGAAAGATTTCATTTTCGAAAATTTCAATAATTTTTTTCTCCGCTGTTTTTGACTCTAGAATAACCAATTTTTTTTTATTTAAAGTAATCTACAAAATCCTTCTACTGTATTTTTTTTATTGTTCTACGAAGTTTAGTTTGCCTAGCAGAAAATAAAATCAATTTCGCTGTTAACATAGCGAAATGTTTTCTGTATATATACATAACTGCCGTTTAGCCCTTGGCGTCATTTTGAGATTGGCGGGCGGAACGACCGTTCCGTCTGATATAAAGTACTACATTGGAAGATCACGTGATCTAAAATGCTAACGACGGAACGCGCATGGAGATCCTAGAGGAGGGTCAACTTGGCCAGTGTTTCCATCTCTTTAATGAGAAAAATACTACGAAAAAATACCATTTAATTCTAAAACTACAAAAAAAAATATTATAAAAATACTAGAAAAGCCTTTCACGCTTTTTCAAAGTTACTTAAAATATTCCAAAATGCAGCTTGTATTTTTATGATATTTTTTTGAAATTTTATAATTAAATTTTTCGAGGCGCTTTTTTCCTTAAAGTGGTGGCAATACTGGCCAAATATCCCCTCCTCTAGGGTCTCCATGTTCATCCCGTCGTTAGCATTGGATGTCACGTGATCTGCAAATCTAGTACTTTATATGATATCTATGGTAAAGAGATAAATAATCTAATTTCAAATTAAATAAAAAAAATATTTCAGGGCTTCTTTTGAAATATAAAAAAATATATAAATATTAAAGCTTTATAATTGAAAGCTTTAATATTTTTATTAAATACATTAAAATTATTAAATAAATTAAATACATTTATTAAATATATTAAAATATTTTTATTAAATAGAAAAAATTAAGTTCTTCCGAAACATTAGTGTAAAGGGGTCCATTTTCTATAGATAAGTCAGAAGTAGTAAAGATATGTGATTTCCCTGGAGGAAAATGATAAAAGAAACAGATACAGTCAATGCATTACTATGGAAGAAACTTACATATTATGTCTTTTTTCTTTCATGCTATTGTACGTTTCTGAGTTCCAAAGTTCCAGACATTTCTTTAAAATATTATTCTTTTATGATGATTTTTGTATTGATATCTTTTTTTACTTCTGAAAAAGGTTTGCTATGCAAATTTGAGGAGTTCAGGCATTTTTTTTTATCTAAGTAAATCAATATCGTTCAGAAAACAAGAGTATTTGATTATAAAGAGATTGTGTTGAACTTTTATACAGATAATTTAATTAAATTTAATGTGTTACAAGTGCTAAGCTTTAAAAAGCAACCAAATTCTTGCAATTAATACTTTGTCATATACTGATTCCATAATCTGTAATAATAAGCTATAAAATAATATACTTACTTATCGTAATATTTACTATTAAAACAGAATTAAAATCAAAGCTAATAATAATAAATTAATGAAACAAATGCCACTGGGTAATGATGAGATAAATCTATTCAACTTAATGCTAATCAAGTTTTGATAATTTCAAGTGTTTAATTTAGAGTATGTTATTTTGATAAACCTATTTATTTCATGATTTTGAATGAGAAATATTTCTGATGTGTGTATTGTTCTATAGATAAGAGGATTTTTCAATAATAAATATTAAGTATTTGTTTATTTTCTCTTTTTGATATGATACATTGTAATCAAACACTTTCCAGATATTTCGCCTAATTTTGGGGACAAAGAATAAATCCAGATATTTCGCCTAATTTTGGGGACAAAGAATAAACTCAATTTTTAAAAAAATATTTTTCAAGAACTGGGGCTAGGGATTAAAATAGCAAATCTTATTTTAATACACAGTAAGAAAAATAATGAACTATATATAGCCAAGCAACAAAAACAAAGAGGATTTTTTTCCTCTTCAAAACTGTATGACGAAACGAAGCATTTGGTTTAGAAAATTCAAAAGTAATAAGGACTTTTGATTTCCCTGGTGGTACATAAATAAAGGGAGAGTTGCAAAAAGATCCAAGAAATGCATTTAGATGAAAAAAATATTCAAAGAAATATATAATGCATATATTTCTGAATTAATGTATACGTTCAATATTTAGTAATAGATGTGTAAGTTATTGATCCTTATAGCATTCTTTATTTTATATGAAATCTCTACATTTGTTTCTTTGTTCGTATGGATTTAGAACGATGAAACAAATGTTGTGTTGCTTGGGAACATCAAAAATGTATCTCAATTTCTTATCTAATTCCACATTTAACTAAAAACAGAAAAAACATATTTGTAAGATTTGTCCAATATCTGGTTACCAAAAGTATATAATTTAAAGTTTTATGATATTAGTTTTAAGATAAAGTTTTTATGATAAAGTTTTATATATCTTTTGTAACATTTTATTTATCAGCAATTTTGAAAAGTTGATACGATGAGAAAAGTTTATTTTGTCCGCAATCATACATAGAATGAATATTTTAGGAATTTTTAAAATGCATGCATCAAAGTCGAACCAAAATGTTCGACTACTCGAAGTACATTCTTATTAAATTATATCAAAGGAAAAATTATTTTCATATTTGATTTTCATAAAAAAAAACCCGCAGATTTATAAATAGTTTAGTACAGCAAAAGTTAATGAAGGCTTCATCAAAATTACAAATGTATTTAGCATTCTATTCAAAATTTTATCTTACACGCTTTTGGATTCTAAAGAAAGCTAACTAAAGTCAAAATATCATAGCTTCGAAAAAACCCATAAAACTCTATTTTTCAACTTGTTGATATTTCTCACAAACAACAAAACAACATTTATTATTTACTTTACATTAATAAAACATATTAAATTTGATCATTAATAATCTCTATATACTTAAATTCCACGAAAGGTTAGGTTTTGAATTATTGTTACACCAGGAGCTACACGAGGGCTATTGGCGATAGGCGTCGTATTTTAGAATCACAGTCAAGTGACGAGCCGACACCTGAATAGGCGCCCAACGTTAAGGGCGACATCGTACGCAGCGTTATGACTTTGAAGGATATTTAACGTGCACTCCCGCCCCACGGGGTATTATTCGTCGGACAATTTTGGCTGCACGGTTTTTAGGTCGGCAGTTATTTTGGCGATGCCCGGGTCCTAACCTGTAACCCCTCGCATGCTAGGCGTGTGTCTAACCGACTAGGTTCCCCAGCACCCTAAATTACATTAATAAAGATATAAGTGAAATTATTAATCCATTACTACCAACAATAGCGTGAATAACAACACAAAATAATTTGAAAGCCACACCTTAATTTCTGCATACCAATTGTCCATTCAAAACCAATTATCCTATTGTGCGTGCGTTTGCATGATGGTCAAATAAACCCTTAATAGCGTTCCCTCAATATTATAGCGTGTGTCAATAGCCCGTTGTCTCTTCAGATTGTCCTTTATACACAAAACAGGGAGTGCTATCTTAGTTTTAGCGGTCATTACCACTATGTAGCTTTGGGTTGAGGAACGCCTGGTTCTTTCATGAGCATTTTGTTGAAAAAAGTATGCTTTAGTTTTGTGTGGACTGTTTATAAGCTAGCCGGATATTTCTGAAAAAATGTCCGACGAATAATACCCCGTGTAAGGGAGTACACGTTAAATATCCTTCCAATTCCTAACGCTGGGTACGATGTCGCCCTTAACGGTTGCGTTGAGTGCTTATTCATGTGTTGGCTCGTCACCTGACTGTGGTTCTAAAATACGACGTCCGTCGCCAATAGCCCTCGTGTAGCTCTAGTGCGAAGATAATTCAAACCTAACCTAACCAGATATTTCTGTATTTAACTCAGGACTGTATTATAAGCATGTGTCTAGCAGTAAAATGCATCACAATATACGACATTGTAGCGGCTCAGTGGCTGAGAGGTTAAACGTGTCCTCCTCGTAAGCCCAAGATCGTTGGTTCGAGCACCGGTCCAGTCGTCAGATTTTCAGGGTGGGAAAATCTTGGACACGCATGTCGTATGATTATGCAGCATTTAAAATATCCCTGGAGGGCCGATTTGGCTAGGGTTCTTTCGGCAGAATTAAATCTTGGCATACTTTAACTTCCACAGATTCATAATAATCTGCACGTCAAAATTGATAGCGAGAGTCTCCTAGATGGTGCCACAAAAATTGGCTCTCAGTTCTGAGGGATTTGCCGAGTCTGAAAAGGCTTGGCCGCCAATGTTGCCGTTAGAGATAAAACGAAAAGAAATATTAAAATGTGCCCAGCAGTGAAAGTCACCACAATATACGACATTGTCTCCAGATTAAGACAGGGAAACAAATAAACAAAGCTGAAAATCATTCACGAAATAAGTATAATGGAATTTACGAAGAATTGATAGTGAAAAAAATAGCTCTGTATGTTTTAGAAGAGAATAATAATTTTATTTAGGAACAGAAAACTAATTTGCATAAGGGGCCCACAAGAAAGTGTCTTATGATCTTGTCTACGATTCTTAAGTCTTAAGAGCTTGTTAGGCAATGGTTGAAAATTTGTGGAATCAAACTAAATCTAGAGCTAGAAACTGCATACTTTTAAATTGCCATATATTATCATTGGAGCAAAAGCGCCTAAGTTAATTAGGATTTTTGGTTTATGTCGTTTTATATACAAGATCAAACTTTTCCTTGTCGACAAAACTACGAAAAATTAATTGTCATTTAAAACAAAAAAAAGTGTTACTAGTTGTGTTTAAGGTTATGAATTTTACAGTAGTTTTAGTAGTTTAGTAGATTAGTACAGTAGTTTTAGTAGAATTTTACAGTTTTTTTATAGTATGCAACTTGCATCATTTTAAAGAAAAACAAGAGGATATATAAAAAAAATTCTCTCTTGATTGTATAATGTACTTTTTAAACCTTAAATATTGCAAAAAAGAAAACTCATTTACATATGTTTTAATATTATTTTAAAGTAAAGTCTTTTCATTTTATTATTTATTCCATCATCTTTTCTCACAAAATATACACTTTCATAGTATCATAAAAATAAAATTTTACAATACATTATTGTACGAGCAACAGCAGCAAATGCCTACTGTTCACTAAAAAAACCATGTCAATATTCCATTGCTATTTTATTTATTTTAGCCAAGTTAGTTTTTTCAGGATCTTTTAATGAAGTCTATCTCTCAAACACGCAAAGAATTCCTACCAAAAAATTCGCAGATTCCCTTGTATTTCTCTCAGGAATTCGTAAGATAAAGAAGAGGGTGTAAAGTTTAATAACCTCCTTCAGTTTTATTATAGTTTGACTTAAACTGCGTTAATGGAATGTGGATGTCTTGTTGTCATGGATATAACGCACAGTACGCGGAAAAGGGGCATATCTATTATGTTAAATCAATTGAAGATGAGTCACTTTTCTGCGTGCAGTGTGACGTGAACACGGTACAATGATTTTCGGGAATTCCGCTTATTGGTATGCAAATGAACTAGGGGAAGATTCTTGGAATTTGATGTTAATTGAGTTGACTTTACGAAAAAGCAAATAAAAGTTTTGTAATTATAATGGGGTATATCGATTATAGAAATAAATTACAATATAAAACGGAATGAACTTTAATAAGTGCATTGTGCACTATAAATATGATTAAAAATATTAACATTTAAAAAATAGAGTAATTAAGTTTGGAATTTGGTAGCGTGTATTGAAAAAGACACTGTTTTCAAAAATTTTCTCTTGCATATCAATGTATTGAAGTTTGTTTAGATGATATTTTAATGCATACATAAAGTACGTGTTTTACTTAATTGATAAAAAAAATTCACAATTCTTTGTTTGGATTTTATTCAGATTAAAAACGAACGAAGTAAAGGTTCTTGAAATTCGTTGATAATGTGTTGAACTTACGAAACAGTAATAAAAGTTTCCTGATTATATTGGAGCAATTCGATTATGAGATAAATTAATGAATTAAAAATGAACTTTAATAATAAGTACATTGTGAAAACGATTAAAAACACTGACATTTTAAAAATAGAGTCATTTAATTTGGAATGTGTCAGCATGTATCGCGCGAAAAGTTAGTATGTTCAAAATTCTTCGTTTGTATAATCATGTAATGAAGTTTGAAGTAGTAAATAATTGTTTTAATGCATATATAAAGTGCGTGTTTTACATAATTGTTAAAAAAGTTAAAATTCCTTGTTTAGATTCCATTCAAATTAAAAAGGAATGAAGTAGATGTTCTTGAAATTTGATGATAATGTGTTGATTTTACGAAGTAGTAATAAAAGTTTTGTAATTATATTGGAGAATTTCGATTACTGGAATTAAATAAAATATAAAAACAAATGAACTTTAGTAATAAGTACGTTGAAAAAGATTATAAAACTAAATTAAAAATTAAGTAATTTGGAATTTGTTAGGATGTATCGAAAATACATTATATTCAAAATTGTCTCTTGTAGATAAAACAATGTATTGAAGTTTGTTTAAAAGATATTTTTTTTAAAAAAATGCTTAATACATGAAGCAAGTGTTTCAGTTATTTATCGAAAACTTATAATTCCTTGCTTATATTCCGTTAAAATTAAAATTGAATGAAGTAAAGCTTCTTGAAATACGATGTTGATGTTTTGATTTTACGAAAAAGTAATAAAAGTTTTGGGATTATCCTAAAGCATTTCTATTATGGAAATAAATTTAAGTATTAAAACAAATGAAATTTAATAAAAAGTGCGTTGCATACTTGAAAACGAATAGAAGCTAACATATTTTAAAATAATAGAGTAGTTTAATTAAGAATTTATTAGCATGTATAAAAAAAACCATATTTAAAATAGTTCTCTTGAAGATAAAATAATGTATTGAAGCTTGTTTAGAAGATATTTTTTTTATGTAACGATGTTTGTTTAGGAGATGATTTTTCGAATCCACATAAAGTTTTTGTTTTAATTTAGAATAGAATTTTTAAATTCCATATTTAATTGCAATTTAAATTAAAATGGCATTATTATAATGTTAATGCATACATTTTTACATAGCAATACTTTTAATTTAAAAGAAAAGAGATATAACAACTGATGTTTTTAAAAATGATAAATAAAGAAAGAAGGATTTCAACAGGGTAAAAATATAGTTATTTCATTGACTCCCGTTTACTTTAATTAATATACTAACATTACTAGTTTAAATTATTATATAAGATGGAGCAACTACATTTTTATATTTTAAGACCTTTCAAATACCAATGGAATATTTGTGCTACAAGACAAGAAACCACAAAAACTCGTGAATTCCTTTTTATAAAAGGAAGTCATTTTTTTTTTTACATTTTCAACACGTCTTCTTTTTAAAAGAATCGTGATATGACGTTACAGCACCCGTTTTTTAGCACACAAAAAATCAGGAAAAACTTTTTTCAAAACCGAATCTTTGCTTTGACGAAAATATATCGATTGGTTGAGGTTTTAAGGCTGAAAACAGATAGTTGAATAAGATAGATTATTTCAAAGAAGTTCCTTAGGGAAAAGAAGATGAATGACATTGTGTTTTAACTATGGTTGTAGTTAATTACCTTTGATGGAAAATCTCCAAAATGCTTCAACTTATTTTAAAAAGTTACCTTTTTGTATTAAAAGACATAACTTACAGAAAAGACTCGGAAATATTATGACTTTTTGTAGTTTTTTAACGAAACTGTTTTGAATGAAACACTTATAGCGGACAAATCAAATATGAGAAATTACTGTTTTAAATAGTTTAAAGTTTAGTGGAGGTTTTAAAAACAGGAAGATGGTTAGAAAATACTTTTTCGTAAAAGAGCCAATCTTCTTTTATATTGTTTATTAAGTTTTATAAGATCCTTTTCATCATAATTTAGGAAATTTTTAGTAATCGAAGATACTACTACAAAAGCGAAAAAAAGCGATTTCAGTACTAGAAACTGTTATTGTATGAAATAAGATATATTGAATTATATAAGTACACGTCATAAGTGAATTCCCAAATATGCGTTAAAATTTAGGTTTTTAGGTTGGGAAAATTAAAAGCATAATGCAATGGTTAGGGTGCAAGCCTTTGGAGCTGCTGGGTTCGGGTTTGAATCCCGGTAAGACATGGATGGTTGTGTTTGTCAATAAATGTTGTTATTTGTCTTTGCAATTGTGTCATCCTTCCTTGTGCGTCTCTTGTGACTGCCTCTCTGGCGAGCGGGGTAACGGGCTATAAAGTCTATGCTCTTTTCTTCTAAAGGACGCACTCACTGTCATTTGTCATTTTTTATATACCGCATCACACTAAATAAGTTAGTTTTTAGGAAATAGATCGTTTTAGATTAATTTTAGTGAGGTTTTTTGTATAAAGTACGAGTATTGATTTAAAAAAATCTACAAACGATTAAATCTTAGGGGAATGTTTCAGATGATGTTACATTCTTGTTTTCATTTTTCTTCATACTTCAATTTCATTGGTTGCTACGTTTTTACTC
This sequence comes from Hylyphantes graminicola, assembly GCA_023701765.1. Taxonomy (NCBI): domain Eukaryota; kingdom Metazoa; phylum Arthropoda; class Arachnida; order Araneae; family Linyphiidae; genus Hylyphantes; species Hylyphantes graminicola. The sequence continues at coordinate 36,940,641 of CM043121.1, forward strand.
TCAAAATGACCGATATAGATGAAAAGAATTTTTTCTTTCTAGTATGGTATGGTATGGTATGGTACATATATATTCCAGCTTGTGTGCTTGTTCAGAGAACCGCTTATAAGCTTCATCAAGTAGGACAGACACAGAAAGAATTTTTACAGTCACAAAAAAATTAATAACACATAGACAAATAACAACATTTATTGACGATCACAAACATCCATGCCCGACCGGGATTCGATCCCGACCCCAGCAGCTCCGGAGGCTAGAGTTCTAACGATTGAGCCACCGGGGCGGCCTTTTCTTTCTATATGCAAGCTTTTTTTAACAAACGTTATAAACAGCCAACAGAACAGCTAGAAGTTTGCATTTAAAAAACTGATATGTAAAACATTTTTAGAAAACTCATTTTCGAATACAGTAGTAATTCCAGACATCAAAAGAAAAAAAACCTATGGAGTTCTTGCCATACAAAGCATGAAACAGCCCCATTTTTGTTTTGTAAATTATAATTCCGGAATAAATTATCCCAGAATCAAAATGTACACTCTTAAAACAAACGAGCGATTTTAACTCAGTCTGAGTTTATTTTCACTTCTACAGTGTCAAAAATGCACTTACCCTATAGGAGTGGATCCTTTGTATGTAAAACCTGCGACAAGATCACTCCAAACCAGTGATTTTAACTCAGTTTGAGTTAATATTCACTCCTTTCCAGTGACGAAAACTCACTTCTCTTACAGGAGTGGATTTCGCTCTTTTGTTTTAAGAGTGTACATTGACTTTAATATGCCTTTAAACCGTTCAGTCCCAGTGATGCCATTTGGCATCATCACTTTCAATATATTTTCAAAATGTTTATGTCCCGTTATGACATCCAAACGCACATCATTCGATTCTTCATACTTTGTTCTATTAGACAATATTTTACATTAATCTCAATAGAAGTAGAACTACTATTTTTTTTATTCAGAAAATAGCCAACTAGCGTTTCACCGGATTTTTGATAAGTTCACTTCAGTTCCACATATTTAAAACACAATTTAAACTATTTCGGGTAAAATAATTACTAATTTTTTTTAATAATATGGTCAGATACCTTTAAATATATAACTCGAAGTGTTTTTAGGTAATATATATTTTTATTTTGTTGTTTTCCACAGTTAAAAAATTTTGGCATTGTTTCAAAAACCATATAAAAAATTTTAATGAATTTTTTTTCTTATGGAAATCGTATATTTGACCTAAAATAAGCTTATTTTGTGAATATCAGATGTTTCTGTAGCGTAGTAAATTTTTGGAACTGAAAGGGTTAAGTTGGGGCAGCAAGATATCAATTTACAACAATGATCTTTTTTTTTTACAAATTTTTTTAGTTCCGTATTTACTTAATCTCCAATTCAGCTCAGGTGTTCCCCACGACCCCGGAACACACTCCTCGCACCTTTTCGGTGATGTTGCCAGAATCGATAAACCAAAAGTAGACGAGTTTCTTCCTGAAAAAGTGGCTGCAGCGGTAGAGCAACCAACCAGGGAACAATAAAAAAAGAATCTAGAACAAAAAAAATGTTATCTCTGCTCCTGTGAAAATATAGTTCAAGGACGGAAAACAGCGTTCACCTAGAAAGATCACTGAATTGTGATTGATTTTCGAGGTTCTTGCTTGCTTGGTCGCCGTTCATTGATAAATGAACGTTTTTTTCCTCCCACAAAAGGATAGCAATAGTTTCAGTTCTTTAGTGTAAGCTCTTTTTTTTTAATAATAGAAACGAGTGGTTTTGTGAATAAATTGAAGAGCCTACACTCTTAAAACAAACACTCCTAATTTAACTCAGTCTGAGTGGATTTCACTCCTCCAGACTGGAAAATGCACTTCTCCATTTGGAGTGAATCCTTTGTGTGATAAACCTCCGACAGGATCACTCCAAACGAGTGATTTTAACTCAGTCTGAGTAAATATGCATGCCTTTACGGTGTCGAAAATGCACTTCTCCAACTGGAGTGGATTTCACTCTTTTGTTTTAAGAGTGTAGTGGAAGAATGTGCTAAGTGACATTTTTGAAATAATTGAGATTTTTGAGTCAATGAACCTATTACTAACTTCTTCAACGATAACAAGTTTCCCCTTTTTCCTAAACTTTACACTCTTAAAACAAACACTCCTAATTTAACTCAGTCTGAGTGGATTTCACTCCTCCAGACTGGAAAATGCACTTCTCCTTTTGGAGTGTATCCTTTGTGTGTTAAACCTCCGACAGGATCACTCCAAACGAGTGATTTTAACTCAGTCTGAGTAAATATGCATGCCTTTACGGTGTCGAAAATGCACTTCTCCAACTGGAGTGGATTTCACTCTTTTGTTTTAAGAGTGTAAGTTTAGTATATTTTTTTACGCTATACAAGTCGCGTTTTTAACGAACCTGAGTGCAAACGAAAAACTTTCAAGCTCTTTTTCTCGTTTTTGCAATTTTGTCACTTAGCACGTTATTCCACTAAGCTTTTCAATTGTTTGTTTTATATTTTTTAGAAGACGAGGTTCTGTTTAGTGTTAAACAGTCGCTTGTGTACTTTTGTTGGAGATGCTGTTTGATTATTGTTCTTTAAATTTTAAATTTGAATATTAATTTCATCAATATTAAATTAAACACGGGAGACAAATTTTAAATACAGGATTTAACAAAATAGGAAACTAAAAAGGACGTCTTTTTGCTTTGACGACACATTTATATTTTCTCAAATGAAAAATTGTAATGAGATTAGGGATTTTTCCGTAAATTTAACTATTTTTTACCTTCCATCTCAATTCTAAATATTTTGTGATATTTACCTTACATAGTCGTTTGTCTGCAACTCATAAAGATACATTGTACAAAATCTTTCAAAAGACAAATCCTTTCGAAACTTTTAAAGAAGTAATGTTTTAGTTGTTCATAAACTTTATTTGCTCTCAAAAAACCTCTAAGTGACATGAAAAATACAAAAAAAAAAAAAAATCAATATTTACGAACCACTCTACTACACCATTACAAAAATATCCCCATTTCATACAATTTCCAACCCTCATAACCATCTACTGGCATTCCTCTTTTATCAGTTATCCACTATTGCTGACATTTAATACGACACGTGTGGTGATTAAATGGTCATATCGCACTAGGAACTCGACCGTGGACATCTAACGAATGTGGATGGGACGTACACATACTTCATTCTCGTCTGATGGCTTTGTCCGCTCTTATCTGGGGGGACGTACAGTAGATGGGCGGACAGACGGACATTCCCCATTTAGGATGGCTCCGGGGCCAGAAGGAAGGTTTATTGAAGGAAAGTTTTGTCCCGCGAAACTCGATCGATGTGTATTCTTATTTCTGTGTATGGGTCTTTTATTTGGTCAGGATATTGGAGTTAAATTTGGAAGTTTCTTACTTCCTCGTAAATATTCATTCTTTTAATTTGTGAAGTAAATTTATTGAAAATAGTTGGTTTTGGCTTTGGAAGTTTTAAATTACAACTTAATGACGTGTTTGGCGATTTTTTCTAATGTGTATAAATCTAATGTAGAAGCGGTTCTAGGTGGCAGTTACTGTTACAAATCTAATTGATTTTCTAAAAGAATTTCAGGAAGTATTTAAGCAACAAGAAAGTATGTTATTTCTGTTTTTTTAAACTTCTTGTACTCTGTTGTTTTGCTGTATCCCAGCACTGCATGTTTGTTTCCCCCAAGAAGACTCTTCATGTAGTGAAGAAGGATTTACAGATTTTACAAAAGATTTTCTAGAATAGCTCCTACATCGGAAAGATTTCAAATTTACTCTTTAAACTTATACGAAATTTGCACTTGTTCATAGTTAAAGTATTCAAAAATAGATATAGAGGTAAATAATTATTAAAAAGGTTACAGAGATTCCCTGTCCAAAAGGATTGATTTTTTTCCAGAACAGTGGACATATGGTAAGATAGATTTGAAAATCTTATTAAAAACTTATCGTAACTCGCCTATACCATTAAAACAATCCAAACTACAACTAAATTAAAATAATTTTTATTTGATGTTTTCCTGAGATTACATGTATTTCATAAACACAACATTTAACATTTTATAAATCGTTGTGAACGTTTAATATATAAATAAAAAGTTAACGATGCAATCTTCAATATTATTTTTTGCTTTATTTGTTACTCTTCGTATATTTCCCATTATGAAGTAAAGATTTTATTTTCTACTTCACAACATCACTTGTCTTTACAGATACTAACATATTATGTACGTTCTGAATTAAAAATATTCAAACTTATAATTAGTTTTAAAACCAAATAATGATAAAGCCAATACTTGCCTATCGTTAATTAGTTTCAAAGATTACACTGTTAATAAAATTAGTTGAATATAGTTTGTTATAAATTGTAGTAGTAATAGTATAGTTATAAATTGTAGTTTTAATTATTTATAAATAACGCCAATTAATTAAAGATTAAAAAATTACTTGTTTTAAATTATATGATAATCTGCAATTAAAGTTTTAGAATAATACTTGATTTACTTAATAGGATTTACTTTTATAACATTAAAAAAATCAATAATCCCTATTTCTTGTTCGTTTATAACATAATAAAACTAATTCAATTATATTCAATGGATCCAAAAAAACTTTCTATTATCTTAAACGCAGAAAAAATAAAACGACTTCAAGAGTTTCAACTTTCCGGTAAAATGCAATATTTTCTCCTAAATGGACATTAGCTGGCAACTGAGATGAATTCAATTTAAATCTAATTTTCTGATAAGAAAAGGAATAAAACCGTTTTTCTTTTTTAAAATGAACACAGGCGGAAATTAGAGTATCTGATAAGAAGGTTTCGGAATAGACGTGTATAATAAACATACTCCAAAGCATAATTTAGTCATTTCTACTTGCAAAAATGAATAAATTGAAACATGTTCTAATTTTCTTTTTCGAAAAGTTCCTTCGTTGTCGTTGAATGCAGGGTGCAAATGAACAATGGGTTATTTTTTACCTATTTTTAAACTTTGATGAACATGGTCATTAAAAAATGCTTTCATAATCTAAAAATTTTTTTATAGAAGGCTATTATGAATCAATATCACTGGGGAACAGACCGACCACTCAGAGCATCGATCGAAATAAATACAGGAATGAAAACTGAAAGCAACTACGTCACCTGAAACAAGACGATTCACAATCGTTATATGCCTCATTCAATGAACTAAACAAGCTTAAGAGCACTTTGTTGTTCATCCACATTAGCATGTTATTAAGCCTGCTCATCGCCGCCATACCCGGTCCTCCTTCGATCGGGCTTGCTAATGGTAAGTCTGTGGGGAGAAAAATGGTTTTTGTTAAAAAAAAAAAAAAAAAAAAAAAAACAATGAAATTTTAGGAATATTTTGATGCGTTTTTTTTAAAACATAATTTACCTTCTTTTAAAAGAAAAAAAATTAGATTAAAAAAAGTAAATAACGTTTTTTAAAAAATAACCTCTGCAAGCACAACTTTATTGGAGTCTTATGAATTTAAAAAAAAAACCGCATCAAAATATTCTTATAATTTCATTGCTTTTTTCTTGGAACAAAAGCCATTTTTCCCCATAGACTTACCATTAGCAAGCCCGATAGGACGGGGTATGGGGGTGATAAGCGTCCTTAACGTCTAAGTAGTGTTTCTATTAAAATTTAAAGGTAGTACTTATATGTACCACCGATCACAGATTGAAAATCTCTATGGGATTCTGTGGTAATTCTAAAAAAACTGCTCATGAAAATAACTGTAATATAAAATATCTGAATTTCAAATTGAATACAAGTACGTTGCGTCATTATTTTCCTCTCAATAATTTTCGAAGGGATAAAAGAGTATCGCCTTGAGGTTCATTTGGTGTTGCCAGATGCCGTAATCAATGTCACGGTTGGTAAAATAATGCCAAGAGAAATTGTTCTTCCCGAAACAAAGAACATTTAATTTAAACTTTTACAAAACGAAAGTTCAAGTCCCACGAGGTTCAGACATAAAGTTCCTCTCCACGGTGGGCAATCACGAACTCATGCACAAAAACGAACTTTTATCTACACTGCAATAAATCAGCGATGCCAAAATCGCCATCGTCACGAAAAAAGTGAAAACTCCCGCTTCAAAAGGAACTTCCTGCGCCATCGTCAAGCGATTCCTTCTTCAGCCGCCAAGCCGAAGTCGCCTTCGCAGTCGCCATCGTCGACCCCATCGTAAAGTGGTATTTTTCCAGCCGTTAAGCAGAAGACGCCACCCGTGAGTCATCCATCTTCAGCCGCTAAGCAGAAGACGACACACGACGACGAGGTCCACCCACAGCACGTCAATCCGAAAAACAAAACTACCCTCCATAAAACGGAATACATCGTCCACAGAGCACGTAAGAAATTCTACTACATCGCCGACGAAACAAAACCAAAATCGACCACAAAGGTAAAAGTTTTCTTATTTTTCTATTCAAGATGTATAAAAATACTAAAAAAGAAGATTTAGTGAAAGTTGCTTTTGAATTGGACATCGTACTTCCAGAAAATTCCACGTTAACTAAAATTAAAGAGCTAATTGAGTCCAGTGAGACCTACGCGAAAGATAACGAATTCGTTAAAAATTTAATTGCACAAACGGTAGATGACAGAAATGTTAAACTAGAAATCGAAAGAAATAAAGTAGAAGTCGAAAGAAATAAATTAGAAGTCGAAAAAGTAAAACTCGCACAAATCGAACGAAATATAGAACTAGCTTCCCTTCAAAACAATGCCGAAACTCAACATAATATGTCGAAAAGTTCCGAAACCGATGATTCACCTAACATCGAAAATCTTATTCGTTCTGTTAAAACTCTTTCAATGCCAATCCCTAGCCGTCCAGAAAATTACAGCTTATTTTTCGCATCGTTAGAACGAGCATTTAATACGAAGAATATATCGGATGAGTTATTAAAGTCAGAAATACTTATAAATATGTTAGGCGAAAAAGCAAATAACATTTTATTAAATATTTCGGATAATGATATCCAAGACTACGAAAAAGTCAAAAATACAGTGCTACGTCAGTTCCAACCAACCGCACAGGATTGCCTAATTAATTTTCGCCGTATGCAAAGACTCGCAGATGAGTCACACACGCAGTTTGCTTCACGATTGCAAACAACTTTCGCATATTATTGCAAGATTAGAAACGTCAGTGACTTTGATACTTTATGCCAATTAATGGTTTCAGATAAATTGTATTCTACACTTGACCGAGAGACTCAGTCATACATAGCTGTCACACAAGGCGAAGAATGGCTAAAGCCAAATGATCTTGCACAAAAAGTTGATATATATTTTACCTCACAGCGTAAATCTCTAAGCGAAGTAAACCGTCGCCAACACAACAATAATACATATCAACAACAACAAAACAACAGAACACCATACAATAATAGGCAACCGTACAATAACTTCCGTAGACCACAAAATCAAAATTCCCGTGGAACAAATAATACTCGCTTCAATCAACGCAATGTAAACAACCAACGATCTGAAAACGAGTCACACGAGAATAACAGTCCAGTATTACAAATAGCTCCAACAGCACCCAAACCACGTGATCACGGTTCCCTTCAATATGAAAATGTACTACTTAATAGTAAAAATACGCGCGCTATTATTGACAGTGGATGCACTCATATTTGTGTCAAAGCCGATTGTTTACCCAAAACAACAACATATGACGAAGAAATCACATTAGTTTCTGCATTTGGCGACACGTACACCGCCAAATCCGCCAAGGTAAAACTCTCGTTGCCACAAAGACAACCGAAAACATACGATGCAGCTATTTGCGAAAGTTTATTTTCAAATCTAATAATCCCTCCTTCTATTTTCCATGAGCTTAAAAGATCACAAATAACACAAAATGAAAGTACACTCTCTCCGAAAACCGAAATCCTGCAACAGGAAATAAAAAACAAATGTCAAAATACTATTCACATCGCTCCGAAACAAGTCGCAGACGAAATGTCTACAACACCGAAACTCATCACCGACTCTGTGTCGCCGCAGCAAGAGAGCGTAAGAGACGACGCGCCAATCGCCTGTCAACCAGACAATAGGGAGGATTCAAAAACACGCACGAGCCAATCAGAGGCAAAGGAGGAGCTATCGAATGCAAATTCGCCCGCTCATCTAGAGTACGGAGAACGAAGATTTTTTTTAGCGGAACGAGATGATGTGTCGAACCGATTAAATTTTGACAACGCTACCGGTAAAGGTTTAGCCTATTTTCCCGTAAAACACACTTCGGCGAATGATCTTACGTCCGCAATGGATTGTGACTACGGTAATGACTTATATTTCACACACGTTAATAATACGGATATGAAGAAACGTTTTTCACATTTGATTGAAGAATATAAATCTAACAAATTAACAGATTTAGAAACTTACGAACACCAAATTTTCGCTTCAGACGTACAAGGGGACAAGCCCATATTGCAAAATGTAAACAAACCATTAGACACTATGGGGACCAATCCAATATTTAGTATTGTAAGTGATGATACGCTTTTTGAAGATGAATTTTCTCACATATCTGATGCGAATATACGAAACACTATTATGAAGATGATTAAAACTTATAAACCGAATAAAATTAAAAGTACTAATTATCAAATGAAATTAATTCTGTCAGATGACACACCTATATTTCAAAGACCACGCCGTCTTGCATTGTCAGAAAAAATTGAGGTAAATAAACAAATTAAGGAAATGTTACAAAGTGGAATAATTCGAGAAAGTTTTTCAGATTTCTGTGCACCAATAGTTTTGTGTAAGAAGAAAGATGGTTCAACGCGCTTAGCCATAGATTTTAGATCGATTAATCGGAATATCGTAAAAGAAAGATTTCCTTTACCCCTCATCGAAGACGTTTTTGACAAATTACAAGGTGCATCTGTCTATTCAAACCTTGACTTAAAAAATGGTTTCTATCACGTTGATGTTCATGAAGATAGTCGTAAATACACTTCTTTTGTAACACCAGACGGACAGTACGAGTTCACAAAGATGCCTTTTGGACTATGCAACGCACCATCTGTTTTTCAAAGATTTATCCAAATTGTTTTTCGAGATCTTTTAGAAGATGGAACTTTGATTCTCTATCTTGATGATTTGATTATACCCTCATCTGATGAGTTCGAAGGTCTACAAAAGCTCAAAAAAGTTTTACAAGTTGCTTCGGACTATGGACTTGAGTTTAATTTCAAAAAGTGCAATTTTCTACAACGAAAAATAACTTTTCTCGGACATATCTTGGAAAAAGGTACAATTCGACCATCGTCACACAAAACAAATGCTGTTTTAAGTTTCCCTCAGCTTAAAACGACGAAAGATATTCAATCCTTTTTAGGTCTGACTTCATTCTTTAGAAAATTCATAAAGAACTATGCAGCCATTGCAAGGCCACTAAGTGATCTTTTACGAAACAACACACCTTTTCACTTTGGCAGAGAACAACAGCAAGCTTTTCTACAACTAAAACAAGCACTCTCCACAGAACCTGTGTTACACTTATACAAACAGGGCTCACCATTACAATTACACTGTGATGCTTCATCAAAAGGTTTTGGTGCTATTTTGCTTCAAGCTGACAACGAGAACAACCTGCATCCCATTCACTATATGAGTCGTAAAACATCCCCACAAGAAGAAAAGTATACATCATATGAATTAGAAGTTTTAGCAATAGTAGAATCATTAAAGAAATTTCGACACTATCTTGTTGGTACCAAATTCAAAATCTTCACTGACTGCCAAGCGTTTCAAAAAACAATGTCCAAAAAAGAACTGCCTCCTAGAGTTGCCAGATGGGCAATGTTGCTCGAAGATTTCGACTATGAACTAATTCACAGACCAGGACAGCAGATGAAACATGTTGACGCACTTAGCCGTTATCCTGTCATGACAATACAAGTTGATGACACAACCAGAAAAATCTGTGAAGCTCAGTCAAAAGATGAGTTCACACTAAGCATTAAACAACTACTAGAACACTCTCCAACATCAGAATACAAATACAAAAATAACATTCTTTACAAAATAGTCAATGACCAAGAGCTTTTAGTAATACCACAAGACATGCAAAAACAAATCGTACAAATTGAACACAATAAAGGACATTTTGGAATTAATAAAACTGAAGCTTTAATTAAACAACAATTTTATTTCCCAAACATACGTAAAACTGTCGAAAACGTAATATCCAGCTGTGTAAAATGCATACTTGCCTCACGAAAAACAGGAAAACAAGAAGGATTTCTCCATCCCATTCCTAAAGGTGACATTCCATTAGACACATACCATATAGATTTTCTTGGGCCACTGCCAAGCACAAACAAAAACTACAAGTACATATTCACTGTGGTAGATGCCTTTACAAAGTTCATTTGGATATATCCTGTCAAGTCAACATCTGCAAAAGACGCTCTGGACAAACTTCAACTTCAGCAAACCACCTTTGGAAATCCTAGACGAATAATATCAGATCGCGGATCAGCTTTTACTGCAACAGAATTCAAGAAATACTGCGAAGATGAGAAGATTGAACATATCACAATCACTACAGGTCAGCCAAGAGGAAACGGTCAGGTTGAAAAATTCCATGGAACGCTAATTCCAGTTATCTCCAAGTTATCCCTTGATGATCCGAACAAGTGGTTCAAGCACATACCAGCTGTACAACGTGTAATTAACAGCACTATCTCTTCAGCTACTAAGTACACACCCTTCGAGCTTCTAACAGGAGTTAAAATGAAAAATAAAGAAGATCTTAACATCAAGAAAATTTTAGAAGAACAACATATACACTCAGTCGTCCAACATCAACAACAAATTCGCAAAGAAGCCAAAGCAAATATATTGCAGCAACAAGAACAGAGCAGACACAACTATAATACTCGTCGCAAGACTGCTACCAAATACAAACTTGATGATCTAGTCGCCATCAAACGTACTCAGTTCGGGACAGGCTTAAAACTTCGTCAAAAGTTTTTTGGCCCATACGTCGTGACTAAAGTTCGCCCAAACGACAGATATGATGTACGCAAGACCGGTACAGGTGAAGGACCAACATACACATCCACATCTGCCGACCAAATGAAGAGTTGGGCAAAAACCTGAACTTTGACTTTTATTCTACAAACTTTCTGAATTCCAGAACTTTATTTTTTTTACTCTCCCAAATTGTGCTAAGAACTTTTTGCACAGACTTTAAAATTTATTTTTACTTACTTGCTTAGTTAATTTTATAAGTGTTTTCTTCTATTTCATAATTTTCAAATTAGAATTTTAAAGTGATTTTAGAATAATTTTCTTGAGAAATGCATAAAAGTATTTTATTTGTTTATGCTAATTTTTATAGTTCTTTTCAGTATTAGTAGTGAATTTAAGTGTATTATTTTCTAAGTGTTTACGTTTAATTTTTATCTTGCTACATGTTTACTTTTAATATTTAGATAGCATGTTTTTATTTTATTCAATTGCTATTTGTCGGGACGACAAACGTCAGGATAGCAGAGTGTTGTATCAGCGCCATCTAGCGAGCACTTATTGAAACTCTGCCCTGAACCGCCATCTTTTTGTCACTAGTAAAGGCGGTAAGGGTGGAGAGAGGATGTAATTCTTCAGAGCTGCACTTCATTAAATGGATATTTCTACACTAAAGAGTTGCTTTCTTCTTTACTGCCCCTCCTCCTTACTAGACAGTAGGAACATCGATTTTCCTTTTGAAAGAAAGAAAGTGTTCTTTTCTATTATTATTGAACTAAAATAAAGGATGTGTAACTGTAAAATAGCTTTTTAAATGCTTTTGTACGTTTATGCTTTTATTAAATACATTAATATATAATTAGGGTTTTTTTATGTGAATATGGTACATGGTAAAGTGGTAGGAAAATTTAATTTTAATTCTGTAGCGATGTTTTGTAGCTCCGATAGAATAATCAAAATCCGTAAAAACTACTCATTTCTAAATAAATTTCAATCATAATTAAACAAACTTGTAAAATCAACAAAACATAATAGCTCTTTTATGATTCAAAGGATTATTTGGCAAATTTAAGGCAAATTTATTTTAAAATGTTAATACGAAAATCTTACTACAGAACATTCGATATTTTTTATTAGCAGAACTAGTAAGTAGTGGGCACTAACGACTAACATTTATCAATACAAAATTTTTTTTAATTAAAATAAATAAATTTTAATTAAAATTTTAAACTTTAAAAAAGTTTAAACGTATAAATTAACTATAAACGCATAAACTAAGTATAAACGTATAAACTTTGTTCTTTGTAATCTAGGTTTGAACAATTAATCCTAACTCTAAGGATAAAATCACAGCAAAGTGTGTAAAAACAATTTTCAAAAAATGTTTTGGTGGAGTCTCAAGTTTCATAATTTTTTTCTGTTACTAAAGTTTTCAAATATAGTTAAAACTGGGTAATAAAATTCATCAAAATACTCAAATTTGCTTGCACTATGTAATAACATAAGTACTCATCTTCTAATAGAAAACTTCAATTACACAAAAAGCCTATAAACAAAACGCAGTACCATCTTTAAATAAACAATAACTATCCTCATATTTTATTTCATTTTCAAAAACTTTCCCTTACGAGCTCCAACAAACGCACTGACCTACTAAAACAGTAAAGACGACTTCATTTCGGCAATTACCTAACTGCGTGCAACCGGTTCATTACCGTTAAAAGCGTCACGCCCTGACCACACACACGACCAAGCTATCCATCTCTCTCTGTGAAATTAACTTTTCTTTCATTTTATTATCGAACTATTCTTTCGCCCCCTCTTTCCAGTGAACACTGTTTTGAGTCTTGAAAGTACATGAAGACAAAGAAAGAAGAAAGAACGTAGTATTGATTATTTCTCCTTTTATGTCCTTTTGGAAATGACAGTGTTTCCCAGTATGTCCTTAAGATGTTTTCCCCATCAAAGGTTCAAAGACTTTTGATGTAAGGGATTTTCGATTTAATGTAACATCAATATCTTTCTTGTTCTTATTTTCGAGTAATTTGCAAGCTAATATTAATAAATGAAATGCAAAATTTTAAATGAACAATGTGTAACATATATTTTTTAACCTATAAAATGATTTGTTAGGTCAAAGTGTTTTATTAGTTGGGCAGTATTTTATCAAATATTAGATACTTCATTGCTGCTTCATTTTGATACATGAGATATGTATAAAGTTATGATTCTGAAATTGTTTCTTTTTAATTATTCTTCTTTCTTTTGCACATAGACTCAGATTCGAAACTTTTCCAACATTACAAAAGAAATATTAAAATTTAGAGCTTATATTTTGAAAACATATTAAATTAACCTCAAATTATGATTGAGAAGTCAAATTACCTTTTAAATAAATTATTTATCCAGACCAAAATGATTTGATATTACTATATCACTAACTATTTTTATTAACAACAATGTAATTTTTTTAAAAAAAAAGTAATTGCAACACAACATTCTACAAAAAAAATATTAAACTGTATTAACGTAATTGTTTCACGCAAAAGCAATTTTTCGAACATGTTTCATAATGCGGAAAGACTCCATAAAAATATTTGACACAGAGGTTTTTAAATATGCAATAAAGTCATTAGTGACGTACTTAATAATTAATTATGCACCGTGTTAGGCAAACATTACAAAATTAATTCAAAAGAGCTGTAGAAAACAACACTTTTTAGGGGAAAACTATAATGTGTATTTCGTTATTCAGTGTCCATGAAAATTTACATTTTTAGTTAGCTGGAAAAAATTGTTTTAAATAATAGAGTAATTGTATTAGGTTATTATTTTTTTCGACAGTTTTATAACTTAAAAATTGTTTTGAATTTTCAAAAACTAATTTAATCATCCCTTGGAAAAACACATTAGCATGCTTAGAAAACTTAGTTTCTTCAAACTGGTCTATCTAGGTCTTGTCAAAGTGTAATTATTTCAGTTTAATACTAAATGTAAGTAAAAACTACTTTAGATTCTTGCAAATAAAGACCACAACAGCCAATACTTTGCAGCTCCTCTGTACACACTGCATTTACTTAATTCCTTCGTTAGCATCTGAATAACACAACAAAAAAATTGGAACATTATTGTTTCGATTAAAAAATTACAAGAAGAACATCTCTGGATTCTTTTTTTCAATTTACGGAAATAATCATGTCCAGAATTTCTTAAATATTCATCGTTACCCGTTACCAATTTTTAACGAAAAAAAATTTCCGTCAATTCAAGAAACAAACATTACAAAAGATTAAAATTGAAAACATAAAATAAAAACATGTGGATTACTTATACTAAACGTTTAATAGCATGTAATTTTAATTCAATGTATCAAAAACTATTATTTTGATTGAATATTTTCTTAGTTTAATCGTTTACTTAACAATATATCAGCTTTATTAAATCCGAGGAACAGACTGTCTCAGTTTAAGTATCACATAAATGTAGCCTCCCGACATTTCACAACAGCATAGGACACACCTTAGAGGTGATTCCTCATCTCCAATGACTTTTTGATACCGTTCCAAGTTCTTTATCCGCGTAAAAATGGAATCTGGTGTTGCGTTAACAGAGGCGGAACGTTCTAAATGAGGGACATTGGTTGAAAACGATCGTTTGCGAGTTCGACCCACGCCTTCTTCCACGTCTTCTCCACACCCTCTGGCATTTGTCGGGAAAATACTGTGACTCAGAGACAGAAGGGTGTAACTTTACACTGGAAAAAAATCCAGTAAATTTTACGGGTGTTCTCCAGTAGAAGAGTTTGTCAACACTCTAAAAAAAGAATGCTCAAAAACGACGAAATTTAACTGAATTTTGACGATTCCAGTACTGACAAATGCTCCGAGTTTTCGTTTCCTCAAAGTGAGGTAATTTGAATCGTCATTTTATGAGGATTTTAATGTCGTCTAATCTAAAGAAATATTTCGTCATTTTTGAGAATGTGAGTACAACAATGAGATTCAGTTTCCTCAAAATCAAGATACAGAATCGTCAAATCACGATCGTAAAAGTGAGGATTCGCGTTTACTCAAAAGTCACTTGATAGTTTGACGAAACAATCCTCAAAATTAATTAAATGAGGCTTCCCTTTGCTCTAAAAAATATGTTGTAACCCGTAAAATATATACTAGTTATAGATATATACTTATGTACTACTATTGTGACCGAAAAATAATACTATACTCCTCAAATAAGGCATATTTAGCATTAATTCGTTTATAGAATTGCTGAGTTTAGAAAGTGGGACATTCTTGGTGACAGACGGATGTTCTGACATTGAGCATTTTTTTCTCTGAATTAGCATTTTTTTCTTGCAAATAACAAGCAGTGTTGAGACAATCTGTAGTTTACCACTGCCGAGATAAATTACAAAATTGAGTATCGCAAGTGCAGAATTGTCCCACTTTTTTATGTCTGAAATAAAGTGTCACAGAAATACCAGGTCACACCCTAAATTGAATGGTACATTTTTCTAGTGTACAAGTAGAGTTTGGTTTCGATTTCTTTGGTATTTAAGAGTACAAGGTAATGTATAACGAATGAACAATAATTTTAGCATAACATGAATTTACAGACTTCATAGGCATTATGAAGCTCTTGATGATGAAGCAGTTCTAAAAATAAAGATTTCTCGGGCAGTCCTGATGAAGTGGTTTTCCAATTTCATTTTAATAAGTTATTTACGTTTGTATATTACTTCAAGTGTCATTTCTAAGTCTTTTGTGCATAAAGGTTGGTTGGTATATATATTTTTAGGCTTGTGTGCTTGGTCAGAGACCCGCTTTTAAACCTTCGCCAAGTAAGACAGACGCAACACACACACATACGTGACAGATGCTGCCATCTATCGCGCGCCACACCCACAATTTAGGCATGTCAAGGAAGAGGAGGGAAATAGTCTCCAGGGACCTGTTGAAGTCGACCGCCCACAGGACTTTCGGACCCAGCAGATATATTTAACGAGCACGTACTTTGCATATACTTGGTGGGTCTTCAGTCGTACCGAGACTTGATTGCGGGACTTTCCACGAGAGATCGAGATCTTAACCACAAGGCCCCCCACAGCCCCCCGAAAAATAAAGGATTTTTTTGAAGTACTTGGTGTCTTCAATAAAAAATTTAATACATATTTCTCTTGGAGCTTTAAATCTTTACTATATTAGAATTGGTAATTCATTCTGGTATTGATCCTTTTTTGCATTTGTACCTTAAAATAAACCAGATTAGTCATCAATAGACAAGTTGGTTGGTTGATATACATATATTTTCAGGTTTGTGTGCTTGCTCAGAGAGCCGCTTATAAACCTTCTTCAAGTAAGACAGTCACAACACACACGCACTCATACTCACATGCACACACGCACCCATACTCACATGCACACATATACGTGACAGATGCTGCCATCTATCACGCGCCACCTCCACAATTTAGACATGTCCCTGAAGGGGAGGGAAATAGTCTCCAGGAACCTGTACCCGTGGGAAACTGCGCAATGACCGCCCACAGGACTTTCGGACCCAACAGATTTAACGAATCAATAGACTATTCGTAATTGAAAGTCTACAAATTTAGATGTTTATACTGTTTTTTTTTACTTCTCCGTATTCATACGTGAGCTAGAAGCGTTGATACATGAAAAAACTATATTATCACTAACAACCAGTGATCTATAACATATGTTGGATGACCTGATTAATATTGAGAAAACACGACCTATGCCAGATAATCGGAGACAGCTATTTGGCCGGTTCTCCAACTTCGACTTTAGTTTTCGAATAATTTTATCAATCCTTACATTATAATGCAATGATAAAATTCTAAAATTGTCTCTAAATGACAGAATTTGTTTCTCATCCATAATTTTGATGGATCCGTTGCTACTGAAGAGATACTTCCAGATATATATAATTCGATGCTATCAACAAAAGTAAAGCTATACCACTATCGCGCAAAAACGGATTGATCCAACCATAGTATCCGTCACTCTTGTGGGCACTGCAAGTATGTACTTATGTCCTCCGGGTAGTCTGCCTCTTGTCATTTCGCTCTTCTTCTTCACCAACTCGTTGAAATGGTCTCTGATATTAGGATTTCGGGGAAGAGGTTTTTTATTAACTGTGACTGTACTGTTTTGGTTTTGTTGTTGGAAGAGTTCCAGAACTTTCGGACACTCGATACGGAAATGGCCGTTCTTGGTTTGTTTTGTCAAAAAAGGATATGTATTTTTTTTCAGTTGTTTAGTGACTTTGATTTTAAAAGTATGTAAATGAGGGTTTTATGATAAAATTTTGTTGAAATTTGTGGATATTATTTCTATGAAATAAGTTATTCAAAATAAAAATTTCAATTCATAAAAAGAATATAACAAAAGTTTTTAAGTTAATAAAAAGAAAGCGTTTTTAATAATATATTAACTGTAATAAATATACTTATGTAGATTTAAAGTATTTTGTAAAATTTATTAAAAGTAAAAATAGTAAAAATATAAATGCGTAACAATTTTTTAATTTGCATTTTACCTAAAAGCCTTTTTTAGTCCTAAAAGGGATCGTTTTTAAATTATTAAATATAAGTATATCCAAGCTAAAAGTATATAGTGTGTTTTAAAATTTAAAAAAAATTATAGAAATATCAAACTGTATGAACCACTTAGCTTTTCTAGAACAAACTAAAAAATCCTACTGCTACGCAAACCAAACAAACTTCAAACTAAAAAGTATCACGAACCCTACAATAAAAATTCTACTCTCATTTCACACTTTCAAAACCCGTAGCAAATCTTCTTTTATCCGTTTTAGGATGTCCCCTAAACTCTTATAAATCAAATTTCTTATTTCCCTAAGCGAAACGATCTCTTTGAGAACCGAGCCCTTTCTTCGGAGCTTCTTTCCGTTCAAAAATCGATTTTTATGATGTGATACTCTTTTAGGGTATTAGGAATGACTTGTATCAATTTCCCGGCGCTAAAAATTGTTATTAGGATTTGGTCTATAAAGTTTGAGTTGTGTTAGCGCTCGTAAATCCTGTATATTTGGGCTTTTCTTACGTAGGGTTTATATGTAGTTTCTGAAAGCTTTTTTCTATGTGTTTCTCTAACTAACTGCCATAGATTAAATAATCGAATCTATTATAAGATTAAGTTAGTTATTGTTCAGTAATTTTACTCGATTATGTGGTTAAGTTTAAAAAGTATGATTAAACGGAATTATAATTTTCATATTAAAATGTTACAATGCATGCATTATTAATACACAAAATCAATAATTAACTCTCTTTGAAATTTGTCAACATATTTCTTAATTTTTAAGTTTTGATACAAGCTTTTCACTCTTGAGCAAATTCCTATGCATTCTTTATAAGCAGATTTTTCAAACAAATATTTATTTAGCAGTATATTTTAATGGGAATTTAAATAATTATCTTTTGATATTTGTTGAGAGGTATATCCCTTTAATTTGATTTTAGGTTTAAAGCCTGGGAATACATTATTTCTTTACATTATTTGAGTTATGTATACACAAACAAGTTGAGCAAGTTTTTTTGAAATTAACAGCTCATTATAACATTTTAAATTCAGTGTTAAGTTAGGAAATTAAATTCAAAGTTAAGTCTTTTCGAGGTCCGCTTAGTAAATAGACAGACTATAAATCATAATGTATATTGCGCTCTTTACCTTTTAACTACTTTAATTTACAATATATTTCACTGAAAATGCGACAGTAGTTACCTTGTTTCTTTTCGTTAATACAGCTAATAAATGTGCTGTACTCAGTATAAATTGTCTACTATCGACATTCAAAGGTTACTTGTAATGTAACCGTGAAATTCAATGAAATTTCCACATTATATCTTAAAAATCAAATTAGTCTCTCATGACTCATTTACATTAAAAAAAACATCCCGAAAAGTTGACTGACATTATTGCGAATATAGTTGTTTTTTTTACAAATTCTCATTACGTATTTTCTAAAAAAAATAAGGTATTTGATGATTATAACATTTACAATATAAATATTTTTTATGTAAAGCGTTTTCAGTCTTATTTATATGAAAAAGGGTAAAACAACAATTAATTGAATAATAGTAATTTTATCAAATTTAAATAGAATAAAACTAATTATCTGTGTAAAAGTCATTTATTAAAAGTTTTAAAAAAATGATTCAATTATCTACTGGAATCGAATAATCTCATTGTTCAAACTAAATTAGCACATCTAATTAGATTTCCAAACCAAACAGAAACTTTTCGAAATGGAATATATTATCATTAACGGCTTTCTATATTTCTACAATTATTAAGCAAATTTAATGAGAAAATGAGCGAACGAGCGCTAAAATCAATATTTTTCATTCTATACAAAAAAGGCGTCATTATTTTATGCATTGCAAGTTCATTATCCATTTTTGATAAGCTTCTAATCCAAAAAATTAGGTTATGTATGTGATACTCAAAAATTTGAAGCAATTATTTGGCAGTAACTACTATAAGACATTTTTGGAACTTCCAAGAACAAAATTTGTTTTTGAAAATTGGCGCTTAAAATAAAACTCACATAAATTTAAATAATACTAATATATATTAATATCAATTTACAATTTATACAAAAGTTAATCAAGTATCAAATGGTGAATAATATGAAAAATTTCAATTTGTTCTAAACGAATAGAATTCGTAGTGGTTACTTTGGTTTTCACAAAATATATTTTGGTCAGTTTTAATGGAGTTATGACACGAAGTTTTGTTTTCGATCATAAGTCATTTTTTAAAATTATAATGATTATTTTTTTCTTAAAAGTTTATTTATATCCACAAATGTAAATTTTAAAAGATAATTTTATTTCTTGCAGCTTAACATTATAAAGGAAAAGTATTTTTGAAATTTACTATTAAAAAGCAAACTACGATTATGAAGGCAATAAGTGCTGAAAAAGTGCCTTAATGTTTTATAAGAACTTTTAATACATTTTTCTTTACATTTAATATGTTTTTATAAAACTATTGGATCGCATAATGTCAAATCCACAAGTACATAATGAGATATTTCAGTGGATTCATACAACAAGATCGTCATTAAATAATCTTAATTTTATGAACATTATCACATTCGAAAAAATACATAGTTGCTATTTGAATTTAACTTTTTTGAATACTTGCAAAATATACATAAAAATAAGAAATTTCATTTATAACAACACTACTATTAAGAGGTTACTACAATTAACGTCTTAAGACCCGTTCAAAATCCTACACGTATATTCTTTTATAATCTAGGCATACTTTTCGTACAAATATGTGCTAAAAAGTATGTTTTTTAAAGAAATTTTACAAAAATTTATGTTTATCGTTACTTTGGTACACGCCTTAAACTCTAAAAATACACATTTTTTGTGCTATGAACGCAAACGAAACGGCCGTATCACTTATTTTTAGATAACTGATTATTTTAACATTGCTTTTAATGCGAAAGGCCTTTAAAATTAACTACTAAAAGAACTTTTTGAAAAGTTTGGGAAAATTTTTAAAATATTTTTAAGTACTCTAATATCGTAATTGATTCTCGTTCAACTCGATTTTTTTATAAAAATAAATGACAGATACCTGTAACCAAAGACTGAAAACTGATATTTGGATCTTCTTCTATAGGACCAGGTCAATTTCGGAACTAATTAACGTGTTAATTGTTTGTGGGGAGGTTTAAAAAAAAGGCCCCCAAATAGAGACGCCAGGTCGCAAGAGGTTAAACAACATAAACACTGCAATTAAATTTCTCAACGAACGTTAATGTATTATAAATTTTTGAAACAATATTTTAAAAAGGAACCATCAAATTTAGTTCACTCTTTACTTCCTGCCACTTTACCCAACAGATGGGCATTTCCGCTAAATTCCTTTTCATAGAAAAATTCTTTTGTTTCCGAAATCCATTCTGAAAATACTTTTCTCCGAATAGCAACACTTATAATAAGAGCTTTCGAATTTTCTCGTTTCGAACGGGAAGTGAAAAGTTATGTTTATTTCTTTTTCTTCCATTTCGAACTGTCTTAATATAAGGGCTTTTATTGTGGTCTTAAGATTTTATTACACGAGTGAATTAATTTAAAAAAAACTAATTTCTTTTCTAGTTTAAATTTTTTCAGATGGAAGGGTGTTTATTATCTTGGCTGTTTGTAAAAGACAGCTATAATGGATTTTTTTTATCCTTCATAAAATATTTTATAATTGTCAAAATATTTATGTATTATGTTTTAATGATATATAAGGTTGATTTTTTATCTAATGCCTTTTGAATCTATTACTTTCTGTATAATTGTAAAAAAAATGGTTTAAAAACAAACATTTGGAAAGTATCCAATAACATTGGTTAGTATCTGGTAATCATATGAATTTCCGTTATTTAATACTTTTGTTTTAGTTTTATAATGTTTATAAAATATACTGAACAAATACAATATTACCCTTTAAAGAAATATATTCATTAGAAAGAGAAAAAAATTCTCTCTCTCTCTCCAAGGCACTGCTTTATCCTTTTTCTCTAAACAATCTTTTTTTTTCTTTTTTCAATTTATCAATCAAAGCGAATGACAATTCAATCAGTCAAACCGTAGTTTCAGCACCAGTTCCTCCTTACAAAGAGATAGATCTACTAAATTTTTGTTAAAAACAATCTAATCTGACCAGAACTTTTGAAAACGACGACAGAACGGAACTAAGAATAAAATTCTCCCCTTCCATAACATTGTCCACGCTTTTACGTTACTCCGTGATCAGGTTATTTTGCTACTGTTTCCACAGAATATCCCAAATACTCCCACGGGGTTCTTTTTTTAATAAAACTGAGAAAAACGAAAATAAAACAGCACGACATGTTGACGCTTTAGGTAGATAGAGTTGTAATTCAAATTTTGTTAAATTATGTTGTACATATTTGTTTGGTGTGATATTATTTGTGATATTATATTGATATTAATTGGTGTGCGCCTTGTCGGGGAATCCTACGAATTGGTCAATTGTCACAAAACATAAAGATGCACAATTTTTATACCTATTTGAAAGTTATTTGTTATTTTCCATCAAAAGTTATTATATATTTCACAAATACTTTTATTATTTTAATCCTTTAAATAATTATTGCGTATTAGCATAAATATAAAGTACTATTTATCTGCCATCTTTAGGCCTGATAAAAAAAATCATTCATTAAGCAAAACATTATGCCTTCTCTATAAAAATCTAGAAATCTCGTAAAACTATAAGACTTACAATTACCTCTCACTAAATTAATACATTTAAATATAATTATATAACTTATAAAAAGTAATTTCAATAACTTAAAAGCTATATCTCGGTTAACCTATGCGAATGCGCCAATTTCTCAATCCCCTATTAAAGTCTGGACCTCTTTCTGTACAAAAATACCTTAAAAACTAAATGTTCTTTGAAAAATACTCAGTGCCCAATTTCAATTTTCTTGAAAAAATACTATGGTGTACTACAAGTACTAATAACTCGAGTACCTAAGTTAAAATCCATAGATCTTTTAACTATAGCTTCAGTCTCACAGACGAAATAATTGTCAGTCAAACCGAGTTTTCTCAGATGAGCAGACAAACCACTTTCTCGGAATCAACACCCTCCAAAACGTGCAGAAAACACAGAATCACCATTTCAAAATTTTCAATCTACTGTAATTCGAATTACCTTATATTTCATGTGGGAAAATTCAAAGTAATATGCAGCATAAATAATATACTTAACTAGTTAATAGTACTTAATAACGAATAGAACTTTAAAAATGCAAAAATGGGAAAATAAGTTTCACACGAAATGTAGAATTATAAATAAAAACTGTTTTACTTAAACAATGAAAACTGTTTTAGTTAATCAAAAAAAAAAAACTATTTTACTTAAGCAATTAAAACAGTTTTACTTAAGCAATAAAACTGTTGTACTTAAGCAATAAAACAGTTGTACTTAATTAAGCGGGGACTATCAATAATGACCCTTTACCTTAAGCCCTTATCAAGACACATTCTAATTATAAAACTAACAAAATTTTCTAAAATTCCGTTGATTGTTATTTACAACTTTGTCGTATCAAAAGAGCCAAGTCCCTTGTGTAGTAGCAATGACTTTTACGCCATTTACTGGAGTACGTTGCTCGCAATAATTATCTCGTGACTTTCTTGGAATAATAAAGATAGTGGATCGCAAATAGTATTAGCTTGCGTGAGAAAAAAGGCGGAAAATAAAGAATCTTTATTTTGGAAATGTTTGAAAAGATTTTATATATTTTTTTTCTTTTTGAAGAATGTCGATAAACTTTGTTTCATATTTATGACTCCAGTAAAGAATTGGCTTGTTTCAGGTAACGTTACTTTCCAGCTATGATTTTTTCTCATCTGATATTTCATTGGTTGTTTCAGTTTCGTTCTCAATGCGTGGTGTTTTCGTCTGTTGTGTTCTATTTTATAGTTCTTTGCTAGTAACTTGTTTTGTTCCTGCAATTTATAAAACTTTTTAAAATCGATTTTTTTTAATTAAAAAATATAAATGGCCCAAAAATAATAACAATACCGCTGCAACTGTTGGCACTCATGGCGTGAAGCATGTCCATAGAAATACTACAGAAATTAATATTAAAATAATGATGGATATGGAGGTCTGTAAAATCTTAAGGTGGTATAAATAGTCTGTCTTACATTTTGGAAGTATTACAGTTTTTGGATCTTTTAAAAAAAATTTAAATGGTTTTATTATAATCGTTTAAAAGTGTCGGATAGTAAATATCGGGATTAAATACAGTTTGCTATGAGACCAATCTTTAAGGCTTTAATAAACACTTACGTCGAAATACTGTTAATTTATATTGCAACTTCATCCATGAGAAAACAAGCTTAAAATCGAGATATTTTAAAATCCCCTTCATAAAAGTACGCAAATCCAAATTATTCTACCTAAGGGAATTTCTATTCCATAAATAATAATTAACGAATTTCATCGGAAGATTTAACTAAAAGCTTTGAAAAATCTAGAGATATCTGCTCTTTAGAATTTAATCCCATGGCTCCAATATTTTCTATATATTTCAGCTTTATCGCTATTTAGTTAATCGTATCATATCTTCAATTAATTATAGAGCATTTAAAATCACTTAAACATGATAAGTCCCTTAAAGTTTTATTCTTGTTTCTTTAAAGATTATAATTAATAACTAAAGATAAAAAAAAAGTCTTGAAGGGTAAAACTATTTACACCATGTATGTCCAAATTCAGAATTTTAATTTTTAATTACAACTTTTATTAGCATTCATCTTATTAATTACACTTTCGTTACTACATGTTCGACATAATTAAGATATGTATAGAATTATAGTGAATCTGCAGACAGAGAGAGACGGTTGAACATAGCCTTTATAAAACCTTCCATGTTTAACGTTATTAACATAGTGTGGAAGCTATAATATAAAATTGATTACGAGATGAGATATCAAGCACCTATGTTCTTGGATCAAAATCACCACTACAGTTAAATAAGGCGAAGCCATAAACTATGCACTTACAATGTTTATCTACTTGCTTTTAAAAGTTAACGTAGAAACTATTGAAAATCGATATAGAGTGGATTGTATCGTTATCGGGAAATTTTTAGGGAGTTCTCAGATTGGACTTATGTGTCTCCATTACGTAAATGGATGTTTGAACAAATCACATTACATGAAGATATTTTCCAAAGTCTATAAAACTCTACAATGAACCCTAATAAGAATTTTAAATTTAATAGTTCCAAATTACATCTAGCGTTCCTTAAAAATATATGAGTTAATTCAAAACGAAATGCGAGTTTAAAATGTTAGCAAAGGAGGAGAGGCAAGTATGGAAACATGCAGGTAATATAGAAACTTAGAGAACTTCTACTGCAAGGAACTTTAAGATAGTACTGACTACCATAAACCATCACACTCGTCTCTCTTTGCTTCGTATGAAGCTATGAATCGGTCGTGAGTAGTCGTTGAAAGTTGTCTATTGTTTTATAATTTCGACGATTTCGGGAAGTTTGTGGAGATAAATTGAGATGCATTTAATCCATCTATCATAGTGGTAAAGAATTTTGTTTCGCATTTTTAGACAAGAACAGTTATTGATAAAATATTTTTGCATTTAAATTAATCATAAGTTACTTATTTCTTAACTTAAATTATCAAATATAGTTTAGTTAACGGTGATGGGAACTTGGAAACACAAAGATGAAGGCAGTGTGTGAATATCTACAATTTTATCATCCCTTCATAGATGGCTAACATGTGTACATGCTTAAATATGTGTACATGCATCAATTCTACGAATTATTGTTTGAGATGCCTTGGAAGCACATCACAGCAGTACAGATGGAAAGGCATACATCAAAGCAGCAAACATTGATCTTTTGAAATATAAGGACGCCGTATATGATTGAAACTATAACATCTATAATGAATATAAGATAATCTGAGAGACATAAGAGGACGGACAAATAAAGTACAACATACAATGCTTACAGTTCAATATTCCAACAACATATTTTCACATTGATTTATTATTGTTTGAGTGTGTTTCCACGTTACCCTCACTTTTTCAAATATCGCAAAAAGTAGCAAATTCTACTATTTCTTTTTTAAATATTTGGACTTTTTTATTTACAACGCCCCATTTCTAACATTATAAGGACTATTTTTTTGAATAAAAAATGTGCATATTTCACATTGTAAGTGGCAAAAGTTCAATTGGTTGGTATCTCTTTAATTTTTTTGTCCTGTTGGAATAACATTTGCTTTGAACATAAATATATTTCCTTAGTTTATTGAGACAAATATTGTGAACAAACAATTTTTCTTTCAGCAAAACTAAAGCTTTTCTCTGTTTGAGAATCACGTTAAATTGTGTCCCACAATTTAAGTTAATTTCTCCTCATGAGACCAAATATCATTTTAACCGAAGTTTTTTGACAACGTTAACATTTCAGCAATGAGTTACATGGATGAAATTTTATCAAATTCAAATAGTTCTTTTTTTTTAATATTAGTTTTGAAATGAAAAATTTAAATTACTTTGTATAATTGAAATTAAATCGAACGAAAAACAGTAAAGTTTTATAAATAGCAGGAATAAAAAAACAAGTTAAAGAACCTTAAAATATAACAGACTAAAATGGAAATCCAAAAAATAGCAGACGATAACAATTCTCATTTTGAGAGTGCAATCGAAACAACCAATGTAAACGCAGGAGAAACCAAAATGAAAACAGGGGAGTTACACCGTCTGAAACAACCGAATTGCAGGAGAAAACTGCTATACATATTTTTTACAAATTAAACACAAATAAGGTTTCCATATTTGCATTATATTATCTATTATGTGTGAAAATCATATCTATTACATCTAACACAAAATATATGTGATAATTTTTTTAATTAAATCGAAATACAAAAAAAAATTCTGTGATTTTTCTAGTTTTTTCTTTTTACTTTACAAATTGTAAAATTTCGCATTCATATGAATTTTATCGTTTGGTGTTTTTCTTTCTTCTTCAAGGCAATGGCAACACACTCTGAAAAAAAGTTGGAATAAATTTCTTAGACAATAAAAGAATCTCTATTGAATATTGAATGTTTGAACGAAAAATAATTTTAGTAATAATATTTGTTTAAAAGTAACTCCTTGTGGATAGCCGTTTTAACTTCATTTGTTCTGAGATTTACAAAGTGTACTTTTAATTGGTTGATGAATTTTGACGATGAAAAATATGAATTGATCTACACTAAAGTGAGTATTTATAAAGTTCTTATATAACTTAGATTTTAAGCTTTAAATTAACATTAAAAAAATTCAGCATGTAGAAATGAGTTTCAAATACTTTTTTTAAATGTATTAATTTTGGAACTTTCTTTATTCTTGTTCGTAAAGGATTCTTTTGTTGGTGGTGCAAATGTCAAAATTAAAACATTCTACTCCCAATGGAATTAACGTGATTCAATGGTAGGCTTTATTTTCGTTATGGGAATATCTCTGGTGATGTTACGATCTCAATACTGCGATATTACTGGTTGCTTTATCCCCCCCCCCCCCCTACCACTTCAAACAAGCTCATTTGTTTTTTAAAACGTCACGTTCTCCGAACTCCTATTTCATTGGTTATTTTGTTTTCTTTGACAAAGTGGTGAAACAAGCCCATTGTATTTCTGGAAGTTTTACGGAAATTATGACAACAATTGCATTTTTAGAATTTCAAGCTAAATAAAAAAAATAAAGTATTTTTAATATTTATAAGTTAAGAAATCTAATAGACGATAGCATACTAGATTATTACAGACCATAACTCTGATTAAAAGAAAATGCAATTTAATTATAAAATAAATAGTCATACGGATTTTAAAATATTTCAGCAATATACGAAACATTGATTTTGTGATAATATTTAGCAATTTCAACTGGAGTGGATGTGACATATCAAAGCTAAAGTATAGTTTAAACTATTCAGAAATTACAATATTATGACATAATTAATAATTATTCAGTAATTACAATATTAATTACTACTTATTATTCAATAATTATAATCATTATATAAAATTATTTCAATATATAAGTGTTGGGATATAAAGTAAATTGCCTTTTCTTCACATGCATTTTTATGAAGAATGGCTTTTATTAAAATATTTGGATTGACTCAATAACCTTCATTTCATTAACAGAACATCATATTAATCGAAATGAAACCTTAGATTACACTTCACAAAAACAATTTCTCATTATTAGATTCAGTGAACTTGCCTAAGATTGAATTAGTGATATTTGATTAACTACTGCTTGCAGTAAAACTAATGTAACTAAATCTAAATAATTAAAATATATTTTTATGTAATCCAATAACAAAGAGGTTTTCAATTTTTATACATATTATCGAGATCCATCAACGTTTATGCTTGATTGCCTAAAGTTCTCAAATAATTTTGGAGAAATTATTTTGTATCAATACAAGTTGTCTCCTAAATATAGGGCCCGATCCAGACTTTCGTGCAAGGATTACTTGCATTGATAATGGGCCTTCTTGCCTTAACTAATTTCCACCACTTAAATTTCGTGACTAACTGAAAAGTAGCATTTCTAGAACGTCGAAATATTATGGCCTCAATTCATACAAGATGAAGAGCTCCTATAAATATTGTAGCATTACCTAAATGGAGACATATTTGGGTACCCTTGAAAATTGATCTTTTCGATAACCGGACCCTGTTCACAGCTGAACACAACCACAATCCAACCAAAACTCAATTAGCCATCAATCTACCAATCAACCATGCATAATTCTGCAATGACAAGACCACCAACCACTAAACACAAAAAAAGTCTGCCATTCACCTACAGAATACCCATGGGTGCATGCGTCAGTGCCACTGGCACCCATGGGCAACACAAAAGCGGTACAAATCGGCCGTGCCCCGTCCCATGAGGGGGTCAGTCAAGTGGCACGCAATATTCGGCTTGCACGGTTATGGGGAAATGTGAAGGGGTCTCCAAACCAGAATCTGTCACTCGACCCGCTTCCACACAACAATTGTGCTCAACAGGAAAAAAGGCACCAAACACAATATTAATTCAATAATCTAATTGTAGAATTAATTCTATAATCTAATTGCTAGTTTCGATTATTTTATTTCGTAAATTCAGTAATTATTTGTCATCATTTGCTAGAATAATTTATATTTCAAAGAATAAATATGTAATATTTCTCGCTTTTAAATCGAAGAAAAACATTTCTTATCAACATTCGATAAAAAAAAATATCTGCGAAATATATTTGAAGTCATTTTAAACTGATTTATGTTGCAAATATAAGTTTCTTTTAATTCATTTTTTAAAACAATTAAAGTTTCTAAAACGAATGTTGCGAATGGCAATGGTGATTTAATACTAATAAAAATGGCTTCTTATGCTTTTTAAATGAGCATAATTTTTTAAAAATAATTGTTCTTAGAATTCGAATTTTTTTACTAAGATTTTCAATGTCTTCTAATTTCGATGCGCTGAATTTTTTGAAGTATCACACTTGCCTGAAGCATTTGTAGTTTGGGCTATGAAAGTGGGCGACAGACGGACTGAACGATTATAATACCTTCCACTTTTTACGTTATCAACGTAGTGCGGAAGCTAAAAATTGGAAAGTGTAAAAAATTGAATTGCAGATCCCTGTAAACCAGCTACATTTATTTTACACATAAAAGTCGTTTCTAGACAAATTCCATTTAGTTGGAGCATTTTGGCTTAAATTTTTTTCCCCATTGAATTAACACGTAGACACTTTGGTTTGGAGACCCCTTATGTACGGGGCTGATGAAATATGTGGAAATAAGGTCACGTGCCGTAGCCACGCGTTGGGATAAAGATGTGGGGGAGTCATGAAAACGGAATGGTTTTGATGAGCTGTCATCACGTGTGGGAAGATTCGTCTTTTGAAATGATGAAAAATGAATTTATAATAAATAACTTGCTTTTCGATATAGAATATTTGAAAAATAATCATATTATATAAATGTAAGCTGTAGTATTTACCTAAGGTAGTAAAATTTTACAAAAAAAAAAAAAAGAAATATTTTTCGATTTTTTTTTTATAGTTTTTATTGAAGAATTTGAATTAAACGTAAAAGGATAGAAAATGTTAGCGATAAGTTAAAATATGAAAATTATATGGAATAGCATTATCATAAGAAGTTAACAGCTTTTACTCTTTCGATAATCAGTAACAAAACTTTTCATTAAATTGAGTTCTCATAAAGTAGAAATGTTCCAATATTATATTTTTATATAATATTTTTTTATCAATCATTTCACAAAATTACAGATTACACAAAATCATACACTCGCAAATCTACAGAAAAATTATAAGAACATATTTCGTACCTGTGCAAACACTAAATATTTTAGTCAAATTAAGAAGCCACCCTCAAATATTCTTTAAAATGATGTAAACGTGTTTAAACATATTTGGATTTCAATATTACTGCTTAAAGTCACTTCGAAATGAAAATACGTAATGCTAATTTTAAAAATATATTCTGCAAATCTAACATTGGAAGTAATTAAACTTTTGTGAAAACGTGTTGTGAAGTGTTATAAAATGTGTGTTTAAATATTACTTTTTCTAATAGACCGGAAAAAACCCGCCTTATTCACTAGATATAAGACAATCTCAGTCTAACTTCAAATTAATAATTAATTTAAGTATAGTACGATTATTATATGCAAATAGGTAACTCTAGCAACCTAGGAAATATAAGATTACCTCTCGATACCTGATACTGAAATGATAAAGAAATACCTATACAATAATGAGATTTACTAGGAAATTATTGTTTGCCGTAAACAATCATATAGATGATTGCTGTTAATGAGATAAATATTTGATATAGGATTATAATACCAAATTTACAGAAATACCTATACAATAATGAGATTTAGTAGGAAATTATTGTTTGCCGTAAACAATCATATAGATGATTGCTGTTAATGAGATAAATATTTGATATAGGATTATAATACCAAATTTACAGAAATACCTATACAATAATGAGATTTAGTAGGAAATTATTGTTTGCCGTAAACAATCATATAGATGATTGCTGTTAATGAGATAAATATTTGATATAGGATTATAATACCAAATTTACAGAAATACCTATACAATAATGAGATTTAGTAGGAAATTATTGTTTGCCGTAAACAATCATATAGATGATTGCTGTTAATGAGATAAATATTTGATATAGGATTATAATACCAAATTTACAGAAATACCTATACAATAATGAGATTTAGTAGGAAATTATTGTTTGCCGTAAACAATCATATAGATGATTGCTGTTAATGAGATAAATATTTGATATAGGATTATAATACCAAATTTACCTACTGAAATTGAGAAAATATTTTATTGTGTGCAATTTAAAATAGTAAAAAATTATTTTTAGAACGTTTATGCTATATGGAAAGCTTTTCGCTAAAGTAATTTGTACATAAATACGAGTTAACAAGTTTGTATACCAAATTGAACATAGGTAAAGTTTGTTTTCCCCGCTACATATTTAAATTACATTTTTCACATGTACGCTTTAATGGCTCAAATAACTAAGGTTTTCAAATCATTAATAGAAGGTGTCCGAATTCCAGTGAATTTCTGACATGCACCGGTGAAAGATTGCAAATAAAGTTATTGAAGTATTTCAGTCTTACACTTGTGAATATCCGACATTAAACAAACCATAGACAATCACCGTAAAATTTCCATCATAAAAGCTTTCCTACATTCAAATTAGAACTTTTAAAACAAATTATTATTTACACAAAAAATGCGCCATTGTCCCGTTGTACTTAGATTTTCTTTTCTTCATAAATTCAAGTCTAACTTATTGAGTTTCGAAAAAATTTAACAAACTCTGGACAGTCACCGTAATATTCACATCATAAAAGCTTTCAAATGTTCAAATTACAACTTTTAAAACAAGTTTTTATTAACACCAAAAATATACGCCGTTGTCCCGTCATACTTAGTTTTTCATTTCTTCAGAAATTCAAGTCCAACTTATTGAGTTTCGAAACCTTCGTGCAGACAACGACATTGCGACAAAGAGATTGTATTTTTCTTAAAGCCGTTTCCAAACACGAACGTTTTGACGATGGAAGAGTTTTGTCCAATTCCAATTTGTGATGACGGAAAAAAGATATCAGCAAAGAATCGGACCTTTTGATTGCGTGAAATTTCTATTTTTCTCTTGCGTGGGAGACTATTTTGTTTTGATTTCCGAGTTGAGTTCCATTTTTCAGAGTTGTTTCTTGTTGGAAACACAAGAAGCATATTGCTGTTTTCGTTGAAAATCACTGCCGAGTCTGTTTGTCTTGGGTGACATTTATTTTATCCGAAGACACCAAATATATTTGTGTCGGTTGTTTACTTAAATTAGTAGGGGCTGGGGAGCTCAGTCGGTTAAGCACTCGCTTAGCATCGGTGGGTCCCAGGTTCGGGTCCGGGCATCGCCAAAATAGCTGCCGACCTATAAACGGCCCGTGTAGCCCAAAATGTGCGACGAATAATACCCAGTGTAAGGGAGTGCACGTTAAATATCCTTCAAAGTCCTAACACTGCCTACGATGTCACCCTTAACGGTTGCGTTGGGTGCCTATTCAGGTGTTGGCTCGTCACCCCTGACATGTGGTTATAAAATACGACGCCCGTTGTCAATAGCCCTCGTGTAGCTCTAGTGCGGCGATAATTAAAACCTAACTTAATTGCGTGCACATGGCAATGTGTTTTTTTGTGAATTAAAAGAATTTTTTTAGATATGTTATGTAAATTAAACTAAATTACCATCTATATTCAACATATATTTATGTCTTTGGTTTTCTTTTGAGATTTTTACTTATGATTTTAGGCTTAACTTAAACTACTTTTATATCTAATATCTTATCAAATTTACCTTAATTATAATCCTAGCTATATTTTAAAAACTTTCTGGTACTTTCGAACTCTTAGTTCATTACAATAACTGTTTGGTTAAAGAACAGTAGAGCATTTTTTTACAGATCTTTCTTCTCACAAATAGTAATTATTTTTTTTAGATAGTTCTAAGTTTGGATATTTTTTTTTAGGAATTAAAAAATCAAATTCGAAATCAAAATGACACTTGCAATACGTATTGAATCTTATGCAAAGTAATTGTTATTTATCGTGACTTAAAACTACTTGTAATTGTTTCCAAGTATTTTCTTCGATGTAGACATTAAAAAGTCTAAAATACCATAAGAACTCTTAATGTACAATCTTTTTCCTACATATAAAATTAAAGAATTTTATTTAAAGATTACCTCACTATGAATTTTCAGTGAAAACGTTTTTTTAAGTTATTCTGTAAATAAAATTTTAAAAAAAATCAAAGAAATATTTTTTAAAACATCAGGAAATTCTATTTGAAAAAAAAAACTGATATTGCATGCAACACTGGGAATTATTTCCATTTTATTTCCATTTTAAAGTATTAGTTCAACAAAATATTATACCAATAAGCTATTAACATTATGCTATTACAAACCATATACCATACATAACTTTTTCCTAAATATTAAATTAAAGTATTTAGTATAAAAATATCATGATCAATTTTCGAATAATGGGGTTTTTGTCATTTTTTAAAATTAAACAAAAAAAATTAAACGAATAATAAAGTTTTGTAAATAACAGGAATAAAAACAATTTAAAGAACCTTAAAATATAAGACTAAAATGGAACTCCAAAAAACAGCAGACAATAAAAAAAAATTCTCATTTTGAGAGTGAAATCGAACAAAAATTTAAAACAAATCCTAAATTATGTGTAAAACACCGTGAAGTATATTTATTACATTTTAAAATATTCTGTCCACAAAACATTTTATCAAAAAAAATTATTCTAAGTACCTGTTGCCACAATTAAATTGTGGTATTTTCATTTCAATTCTTATATAAAATTTCAAAAAAAGATAAATATTTTAATTATTTATAATCCACAGTGTGTTACTTAAAAATCGATTAATCAACTTATTACCACTCCCTCAAACCTACTTAAAATGTCAAAAGTTCTGCCATCAAAACATCATTATTGAATAATTTGCTCACAATTTTAAAATTCCATTTAAACATATCATAAAACATATGAACAAACCATAGCAAAAATAAACTTTACAAATACTCACCTATCCCGGCTGCCACCCCAAAAAACACAATAAATATCCACCACTGCATTTCGGAAAAAGAAGATATTCAAATTATTATCCACATCGGCAGCATGGAAATAACTCAACTCCCGATCCTTTCTGCAGACGATACCCGAAATGCGAATAGCGGACTTTGGGAACGATGCTTCTGAAGAGGGGAGGATGAGAGACGATCGATCGCTGTGACGTCACGACTTTTGAGGGGTGTGGGCGGTGTAGAACGGGACGGACCGTGGGCCGAGATTGGTACGAAGGTGTTGAAAAGATTTGGGAGTTGGGGTCCAGCTTTTGGAATTTGGTTTTAGTTTTAAAGATCCATATTTTAGAGATAAAGATTAAAAGCTCACACTTAAAATATTCTTCTTTAAAAATCTTCAACTATTTGATGGTTACAAACGTACAAACACATTTATGGACTGTTATAAGTTTATAAACACATGTTTCAAGTTTATAAATCTTATAATTTTATTTATTCCACAGTGCTATTTTTCATAAATTTAATAAATACGATTTAGTTTTAAAGATTCATATTTTAGAGATAAAGATGAAAAGCTAACACTTAGAATGTTATTCTTTGTTTATTAACACAGATTCCAAGTTTATAAATCTTATAATTTTAATAATTCCGCGGTGGAATTTTTTCATAAATTTAATAAATACGATTTAGCTCTAAAGATTCATATTTTAGAGATAAAGATTAAATGCTCTCAATTAAAATGTTCTTTTTTAAAAATCTTTAACTACCTGTTGGTTACCAACGTATAAACACGTCTATGGACTGATATAAGTTAATTAACACATGTTTCAAGTTTATAAATCTTAATTTTATTTATTCCACAGTGGAATTGTTTCATAAACTTTATGAATACGATGTAGCTCTAAGATTAACATTTTAGAGATAAATATTAAAAGCTCACACTTAAAATGTTCTCCTTTAAAAATCTTTAACTACCTGTTGGTTACAAACGTATAAACACGTTTATGGACTGTTAAGTTTATTAACACAGATTTTTCAAGTTTATAAATCTTATAATTTTACTTATTCCACGGTGGAATTGTTTCATAAATTTTATAAATACGATTGAGTTACTTGAATGAGGGTTGGGAAAACATAATTGCTTTAAAATGTTCCAGAAAAAACTATTTTATATTAAGAAAGAATATATAAGGTGTTGAAACCTTCCATGCCTTTGTGGTGAAAAATTAATAAGTTTACAATAAAATTTAATAATTATTTTGTATATACCCATGGATGAAAATTGTGTTTTAACTTTAGGCACACTGAAACATATTTCAAACTGATCGATTCTACATTCGATTTTTAAGACTAAACCTAAAGTATATAAAGAAATTATAAAGTAACATAAATAAAAAGAAAATACAAAATGGAAATAGAAGAGAAAGAAATTGCTATTATATTATTTTCAAAATGATACTTGATAACTAAAATAAGAACTATCGCTATAATTGGACTTGCTTTTAATCTAATGAAATATTTGTGTTCTCTTTGGCAATGCGTTCGAGGAGATTTACTTTTAAAAGAAGCCACACCCATTACCAATTACGTTCTTAGGCAGTTGTAAAGCTTTAGTGCGTTGCAAAATAGGCTTAAAAATGTTAAGCTTGTTAAGATCATAGGTTATTTTGCATATAGAAGAACCAGCTTAGGGAATACAATTGAAAAATTTGTTTCATAAAAATGTTACAATGTTTAAATTTTTAAATTTTGTTTGTCATTTTGTATTTACTCTTAACCGTATTCCAAATACTTTGCAGAGTTAAAAATTATTGTTAAAATTTGTTTTGAATGTCTTAAGTTTGTGCTTGTATTATTTCATTTAGTAAAATGTTGGTAAAATAATAAAGAGAAAATTATTCCAAAAATAATTGAAGAGTACACGGGAAGAAGCGATTGATTTATTAGGCGGACAACCGCAACTGTCTGCTTGGCGGCATAAAACCGGTTTCTCTCTTCTTTCTTCGCTTGGTCCAAGCGTCGGAATCGCCAATCGCCTGAACTTGGCAGCTTGGAACCACAGAGATGGTAGTTAAAGTAACTACAGTGGCATATCACGTGACCTACAACACTGACTTCATTTGGGGTTCTTCTGGGAGCGCCTTGCGCGTCCCGTCGTTAGCATTGGATGTCACGTGATCTGCCACTACATTACTTCAACTATGATATCTATGGTAGGATCTGGTTTCCTTACACAAGTTTAGGCGATCACTCGCTATCATCGCCAAAGTGGCCTGCTAAGGAAACTTCTCTGAAAAATCAATCGCTTTTTCCCGTGTACTCTTCAATTATAAACAACAAATTAATTGAACAAACAGATAACTTCCCGAAAGTTTGAAACATGTTAGTAAGACTTTATCAAGAATTAAATAGTTTTACAAAATAAAATATGAAAATAAATTTTAATGTCTGTTATATATTGTCTTTCTTAAACTCTTGATTTTCTTTCTTAATCAGTTTATAGGTTGGCACTTTTTAAATACTTAAAAATACGTTTACAAACATATTTTATATCAAAAAATTTTTAATCGCAAAAATGAATTTTACTCTTT
This sequence comes from Hylyphantes graminicola, assembly GCA_023701765.1. NCBI lineage: Eukaryota > Metazoa > Arthropoda > Arachnida > Araneae > Linyphiidae > Hylyphantes > Hylyphantes graminicola. The sequence continues at coordinate 36,977,069 of CM043121.1, forward strand.
TTCATGATAGGTAGTCTTTTCTAAATAATTATAAAATTTTATTAATAATTAAAAGCTTCCCACATAGGTAACTGTAACCAAATCTCTAATTCTAATTAAGTAAATCCTATGGTTAAATTTTTTAAAAACATTTATGTTCTATACAATCTCACTCAAAAAAGAAACAAGTGTGAAATTAACGATAAAACAGCAGAAGCCTCTTTCTCCTCACAAAAAATCAATAAAAACCAATATAACAATAACTCTGATCCCCCTTAGAATAATATTATTAATCGAAAACTAAAAGCCACCCCTTTCGAGCTCGCCCATGTCAATAATATAAATAAAAAAAATCGCTTTTTTTCGGCTGCCTCAACCAGCTGTTGCTTTCACAAAGGGAAGGGCCACGTGTTAAACAGCTGTTTACGTGTTGCAGGAATCGGGAATTGTATAGACTTTTCGCACTTTTAAATGGCCGTAAAGGGTTGAATGAATCACTCATATTGTCACTGTTTTGTAGGAGTTCCTGGGAAAGTGCAATGGGTAGTTTAGTAGAAATTGTATTGTTGAGTTAAGGCCCTTTGACTTCCATCATCACTGAATTGTCTTTTTGGATTGATCGGCGAATTTGTATTATATGGAAAGTTTTTTTTAGTCTTTCATATTGCTTGGGTAGCTTATACTGTTTCATTTATTTTATTTAGAAAATGAAGTACCGGAGTTATTAACAAAAATCAATTAGCTACTAAAAAAATATAGTTATTGAGTTTTCGCTTTGAACAGATAGAGATTTCAATATCATTGATTGTCATTTATTTAGGTTAATCGTGTTTCTTTCTAGAATTAGATTTCTTAGATTAGATTTATGAGGCCCAGTGGCAGTGTGCTTTGCTTTGCCACGACACATGTCCGGGGGATCGAATCCTGGATTGAAACAGGTTGACCAATTCTTTCATCTCTTGACTGGGTCGATAAAATGGGTACCAAGCATACTTGGGAACTAAACACGGGGGGTTCCGCGTGAGGCTGACCACTTTCCCGGGACATATGCATAGTACCAAGAGCCCTAGGTCACGAAATATGAAATGGACACGGCAAGCCTTGGTCCAATAATGGGCTGCTGCGACGAGGTGTTTTAGATAAGATCTATGAATGTATAGATCTAAATTAAAGGAAGAATGCTACCTTCCTTAATTCATAACGACGACGATTAGCGAGAACTTAAGCTTCCTGCTTAAGTTTATCCACGTAAACACAATATAAGACAAATAAATACCTTAGTACTGAACAATTTATGTGTAAAAAAATCACGTTACATAAAAAACGAAAATTTATAACTTAAATTAAATGTTTTTTCAGTAAGGTAGGTGTTAATGACATTCATAAATTGGTTGTTAATGTACTAAAACTTAAACTAAACTTTATTCACCATAGTTGAACCGGACAAGTACTTATTATATATTTTTTAATTATCAATAAATTGTAGTAATGTCGCACATCCCACTTCGTAGTTTTTAGTCTGGTATAGTAAGAGTAGTTCTACAGTAAGAAGCAGATTCTGCTATGCGTTTATATAATTTTCTTCTACTATACAAAGTTTTAGTTTAAAAAAATACTTATTTTCCAATTTATACTTAAGTAAAATATTTTTAATTATCTTTTGTTTTGTTAAATATTTCTAAATTGTTTTTCATGGTTAGAGGCATATGTAATATACGTACTTTGTGTATTAAAAAAATACGGAATTTGCTTCATCGAAGTTAATGTTTTCAGGTATAATGAACTTAATTACCTAAAGCGTTTGAGAATGTGGCTTTTTATGTTTATTTATTACTTATGAGTTTTTGTTTAAGACAATATAAAATCTAACAAAATGTATTATCAGGTTAGAAATGTATACTCTTTTTGATAATAAGTTTTATAATAATATAATGAATATAAATAATATAATGAGCTAAATATTTCCGAAATACTACCGAAATAATATTCTGTAAATGCTCAATATACATTGAAACAGCTATAAGAGTAAGAGTTATTTAAAGCGAAATTTCAACTTTTCATTATCTAGTTTATGATCATTTAACGCGAGCTTAGGTCGTGGGGTCCATGGTGTATTGGTTAGCACTCTGGACTTTGAATCCAGCGATCCGAGTTCAAATCTCGGTGGAACCTTGTATTTTAAAATATTCTTATTTCATTTATAAAAACTGTATTACATGCGGGTATGGTACATATATGGGCAGTTCTACCGTAATTTTTAATTTCAGGTATTAAAAACTTGTAACATTTATTTTTGTGTTGAAACTAACTCCAGTTTAATAAAAATTGATTTTTTTACTTTTTGTTCTTCACTTAAACATATTTATAGAAAAAAAATTCAATTATCAAGCAAAAATTAACCTTAAACCTGGGAGACTGTAAGAAAAGCAATAAAGCCTCGCAGCCAATTTCACTGGTTTTTTTTAAATTTTGGGCTTATTTTTGAATTTTAGCAAACATATGTGGCTACTAACTGAAATATCAGTTTTCGGCAATACAGTTTGCATGTTTGAAGAATTACTGTAGCTCAATCCAGTGCCTCTGTTAACCACTTTAGGAATGAGGTCAGTGGATGTACCAAAACCCAGGGACAAAGTTAGGAGACGAGAAAAACGCATTATAAATGTTAAAAGCCAAAATTCAATGGAAGGAAATCGTTTAGCCACAGTATTAGTTCAATTTAAAATCCAAATGAATGTAATTTTTAGCTCAAAAAAGTATTAGATTGAGCTCTAAACTAAAAATTTGACATTCGGGACACACGATGGTAAGGATTTTTCTGCATTGTTTTGTGTTCTCAAATTTTTTTGGAGTTTCTTTGCTTTCAAATTACGTTTTGCAATTATAAAAGGACCAGTCTTTTAGTATAATGAGAAAAAATGTTAAAGAAATATTATTTTTTTTTAAAAGTTGTGACCAAGGGACATAAAATTAAAAATTATGGTAGAATTGCCCATATATTCCAGCTTGTGTGCTTTTGTTCAGATAACCGCTTATAAGCTTTCGTCAAGTGGGACAGACACAGAAGGAATCTTTACAGTCACAAAGAAAGGAATAACACATAGACAAATAACAACATTTATTGATGGTCACAAACATCCACGCCTGACCGGGATTCGAACACGACCCCAGCAGCTCCAAAGGCCAGCATTCTAACGATTGTGCCACCGGGGCGGCTACACTCGGGGAATTGAATGGTGTTAGATGTCATATTCATACTCCCGAGTTAAAATATTTATTGATATTTTTCCATTAAATTTGTTTGTATTATTTTTTTATGAATTAACCATGTCTGAAGGGTTATGAATCATAATAATAATTTTTTGATGTTTTCATTTAGAAATCATAATGATTTACGACGTAAATTCGTACCTTGCGTCCGACACCCCGAGTGACTTACTTTTAAAGTTTTTAGGCTTTTTAAAGTTAATTCAGAAATTATATTTGTTTGGTCATATTTTATCTGTTCAGATATGCGAAAGTTTTTCTTTTTTTTTTTTTGAAAAATTTAAACAAATATTAAATTTTACTCTGATGATTTTAGCTTTATAGTCGAAAGTTTGAAAAAAATTACGCCGACGCCATGTAATTGCCAACAGTTGAATGGAAATGAAAGAAAAATACGAAATTTTTCAATAAAAACGTTGCACATTAAAAAAATTTGTTATACGACAGTATGAAAATAAAACAATTGCTACAACTTTTCCTCATTAGCACGAAAGCATAACATTTTTATTTTTAATATTATTAAATATATATTATAATATATATGCTTGGTTTATATTTACCCCGTAACATTTTTTCCACAAAGAAATATTTCTAAACTAACTACTGTAATCAGAAACACACGGACTTTCTGTAGTCATTGATAATAAAATAAGTCCTAAATATTCAAGCATTACATCATAACTCAAATGCCTACTATTGCTTTCAATGAGATTCCATATATTTTAAGTTTATTTTTTATTATTTTTTAGAGTTCTGAAAATTAATTTTGAGAAAAATTAAAATTCCCCACATTTTTAGAAATACTCTGCCTGCTGGATAAATAGTAAAATCTTAAACAAGACTAAAACGAGACAACTTGACGTCATATTTAACTTACACTTAATAACTTAACTATCATCATATATCATAAGTTTCAGGAATAGTCATTACCCATTGTTCGAAACTTTTATGATACTTTGAAATGCAGTTTCACACATCATTTGTTTTGTCGTACAGATGTTTTAAAATTTATATATGCGCATCTTGTTGAGGGTTCCATGGTGTAATGGTTAGCACTCTGGACTTTGAATCCAGCGATCCGAGTTCAAATCTCGGTGGAACCTTGTTTTTCTTAATTTTTGAGTTAACACCTTTTTAAGGTTCCAATATTTTTTTTATACAATGTAAAAAAAAATATTACCTTAAATTACAGATTTGTATACCGAAATAAAAACATTGATCAACCTGTGATTAATATTGAAAAAGTTATTCTACCGTTTCAAGTGTTGAATGCTGATTATACACGCCAATAAAAACAACACCCAATTTAAAATGTATTTTGTAAAATATAGTTCAAATAAGTTATTTATGCATAAATATTTAAAATTGCTAGACATTCAACTAGTAAATGACAAGAAACGAATGAAAATTAACTAAAGTCTTATTTGTCTTTATACCTGAGCATTTATGAAGTTTCAGGAGTGGTCATAAGAATTCAAATATTTACTATGCTTCGACACATAACAGGTTGCTATTTTTGGAACTACTAGAAATGGTGTAATTTAAATGCATTCTTCTTAACCCTTTCAGTCCCAGTGACGTCATTTGGAATCATCACTTTCAATATTTTTTTTCCAAATGTTTATGTCCCGTTATGACATCCAAACACACATCATTCGATTCTCATACTTTGTTCTATTAGACAATATTTTACATTAATCTCAATAGAAGTCAGAACTACTATTTTTTTTTAATTAGAAAGTAGCTAACAAGCGTTTCACCTGATCTTTGAAAGTTCACTTCAGTTCCACAGATTTAAAACACAATTAAAACTATTTCGGTTAAAACAATTACTAATTTTTTTTAATAATATGGTCAGATACCTTAAAATATATAACTCGAAGTGGTTTTAAGTAATACATATTTTTTTTATTTTGCTGTTTTCCACAGTTCAAAAATTTTGACATTATTTCAAAAACCATATAAAAAATTTTAATGATTTTTTTTCTTATGGAACTCTTATTTTTGACCTAAAATAAGCTTATTTTGCGAATATCAGATGTTTCTATTGTGTTCATTGCAATGTAATTGTTAGAATTCTGATATTCAAAATCAGAGTTCAAATCTCGCCTGAACAAAGTTGGCGAGATCGTTCAATCGGGCTATTATTTTTAAGGGGTCTATTATTTTTAAGGCTTTTTTAATTCGGGCTATTATTTTAATTAAAAGTTCAATCGGGCTATTATTTTTCTAGTTTCAACTAAAAATCGAAGTTAAAAATAAACTGAAAATACACTGCTGTATCATACAAACAAATGTGGACAGAAAGTTTTCGGATTTTCTGGAATTAAAAATTTTATTGATAATGTATGCTTTTTACGCAATTTAATGAATAAAATGTCAAAAAACATAATAAATAAAATTTGCCACTTTTATAAATTTAACTGAATTTTAAGAACCCCTTCGCATTTGAAAAAAACCCAGCTATGCTCAATTAAAAAAAAGACAATATGGCGCATTCTTTTCAAATACCTGAAAATATTATTCTATTAACTTCTTACTGAAAAGTAATTATTGAAATTGGAAGAACTTGTTTTCCTATTTTATTTTTTTACTATTAAAACTATAACTTCAATATAAATCAGTATAAAATTATATAAATTCGATTTTTTATGAAAATTAAAATGTTCAATATAATAATTTAATAAACTATTTAGGTTTCAGAAATTTATTCATTTAAATTGTTGGATGATATATAAAAAAAGAAATTGCCGTCAATTGAAGACGAAAATTGAAGTTTCGTATTCGCAATTTTTCTTGCCCAACAAGTTAAAAAGTGTCACCGTTTACAAAATCATGTAGTAAATTGACCGACATCATTTGTCAAAGTTGATAGAGGAGACAAAAGCGACTGCTCAATGTTTGTCATAGTTGTTCTTTTGTGGAGGGTAGTTTAAAAGCTTTCAACCTTAAATATTTTGAGATAGAGATACATTGTTTCCAAACGCCATTATTTTGAATGAAAAATTATGTTATCTCATTGCATATGCATTCTTAAAACAAACACTCCTAATTTAACTCAGTCTGAGTGGATTTCACTCCTCCAGACTGGAAAATGCACTTCTCCTTTTTGAGTGGATCCTTTGTGTGTTAAACCTCCGACAGGATCACTCCAAACGAGTGATTTTAACTCATTCTGAGTAAATATGCATGCCTTTACGGTGTCGAAAATGCACTTCTCCAACTGGAGTGGATTTCACTCTTTTGTTTTAAGAGTGTAGTTTGTCACGTTATGCATTATCTGTTCATTTATACATTTAGGAAACAATTATTTTTATCTGACGAATATACAAAAAGTGCCTAATATAACCAACAAAATGATAAGCATCCAAAAATTGTATGTTACAAGTATTTTGTGATATCGAAAATCAGCATAAAAAGATAAAATAAGCTTAAATTGAAGTTAAAAATTTCTTAATCTTCAAAATAAACTTGTTAAAAATAAAGCTATACAAAATATTCTAACACACTAGTTTGTGCTTATCTAAGCAAACCAAAAAATATTATAAAAAATGAAGACCATTGTTCTGAACAATTTGTGTGAGACAAATTAAATTGAATGAAAAACCGAATTTTAAAAACTTAATTTTTTTATTCGATAGGGAAGATATTAATGGTATTCATTAATTGGTAGTTAATTGGTTTATTTGAATTTGAAATTTCTTTAACATAATTGAAAATACTAAGAATCTGATTCAACCATGCGTTTATTTATTTTGTGTGTTAAAAAATTGATAAATTTTTGGTCCGTCGAAGCTAATATTTTTAAATTATAGTAAATTTAGTTACTTAAAAAAGTCTGAAGATTCTGATTTCTCATTTTATTTCATAGTTTATGAGTTTTACTTTCAATACATTCTGAAACAGCTACTAAAATTGTATTGGAAGTTTAGAAATTTATACCACTTGATTACATGAAAAATGCAACCAATTCAAGTTTCTGAAAAGTTACAAAATTATATTCTGTAAATACTCACTATTTTTCATTGAAACAGTGATAAGAGAGCAAAGATAAATGTAAATGTGCTATTTCAACTTTTCATTATCTACTTTATGAGCATTTAACGCTAACATTAAGTATCGGGTTCCATGGTGTAATGGTTAGCACTCTGGACTCTGAATCCAGCGATCCGAGTTCAAATCTCGGTGGAACCTGTGTATTTTTATTTCTTAATTTATAAAAAAATTACATAAAAGGAATTCCGTGGTGTTAGATGTAAAAAAAAATCTAATCATTTCCAAGTTTAAACTATTTTAAAGTTAATTGATTGTATTTTATATAAAAAAATTGTCTGAATAGTTGTGAACTTCATCAAAATTTTTTTAATATTTTAACTTGAGAAATATTAATGATTTACGACGTAAATAGCTTTCCCTTACTGCCGAAAAGATGAAAATTTTTTAAAAATTTACTCAGAAATTCTTATATATCACTCCTCTTATGTAATTCTTCTCTTAACATTTCACATATGAGTAAGTCTTTAAAATAACTTACTCTGACTAATTTTAGCTTTTAAGTAGAAAGTTGGATTTCAATTTGAATAATTAAGTAGATTAGTCTAATATTTTCTATACTGCTTAGTAGAATATAATTTATAGAATAGTAGATATTAAGTAGAATAATTGGTAGCTAAAAAGCAATTTACTTCCAACAACATAGAATTGCCCATAATAGAATGAAACAAAAAGTCTGAAATTTTTTAGTTAAAAAAGCAATTTATTGAATTAAAATTTTAATATGTCATATTTAATATATTGATTATCATTGAATCTATATAACTATTTCTTTTAATAAAATTCCAGATACTTTAGTGGAATTCGTTATATATCTTCAATTTCTTGACATAAATAAAAATTCAATTGAAAGAAATTAATATAGCAGTTTTCTTCAAACTAAACAGTTATTAGTAAAAAACATTAGAAAACTGAACAGCTAGTAATAAATGACTTCTCAAGCATTAAATATCACAACACAGAAGTCGCGAACAAATATTTTGTAAATAATAATTGTAATTCTTCTCATTTGAAGCATAATTCTACTCACTGGATAAATATTTAAATCATAAACTTGCAAAAAGCGAGATAATCTAAAGTCGTATATAACTTATACTTAACAAATTAATACTTCTTGAAGCATTAACTACTACCATATTTAATGATTCATAAAATTGTCGTACATTATTATAGACTTTTATGATACTTGAGCATACATTTACACTGATAATTTTATTTTGTGAAATATATTGCGTTATTTAAATATGCTCGTTTCGATGTGGGTTCCATGGTGTAATGGTTAGCACTCTGGACTTTGAATCCAGCGATCCGAGTTCAAATCTCGGTGGAACCTTTTTAAGGTTCAAATACATATTTTTTTTCTTAAATTTAGAAACTTTGACCTTGTTTTGGTGCATATAAAAGAGTTATTTTTTGTCCGAACTTCTAGAAATTAAGTGGATTTAATATATGTTATCAAAATAGCTCCATTGTATAATTGCTCACACTGTAGATTTGGATACACTGAAACGAACTCAAAGCTCAGTTAACACTTTGGCTGCGGCGATAACGATGGAAAATGTTCATCGATAGAGGCTGATGTGAAGTAGAAGAACATACTGTTTCTAAAACCAGTTCGTTACGATGGAAATAAACTAACTCTTCTTCATTTTCGAAAAAGTAAAAATCTTAGTTTGAGGTCGTAAAATTACAAGGTTAGGTTGAATTAACGTCGCTAACTGAAGCTACTCGGCAGCTAGTCAAAAAAAAAAAAAAACCGAGTGGACTTCTCCAACCAGATAATTATCTGTTTCTAATTATTGAATTGAAAGCCAATAACCAGACTCATTTCAATGATTTTTTTTTACTATGAAATATCAATAAATTTTCCTAACTCTTATTTTTTGGGGGTTTTTTTAATAAAAAAAAATGTAATAGACTAGTCGCCTTTTTTTATAGCTAGATAGTTGAAGAGGGGAATTGCAAAATTATCCTGTCTGTAATGTGATTCGACGATTGTAAAAAGTGATTATCACTACAACTTTTAACATTAAATGAAAAAAAATTGTGGAATAGTTGATCTACACCCATTATAACTAAATAATGTAATGCACTTGATTTAAATTGATTTATTTTTTTAATTAAAAAATCTTTTGATCTCCTCTGAAATCGTGACTTACACTACAGTTACGTGGAATTAGCCAATTACAAACTAGGGTAGGGTAGGTACATATACAATTCCGGCTTGTGTGCTTGGTCATAGACCCGCTTATAAGCCTTTGTCAAGTGAGACCGACACAAAAAGGATTTTTACTGACACAGAGAAAGTAATTACACCCAGGGCAAAGGTGGGAATCGAACAATAACAAACTAAACTGCACTGCGAAATGCAGTATGTTTGGTGTCTGGTCGCCCTACACTTAACACGATATTGGTTACAAAATTAATAAAAAAAATTGAAAAAGGAATTTTGTGATGAGTCGTTCAGATGGTGGTTCTGAACCTTCGCTTCCCAAAAGAAGAAAAAATCACAATAACAAGGCTATTACAAGTAACGAAATTGTAAATTTGTTGGCTGAATTATCAGACGAGAACCCAAGTGATTTTAGTTATAACAGTGACAGTGGCGAAAAATTTGACCTTTCAGGGGCAATCACGCGCTGGCACGTAATTATAAAATTCTTCAATGAAAAGTTATAAAAGATAAATATGTGATTAAGTATTATTTAACTATTTTTGAATCATATTTCTTATAATAATTATGTTGGCATCTGGGTTTTAATCTAATTCCACGTGAGGGCATTAACTATAAATCTAACTCAAAGTGACTGGCAGTCAACGTGTTAACATCCCTACAGAATTATGGCTGTATTATTATATTTGTTATCAATAGGAAAAATATAAACATCGAAATAACACAAAAGCTGCATAAGCTTTAAAATTTATGTATGGAAATTCATCAGTAACATCTTGGAATACTAGTTCGTGTAACCACTACACCACCATGTTTATCAAGTAATCAAACGAACTTGAACTCTTAAGAACGGTTGGCGAAATAGTACTACGAATTTTATCAGAATGTGCTGTTATCGATGAATCGGAACCACCGGACGCGCTCGCGCGTCCTCAGCATCCGACGTGTTAAACCATATTTAAGTTAAATTGGGCTATTTTTTCCAGTTTTAACTAAAAAAAATCAAAGTTATGTTTAACTAAAATCGCTAATATCGCTCAAATCTGAACAGAAAGTTAAAGGATTCAATGGCATTTTAAATGTTAGTAATTATTTGAAATTTATTATTAAAGTTTTATTTAAATATCTTGTTTAAAAACAATTATTTTGCATTTGGAAAGAACAAGCTATAAACAATTTAAAATGTTGACTATAATTTTGTTTTTAAACCCTTCAACAAATTTATTTATTATTCTTAACTTTTTTCTTATAACATTATGAGTTAATATATGATTGAAATCATTTTTAAAATAAAAGTAATTAATATTACGAAGTATTTAAGTTAGAGAAATTTAGCAATTTAAATAGTTCAATGGTATTAAAAAAAATTGCCATCATATTGAATAAAAAAATTGGATTTTCTTATCAGCAATTTCTTTTCAATCAAGTTAAAAAGAGACATTATTTCCGAAATAGTGTAGTAGATTAACTGACATCATTTTTCAAAGCTAGTAGAGGAGACAGAAACAATTGTTCAATGTCTGTCTTAATTATTCTTTTGAGCGGAAAGTAGTTAAAGACCTTTCAACCTCAAAACTTTTAGGATAAAGATACATTGATTCATAAGGGCCTTTGTTTTGAATGAAAAATTATATGAGTATTTTTGCAATTTATCATACTATGCATGTTTATTAATATATATTTAAAGAACTCTATTTATATGGCAAAAGTATATGAAATGCTTAATATAATAGCCTAAAAAAATGGCAAACATCTAAAATACTTCTATGACAAACATTTTATAATTTAGATAATAAGCATAATAAGAAAAAATAAGTATGCATTAAAGTTATGTGTTTCTTTCATCTTTATAAGTATGCTATGGTATGGTATGGTACATATATATTTCAGCTTGTGTGCTTGTTCAGAGAACCGCTTATAAGCTTTCGTCAAGTGGGACAGACACAGAAAGAATTTTTACAGTCACAAAGAAAGGAACAATACATAGACAAATAACAACATTTATTGACGGTCATAAACATCCCTGCCTGATTGGGATTCGAATACGACTCCAGCAGCTTCAAAGGCTAGCGCCCTAACGATTGTGCCACCGGGCGGCATCTTTATTTATAAGTTACAAAATACAATAAATAATATTTAGCCTTATAATTTTTTATATTAATTTTCTTTTTTCATTTTCTTTTAAACATTATTTTGTAATTAAGACACCATATTTTCACGACTTTTGACTTTTATATTCCACTGTTCATTAAAAAAAGAAATACTCTGCGATGGCACGGTAATTAAAAATAAATTCATAGTAACTAAAAGAAGTGTGTGCACATATCCGGTTATTGCCTTGAATTCAAAATATTGAATACTGTTTCTTTACTTGACGAAAGCTTATAAGCGGCTCTCTGAACAAGCACACACGCAGGAATATATATGTACCAAACCATACCATACCATACTGCTTCTACACACACATAGCAATTTAAAGTTTTGATAAATTATGATAAATTAAAATATCATGTAATTTATATCTTTAATTAGAGATCTTAAGCAAAACTATTTATTTAAATATTTACTTTCAAATATTTTTCTAAAATATATTACTTCATTCAATTAAATTTTCTAGAAACATGATTAAAAGTATAATTAAGTATACGAAACAAATTTAGATAAAATTATTGTTTAAAAAGTCCAAAAGCTATGCTTAGAACCATCCGCAGATAGAAAAATATGACTCTAAATAGAAAATCCTCAGAAAAGTAACCTTCTTACTGTACAAAAAAAATCTCGATAAGACTTTTATCGGATTATTTTCAAATGAAAAAAAAAACCTTTTCCAGAAATGCCAGTAAGCCCTTTTACCATCCACCTGCTGCCTAAAATATGTTCTGTAGCTTAAATATAGTATGGGAATAAATTCTTTTCTATCACTGGAATTCTTTTGTACCTGTTTCAGATAATTTGCTTTTAAAATCCATCACGGCTTTTTATTATTTTTTGTTTTGAAATGATTTAAAAATACGAATAATGAAAAGTCTAAATGTATTTTTTATTGGTACAAATGGGTATTCTTCTGCTTAGTAATAGTATTCAAAAAAAATTAATAGTTTATGGTTGCCTTGAATTGTTATATATTTTTTATGCATAACTATATTCGTTAAGCTCTCTAAAGATTTTGCATATAAAGGATTTTTTAAATTAATTGGTATGGTATGGTATTTACACATATTCCAACTTGTGTGCTTGTTCAGAGAACCGCTTATAAGCTTTCGTCAAGTGGGACAGACACAGAAAGAATTTTTACAGTCACAAAGAAAGGAATAACACATATGCAAATAACAACATTTATTGACTGTCACAAACATCCAGGCCTGTCCGGGATTCGAACCCGACCCCAGCAGCTACAAAGGCTAGCGTGCTAACGATTGCGCCACCGGGGCTGCTTAAATTAATTCCAGATATTTATAATATTACATTTTGAAGTAACGTTTAAGGATTGTAAAAAGAAACTCGGACTAAGGTCTTTTTCGAGGTATTTTTTAAAATATGTATTCTCTTTTTCACTTTAGAATGTTGGAAAAGCATTTCAATTTGTCCATCCATACATTTTTAAGAAACTTCGTTTTCCTTCTGCTATAAACAATAGCTAACTACGGTTTTATGGTAAATTATTTTCACGTGTATTTTCCACAAAAGATAAATATATTTCTTTTACAAAAGTACATTTCATTGAAAATGTGACTTTATATTCCATAAAAGTTCCCTATTGAAATCAAGTGTTGTATTTTTCGCATACATTGGCTAAATTTCTACTGGGCTATTTGTGGGAAATTATTTCTATAAAATGCAGTCTCAGCATTTTAAGGATTGTATTTTTTTATTGTGTATAAAATTATTTGATAAAAACTATCGATTTAAAATATTTGACAAAATACATTCCAAAGCACCGTTATTCGTTCATTCAATACTTTTATTAATATTCCGGGTATTTTAGCATGCATTTTTTTACATTTGAAACTTATAAACGTTATTAGCAAATGTGATGTTTTTTTCAGTTTAAATGTAAAATATTTTCTTCATCGCAAACTCGTTTTTAAAATATATTATTTAATCTATTGCTTTGCTCCAAGCAACGAAGACCAGGCAACAGTACTTCAAAATGTTAACAAGTTATATTAAATTTATGTAGCCATTCACACATAAGTCAAAGAACATTACGAATTCATAAGCAAACAAATTAAGTTTAACACACTTTTAAAATTAATAATTTTTCTTCATCGGATAAATTATAAATTAATTTTAATAAAAAAAATGGCTCCCGCTAGAAGGGAGAAGCATAGGCTTTATAACCCGTTATCCTACTCGCCAGAAGAGACACAGTCACAGGAGACACACAAAGAAAGGACGACATGGTATGATACATATATATTCCAGCTTGTGGGCTTGTTCAGAGAACCGCTTATAAGCTTTCGTCATGTGGGACAGACACAGAAAGAAACATTTTTACAGTCACAAAGAAATGAATAACACATAGACAAATAACAACGTTTATCGACTGTCACAAACATCCATGCCTGACCGGGATTCTAACCCGACCCCAGCAGCTCCAAAGGCTAGTACACTAACCATTCAGCCACCGAGTGCCTGACCGGGATTCGAACCCGACCCCAGCAGCTCCAAAGGCTAGTACACTAACCATTCAGCCACCGAGGCGGCAAGGACGACATAAACACATATACAAATAACAACATTTATTGATAAACACAAGCATCCATTCCTTACCAGGATTCGAACCCGAAAGCAGAGGAGCCAAATGCTAGCTCCCTAATCGTTGTGCTGCAGGGTCGGTGTGTTAAACTTTAGTGAAGATAAGAATGTCTTGTTATATTCATGGCAATTAATTTTTAGTTTGAAATTTAATTTTCTGAATTTCGGTTCAAATAAAAAAATTGTTATAAACTAATGATACTTTGAGTCCATATTGTATTTTATTTATTTATAAAAATGATTACGAATGTTTATAACCTGTAATAAAAAAACTAAACCTTTTGTCAAAGAGAGTTATTTATAGTTTTACTTATTTAAGCAAGAGAGTTACCAAATGTCAAAATTTATTCATAACTTTAATTTTATAAAAATTCCTAACATTAAAAAAGTATCGTAAAAATGTGTAATTTAATTTAATTATAAGAAAAAATGCACATTTCCAATAAGATTGACATGATTTATTTTTCAATAATCGTCAAATTATAGATACATACAATATTACAAAAATTTAGAACACCTAAATGTAGCAAATAATCAATTTAAATAATACATTTCTTTGGAGCTGAAAACAATTATCGATGTTTACGTGAAGAATGTTTCCTGAAGAAAATGACAATTTAGTAATTAATTCACAACATTTAGAAATAACCCAAAGTATTGCAGTCTAGCCTTATAAGCGCAAATAACATTTTTCATTGAAACAAAAAAATATACCAATGTTAAAGCAAACATTATTTAGTATCAATATAAATTTGAAAGGATTTTCAATGTTAGAAATTTTAATAGTACTTTCAAACCATAGATTATTTCGTTAAAGTTTATTTTTTATGTTCGATAAAAAAAAAATTACCACACATTTTTATAAAATGCATATAAAA
Source organism: Hylyphantes graminicola (assembly GCA_023701765.1). Lineage (NCBI taxonomy): Eukaryota > Metazoa > Arthropoda > Arachnida > Araneae > Linyphiidae > Hylyphantes > Hylyphantes graminicola. The sequence continues at coordinate 36,992,177 of CM043121.1, forward strand.
TATTTCTAACCCTATATTAAAAAAATTATCCAAAAACTACATGTAATTAGAATTACATGCCCAAATTGAATAAGTAATTTTATATGTTATATTCATTTATCTTTATTTAAATGCTACATAAGATATATTCAGTACCTTTAAGGGGGGATCATAGTAAACGACAGCAAAAATGACCAATTCTTAGTATTGATTTCGAAAGGCTCTAAATCATTTAAAAATGATGGTACAATAAAAAAAATTGTATCAAATTATAAATTGTACTTTTATTATTATATTTACTCCTAAGAATCTTATTTTCGAAAATTATTATTTTTGAAAAAAGACATCTTTTGAAACATACAATTACGAATTTTCAAAAATACAAGTACTTTTTCGGTACACTTTTCTCCAAATCTATTAAATATTTCTGAATAATTTCTTTTGTGTGTTATAAAACCATTTTAGATCTAATCAAGTCACCTATTTTTTTTGCCTAAAATAATTTTTAAATTCTATTTTTAAAACATTATATTCAACATTCATAAAAATTCTGATTTTCAACGAAGAAAAGTGTAAAATAATAAAATATTTATTTTAATTTGTAAGACTAAATTAGGTGACTTAAATAGATCTAAAATGGTTTTATAACACACAAAAAAAATTATTAAAAAATATTCGATAGGTTTGGAGAAAAGTGTACCTAAGTGTTGAAAATTATAGTTTTGAGTAAAACGCGAAAAACAAATACAGTCGATCCCGTTAACACGAACTCGAAATGACCACCGAAACATTTCTTGTTAACCGAATTTCATGTAAATCGTCGGGAATTTTTTTTTTACATTGAGCCAGTGGTTGGTTTTCAAATATCAACACAAAAAAATCATATTTTATAATGTAATACATAAATAATACAAGCATACAATTAGTAATTCAAAGGGGGCGTGGTACATTTGTTTATTTTTATAATTTTAATTTTTTATAAGAAATAATTAACCGATCTATACAAAATTGGTCTCATTCGATAGATTGGGTTTCCATCTATCAGAAAATATTGGTTTCAAAAATTCGATTTTTTGGTTTTTGTTTACTATGATCCCCCCTTAAATACTAAGGAGACTATTACAGAAGGCTACAAAAACTACTATAGCCTTAACTTACAAAATACAAAAATTACCTTTCTGAAAATTCTAACTAATTATTATTATTAGTAACTAAAACTATTATAAAATGTTTAAAGCAATAAAATCTTCAATTAATTACACCTCCTTAAATTACAAACATGTATATCAAGCACTACATCAAAGTAGACCACAAAAAGCAAACTTCACTTATTCAAGTATAAACTTTCACACCACAAACATGACTAACTCATAAACATGAAATACTTAACTTCAATTTCGGCTGACTATTGGTATATGGGGAATGTCAATTACACGTTATGATTTTGAACCTATTGAATTTTAAAAAGTGTTTCTTTAAAAATAAATTGTCGTAAGTTTGTTTTTTTTTAATTAATTTCCTTTTTTTTTTAAACAAAAAAAATAGCAAATTTAGTTATATCTATTTGTAAGGCGAGTTAAATACATTATAAGTTTATTCAATTTTCTCTGATCTGTAAGGTATGTTTAATAATACAAATTGATTCTAATTATTGATTACAAACAAAAATTAATTTAAGATTTTTGTTAGAATAAAGCTAAATTTAATGAAACCAAATGCCTTTTACTTATTTTTTATGTTTTATATGAATGACCCAAGTTTTTATCAAAATATCGTCACCGAAACTAATTTGACAAATAGAAAGATTCACAGTTAAAAACTATGTATTTGGATTCACCAAAAAAAATAAAAGGTTCCTGGGGCTGTGTGGTGAAACTCTTCACTAAAGCGGTTTCAATGTTGAACCATTTTTCGGATATCGGAAACCAAACGTAAAAATATGATTAAAAGAATTCCCAAAAATATGGTGAAATATTTTACCGCACAGATGTTGTAGCTACTAGGAACCTTTTTTTTGTGTGTGTGAAGCCAACACTCCTTGCCAACCTAAGTTGGGTAAATAGAAATATGCTATGGAGAAGATCCATCCGCGGATGTAAAGAGTTCAATAAATTATTTGTGAATCCATCAAGAAAATATATTTAAAACATTAATTTGGTTTAAGGTCTAACAGATTTGAATATTAGTAGAGAAAATTTGGCAATTTTGTCAGAATGAAAAGTGTATTTTGGTTAAATTGTATTCAGGTCATTGTGTATGTAAATATTACATTACAAGAGTTTCTAAATAACTTACCAACCGCGCTGTTCCCTCTGCCTTTTCACCCTTTGTTTTTACCCAAGTTAGGTTGGCAAGGACTGTAGAACGAAGCTGTTAACAGTGTTATTTAATTCAAGTTCATGTGAAAGCTTAAAAAAAAGAGTACGCTTATGTCTATTCAGAAAAAAAGTGCAAGACTTTACTTCTCCACTATTTCTATTTCGAAACTATCAATAATCATAATGGTCTTCGAAAAAAATATTTTTAAAATAAGAATCCGTGCCCTGCTAGTCCACTTAATAATTCGAATACTTTGATTATGTCCACGGATGGATACAATTTAAGTATTCGAATTTTCTCAAAGTCTCAAGATATCAAATTCTGATGCTTTTCATTATCTCTTTACAGATTGCTTCCGTTCCCCTCTTGGGTGGGGTCTTCTAGGCCTGCTTTTACGGTTACAGGTAAGACAACACTTTTCTTTGAAGTACCACGTGTCACACATGTGACGAAGAGTTTTGCACAGACCGTTCTCCATTTTGTCACGACATTCGCTAAAGGCTGAAATAAATAAAAAAAATAATAACAGTTAAATTTCCTTATGCAAAATAACATTACTTTTCGAAGATTACCTCCTAAAATACTCATTATTTTATTGGATAACATAAAATAAAGAATCTTTTCCAACAAGAATGTTACGGACATCGAAATGTGTTACTTTTCTGTAATGGAGTTTTTAAATCCCTTTATGCGAGAGTACAGAAGTAAAAAGTTGGAGCAGATAAATAATTGAAAGAATTAAAAACTATATATGTTATCTTAAAAGTGTTAGGTTTTAGGGAAAAATTTTCCCGCCCAAACATACCGGTTTGAAAGGCCTTACTTTAAACAAAGTTTATGTGGCGGATTCTATAAATTGATATTTATCTTAAATTTATTACAAATCATAGGTGCCCATAATTTTTGTCCAACGTTTAGGAAATAGTGTGCTTAGCGCTAAACCCCTAACACAAAGTGAATCGAAATCAAGTAAATTTTTAGAAAATTGTGTGATTACAAATTTTATCATTCACAGAAACAAAATTATAAAATGGTTTAGAGATTACAAATTCTTTTAAATTCTTACTCATTGCGACTTTCCTAATCTAAATGAATCCCTCGAGTAAAATGTGAAAAAAAAATCATTATTTTATACAGCTTCTCCCTTATCAGACTTAACCAAAACCCATTGAGATCCCAACCATTAATAACAAACACACCAGTTAAAGTGTCCCATCCAATATATCCTACCCGCACTTAACCAAAAAGATAAGACACCTCGCTAACAAACAAAACATGAGTTGGCTTTCTCACTAAAATGTGAGCGATAACTCAAAGTGACGCGTCTTTTAAATGAAATGGATGCATACTCATCCTTTCTGCAGCTGGTGTAACGCTTTATCTCAAGTCCTCTGTCTGCAGCAAAAGTGTCTCATTTGTTTTAATGGTGGCATTTTGAAACATTCTAGCTTTTTGGTATATAAGTGCACCGTATATAAGTGCACCGTAAAACATATCTTCAAAATTACAGCACATTTCGTGGTTATTTTTTTTACATCACAGTGTTATAACGATTGTTTTACTACTTAGTTTAATGATGTAAAAAAACAGTTAAGATATGTTGATGAAAAAATCTAATTTAACAATACTGATGGTATCTACAAAGTGCCCTTCAAATTGAATATTTATAATATTAATTAAAATAGCTTAAAATTAGTTAAGTGAGCTATTGTTATTGTCGTGTGCCTCCAGGACGTAGCCTGGAAGGCAAGAGGGTTGCAGTAGCATCCGTTGGCACAAGGCTTGAGTACCCACGAGAGGGTGGATATCTGACTTCTACTCCGAGATGGTGACACCTCCTCAATATAGGCATGTCGCTGGAGGGGAGGGGCAATTTTCTCCTGGCGACCTGCACTCGTGGTAAACTGCACTATGACTGACCACAGGACTTTCGGACCAACAGATTTAACGAGCACGTTCTCCGCATGTACTCAAGACAACACAAATATCCATGCCTTACCTGGGATTCGAAATCGGGCCCACACGCTTGGCAAGAAAAGATCGGAACCACTACACTAGCTGGACGACAGTTAATTGAAGTAAAATGAGTTAATGAAGTGGCGTTTTTATGCAGTAAATTTTCGGATATATTAAAAATATCAAAATAAAAGAAAACAAAATTACTATTTCTTTAGCGTCACAAATTTTAAGCAACTATTCCTTTTTTGTAAAGGTATGTAAAATGCAAATAAACTTCTTTTAAAGCCATTTAAAGTCGGATGAAAAAAAATTCATATAAATTATTTATGAAATAATTATTTTTATCTTATCACCATTGAATTCACAGCTTCGTACATCATTTGCATTCTTCGTTTTTGAAAAAAAGAGAGATAATGCGCTATTAGAATATTTTCTGCTTAGCTGGATAATGTATATTTTTAGTGAATAAGAATACCATTTCCTTTTGCGTGCTATTTAAATGGCCTAGTGGCTGCATTAATCGATGATTAGAAAAGATTAGGTTGTCACTGAAAATATGCCATCTATCATTCGTGATTGAAGAGATCAATATCTTAATAGGAATTTATGGCACCAAGTCCGCTAGATTCTATTACAGATAGGATACCTTGGAAACGGAATGTAGTGTGAAAATCCTGTTATTATTTTAAGAAACTATTTGACGCTTTCTTAAGAAGTGAATTATATCTTTTATTTAGTATTGGCGAGGACATTTAGACGAATTAGACATATGAGAAAAATATATGTAATTCAAGTTATAAATGCCAAAATTACGTAACAACTTAACGTAATATTAACTTCTGATGTTTGTCTGAGTACCAAGAAGAAAAAATATCAAGAGTAAAAACGTTCCAACAAAACAATTTACAAGATAATTAGAAAATTAATAATCAATTAGTTATTTAGTAGATATACAACCAACACTCTTTTATGCAAAGCATCTTTCATTTCCCGCACTCCGTTAAATTTTAATGCATACACAAGATCTCGCTTTTTGTCAATAACAAAATAGGTTTAAACTGATTTAAAATATCAGTCAGAATACAACACCCATGATATAAAGGTTAACGCCTACTCGTCTACTGTAATTTTCAAGCACAGTACCGCAGCCACGGTATAGTTTGAATTACCCGGATTGGAAGAAAAGATGAACACTGGTCCAGATCACGGCATATGAGCATTTGTATAAGCTAAGGAACTGCACCAAAGTTCTATATAATTGTTTACACAGCAACAGTGCAAGTAAATACTAGGGAAATATGCTCTATTTTAAAAGAATTTTTTACAGTGTACGATTTTGATCAATTACAGAGGTTTTCGATTAATGGAAGCTTATGAAATATCCCACGATTTGTAACAATGTTAAAAGCGTTTCCCTGAGCACTCTCTTGTATTTCTACCTCATGTTTTCTACGGGGTGGGACATCTTCCATTACAACTAACATCTTTTCGTTGCTTTCTACTCAAATTTAGAGTATTATGTACCTAACAGAGCTAAACGGTTGAAATACAGTTGATGTTTTTTTTTTTTGGCGAAGTCATAGATAAGGAAAATAAGTATGATCCTATTTAACCCTCTGAAAGGATACAGAAGATTAAATTCGTCACCTGACTATCAGGTTTTCTAGCAACACACATAACTTTTTTTTAATTTAAAAGTTTTAAAATTTAAAGTATCGACGAGTAATTCCAAACCATCTACAACAGAAATATAATTGTTAAAAATTTTAAAATACACAATTTTCAGATAAAAAGGCCCTCGCCAGATAAGACGGTGAAAAATGCCCCCTTTCCAATCGGGCTAATTTTTTTTCTGAAAATACCTCATAGTATGGACAACTTCTCAGCCAAGTTTCAGCTCAAAAATATGACGCATTTTTGAGTAAAAAATTAAAGTTTTTTTTCTTTTTAAAATGATTATTCCCTGAATATATTTCATAAATCCAAAAAACTACTCATGAGTTTTTAGATATCATTGAGTAGTATTCTCAGAAAAATCCGCTCATAAATCTGATCGAGCGATCATTCTTAAAAATGCAATTTTATTTTTCAAAAAAAAATTTCATGCCAAAATCGTTTGGTCACAACTTAGGATTTTGTCTCTACATATTCCTCTATTATCAATCTATAATATATTTTTTTTTCAGATTTTTAAAATTATTGGACGATAGTTTAAAAAAATAATTCTTAAAGCCTGATTTTTTTGCTCTAAAATCCATAGATTTAGAAATAGCATGCCCACCGATTGCGCAATCCCGTACAACGCAATGATGCGTGATGAATCCACATTTCGTCGTTTTCGCAATGCATCACGGGATACTGATTCACAAAAATGGTTTTTCCGAAGAGTTACATACAATAAAAACTGCATTTTTAACTTGCTTCTTTTGTGAATATATACCTCATGCCTTACAGAAATTATCAATACGCATGCAGCTATAAAATTATGCTAGCGAAACTTGTAAAAAGTTTTAATTAGTTGATATTGAATATATATCTTTTATTAGTCGAATTATCTCATGGTGCCATCTGGTGGCGTATGGCATGCCATGTGCAAGAGCTTGCGAACTGCCTTATGGGATAATGGTTAACAAATGGCTTCACCTTTCCCCCTAGAGGCAGATCTGCTACTTTCTAAATCTATGCTAAATTCTTTAGTCCGAAAGAAATTCTCCCAGATTGAATTTCCCCGCCTTTGTTAGGAGTGCCATCTGCCGAGTAAGTAGTGCGAAAAGTCAGGTTTTAAGAATATTTTATTTTTTTTAAACTATCGTCCAATAATTTTAAAAATCTGAAAAAAATATATATTATAGGTTGATAATAGAGGAATATGTAGAGACAAAATCCTAAGTTGTGACCAAACGATTTTGGCATGAAATGTTTTTTTGAAAAATAAAAATGCATTTTAAGAATGATCGCTCGATCAGATTTATGAGCGGATTTTTCTGAGAATACTACTCAATGATATCTAAAAACTCATGAGTAGTTTTTTGGATTTATGAAATATATTCAGGGAATAATCAATTTAAAAAGAAAAAAACTTTAATTTTTTACTCAAAAATGCGTCACATTTTTGAGCTGAAACTTGGCTGAGAAGTTGTCCATACTATGAGGTATTTTCAGAAAAAAAATTAGCCCGATTGGAATGGGGGCATTTTTCACCGTCTTATCTGGCGAGGGCCTTTTAATTTTTATCTCATACAGTGAAAACTAGTTTACAACTTCAGTCAATTTGTTTTAATCTGAAACAATCTCAATTAATCTACTTCCACATAAATATCGACCGCTGTCAGCGATCAACAGTCATAGCATTCCATACACACTTTCATATTGCTTCAAATTATAACTTACCTGCTTTACTCTCTGGACAGGGGTCCATGTTGCAGGGCTGTCTGTGGTTAGGTTTCAGCTCAACTGAGCAGCCGGTCGCTGGTCCCTGCGACGTCAGGTTGACGCATTTAACGTGCCGTATCTGCACACCACCACCGCAAGTTGTGGAACACTTCAAAAGAGAAGAGGGGATAAACCGCTTAGTTGTTATACATTACGGTTACAAATGCATTGGTAATTACTGAACAGAACACTTATTTATTAAGAAATGGATAGGTAATGGGGCTTGAATAATCAAGCATTTGGTAGGGGTTTTTTTTTTCAGATATAAAGACTTCCACAGTCAACTTAAAAATGTAGATCTTTTTATGCTAAGGTTGGTTCATAACCCCCCCTTTTGGACGAATAGAAAATAAAATTGTGGCACTACAACTTGAAGATTTCAAATCGACATTACGGAACACAAATAAGTGTCTCAACAGAGAGTAATCAGTTATCACGTGCTACCAGTAGTACTTTAATTAGAGATCCGATATTGTATACAGATGTAGCGGTCCGCCGCATACGCACATGCAACCTCAAATAACATTTAAGGCAAGATGGTGCTAATTAATTAATGATATAATAATACTAATTAACTTCCTCCAGACATCTAGATTACACCAAATATTGTAGTATTTAAGTTGAAGAAACTATGTATTCACCTTTAAGTGCCTTTTGGCGGATATGGTTTATTATAGTATCTTCTGCAACTCTTCAGTTTATTATCCCTTTCCGAACGAGCTATGCAGGCATAAAAGATAATGTTCAAGCTTTTAAAAAAATATCAATACCGAAGGAGCTGACTTGTACCATTCGTTATTTGTATCACAAATGACTTTGTTTTTAAGGAATTGCTGGCATTGATGCTGTTTAACGCACTTTTTTTTAGATAAAACTCCAAATTTCGTCCCTTAATTTTAAATAAGAGCCATCTGACTGCCAGTCTTAAAAGGTTAATTTAGTTAGTTAAGTTAAAATTATCGTCGCACTAGAACTACACGAAGGCTATTGGCGACGGACGTCATATTTTAGAACCACAGTCAAGTGACGAGCCGACACCTGAATAGGCACCCAACACAAGCGTTAAGGGCGACATCGTACGCATCGTTAGGACTTTGAAGGATATTAAACGTGCACTACCTTACACGGGGTATTATTCGTCGGACATTTTGGCTGCACGGGCCGTTTATAGGTGGGCAGTTTTTTTTTTTTTTTTTTGGAGATGCCCGGACCCGAACCTGGGACCTTTCGCATGCTAGGCGAGTGCCTAACCGACTGGGCTCCCCAGCCCCCTTAAAGGGTTAAAGCAAGTATTTTGTGTACCTGGCTCCACGGCCCTTCCACCCAATCCGTGCATGGCCTGAGGATGCAGGTGGCCCTCTCCTCCGGCCTCGTGTTGGGATTGCAGTGGTGGCTCTTCGGACAGTTCACGTCGCGGTGCATCTCGCCTTCGTTGCACTTGGCAGAACACTAAAAAAAATATTTGTTATAAAGTAATAAAAAGAATTAATAGTCAGTGTAATACCAGGTAACCTCAATAATAACCATACTATACCCCTATAACCACCATCAAAAATTCGGTTTAAAAAAAAAACTGAAACACCCAAGTAGCACAGCTATAGGCCAACCCGTCGGCGCAATGGTTAGTGTACTAGCCTTTGGAGCTGCTGTGCTCGGGTTCGAATCCCGGTTAATGCATGGATGTTTGTGCTTGTCAAAAAATGTTGTTATTTGTCTATGTGTTTGTGTCTTCCTTCTTAGTGTGTCTCTTGTGGCTGTCTCTTCTGGCGAGCTGGGTAATGGGCTACAAAGCATACATTCTCCCTTCTAGAGGGCGCAATCACTGTCATTTGTCATTTGTCAGCATAGCTATAGATTTATTTCAGTGCTTTACTTGTCTACCATGAGTTCATCATTGAATTTTAATAATTAATGTTTTGATTATGTTTTCGTTTGAAAAAACTAAAATCCTTGACATGGAGACAATTTGCACAATTTATATAGCTAGATAGTTTAGCAGTAAACTCAAAAGTTCTGCAATACGTCTAAGTGGTCTTTATATCTAAGGCTAATAACGAAAGTATAATGTTTTTTTGTGAAGCGCAATTTTTTTCGGATGAGGAGTTCATCAATTATAACCTACAACCGATAATTCTACCACGATGCCCTACACTGTAAAATATTGGTGGAACAATACGCCATAGATACTTGAAGCTTCCTCTAGTTTTGAGGTTAACGTTACTAGCTTTGGAAATCGTACTTGGACAAATATATAGGTAATTACGGTGAGTGCAAAAAATAATCAAAGAATTGTGAGTAATCAATGATATTCATTCGTTTTAGGAATTAACAAAGTAACAACTAATACATTTAACGAGAATTTTCATTGTGATCTTACATGATGTATGAGGTGAATAATATTTAGTAGTATTTCGCCCAACGATTATTAAGATGAATTATCAAGTCCAACGATTTTCCGATACTTTTAACTTTTATTCGAGCAGAATTTGTGTCACAAGTGTCATTCGGTGACAAGAAATCAGAAAATAGGTTTAAAATGCGGAAATCCTTTTGCAATAAGGAACTAGACTTAGAATTTTTTACATCAAATGCAGTATTTCTATGTAATCTAATTACATAATGGCGTGCAAAACGCCAATGTATTACGATTAAAAGTGAAAATGTCTTCGAACTACAACGAGAGAACGTAAACGCTTGAAGATAGACACGCACATGGCATATGCTAAAGTAAAAGTTAAGGTTCTACTTAACCCGCTTCTGTCGTTAAAAAGTTAAATAAATGAAATGAAAAAGACAAATGCATTTCTATTTGCAATTATAGTGTCCTACTTTTGGCGGCAATTTATGGGGCTTTACTACACATTTTAGGGGGAGGGAAAGAGGAGAAGAATGAAATAATTCCGAAAATTTCGACTGTGTAATGTAATTATATTTTTATTATATATTTTATGTTTTTTGTGTCATTTTGACAATAAAAAATTACCGTAATATCAGTTATGGGGGTTGTGACCCAAAACTCTATCGCAAGGTCTATAATTCTATACAAAGCTAAAAAAATAAAATAAAAGTATTGATAAAGCTATGTTAAATAACTAAACGTTGTAAACTAATATTGAGTTTCGTTAAAGATAATCGGTTTTGTAAGCAGCAATAAGTTTTCTCTCTAGAGATCACATTATTCTCATAAAAATTCAGAACATATGTCAGACTCAATCAAAATCCAACTATTATTGTAAAAAAATGCTCATTAATAACCATTTTTTTTTTTAAATCTCCTTTACCTGACTCCATTCCGAGATGACCCAATCCAGGCATGGCTCAGTGTTACACGCTTCCAGTGTCGCGGGTCTTCGGTAAGCGTCGCACAGCTCTTCTACGACGACATGTTTGGAGACGGTGTCCAGACAGACAGCGTCCCTCTTGCGAGAGCCACCATCGCAACGACTGGAACACTGGGGATGGACAAGGTTTTTCGTTTAATTTCTTGAAAAGGCATACAGTTGTTGAAAGTATTATATTAAAATTATATTTCATTGATATAATGTAACACTAGACTATAGCTACCGTATAGACTATACCTTTTTTTGGTTTTTAAGAAAAATTCTAGAATTGTAGATTTAGGTTGAGAACTACAGTCCAAGACCGGGGAGGGCTGGGGAGCCCAGTCGGTTAGGCACTCGCCTAGCATGCGAAAGGTCCCAAGTTCGGGTCCGGGCATCGCCAAAATAACTACTGAGCTATAAACGGCCCATGCAGCCAAAAATGTTCGACGAATAATACCCCGTGTAAGGGAGTGCACGTTAAATATCCTTCAAAGTCCTAACGCTGCGTACGATGTCGCCCTTAATGGTTTCGCTGGTTGCCTATTCAGGTTTCGGCTCGTCCCTTGACTGTGGTTCTAAAATACGACGCCCGTCTCCAATAGCCTTCGTGTAGCTCTAGTGCGACGATAATTCAAACCTAACTTATCCTATAGTGGTCTAAAGATACAGAAATCAATATTAAGCAACTTATAGTTTGCTAATTACAAATTTACTTCAAAAAAGAGCGTGGCAAGTTTTATGAAAACACAAGTAAGGTTCCAATTTAACTTTGAAACTTAACTTATTTAAACTTAAACTTATTTAACTTTAAGGGCTGAGAGGTTAAACGTGTCCGCCTCGTCAGCCCAAGAGCGCCGGTTCGAGTCCCGGCTGAGTTGTCGGATTTGCTGGGTGGGAAAATTCTGCACACGCATGTCATATGGTTATGTAGCATGTAAAAGAACTTTCTAGGCCCATTTGGCATGGGTTCTCGCGGCAAAATTAAAAATATCGGCATACTTTAACATCCACAGAGAGCTCAGATTCATTGTAATCTGTGCGTCAAAATTGGTAGCGAGAATCGCCTAGAATGTGCCACAAAAACTGATACTCAATTCTGGTTAAAGTTCCGAGTCTGCAAAGGCTTGACCGCCAATGTTGCAGCTCCATTACAAAAAAAAAATTAACTTTAAATTTGTTTAGTTGTCAATACCAATACAAACAAACCAATAAAAATCACCAATCGACAAAAAGCAGTACCTTTGTCCACACGCTGACTTTCCAAGCGTATCTCCCTCCCCCGTACTCTGTATTATCCCCGTCATCTTCGAACACGTAGGGGATGAGCGCAGGTTCTTTCTGGATCTTAGGGGGTTCCACCTCGTTACTGATGTTGGCATCTTTAATCTCTAGTTCTACCACTGGAATCTGAATCACATCTGTCGAGAAAATAGTACACACAATTTAGGGACAAATATGGGTAAAGAAAACTAAACAGCCAATTACTGGGCTAAGGCCTGCCGTGCCCATTTCAGCTTTCGTGGCCTAGGACTCTGGGGTGCTAGGCATATGTCCCGGTAAGGTGGTTAGCCTCACGCGGAACCCCCAGTGTTTAATTCCGTGCATGTTTGGTACCCATTTTATCGACCCACTCAAGGGATGAAAGGCCTTGGTCAACCTCGACCTAGGTCAAAGCCAAGGCCTAGGTCAACCTCGCCCAGTCCAGGATTCGATCCCCGGACGTGGCGTGGCAATGCGAAGCACTACCACTCGGCCACTGAGCCTCCAAATATAGGTAAAGGATGGAATATTTTACCCTTTCTCTTGGCAGAAGAGGATAAATAAACTAGTATTCTTGATAATTTTATTATTTTAAGGATAATATATTTTTATTAAATTTTTTTATTAAATTGTATTTGAAAGTTAAAAAAGTTTTAGCTGTATATACTTAAATTATAAAATACCTTCATTCAAGAAACATTTAAATATAAAAATGTGAACCATATCGTGTCCTTTTTAATAATAGTTCTCTTCACTAAGTTTTTTTTAAAAAAACCTAATAGATTTGGAAAAATAAAAAATAAACGGCTCAATATATTTTATTTTTAAAACCACGAAACCAATAAAAGTTTCAATAAGAGAGCAGATTAATCAAAATATAAAACACCTAAATCCTTTAACGTAATGGGATTTTTTGCCCAGTAAAATGTTTCTCTGAAGAAATTCAGCTTTTACTACTCATGATATTAAGTACAGTACTTTCAGAATTTGTAAGCATATTAAGCTGCAAAAATTGATCTCCATTTTTTTTTAGGTTCTCTCTTCTTTTTTTTTTCGCTTTGCAAAAATAGCTTTTTCTAACATACTAAAACAGTCTTTATTTTTTTAAGTAAAATTATTTTTAACTTGTTAATATAAATAAAAAATGCACAATAAAGAAACCTCACTTGTAAATGCAAGGAAACGAAAATGGTCATATTAAATATGGATAGAGAACTGCATTTTTTTTTCCAAAATTGAATGGTCATTTTGATTGGGACTTTCCATTCGAAATAACCTGTCTATTTTGGAACACCCTGTATTGCAATGTTTCTTTGTGTTTAATAAGTAACTCACTACTACAGCCTCTATTTAGTCAAAATCCCCTAAATTGAAATAATAATGATTTTTTTTAAATAGACAGGGGAGGGTGGAACTCTGAAGTCCAAAAATATCTTTATCGGCGTTGTTTTGAATATTTATAGAGATGTGACACCTTTATGTGAACTGATGAATATACGCATATAATATACCACAGCCAACTTCAATAACAAGGCCAGAGAAGCTCTCCCAAACATGAGCGTAGACGGAAATGTTGACGTCACTGTTCCCAGTGCCGAAGATCGAGAAACTAAATCGGACGCAATCTGAACCCTGAAAATGTAGTCAGCCGTGAGCGAGTGGTTCCGAACAGGTTCTCTTCATCTTCGGAACAACGTCACTCGGAACAATGAAGTCAAAATTTCCGTCCCCGAGCTTGTTTGGGAAAGCTTCTTACGGCTTTATACCATTTCTAGCCAGAATGTAAGCTTCGAAAAGACTCTCTTCCCCCATCCCTTCACTGGGTTTTCCATGGGGTTTTCTACGAAAAGGGGGGAAACATCGCTCATCTAATCCTAGCGCGCTTGAGGTTTACAATCAAAAACGTTAGTATTTCCCCATGTAGGGTGGGGAAAAAACCGAAACAGCTATAAATCACCCCGTTTCCTAGAAAACCGCACTCGTGGATGGGGAAGGAAATGCTTTCCAAGCTTACTTACATTCTAAATAGACCTACTATAGTAGTTGGGTAGACAGTGATAATACTGACCTTTGGCCACAAACCGCGGTCTCGAACTCTTCTTAGGGCTTGCTTTCGGTGACTCATGTCCATGCCTGTGCTTGTGGCCTGTCTTCTTGGGTGCACCGCCATCTACCACAATAAAGTTGGAGTCTTCGTTGGCACACGGGTTAGGGTTGTGACATTTTTCCTCGGCAGGGGGCTCTGTGGCCTGGTGGCACTGGGTTCCTCCGCGACATGTTACGTTGCGTCGTCGAATTCCTTCACCGCAAGAAGTTGAGCACTGGAAAAGGAATATCAAGTTGTTGAAATACTTTGTTTCAGAAAATAAAGAAGTGAATGTGGGTTGAATGATTGATTTACTATAAGATTTGTGCGAAAAATACGAATGAAAATGAGTCAAAAGTTGAGGCAAAATTGCAATGGTACTCAACGTTTCCATCTACTAATACGAAAAGAAAAGCGGAGAAAAGCGAGTGCTAATTTCACTCTCTATTTAACCTAGATAGAGATATGATAAAGGAATATAACCCGAACCCCGTTATACTTCTGGCTACGAATCGAACTTGCAACTAATTTCTATAACTAAATGTCCCTTAACTAGCTGCTCAGTGACTGAGAGGTATTACGTATACGCCTCATAAATCCAAGTATGCTGATTCGAGTCCCGGCTGAGTCGTTATATTTTCTGGACGAAAAAACCGTGGGCACGCATGTCATATGATCATCTGGATGTGGCGTGTAAAATATCCTTTGCGTACCTATTTTAGCTAGGGTTCTCTGGGCAAAATAAAATATTGGCGCATACTTTAACATCCATAAAGAGCCAAGATTCATTGTAATTTGAGCGTCAAATGTCGTAGCGAGAGTCGCCTAGATGATGCCACATTAAATGAATCGGTGAGTGCAGAAACCACTTCAGTCAAAAAAAAAATCCGAAAACTCGTTTTCAATGAAAATAAGCGTAGCAAGACAAGCTGCGTGTTGGGTGCAAAAACTACGTTAGTCTGTTGAGTAGTTCCGTAAATACAGGGCGTTTGTTTCGAGTGTTGAGTGCAGAAATAGAGGAGTTATAACGATTTTTCTCCCTCCTGAAAAATTTGAAATTTGTGACTGACGTTGTTTCTGCACTCACCGATTGAAATGGCTCTCGGTTCTGGGGAGTATTCCTAATCTGCAAAGTTTAGCCACCAATAAAGCAGTCCCGGTTTTTTTTTTTTTGTTTTTTTTGTTTAATGTTCCTTACTTGAGACCAGTTTCCCACCACCCACACTCCACATGTGAGGTTGGCACACGGCCTTCTGGAGAGGGGTTTGTCGTCTTCCTTGCACATCCCCTCCTGGCTGCAGTACACGTGGCGACTCTGGAAGTTGCACGGGTCGTCACTGCACACCTGAAACAAGCACATTTCAAAGTATTGGATCAAAAATGAATGTTCAAGGGGAAGGTCGAGACTTTGTTTAAGAGTAGTTCCTTTGTCATTAACAAGCTATGGTCTTTAGTTTATTTACGGGTGTTACGGGCCGATTTTTGTTACTTATATACATCGAAACAAACTGCTTAAAGCCTATTCCGAATGGCTTCGAGCATCTATGTAATAAGCCATTCTTAATAGGCTTTAAGCATTAGGTTTTGTAAATAAGTAACAAAACCGAACGTAACATTCCCGATATCCGTTTACTAACTACTTTACTGTTCTATTGAATTTCTTTATCAGTCACCAAAATTGAATGACAGAATGTAAAGGATGAATTCAGCAGCCCATTTTATTATATTTTCAACTCGCACATTGCCTTAAAAAAAATATTGTTTATATGTTGCACTTATTTTTATTTTGCTTAGATATGCTTTGCTTGGATTAATCCAAGCAAAGCATATCTATTCCCTTAAACTTATTCCTAACAAAAACAAATAAAATCTCAAGAAGACAAAAATAAATCTCACATCCGACCACTGCGATGCAGCCCAGGTCCTTTCCCCATGACACGGTCTCGTATGGGCACATGGTTCGCTGTCCGGAGGTCTCAGGTGCGGTTCGCAATCCCCGTCCAGCAGTGCAATTTGCTGGTCGCGGCTCAAGGAACGCACGCAGATTACGGTCCTTTTGCGGACGCCACGAGAACCACAGCTGGAAGAGCAGTGCTGCCAGGGACCGGCCCACCACCTGTAAAAGGAATTATTTAATTAGAGATTAGGATTTATTGTAATATGTAAAATGTGGGCCATGGGGTCCCAGATTGAAGAAAAGTACTGCCAAGAACTAGCGTACCACCTGTAAATTGAATCATTTGATTGGGAATCAAGATTCATTGGAATTTTGTAAAATGCGGGCCATGGACCATAATGGGAAGAGCAGTGCTGCCAAAGACCAGCCCACCACCTCGAGCTACCGCGGTTACACTACCTTAAGCGCTAATTTGGGCAGCGATTTGAGCGTGACCTTGGTTTTGACAAGGAAAACCCAAGCTAGATGGGTTCGTGGCCTTGAGCGACAGCTTGGTCGGCAGCTCGGAATTTCGCGGTTACTTAGCCTTGGTCGCTGACTTGGTTAGCGTCTAAGGTAGTGTAACCGAGATATAAATTTTTCATTTGATTGGAATTAAGATTCATTAGAATTTTCTAAAACGCGGGTCATTGGCCACAGCTTTTAGAGCAGTGCTGCCAGGGACCAGCCCGCTATCTGTAGAAGGAATCATTTGATTAGGGATTAAGATTCATTGGAATTTTGTAAAATGCGAGAAATTTAGTAAAACGCAATTTTGACTATCGTACACCATCTCACCACTTATCAAGGAATGATTTGAGAATCAAAGATTCATTAAATACTGTTTAAAACTGCATTAAGTACTCTTGCTACTCCTAGTAGAAGCAAAGGCTTTGCGGCGAAGTTTTTCAACATATTTTCGGAATTTCGAACCATTCAAACCATCCGCTTGAATTCGACAATCATTTCACAGGTTTTTATTTACAAACTGTTGTTATGGGGAAACCAATCACAAAATTTGTAACAGTGAAGCATCGTCAAACAGAGCAACTTTAGAGAGGATTGCAAACGAAGGATTTAATTGAGGACTAAGACTACGTTTCTTGATCTAATGGTTGATTTCTTAAAAGATGATGTTATAAATCTGATTACGGTCAGTGATGTAGTTATGATAACTAAAGTAGTTTGCCCTGTTTTTATTTTTATAATGAATATAGGAAAAATCAAAATTATTTAAACTTCTTTGGTGTATAGAACACGCCTAAATGAACTCAAAATCTAACCAAAAAGCACAGGTTAAAGATTAGAGATAGAAATATTTTTAAAAAAGTTTTTTAAGCTTTCAAATACTGAACTGTTAAAAATATAGGGTAAAAGAAAAGTTATCTGAACAAAATTTGTCAAAAAAATATTTTTGAGAACTAATTGATAAAATTATGTTTCTCACTTTGCCGGACATTGATGCTTGTTGCAGTCTCTTGTTTTTTCTTGTGGTTTTGTAGTGGGATCGCAATATTTCTCGTCCACCAGCCCAGCTTCCTTTTCTATGCACTTT
Source organism: Hylyphantes graminicola (assembly GCA_023701765.1). NCBI lineage: Eukaryota > Metazoa > Arthropoda > Arachnida > Araneae > Linyphiidae > Hylyphantes > Hylyphantes graminicola. Next base: position 37,010,026 of record CM043121.1, read on the forward strand.
GCCTTCGATATTTGTGTACCTATGAAATAAAAAATTACGAATCGCATTCAAACATTATATTTGAAGAAAAGAACTTCTAATAATATCATTTGGTATTAAAACTAGATGCTTGGAATTTAAAGGATCTCAACGCTTAAATATTAACACAACCACGATTGATCAGAAATTGATGATTTATATTAATGCTCATTAGCATGGATTCGTTAATGGTAAATCAAATATACAAAAATCTTATTTATTTTATTTTGGTTATAATAACTCTATCTAATGCAAAATGTCATTTTTTCAAAAGTCATGTGATTGTATTATGGATTTTGTTTAAAAACATGTATGCTACAGTTTCAAAAAAAAAGGTCAAACGTTAGCTGTAACATCATCTCGTTTAATAATAACTTATTTTTCATCAGAATAATATTCATTAGTCAAAATTAATTAGTTAATTCACCTCCACCACAAGAAACTGAGCACGCCGTATAATCAGCATAAGACCAGTGGAACTCCGGTTGGCGTGTAGCATTCTCGTTTGGAATCGTATATTCATATGACACGCCAGGGTTTTCAGTTTGGTACAACAACTGCAAAAAAAACAGGCTTTTTAATTTCATAAAAAAATAAACAGTTTTCTCGAAGTTCAACAATGGAAGTCATTTCCAGTATCAAATATAACAAAAATATCTAGCAGCTTTTATATCAAAATCTATCTAAAATATCAAATGTTACTAAAGACTTGTTAACTTGCATCATTTCAATATTGTCTAAAATTTCGTGGTTTGAAAGAAATATACAAATTGTTATGTTTTTTCAACATATTTAAACATATTTTAAACATTATATTAATTGGAATAAAACCAAATTTATAAACCCCCAAAAATTTTAACTGTATAAGGTATAGGAGGAAACCTATAGGTTTCACCAAAAATAAAGCTCCTAGTATCTGCAACACGACACCGAAAACGACCTCAAAGTCCTAAAACTTAAGAACTGGAGGGGAGCAGCCATGGACAGGGGGAGCTGGAGAAGGCGTGCTGTCGAGGCAGCCAAGGCCTAAAAAGGGCTGTTGCGCTCTTGAAGAAGAAGAAGTATCTGCAACGGCAGTGTGGTGTAATTTTTAATCATATTTTCAGGGGTTTTTTTTTCATTTATAAGGAAACCAAAATCTAAAAAGGGGTTTAACCGAATACCAAAATATGTTGAAACATTTTACCCCACAGCCGTTACACCACTAGCCAGCAACCACTTTTTTTAGTGAATATTATTGTCGGATATTTAACAGTGTAGCACCAACCCACATGGTACTTTTCAGTGTAACAATCACCAAATCATGACATTTAACAGTGTAAAACCAACCAACACATGATATTTAACATGTAACACTCACCAGCACACTAAGAGTTTCCCTCGTGGGTCCCGGTATGTGCAGACTCTCCTTCTCCCCATCCCTGGTATAGTACAGCGTGGTGCCAGCGGCCCTGTATTCGCCGCTCCACTGTATGAACCACCGACCGTTCAGATAGAACTGTCCCTTGGTACCCTGTACTGCCAGGTAGTTGGTGGCTTCGGCCTTCTCTTCGATGCGGATGCTGCGGGCTCCACTGGGCACTCGGACTACTTCAACATAACCTGTAAAATGCACCTCAAGATCTAAGGTATGGAAGTTACCATTGTAAGATGTATGGTTATCATTCAACATTGTGGAAATAAATAGCTAATGGTTACACATCACCTTGTTTATGAAAGTATGTTGATTTGTGAAATTTATTATAGATTATACACTGTAAAAAAAATTAAGGAACATTACTTGGAAATTTTGGGAAGCTGTGTTACTCAATTTTTACCAGTAATGTTCATAAAATGTTTTAGTAACTTTCCCTAAAAGGTTATAAACAAACCCAATTAAAGTCAGTAATTTTTCTGGAAATGTCCACAAATTTCTTTTTTTTAAAGAAAAAAAGGAAAGCTGCCATTAATATTTCTACTTATTTCTCAACTACATAAAGTTTGGCTTGGTATTTGCCCGGATTCAATCTACCAAACTTTGGATCCATTTGCTAAACCACTTCACAACTACGCGCTAAGCGCCGCGACCGAGAGAGATTGCTTGTTGACAACGATGCATTACATGGAAATGTCCAAAACTATGTATGTTTAAAGATTTGACTTATTTTTATGGGAAAAACTTGAAAATGAAAAAACGATATGTATTTGAAATAAAGCCAGGAACGTTTTCAATAGATAAAATAAAGTTGCGATTTTTTTTACACTGTGGGATCTGTTTGCAGCAAGTATTATGAATTTCTGAGCTTAAATAAGAAAAAAAAACAAATAATTATCTACGAATTTGAATGTTTTTTAGGTAAGCGACTTTTATTAAAATAGCCTACCTGTTACTAGTACATGAAGGTTTAGTAACAACAACAACATTAAAATAGCATTCAGCAATGTAATAAATCATGAAATATTCTATTAGAAATTCTTTTATTTTCCCTCAGATGATGTGCAATAAAAGGATAAAACTCCAGATAAATCTCCTAAAAAAAATAGTCTGTTTGCAGATTCAGTCACTTTTCCTTGTAAAGTGCGTTATGGTGTGCAATGAGTCCTTTTATTGCACATCATCTGAGGGAAAATAATAGAATTTCTAATAGTATATTTCATGATTTATTACATTGCTGAATGCTATTTTAATGTTGTTGTTGTCACTAAACCTTCATGTCCTAGTGGTAGTCTATTTAAAAAAACGCGCTGCACGTCCTGTGTATTAACGGAACGTATCAAAACACGGCCAACTTCAATAACAAGGCCAGAGAAGCTCTACCAAACATGAGCGTAGACGGAAATTTCGACGTCACTGTTTCTAGTGCCGAAGATCGAGAAACTAGTTACGACGCATTCGGAACCCTAAATACATAGTCAGTCGTGAACGAGTGGTTTCGAACAGGTTTCGAGACAGATTGTCTTAATCTTCGGAACAACGTCACTCGGAACAATGATGTCAAAATTTCCGTCTCCGAGCACGGCCTACTCAAATACTAAGGCCAAAGAAGCTCTCCTAAACACGCTCGGGGACGGAATTTTTGACGTCATAGTTCCTAGTGACGTTGTTCCGAAGATGAAGATAACCGGTCTGGATAACCTGCTCGGAAACACTCGTTCACGGCTGACCTCACTTTTAGGGTTCCGAATTCATCCGAACTAGTTTCTCAATCTTCGGCACTCGGAATAGTGACGTCAAAAATTCCGTCTAGCTCATGTTTGGGAAAGCTTCTCCGGCCTTGTTATTGAGGTAATGTAATCGATTCCGGCTGCCTATTTCTAGCCTCCTTTAGGAGCTTTAACACAGCCAATAACGCCTCGTAATTTAGAACCCTGGTCAAGTGACGCGGTCGACACCTGAGCGGGCACCCAACGGAACTTCAAGCGACATCGTACGCTAACGCCGTCGGGACTTTGGACTCCACAGATTTAACGAGCACGTCTGTCCCAGTGTACTCGGGCCCATCCATCACGAGTTGGATTTTTCTACTCTTTCCCAGTACAAATATCTAATTTACAGGATGACTGGTAGTAAGTGGGATTCGAACCTCCGCACTCCTCAGAAGGCTGAATCCAGAGGCGAATGCCTTACCACTCGACCACGGACAGTCCTCTTGTTATTGAAGTTGGCCGTGCTTCCGAGCTTGTTTGGTATAGTAGTTAGTTGAGTAGGCCGTGATTAAAACCGGAGTATAATAATATTTTTAGAATATTCTCTTACCTATTCCTAAGGGAAGTGTGAAGTTGCCCCGTATGGTGAGGCACTGGGTTCCGTCCCCATGGCACACTCCACATCGGTCTTCCTGTGCCTCAGAATCGATGGCCCAGTCGCAAGCCACGTGCTGGAACAAAACGTTTGAAGTACGACATTATCTCGGCCGAAACATCAATGGGGTCGTGAATGGTAACAGCTTCATCGGTTTTATTTTAATTTTTGTCTGGAATACTTTTAACTTTTGTTATGGTATTCGAAAATGAGTATTCTCAGAATATTTTATTTTTTAAATTTTGAAAATGGCGATTTCTTGCTGTGCAAATCATTTGTTAAAGACAGCTTGTATGGAAAGAAATTTAAAATAATGATTGTCATTTGAAGAGTAAAACCGAAACAACCAATGAAATCGCAGGACATAGAAAAGTGAAAACAACAGCGTTACACCAGCAGAAATATTTCCCTTGAACTATTTATGTATTGCAATCTATTAATATGGAAGTTACCATTGTAAGATGTATGGTTTATTATTCAACATTGTGGAAATAAATATATACAGTAAACTCCCGATTATCCGCGGAATTGGGTGGCGCGGCTTCCGCGGATAAGCGAATTCGCGGATAATCCGCAAAAATGTAGAAAATGCCTATGAACAAAATTTCTTCTGGGTTTTATTAAAGTAAATTACAGTAATCGTATATATATAGCATGTACAAATTTACTTACTTAAATGTCTATTACTGTCGTTTCTCCTATGCCATACTGCAAGCACATTTGATTTTTAGAGGATCCGTTTTCCATCTTTTTAATGAGTTGTAGTTCGTCTTTAATTGTCAAGATAACTATTTTTTTCTAGTTTATCACGCATTTTGTAAGTATCAAAACAACATAAAGAAAATTCAATTAAAATAGCGGGCAGTTTATTTTACAAGTGGCGCATTTTGACAAAAACCTGTTCGTAATGTGCACCTGGTTTCCTATAGTCATTCTTATTTTAGTGCATTCGTTGTTCTTGTTAAATATATTCGTTGTTCTTGGAATGCATTCTTCCAAAAAGTTTTGAAACAAATAAAATTCATTTATCGCTGGTTTTTTTTTTTTAAATTTTTATATTTGAACTGAAAAAAAGGAGGGGGGTTGGTGGATAGTGGCCCGCGGATAATCCGCAAAGCGGATAATCCACCCGCGGATAATCGGGAGTTTACTGTATTGACTAAATCGCCGTGGGCCTATTTGCAAAACCATTTCACAACTGCGCGCTAAGCGCCGCGACCGAGATAGATTGCTTGTTAAACTGTCCAAAACTATGCATGTTAAAAAAATTTGATTTATGTGTTGTTATAAGTCAGAAAAGGTTGACTGTTGGGAAATTGAAGGAATCATAGTATATAAGAAGATACATGTTAAAAACAATGTTGATCATTGGTATAAATGGTTAATTCAGTAAGATATAAATGTTGAGACGGAGCTCTATACTTTATAACAAAATACATATAGCTTTAGATGTCCAAAATCGATTTCCGAATGCTATTAACTTTAAACGCAAAAAGAATTGCTCATACTGTCTGAAATTTAAAACCAATGTACTTCACTCACTTACCCTACATTTTCCATTTATACAGACATCTCTTGTTCCCGGGTTGCATTCCGTACCGTCAGCAACGGTGTCAGAGAGCATTACGGAGAAAAATTTGCCATCCGGCTTGCAATGCAACTGACAAGGTGTCACTATAAGAAAGGCCATGCAAAGTTTTGAATTTGCAAAGGTTATGCAAAGTTTTAAAATTGAATCAAATAATAATTAAATACTTTAATAGCGAAGATTTTCATTAAGATAAAATGCTTTTTAAATGAAGGACAGCTCTATTATTTGTTCAGAATAGCATAATTTCCTTGTCTCCCTTTCAACCCATTAACATTTATATAAACACAAACATTACCTATCTAGCATTCGTGGTGTGACGATTATTGATTATGCAATAGTTAATTACCGATTTCTACGGAAATTTCTGTAAAAATAAGTTTTTATACTTATAATATAAGACTTTTTTTTATTAAACTATTATTACTTTATCAGCTATGTTTGTTAGGTTCGGTTTGGATTATGGTCGCACTGGAGCAACACGAGGGCTATTGGCGACGGGCGTCGAATTTTAGAACCACAGTCAAGTGACGAGCCGACACCTAAATAGGCATCCAACGCAACAGTTAAGGGCGACATCGTACGCAGCGTTAGGAACTTTGAAGGATATTTAAAGTGCACTCCGTTATACGAGGTTCTATTCATCCGACATTTTTTGGCTGCACGGACCGTTTTAAGGTCGGCAGCTATTTTGGCGATGCCCGGACCCGAACCTGGGACCTTTCGCATGATAGGCGAGTGCCCAACCGACTGGGCTCCCCAGCCATGCTTGTAAACCTAATGTGTGTATTCAACATACTTGGTGTGGCTACTGGAAGCCAAGTATGCAGCTCTTCTTTGTAAGGCACATCATCGTAAGCACTGCATTGCACGGTCCGGAAACTCGGAGAATTCTCCGGACAAACCTGGTAAAGAACAAAACACACAATGAACGTGATTTCCTAAGAGAAAAGAAGTAATTGGGCATGCTTAATACCATAATAGATTTCGTATATTTGGTGCTAAATCAATAGTATTGATATTAGAGAAATATCAGAATGTTTTGATGTGTGTTCTTTCAAACAAACCAGAACGTCCTGGTTTTATCCAACCTATTCCGTCCAAAATTTATGTATCATCCTCAATGCTAATTCCATTTCGATTACAATGCATTAAAAATTTAAATAATTTAGTTCCAGAGTGCTAAGAAACTGTTTAAAAATATGTCCACCTTAAAGTATGAAAGTCAAAGACCGAATTATATATTTTTGGTGTAAAAATTAAAAATGCATCATAGTATTAAAAAAATCTGTCACCTAATCAATACTTGCGGTTAAATATCATCCTTTTCTTAATATCATAAACCAACCACAACTACTATTGATGCATAACATAAACTGTACAACAGTATCGTGGATTGATCGTGTGGGTTGGGGACATAATTGAAAGGGCATTGGAGCAGCAGGTGATGGATTGTATTGTTCAACGCATGAACCAATATATCATGCCGTAATGATTCCTATTACTCAGAGTATCGACGAAGTTCAGTCAAAAGTCAAACGGCATGACACTGAATTGGTTTCGGATATATATTCGAAATATCAATCTGGTGTATATTGAAATAAAATAAATGATTGGAGGTATGCGTGGATGAATTCATAGAATCCGAACTTGTTGATAGGATAGACTGACCAGTGAATGAACAGGCCCCAGTGAATGAACAGTTGTTAAATACATTTAAAAAGTAAGGTTAAAAAATCATTCCACTGGTTAGTCTACCCTATCTGACTCGTTTTTAAATTTAAGAAGTACTAGAGATTATAAAAACGTAACGTTAAGAATAAAAGAAATTTATATGAAGTTTAATGGAATATAATAAATAATTCGAGGTATGAACTGATTAATTAATATATTTTAGCCATTTTCCGAACTTGTTGAAGTATGATTGGTTGTAAAATATTAGAAGTGCTGAACTTGAAAAGAAAGAATGTATTAACAGGTTAAATTGTATGTAGCTTAATTTAAACGTCATTGCCTTTAAAAACCATCATTTGTGAAAAAAAATATCAGAATGCAAATAGATTTTTTTCATGATATCATAAGTTGGTCAATTTCAAATTGAAATATATATATGGTGATTATTTGTTTAAAAAAAACCTTCCTTACCTCTGTATTACACATTTTATACCGCTTCCTTTCCCCAATGCAATAACGTCCTCCCCCGGCAGGCCTGCAAGAAATATAATCTCATTGATAACTTTTATTTTATGTAAATGACCATTAATAACTTATCACTTTTGCGAATAATTAGTAATAACTTTTGATTTATGTAAAACTGATTAATTTGCCATTGAAAACTTTTATTTTTTTGATAATGACCAAATCATACTCATGCTCTCTCACTCAGCTAAAAGAGCGCCTCTCATTTGTTCCGTTTCTGGTAAAACCACACGAGATTGTAGGCGAAGCATGCCTACTTTGTAATCGTAAGGACTACACTCTTAAAACAAAAGAGTGAAATCCACTCCAGTTGGAGAAGTGCATTTTCGACACCCTAAAGGCATGAATATTTACTCAGACTGAGTTAAAATCACTCGTTTGGAGTGATCCTGTCGGAGGTTTAACACACAAAGGATCCACTCCAAAAGGAGAAGTGCATTTTCCAGTCTGGAGGAGTGAAATCCACTCAGACTGAGTGAAATTAGGAGTGTTTGTTTTAAGAGTGTATGGTATAGCAAATACTTAGTCATACACTCTTAAAACGAACGAGCGATTTTAACTCAGTTTGAGTTAATTTCACTCCTTCAGTCTGGAAAATGAACTTCTCCGAGAGGAGTGGATCCTTTGTGTGTTAAACGTCCGACAGGATCACTCAGTGATTTTAACTCAGTCTGAGTTAATATTCACTCCTTTCCAGTGTCGAAAATGCACTTCTCCTACTGGAGTGTATTTCACTCTTTTGTTTTAAGAGTGTAGTAAGTACACCAAAACCGAGCTTAAGTTTGCAGCAGAGAAATGTACTAGGCGGGGGAATCTGTGTAAACAACGCCGCTGGCGCCGAAATTTTGCGTGCTCCTATTGGCTGCTCCTCTGACCCTGATATTCGTGCGCCCTGTTACGTCAAAATCGAAGGAAAAAATAATTAAAATGACACTCTAACTGAAGCTAAACTAATAAAAATAATAAATTTATGTCTTGAAATAACAAATAAATTTATGTCTTGAAATAACAAATAAATTTGTTTATTGAATGTGAAATACCTTTTTGTATTCGATTCTCACACTCAAAAATGAGAACTATTTACCCTTTTTCTCGTAGAACATTTGCATACTGCAAACTTAAGGTCGATTTAGTACTCACATGGGGTTGTCGCAGTGCCTCTGCGACAAGCTGACTCCGGCCCCGCATGTCCTCGAGCAGGGAGACCACGGCTCCCACTGGCCCCACTCGCCGTCGATGGCTTCCGGGCGCTCGCCGATCTCCGTGCACCGCCCCATCTGACACCACTAGAGAAAAGACCCCGGGTATAAATTATTTGACCAAACAATAACAAGTTCTAGAAGAACTCAGATTTTAGCCCTTTCAGTCTCAAAGACAATTTGGCATCGTCAGTTTAGATTTTTTTTCTGATAATCTATAGCCATTTTTGATATCAAAAAGCACATCATCCGATTCTTCAAACTTTTTTTCTATTAGAAAATATATTTTTATTAATTCCAAGAGATGTCATCCCTATTATTATTTTTTTTAATTATGATGAGAAACATGATGATGCCAAATGGCCTCACTGGGACTGAAAGGGCTAAAAAAATATTTTATTTTAATGATTCGAGAAATTCTTATATATTTGAGTTGAATTACCGTTGCATCTTACCTATAGGTGAGGTTGACGGTAATTCGGATGGACGTTCGTAACACGGATGGATTCGTAACACGGATGTCTGAATTTAAAACCACAGTCAAGTGACGAGCAGACACCAGAATAGGCACCCAACCCAACTTTTAAGGCCAACATCATAACGGCGTTGGGACATAGGAGCATGTTTAACGTGCACTACCTATACTCGGGGTACTTACTATCAATCGCTCTTTTTAGCTGCACAGACCGTTTATAGGTCGGCAGAAATTAGTATGATAATGCTCGAGCTCGAAAAATCCTTTAATTCTTATAACATGGACAGACAGACGGACGGGGGAAAAAGTATTAGATTATGTGGTATCATATATTTAAAACTAAGAAGAACTTTGAAAACTGTACAGTTAAGACGAAAATTGAAAGGGGTACGGATAAATATATGGACTGAAATGTCAATTACCCGATTTTCGTGTGTGTGTTTTTAATTTAAAAAAGTTTATCGAAAGTACTATCGCAGCACATATTTACGAACAAGAAAGAACATAATTTATGTTAATTTGAACCATAATTATTTTTAGACTAATTCAGTTTCTTTTTTTTTTAATAAACGGAAATACTCACGAATCAGTGAAATACACCCTTAATAATATATTTTATACTTGCTGTATATAAAATAAAATTTATTATTAATACGTGACTTTTAACTATTATTATATTTTTATGTTTGTGAAATTCGCGTTTTTAACTTATTATCAATAGATTATAATAAGTTTGAAACATGGGTTAGGTTTCTTCTGCTAGAGCTAGATTCAAAAAGAGGAGCGTTACTACTTTTGGTGGCGACATCTATATTTTTATACTCAAAACTGCTAAAAAATCAATAACTTTAATTTTCTTATTAAAATTGGTCGTCAGACGGGATAAAATTGAAAATAAGTAGAATGTATTTTTTTAATTGAGATAAAAAAAAATACGTTTATAAACTAGAAAGCAAAAAATCTTGTGTATAAATTGAAATTTAAAAAAATCTTGTTTATAAATTGAAATTAAAAAAATCTTGCTTATAAATTGAAATTTTAAAAAAAACATTGTTTTCAAATTGAAATTTAAAAAATAGTGTTTTTAAATTGAAATTTAAAAAAAAATATTGTTTATAAATTGAATTTCAAAAAATATTGTTTATAAATTTAAATTAAAAAAAATATTGTATATAAATTGAAATTAAAAACGTTGTTTAATGCTGAATTTAAAATTTTAAAAAAGGCTTTGTATTGATAGCATCGTAAATTTTACTTAATTTGGCTACTTGTAAAATTTAAAAAAAAAATGCATACTACTTACAAATGTGAAACAAACATTATAAATTACGTAGCATACATATATGCACAAAACGCATGATTATAGAGCTTACCATATTTCTATCGCAAACAGTACCCTCCGCCGCAGGCTCCAAACGGGTCACACATTTATTGTCTTGTCTACACCAGAGGGTCTGGCATACGTCCTGAAAAACACAAAATTAAACTTTATTTAATAATGGAGAATTATTTAAAAAATAAAATGTCCAAAAATACTTTTAAATTTTGACTTGGTTTAATTAAAAATAAAATTACTATATTTATCAAGTTCTTGCTGGTATATTTTGATGAAACCGTAGATTAATTCATTATTTATTAATTTAAGCTTGATGTGAGTTTTTTTTTTTTTTTTTTTTTTTAAATTTAAGGCACTTTAATCAAGGTCGGTGCCTTAGTTACGCACAAGGACGTTAACTAATGCATTATTATTTTTTTATATCAATAAGTTTATTTTAAAATGTTTAGTCTCCAATAGCTAAATAAATAAATAGAAGCTTGGTTTTTTTTTTCTCTTTGTCCATTTGTTAAAAATTCAGAAAGCAGCCGATCCCAATGCACTGTCACGTTTTCTTCCTTAGCTAATATTGGGCATTGAAGTCACATTATAAAATACAAAACTAATATATTTCATTCGAACGCTAAATAACCCATCTTCAAAGCATTTTAAATCCCTTATTTATTCATTGAACACAGCAATAAAGCAAACAGTCTGCCCCATCAATTAATCGAAACCAATAATTAGTACATATTCTTGAAAAATGAACTACATTTCAAATTTGCAACCGCACAACCTTGGAGCCATCCTCTGCATTTACCCAAAAGGCATTTAACACCTCCATATCATATTCAATTACTTTTCAAATGTAAAAAGGATTCATGTCCACAGAAAGCTTTCCGTACAAGCTTCTCCTTTCATTTACAATTTAAGGTAGGCGAATGCCCAAAATTTTTACTATTACTTTAATCTTTTCCAAATTTGGCATATAGTGATTTCAAATATACCGAATATTACTATTTCGGCATTTTTTTTTATTTAAATATAATATATTTATTTTAAACGGAGCTTTTCTACGAAAAAAAGATGTTTACGCTAACAAGTCTACCACATTGAATTTTCATCCTATAAACATGAATTATGTGTTAAATTCTTCGTTTTGAACTGATGCATACAATGATCCTCTAGAGTTACATGCAAATTACAAGAAAAGAAGTTATTTCGAAAAATGTTTTAAACTAACCACACACAAAAAGATTTTTTCGATTAACTTACACTTGGACATTTAAAAAAAAAAAAACTTGTATATTTACATGAGATGTTAGAGGTTCATGGCACAGATATATATTGAAATAGCATCTGTAAAAAATTTCAGGTAAATTAATGAAAAACTTTTTATGCTAGAAATGTTAGCGTAAACCCCTTTTTAGTAGAAAAACACTGTTTAAAATAAATAAATTATATTTAAATAAAAAAAATGCCTAAATAGTATTATTCATTATATTTGAAATCACTATGCCAAATTTGGAAAAGATTAAAGTAATAGTAAAAATTTTAGAATTTTGTGGAATTTTGGGTATTCGCCTATCTTAAAATTAAGAAATGTAGTGGGAAAATCTCCATTGGACTTAACCCCTATTTACATTTAGCAATTCATTTGCAAGGCCGTCTATACGTTACAAGGATGATTTGTGGTGGGAAAAGTACGGAATCAATACCAAAAATACAAAATTTCCTTACTGAGATTCCCTCAAGGATAGAGTTCGATGAAAAATTAATTGTTGGTTAATTAAGACACATATATTCATATCGTTATAAGCCTAAGGCTAAATGAAAGACAAACATATGTTAATGATTGCCTGATTATTGTATGTTATTATATACAATTAAATAAGATATATGAATTTATTAATAGGTAATTTATGATTCAAATTGATGTTCTTTCGATTAAAAACAGAAGTTGGAAAATTAGCTTTGACTTTTGCTCCGCTTTTCTATAGTTTTTTCCTTCAAAATATACATTGTTTAATATTTGAGTTTTTTAATAAAAGTGCATAATTTCCATATCACCAACTTTATCCAATTTATAAAAGCAAATTTAATTTACAAAGAATGGAACTATATACAAAATTGACCTAATTTTCGACTGAAGTAACTTTTAAAATCATAATACATATTAACATCATAATGTATTAATATTTCCAATAATAATATTCTCTTTCTTCCGCTATAGTATATGTTTCACTGTACTAATATTTGACAAGGTGGTGGTGGCATAAAACGCCATAACTTTAATATTTTATTAAATCACTACCCCTATAAAGATGTTTTTTCTATTAAAATACCATGTTACCATCAAATGTTACCATCAACAATCGATAAATGAATGGACTGCTTCTATTGCTAACGGATATCAGAATAGCGAAGCATTTTGTCTCCCGCAAAATGGCGCAGGCATGCGCATTAGCAAAATATTAACAAGCAAATGGCAATAATTAATGTCAATCTAATTAGCAAATGGGGGCGACAAAGTTCTAAAAGAGTGTTAAAAAGAGCGAGAGGTTTATCATACGTGGTCCTTTTTTTCCCATTTGTTTTCCAGAGGGCGTCTGCTTACCCCACAGATTAATGCTCTGCGTTTATATTAAAGTCCCTCAATAACAAATTTTCTTTCCCCGTCCGCAGGCAATTTATATTCATCTAGGGCAAGGATTCTCAACCGGTGGTACGCGGGAATATTTCAGGTGGTACGCGTGAGTGATGTGAGAAACATTATGCTATCAATAGCTTCTGCACGCATGTGAGCAAGCAAACATATTATTCATTATTTTAAGCATTAACATTATTTTAAAAAGAAATCTTTAATTAACTTCCGGATTTGCTGAGTTTGTATTATTTTTTATTTGTATGTTTTTAGACCAATGGACAATGAACAAAACTGTAAATTAATACAATTTTAATCTTTTAATTTCTCCTTTATTGTAAGCGTGTTATAAAGAGACAAATATCTAACCGTTAAATACGAAATTTTTGAGGAATTTTACTCAAAAAAACCTTCGAACACTTTTAGAAGAGTAAATATTATACGTTTATAAAAAGTATTTAGGTCTGGTGGTCCAAAATTTCTCAAAAAGGCAAGTGGTACGCAGGTGCAAAAAAGTTAGGAACCCCTGCTCTAGGGCAATAGATATCGGCCGAACCTTGCATTCACCAAGCTAAGCTCCAGGATTGCTATTTTGCTAAAATTGTCACGACTCTGACAACTGTAATTAGATCCTATATTTATTGATACTAACTTACCTCTATCCCTTCGCAGTGTTCAGCCTCGGGTCCGTACTGGAGTCTGCACTGGTGGTTAGCATCGTACATGGCTCCCGGGGGGAGTTCCGGAAAGTAGAACTCGTGGTCAGAGGGCTCGTCGTCTAGACAATTACCCCAGTCACGGCTAGAAAAGGGGAAGATAATTGTAGGTTCCATTTAATAAGTATGATAATGGACGACTAGAACAGCCATGATAACCCAGCCTTAGGTAGAGCTTGCTCTTCCTTTGCTAGTCCTAAGCTCGAATAAATGGGGTAGGTTGGGCTAATCACCCATCCTCGTCAAAAAAAAAACTGATTACGGAAACCTTAAGCTTAGATTACAAAATGGTAATGTAATCGTTTACGGCTGCCTATTTCTAGCCTCCTTTAGGAGCTTTAACACAGCCAATAATGCCTCGTAATTAAGAACCCTGGTCAAGTGACGAGTCGACACCTGAGCGGGCACCCAATGGAACTTCAAGCGACATCGTACGCTCGCGCCGTCGGGACTTTGGACTCCACAGATTTAACGAACACGTCTGTCTCAGTGTACTCGGGCCCATCCGTCACGAGTTGGAATTTTTCTACTCTTTCCAGTACAGATATAAGATTTTTAGGATGACTGACAGTAGGTGGGATTCGAACCTGAGAAGGTTGAATCCTGAGGCTGATGCCTTAACAACTCGGCCACGGACGGGCCATTACAAAATACTCATGAAAGGGAGGTGCATGCGAGATCCCAGAAGACGGCTATCTGGCCTGGTCAAACAAGAATACTATGCGTAAAAATGGTGGAAGACGAGAGAAACCAGGCTGGATGGGCGAGCTGGTCAGAAGCAAGAGCTGCTGCACAAAATCGCAGGAATTGGCGTAAAAAGCTGTGTGGCAGGGCACTAAGAGGACTAAAGTGAAAAAAGTTTTTAAAAAAAATAGCAGCCATGCCACCGCTAAGTCAAACGTTGGCTTAAACCACACAAAACAAACCACCCTGTCAACTAATTCGTCTAAACTAGAAAGGACACGCATAAGTTGATGTTTCAGTTAAGCCAAACATTGTGGGTTCCATCCCGCAAGCCAGCTCCGCTCCGTTGGAATAATTTTTTGTGAAAATAATGGAGCCCCGTAGACGAACGGTTGAAGACATTCACCTGGATATTTGCCTGAGACTTTCCGAGTTCGAGCTCTGCTATCGAAACCTATTTGTGCTCGTAATACAAATAAATCCACAATTAACTTGGGATACTGAGTACATTTGAACATAAGCGTTCCGTCAATCTGGAAAGTCCAAAATACCCAATTCCACTGCAAAGAAAATGCCGCTCCTAAGTTCCTTTAGGAACCAGCCGAAAATGGTTGAGCCAGCGATCCATATATTGCACGATGATTTTTAGCTGATATGTAGATTGAATATTTTTATAACGGACAGGCATCGATAGTAAATTTTCTTCAGAATAAACTGTCAAATTTTCATTTATTTCTGAATATATTCCTTATAAGCTTATGTGCACATTCAAAAGCATCCCCGGACACATGTAATATATATATATATATATATATATACATAGAATTAAGCTACTTCTACTAACGACCTCATGCATTAACTGCCTTACCTCCACAATAAATGCAATTTTGTTAACATGATACATTGAATTATTATTCATCCCATCCTCATTTCTTAACATTGTGTTTTGGTAATTTCTGGGGCTAAACCTTGAGTTAATAATGGCATTAATTAAAATAAATAACTAGTTATGATGTTTTCTAAAGTAAGTTTTATTTCCAAGAAAATGAACTCAAATATCAATCGCTGGCATTTCTCATGGTAATTAAAATTATTAAAATTTATATTAGGTGAAAGAGAGAATAAAAATTAAAAAGAATAAGCAGTGGGTGATAGGGAAAGACAGAGAAAAGATAATAAAGAAAGTGTTACGCAACTCTAAAAGTGTTCTGTAAGATACGTTGTCTTTACAAGTGTTTCGCTTATTTTTTTCATTCTAGGAATCGCAACAACAACAACAAAAAATCGTCAAAAGACTCGATGTTATTGAAATGTCTCTAATGCCCCGCTAACATCCGACTACACTCACGTTTCAACAGCGTTAAAGAGCCGTCGCTTTCTTCAAAGAGATCAAAGAAGATAATTTTCAAGTGGATGATTGCGGGAACAATGTAAAATGGAAAGAGTGTGAAATCACACCACTTTCTCTGAAAGTAATTTCGTGGTATTTACAATGAGTATCTGTTGTGCGAAATGCATGCATCATCGTCTAAGACTAAAGAAATAAATAAAAAAAATATAATAATTTCTTTCGTTTTGTAGTCAAAATCTGTTAAGTTAAATAATTACTACAAGAGAATAAAGAAAATGCTTAGAAATTGGTGTCGGAATACGGAAATGTTTGAATCCACGAACTTTCTAGCTACCAAAACTATTTGGAGTAATTTTAATTAAACTTTTTTGTGAAAAACAAAGCAATAGATTTAACTAAAAATTGGTATATCTACTCTCCAAACCAAATAGTGGTGGCAGCAGTTCCAGGATCCCGGTGCAATCTAGAACCAAAATTAATAGTGTACACTGCTCAAAACAATTAGGGGAGCACCTTTTAATTCCAACTTTAACTTCACTCCCAACTTTTTAATTTTTATCCTATAAATCTGAAATTTGTTAAATAGGTTCACTATGCATTCGAAATGAAATCGTAAAAAACATGAGAAAATATCTTAAGTTTTTAATACTTAAATTTAAAAGGGGGAAATGGAATAACTTTTTAATAAATTATAAAAATAATTTTTTCTAAACTTTTTTTGTTAAAAATGGTTGAAATATATTTTTAAACATCTAAAAAATGCAAGCATGAAAAATTTATTTTACCATATTTTTCATATTTTCATTAATATTAAAAAAATTTATTAAATAATTCAAAATACGTTATTCTTCCATATAATGATGTATCTAACGATACATAAGTTGCGAATTTAACTTAGCCAGAAAAAAATCACAAGCTGATGATTCCCAATGGAATCATTGGGAGCAAAAGGGTTTAAAACATGTGCTCCCCTAATTGTTTTGAGCAGTGTATTTCTCACGCAAATATAGCTCTTATTTGTTAAAAGATCGGCGCTGAGCATACAACTGGCAGTGAAATCAAGTCGTTGGCCAAATAACTGTTGAATGTAACTATTCACCATAATAATGGTTCCTAGTAGCTGAGACTTATAAACCGTCACCTGACCATCAGGTTTTTCACACACATTCATAATATTTACGAAATTATAAAATTTTACTAAATTTTAAGTGTTCATCATATATCATCACCTACGAGTGTTCATCACCTTTATAATCATCTACTACAGAAGTAAAATTTAAAACAAATTAACATAATTAAATTTTCAGTAGAAAATTTAAATTTTAATCTCACACTGTGAAAATAAGTCGCTTTAAGCAATTTTTTTAGAGGGTTGGCGGCATATGCCTACTTAGGTAGGTATAGGCTGTTACATGTATTTTCCGGTTGGTGTGCTTTATCAGAGACCCACATATAAATCTTCGTTAAGTAAGACAGGCACAGACAGGATTTTTATTGGAAAAGGGCGAAAACTCACCCAGGGTGAACCCGAGCCTGGTACAGTGCTCAGACTGCTATAGTAATGGGCTGAGATCAAACCCACTAGGCTACCCGGGACCCATACAACTACTTACTCGAGGAACTTGGTGATCTCGTCCCTGCTGCAGTTGGACCACACCAGAGGGCTGGTGTCGGAGTTGAGGTGCGGGGACATGACGTGTTGGCGCTCGCCAAAAGGCGCCTGGCACCCATTGTGGGGACCGTCATGGGACATGCCGAAACTAGAAGGAACAGTAACAAAAAATAATTAAAAAAAGAACAATTATTTAGCCCAAAATATGCAGAAAACTATATTTTTCACATACTTAAAGCAATAAGGAATCGAGGACTGCAGAAATCACTACCGTCCCAAATTTCAAATTTTTCAAAAGAAAAAAACAGGTACTGTAATAAAACGTAATCACTCCTCCGAATTTCCAAGTATTCGAACTCTTTTTTTTCCGTTGTCATAACATGCATTTATATCTCTGTCATGTTTAAATTACCAAATTACGATATAAATTGAGCTCAGAAAAATTTATCTTTGGAACGGGATTTTGCTGTTTCTAAACTTAACTGGTTTTTACACACTGTTGAAAATATGTAAAAAGGTAATCTTTCATTAAAAATAATATTTTAAATCAACAATTTATATTAATTTAAATTTATTTTAAAAATTAATTCACTTGGAACAGAATCAACAATGCGCTGTGCTATTGAATCCGTTAGTAGTGCAGAAACCACTTCATTAGCATGCTCAATAGGTTGTGGGTATTAGACCGAGAGCCCAGGGCCCCCAGACCATTTTGGCAAGGATGAAATGTACGTGATTAGGTTCGGTTTTCATTTACTTTTAGTGTACGCATACCCGTTAGAGTGGACCGACGGCCAATTTAGAGGTATCGGGTACAAAAAGTAAGTAAAATATAAGTTAACCTAAGTCATTTCAGAAAGGCTGATTTTTACATATGTTTTAGAAAATAATGTTAAAAGTGAATAATAAATTTCCCAGACACTTTCCGTGGGCCGATATTTCTCCCAGACGCTTTAAACGTCTTCATCAAGCTCAGACTTTGTCGATCACATCTAGCGGGCGTGAGATGGCGCTACAACCGTTCCCGGACATCAAGGAAGGGATGTTAAGCAAAAAAGAACTATGTGCCTATTGTATAGATCAGGGGTTCCCAACCGGTGGTACGCGTACCACTGGTGGTACGCGGAAATATTTTAGGTGGTACGCGTGAGTGATGTGAACAACATGATGCTATCAATAGCTTCTGCACGCATGTTAGCACGCAAATATATTACTCATTATTTTAAACATTAACATTATTTTAGAGAGAAATCTTTAATTAACTTACGGATCAAATTTTGCTGAGTTTGTAGTATTTTTTATTTGTATGTTTTTAGACCTATGAACAATAAACAAAACTATAAGTTAATACAATGTTCTTTTTATTTCTCCTTTATTATAAGCATGTTATAAATAAACAAATAACTAACCATTAAATACAAAGTTTTCTCAGGAATTTTTCTAAAAAAACCTTTTGAACATTTGAGTAAATATTATACGTTTATTAAAATATTTTGGTCTGGTGGTACGCCAAAATTTCTCAAAAAGGCAAGTGGTACGCAGGTCCAAAAAGGTTGGGAAACCCTGGGATAGATGGTTGGTTGATTGACTTATATTCCGGTGAAATACTATCGTATAGATTTAATTGAAAAAAAAAATTAATTCGAAAATAGATTAATAAACAAGTTGTCATAGCTGTCTAGCTTACTACATTTTCACATCTCCAATAATCAAGCACACAAACCGGAATATATATGTCAATCGACCAACATCTCCAATAGACACATAGTTCTTTTTTGCTTAACTTCCCTTCCATGATGTCCGAGAACGGTTGTAGCGCCACCTCACGCCGCTAGATGTGATTGACAAAGTCTGAGCTTGATGAAGACGTTTAAAGCGTCTGGGAGAAATATCGGCCCACGGAAAGTGTCTGGGAAAATTATTATGAACTTTTAACATTATTTTCTAAAACATATGTAAAAATCAGCCTTTCCAAAATGACTTAGGTTAAGTTATATTTTACCTACTTTTTGCACCCGATACCTGTAAATTGGCCGTCGGTCCACTCTAACGGGTATGCATACAATAAAAGTAAATGAAAACCGAACCTAATCACGTACATTTCATCCTTGCCAAAATGACTTAGGTCTGGGGGCCCTGGGCTCAGGGCCGTAACTTATAGGGGGGGGAAGGGGGGGAGCCTCCCCCCCCAATAATATTACAAAGGGCGCCATTTTGGGCGCCGTCAGGCACCCAAAAGGGCGCCCTCTTCAACTTTTTTAACAATTAACTTTTTAACAGTTATTTAGCAATAATACGTAATTATATCATTTTATTTACTTATTTCCCCTCAATAGCTTTTCTAGGGCGCTATTTTCCCCCAAAATGACACCCTGAGATTTTATAATAAACAACAGAAGCTTAAACTGGTATAAAGAACATAACGTTATTTTTTTAAAATAACGGAAATCTTTCACTGTCGTTATTCCCTTCCATTTTCCCGCTTAGAAAATTCTTACCGTCTTTAGTGGTGGACGGGGTAATTTTAGGGAGTTAAATTGTATATATATATTTTTAATATGTACTTGTACATAAAAATAATCGAAATGAGAATAAAGAAAACTTATTTTATAATTATAAATAGGAAATGACAAATGTAACATTTTATAATTAAATTGCGTGCAAAGCTACTTTTCGATAATTTCATGAAGCAATAATGTTTTTTTTTTTTTTGCACGATTGCATAGATATTCACATTGTTACTATAAAAATTGTATAAAGGATCAATTAATTTGGAATCTCACTCGTTTCTATCGAATACTCTATTACAAGGTACTTTTATAAAGCCAATTATTTGTAGGTTTAAATTCATCATAACTAATTCAGTGTTGTTATTTTAAAATTAGGTTAATTCATTTTTAACTAATTTACAAGTTAATTGTTAAACGATTAAATTAGTCATTAATAATTCTTCAATTTGTAATTAAAACAAGTAGGTTTGTAACAGAATTTGTCACTTAACCCGCTTCCACACAAAAGTTGTCTTCAACAGGAAAAATGTCACCAAACACAATATTAACACTATTATAAACCTTCAAAGGCTAAATTTGGCTAGATTCATTTATTTTATTTCAAAAATTCAATAATTATTTATTTAATAATAAATTCAATAATTATTTATTTAATAATAAATTCAATAATTATTATCGTTTGCAAAAATTAATTTATATTTAAAAAATTAATATACAATATTCATCCCTTTTAAATAAAACCAAAACATTTAATACAAATAACAGGTAAAAAGGCGCATTAATTCTATTTTAAACATTTACATGCTAAATTTGACTGGTTTCATTTAATTTATTTCGAAAATTCAATAATTATTATTGTTTATCGTTTGCAAAAATTAATTTATATTTCGAAGAATAAATATGTAATATTCCCTTGCTTTTAAATAGAATGAAAACATATCATATCAACATACAAAGAATCTCGTAGTGAAATATATTTCACGTCATTTCAAACTGACCGATGCGTCACAAAAATAAATTTATTTGAATTTATTGTTCAAATGAATTAAAGTTTCTCGAGCAATAGTTGTGATGGCAATGGTGATTTAATTTTAATAAAAATAGCTTCCTATGCTGTTTAAATGAGCACTAAATTTTGCAGGTTTTTTTTAATAATTGAAGTACTCCGAATTCGAATTCTTTTCTGAAATTTTCAATGTATTCTGATTTTGATGCGCATAATTTGTTGACGTATTACACTTGTCCGTAGCGTTTGTAATTTGGGCTATGAGAGTGGGTGACGGGCACACAGACGGACTAAACGTTTATACATCCTTCCACTTTTTACGTTATAAATTTAGTGCGGAAGCTAAAATTATTTCATTTGTAATTAATAATGATGTAAGTAGTAATTAATAATTATTTAATAAGTAATTAAAAAGGTTTAATTAGTAATTAAAAATGGCTTAATTTGTAATAAATAACAAACAATAGCTTTGATTAGAAAGTTTAATTAATTCATATGTACTAATTGATGTATATAATTAGCCGTTAATAATGATTCTTAACTGACTCTCCAAAAAAAATGCAAGAGGGCGCCAAAACGTGGTCCTCCCCCCCCAATAAAATGTCCAAGTTACGGCCCTGCCTGGGCTCTCACTCTAAACGTAGTTTTTGAGCTCAACGATCTCGCTCATTTCTGTGATTGAAGATGCTTATGCACTCACCGATTTAAACACAACTTTAACTTACAAACATAAATGACTGATGCAGTTTATAAATAGCTGTATACTATCGTTTAATCAAGCAATCCTACGGTTAATCTTAAGGGGTTTAAGGAGTCTTAAAAATGTGTAAAGAATGTACTAAAAAGCATATTTTGCGATTTCATGTAATTTTTTAACTACTCAATATAAAAGTATAATTTTTATATGTAATTCTATAAGATTTATTTATTATAAAACAAATCTTAAAATTTATGAAACTTTAGCCAAAACTAAAATAAATTATAACAAACATAAAACTTTTTACAAAAAATTGAAAACATTTGGATTAGGCTTGCGCGCTACATTTTGAGGTCAAAATTGAAGAAATCACCAAGAAAATGACTTTATATTGTACAAATATGTACAAACAAAGACTTAATTTCTAAGCTCAATTTTAATTAGAATTTTTTTTAATTTCAAATTAAAATTTTAAAAATTTATTATTTTTTTTAAAGAAAAGTTCTTAAAATAATTTCTAATCAAAATTGAGCTTAGAAATTAGGTATAAGTCTTTGAAGGTTTTTAAGTATAAGTCTTAAAGGGTCGAAAAGAAAAATATATGTATATTTTTTTTGAAACCCTGTAATTCGAAGCTCAATACTTACTTGTGCCCCATTTCGTGCGCCACCGTATAAGCTAGTGCCAGCCCCGTGTCCTCGTTGACATTGCAGCTCCTGTGAGGCTGGCACATGCCAGCCACTTCGGCCAGTCCCAGGGTGCTACAGGGCTCGTTGGCCTTAGTGCAGATGTTGTACCTTAATAAAAAAAAAGGCTAAAGTTAAGGTATGCGCATACTTTTCGAAACTGTTATTGAAGTATATAAAGCCTAAATGGCATAAGTTTTACAATAGTTGAGAAATACTAAAAACAATATTTGCAACAAAATCCTTAAGATCACTTGTACTCTTTTAATAAAATAAATGCTAATTAATTCCTTTTTAAGGAGTGATTTTACAAATTCTAAGTAAAACATTTATTCATCTTTTCTATGTTTTGACATTCAGAAATTTGACATTCTACACTCTTAAAAATAACTTTCATTTTTGACGATTCATGAATCATCAAGCCTCATTTGGTTAATTTTCAGGATTGTTTCGTCAAACTATCTCGTGACTTTTGAGTAAACGCGAATCCTCACTTTTACGATCTTGATTTGACGATTCTGTATCTTGATTTTGAGGAAACTGAATCTCATTGTTGTACTCGCACCGTTGCATTCTGGGATTGGAACTTAGCGGTTCAAACAATGGCGGCTTCTTGAAGTTTGGTTAGGCCTAACATAAAAATTCTTAATATATACAAGCAGCTTGAACATTAAATTTTACAGTAAAGAACAATAAGTTGCACGTTTCTAAACATAAAACTATTTGCCTTCATTATAATATGTAAGTATTATAAAAATAGAACGGAATTATAGCTTTTGTTTACTATTGATGCTGATTTTCAACTGCTAATTTACACTACTCTTGAATCAAGTTTAACGCAGTTAAAGAACGCTTTGCAGTTGAAAGGTTTCATCAAAGGACTTAATAAAATTTGCATATTAAAATTAACATTATTTTAGGAAAATAATTTGATAATGAGTGCATAAACGGAACACATTAAATAATAAAACATAATATTTTAAAGCAACTTTAAATATTCGTAAATCGTTTGAAAAACTTTTGAAGATTGCATGGCACTGCTCAACTCTTCTTTTTTGAAAAAGAATAATTCTTTTTTTTTTTCGTTTTCTTTCGATGAAATTAGAAGCTCGATAGAATATACGAATTATACCAAAACCGACCTTAAGTTTGCAGTACACAAATGTTCTACGAGAAAAAGGGTAAATAGTTCTCATTTTTGAGTGCGAGAATCGAATACAAAAAGGTATTTCACATTCAATAAACAAATTGATTTGTTATTTCAAAACATAAATTTATTATTTTTATTAGTTAAGCTTCAGTTAGAGTGTTGTTTTAATTATTTTTTTCCTTCGATTTTGACGTAACAGGGCGCACGAATATCAGGGTCGAAAGGAGCAGCCAATGAGAGTACGCGAAATTGCGGCGCCAGCCGGGTTGTTTACCTAGTTTCCTCCGCTCAGTACATTTCTCTGCTGCAAACTTAAGCTCAGTTTTGGCATAGTAAAAAGTAGCACTAAAACTAGTCACATAAAGTTTTGAGCCAACTGAAAAAAGCAAGACAATTTCATAACATTACACTTTGTTATGTGTTTAAAAACGACAGGTGATAGCTTGAAATCAGAACATGAAATTCGAAGTTCGCCGTTCTATAAAAATAAATTGCTTTTTATTCGGACAGCAGATGTGATCATCGCCAGTTGCCTATTCGAACTTCGATTTGCGTTGTTGGAATTGGATTATTATTAATATTTATTAAGGGTAAGTTTAAATTATGTCATTTTGTGTCAAAATAAAAATGTATTATAAAAATGGTTCATTTTCTTAATTCAACTAATATAGTATAAAGTAATTATTAGTTAACTATTAATTAAAAAAATAGTTTATTTATATTCTGCATATTTATTAAAAGTGAAAAGTATTATTTTGACGATGCATAATTTGTGTCTTTAAATTATGGTTTTTATAATTAAAAAATATTTTACACTGAAAGATAAAATTTTATGTGCACTGAATGCATTATATTTCCATAATTTTTTTCTTTAAAGGTACTTAAAGGCAAAAAGTATTTAATAAAATACCTTAATAATAAGGTTTTTTTTCTAAATATAATATTTAACGGCCTTGTTTTTTTAGGTAGATGCTTTTGGGTTCGACTCGAAGATACAACTAAAATTGATTTAATATAGTATATTAGTTTTGTGCCATGGATTATGGATTTCCAAGCTTCAGGAATATTGATTTGAATCTCTAATAGAAATAATTAAAAACAAGATTAAATGTAAATATAATATTCAAAATAAGCCGAACTTTTTAAAAAGAATTATTTTTTTTTAAAAGTTCTTTCTGTAATTTATGTTTGAGAAAATTATCCACCTGGAATTTTGTGTACTATTTTATTGTTTAAATGCATAACTTCTAAAAAACTGTCTCATCCCTCCCTCCCCCAAAAAATACTAAAATTTTAATTTCAGTAAATTTGATGTGTTAGTATTCCACTTAAACTTGTAAGTTAAACAAATGCTATATTTGTTGTTTTAGCTGTTGTTTTTTTAGACTCGCCTTTAGTTTGCCCAATTAAGTTATGAAAAGTATATTAAATGCTTCCTATTTTTTTGGAAGACAAAACTGCTGTAATGACGACTGAAGTACTGCTGATTGAAGCAGCAGTTTGTGAAGTACAACACAAAATGCCAGCCTGCCCAGCAGTTCCCAGACCACCGGCCCGTCATCATATAATCAATATGTATATAAAAAAATTCGAAACTTGTGTTTATTTTGATAAAATAAATATACAGATTTAAATGAAGTGAAATGTTATTTTGTTGTGAAAATAAAAGAACAATTTAAAAGTGGATTTTCTAGATTTGAATGTAATAAACTGATTGTATAACTTATATTCAAAGCAAATTTTGGTTCCGAAATGCATTGAGAATCTTTTTAATATTTTATAAACATTATGTTTTATAGTTTTACATGCAAATAGTCAATTTTGCATCAAAATGCCTTCAATATTTCAGAAGCTGTACATAGATGGATTCGTGTCCGTAAAAAAGACAAATGTGGAATATAATTATAGCTTTTTTTGTATTTGGGTGAAAAATAACAATAACAAAATGATGTAGTAAAATCATATAAAACATCCTAAAACCTTTTTAGAAAAATGCATCTCCTCAAATATGATGAAACTAGACCGAATACGACGTAAACTCATGGTTTCCTTGCACAGAAGCCACGACCATGGGAGGAGCTATAAAACGCACGGAACAATTAGATGAAGACAAAATAACACGACTGAAATTTTCTCTTCATCTGATTGCCCCGCGCGTTTTTTAGCTCCGCCCATGGTTGTGGCTTCTGTGAAAGGAAACTATGAGTTTAACTATAGAGCTGCCCGAACAATAAATATATATGCTCAAAAATGACGATGCAAAACTCTCAAATGAACAATAATAATCCTCAATTTAACGAAACCGGAACTATCAAAACAGCATCACATACTCAAAAATAACGATACCAAACTCTCAAATCAAGTATAACAATCCTCAATTTAACGTAACCAGAAGTACCAGAACTATAAAAACAAAATCACATGCTCAAAAATGACGATGCCAAACTCTCAAATTAAGAACAACAATCCTCAATTTAAGGAAACTAGCTCTCAAAACAACTAAATGCACATGCTCAAAAATGACGAAATATTTCTTTAGATTAGACGACATTCAAATCCTCAAAAAAATGACGATTCAAATGTCCTCACTTTGAGGAAAGGAAAACTCGGAGCATTTGCCAGGAAACTGAATCCTCAAAATTAAGGAAAATTTCGTCGTTTTTGAGCATTCATTTTTAAGAGTGTATGTTATGACATTCAGAAAACCTACAACTTTTCTAATTAAATTGTATACAGAAAAACGTAGAAGCGAAAACATCAGACTATTCTGGTATGCGGAAGTAAAATTTGATACTGACATTGGAATGTGTGCTTGTTTATAGTGCAGTGTGTGTTTATGCAGAGTGCAGTATGATCTTGTGTTCACACTGCAGTGTGTTCTTGAATGTTCAGTGCAGACGTGCCATGAGCATCATGTGGCGTACTTATGCACCGGCAACACTACTGAGACCAAAGAATCTCGCAAAGAAAAGATGTCACACTAAACGTCCTGGTCGGGTTGTCAGCTGTTCCAAAAAGAACGGAACGAAATCTGTAAGGAACCTGAAATATATAGTCTCGGCCGTATAAGAAAAATTTTCGTCCCTTTTCTTCAGAAAAGCCGACAATTCGAACAGTATGGACAGCGTGACTGCACGAAGAGGTTCTATGTCCTTAAAGTGGAGTAGGCCATGACTTATACATAGTGCTAGGGCCTGATCTTTCATAAGACCTGTTAGGCCCAGGGCATCAAAATGTTGGAACCCCTAAATTTCACTTGCTTTTCCTAGATAAGGCTCAGTAATTTCGGGCCTTTATACTAAATGTTTTGAATCCTCAAAATTTTGGAGAATTTTATAATTTTTTGGGTCTCACTTTGTTTTTAGCTTGACTTAAAACTGAGACATTGACACATTATTATTAGTCAGATCGATGCAATAACGAAGATAATAAAAAAAAACATTGAATGCATCAGCCAACTAACACTATAATTAAGAGCAATCATACACAAAATTTTTTGCAAAGGGTCCCCAAAATCTGTTGTAGGTACCAATAGTCTGTGTTTTCCTAGATTAGGCTTTGTAATAGTGTTATGAATGCGCTTGTATGTTCTGTAAAGTGCAGTGTGCGCTACTGTTGAGTGCAGTTTGCGCTTCTGTTGAGTGCAGTGTGTGTTTGTGTTGAGTGCAGTGGTGGTAGGTACAAGTGCGCTTACATTTACCTGGTGAGTAAGATGGCGACGTCGTGGTGGTTGGGATGCGCATCGTCTTTCGGGTTCACGAATTTCTGCCACCTGCAGAAACTGCGGAGCGTGTCGTCGGCATGAGGAGAGATGACCAGTTCCTCCGACTTCTTTTACCATGGAAAAAAGGAAAGATGCAATTACGAGAATAAGAAAGAAAAAAATATCATGGCTCCCCCGCCGCAATTTAAACCTTGTACCATTATTACCGTATATTACGTAAAAATGAATTAAGTCCGCATCCGAAACAAGTCAACAGCTATGTGCGGTGTCTGCGAGTTAAATTTTAGAAAGCCACATTAAACGGTTAAAATGACCGAATTATTTTTATCTCCTTGCTGGATAGAGAAGCTGTACTTATTCTCTGAGTGAAGATTTATGAAAGAAATGTTTTTTTATTTGGAACTTCAGTTGACTAAAAATCAAAAAGAAATAAAAGTGTGTAACGAAAAAAAAAAAGTTCTGAATTCGTTTTTGCCTTGAATTAGTTTATGGTACTCTCTTAAAGTATTATATACAGAATCCAAAAAGAAAATGCTCTGCTTTTTAACGTCAAATCGGTTTCTCGTAAAAAAAGATTTCATAATACATAATTTAAGTTTAAATAAATTACCTAAATAAATGTGTAATTTATAAAAACAAATGTGGAGAATAAGAATAACTTTAAGAAAAAAAATCTGCCCATTTTCTTTCATTACCAAACGCAACTTTGTATCAACATTCTCCCCATAAAAAGAACATTAACCGATTCCAACAACAATGGCACACTGGACTCCCAGACAAGATATGAAAAGGCTTTCGTTTTAAATAAACAACTCAGTTGGTAAAACCGCAAAGCGACAGAGGACCTCAGCAAAAGAAAAGATGGCTACGAGTTCATTCCACCTCTAAAGATCATCAAATGAAAATCCTACTACAATATTTTTTGGTTTGCATTGCGTTATGTTTGTTAACATAGCATTATCTCTCTCAACTGCATAATTGCAATTTTCAACGGTAAAACATCCATCCCCCCCCCCCCAAAAAAAGAACCCGGTAATGTATAGTATAATTTTGAATAACGTCTATATATAACAATGAAAAAATTTATAGAATCTCATATTTTGGCGTTTCATAAGATTTACTAACACATTTCTTGTCTTAAACTTTTCTTATTTTGAAATAGTGTTTAAATGTTTTCATAATGTCGTACTTAGTGAATGCAGGGGACGTCCATAGATTATGTGATGTTTTCAGAGAGAGAAGGAGAAAAGAAATCTTTTAATCTTACCAATCTTACCCTATTCACATGGGGGAGAGGTGGGTGTCTCGTCAAATACCACGTAATTTCTACCGACAAAACAGTATTAAATTGTAAGAAAATAGAACATTGCTATTCGAACCAAAGAGCTGAGATTAGAAGAGAAGCGGAAACCCAACTGGAACCTCGTAAAGAATAATAATGCAAAATGGGTTTTTTGAAATGAATGCGAGAATTTACCGTAAACGTACGAATTTTAACGGTAATTCGAAATTCTCAAATGAGATATGGGAAGATAATAGAATAAAATCTCGCCCTTAGACTTTAAGAATTTCATAAAAATATATTTTATCTATTATATATATGTTCCCAATATTTTGTTGTAATCCTGTAACAAATTCTATGGTATTCTAAACCTGTAACAAATTCTATGGTATTCTAAACCTGTAGCAAATTCTATGGTATTCTTTAGTGGGGTCATGTCTTAAACTTTCTGTGAGGCACCGGGACCCGATGGACTATTAAATTGAAACTGGAAGAAGATAAGAAATGGGAGAAAGATGTAAGGAAAAAAAGATTTGTTTGGGTTTCCACGATCCAGCATTCTTATCCGAAGCTGGAAGAAAACAATTCACTCTTTCCTCTACTGTCTTCAACGTTGGAGAGAAAAAAGCAACTCGAAAGTTTAAAAAAAAAGTGCATATGACACTCACTGAAACTGGAGAGTGAGAATGTGTGTAGTGAATAAAATAACTCTTCGTTGCCAAATATCAGTTTTTACAGATGATAATCTATTTTAATAGATGGATATATCATTGTATGACCGTGGATTTATGTAAAAAAAATCATAAATATCGACCCGGACCATGTATCTTGGAATTCTAAAAACATATATTTAACAAAAGATTCAATCTATTTTTTAAAGAAATTTTCTCTTTAGAATAAAAATGTCAAAATAAAAATGTAAGATTGGATTTAAAAATGAGGTTTACAAACACTAAAGTTTTACCATTATGTACAATAAATAAATACTTGAACAGCACAAATACTTTTTGGAAAATTAATGTTTTACTTAATAAGTCTTAAATAGGCTAATTAAAACTAACAAACCTTGAAGCTCAAATGAGCCTATTTTCAATTAAGGTAGATTTCGTTTATAGTATATATTTTTTAATTCATTCAATATTTATAAAGCCGGTTGACATATCTCGGCCACGTCGTGAAATATTAAAGTAATTAAAGCTTTTGATGACATGAATATTACTTTTGAGTGTTACTTGTTAATAAAGATGCTATGCTTTTTACATATTAAAAATATTTAAACCTTATCGTTTCAATTTTTTTTTAATGCCCAAACTGGTTCTTAAATTAATGTTTCGGGAAAAATAAATTTCAAAGTACTTAGATTTAATTACGAATGATTACTTGTCGTACACTTTTTTTATGAATCAAATTTGAAAATTTAGCATTCTTTGATATAATTAAATACACGCTTAAAACCGTATTATTAGCCACATACTGTCATTCTGATACGCAAATTACTACCTTTACAAAGCAAACCCATTTCTAAAAACTGCCTTTTCTATTAACAAAATATAGGTCATGCAAAACAAGGAGCAGGTTTTAAAAAATTTAATAACTATAATTACGCAAAAAAATTAATTCAATTTTGAATTTAGACTTTTAATGAATTAAATTTTAATAAAAGGACTCCCAATTTCTCTAAATTGAAGTTTCCATTCAAAATACAAGCTTATTCAAGTATAACTTATGGTTCATTTTAGAACACATTTTTTTAAAAAAGATAATAGGAGTTCCTTTCAAGAAAACCTAATACATTTATGAAACAATAATAAATTTCGATTCATAAATGCTTTTAAAAAACCAGAATGGGAAAACAGCTGTTTTTTCAAAGAACATAACAAAACTAATCCTTTCCAAAATTAGTGTAATAAGAGAAAGGTGTTTTAAAGGCGTTCTACAGAACATTAATTTATCGACTTTCCTTAGAAAAAATTTTACTTTTTTGCTGTAGAACTATAAACTCACAACGTGTTTTTACTGTTGCTGCTATTTAGTCTTGATTTAATGTAAATAATAAAATGTTGTTTTAAATTATAAGATTTGTTAGTATTTATTTGGTCCCATTTATACTTCAAATACTTTTCAAAATTTGATGTTACTTTTTTATCATATTTTTTTATTATGAGAATAGTTATTTTTTTTTAATTCGAAAGGTTCACGAGTTGTTTTAACATAGACATTTGCACAAGGTAAACGATAGTATATTGTTTACTGGAATGGCAAATTTCCCTTTTAAAAAATGTTGTAATATCTTGACAAACCAATATATAATTTATAACTAACCTAATTTTAAAGCAACTATGCTAAATAAAAAGGTGTCTTCTTGTTTACCTCTTGGTCTTCTGTTTCAATGAGTATCAACCTCACTAGAACTATATTAATGGCGTTTCCAATACTGGCGTCATGATACAAAGATGAAACCTAAAATATAATAGTCATTTAAATATAAACTTAATAATAATAGGTTATCTAACACATAATATAAAAATCTAACTTTTGAGTTGTATTTTATTCCATATCTAAGCTAAGGAACCAAAATATAAAATTTTAGTCATTTTAAATAAAATGGATTCCGTTGAATTAGTTCCTGAATTTAAATATCTATAATTATTTTTTATGCTTATATTTTTAATAATATTATTTTAAATATTCGCCGAACACGAATTAGTAAATAACAACTTAAGAAAAAGTATGAAATTTAATGCAGTTGGTGAAAAATTCGTTTTCTACCAGTTTAGAATTAAAAACACTAACGAAATATGATAGATGATCCATAGATCGCATTTTAATCAGCTTATATCTAAATGAGTGTGGAGTATTTTCATGAAGGGTAGCCATTTATGATGGCTATTTTAAAAAATATATAATACGATGTTTCAAAAAGTTTAAAAATAGTTTTCATTTGAGATGTTTATTACGATTTCCTAAATAACTCTTCCACCAAACTAAATATACTTTGTTTTATCTCTAGTGACCCAATTTAAGATGATTTTGCTAACGGAAAAGGGGAAAATCTTCTCTCTGTCATAACTCAATGAATATTTTTTATTTATAAAAAAAAACTTAAAATAATCACCTTAATTGCTTAAGTTTATAATAAAGAAAGTAATAAGTGTTGTAAAATGTTCTATTATAAATTAAAAATATGATGATTTAGTTTATAATATACTTAATATTACTCTTCTACATTTATCCTCTGTTACTCTCTTTCTCCTTTTTTAATTTACACTCGGTTTATTAGGTTATCAATGAATAAAAATAGTTCATTTTTAACAATATTTGGAGATCTAACAATTCAAAATACTGAAAAATTATATTCATTTGAGACAAATACTTTCAAATGCATTCAACGAACTTTCGAATTTGAATGATCAAGTTGAAATGAAAAGCTTAGTGGAAGAACGCGCTAAGTGACAAAAAGGTCAAAACGAGAAAATGAACTTCAAAGATTTTTTCGTTTGCACTCAGATCTGTTGAAAATGGTACTTGCAAACCGTAAAAAATATATTAAACTTTAGTTTTTTGAAAAAGTTGAAACTTGTTATCAATAAAGAAGTTAGTTTTTAGTTTAGTTTCAATATCGTGCACTAGAGCTACACGAGGGCTATTGGCAATGAGCGTCGTATTATTTTAGAACCACAGTCAATTGACGAGCCAACACCTGAAAAGTTGTAACATGTCCATTGACACAAAAACCTCATTTTTTTTCAAAAGTGTCACTTATAGCACATTCTTCCACTAAGCTCTTTAATTATATTTTATTTCGTTATTTTCTTCTACACTCTCAGAAATAACACTTTCATTTTTGACGATTCATGAATCCTCAAAACTCATTTCGTTAATTTTGAGGACTGTTTCGTCAAACTATCACGTGACTTGAGTAAACGCGAATCCTCACTTTTACGATCTTGATTTGACGATTCTGTATCTTGATTTTGAGGAAACTGAATCTCATTGTTGTACTGAAAAATGACATGCTGAAAAATGACGAAATATTTATCAAGATTCGACGACATTAAAATCCTCATAAAAATGACGATTCAAATTATTTCACTTTGAGGAAAGGAAAACTCGGAGCATTTGCCAGTAACGGAATCGTCAAAATTAAGGAAAGTTTCGTCGTTTTTGAGCATTCATTTTTTAGAGTGTATTCATCACTCATGTTTTCATACTTTTTGCTCTCGATAACAAAGCGGACATTTGACAATAGGGACATTTTGTGAAAATGTCCCCCATATTCTCACCATATTCATCACAGTAAGGATGTAGGTCTCGATGTCCTCTTCGGAGTAGTAGTCCACCATCATCTTATCCGCCACCACCAGCGTCTCCACATTCCTCTCGGAGCTCACGGACCTCTTCCTCCTGCTCCTCATCTTCATCTTCCACTCATCATCATCACCTTTCTCATGCCTGAGGAATGCTGTTGTAGATTCGTCTATTGGGTGCAAGGACAAAGATTGTACATAAATATGATGTCGGTATCACTGGACAACAAAATTTCAAAACTCTTCTGCAACTGAGACGAAAATACCGCCAGGGTGGTTGTTTGGAACTGCTAAAATATGAACACTCTACTTCTTCCTAATATTATCTTTGTTTTTCTAATATTTCAAAACTTTGAATTGGCAACAGTAACTACTTTTGTTTTAGAATAAAAATGTGATTGTTTGGATTTGACCATGTTTTTTATGTGTGTAATTTCTTGAAATTTTGAAATAGAAATATGAATCCACTGAACCACAATTTGAGCACACCATATTAAACATAATGTTGCATCCATCCGGGAATTAAATAGGACATTTTGAATCGAACTTTTGGAAATGTGAAAACTTTCGTAATCGTCTTTGATGGGACTTTCTATTTGACTTGTGATCGTGAACTTGACGAAATTGGTGAGTTCTTTCCAGTTTTACATTTCATTTCTTCTTGGAAAGTTTCATAAAGCTTTGAAATGCCTTTAGAAAAATTGAAAAAGAATCGGTCCAGTTTACGTACCGCGACTACTAAAATCTTTACGAAAATTGAAACGGAACTTTCACAATCACAAATTTCTTTAGAAAATTTAGATGTTCTTATTGAACAATTGAACGATAAAGAAAAATCGTTGGGGTTGATTGATGCAGAAATAGAACCTTTAATTACAGATGATGACATTGAACGAGAAATCGAGGCAAGAGAAAATTATAGAGAACGCATAATTCTTTGGCGTACTCGCGCAAAGCGTGTTTTGGATGGCACTGATAAAACTAGTGTTGAACAACACACTCAGGAACGCGTTATTGTTGAGAATGCATTTTCCCAACAACAGGGCGTACAACTCCCAAAATTGTCCATTCAAAAATTCGACGGACATCCTTCAAAATTTTTGGAATTTTGGCAGTCTTATGAAAATGCAATTCATAAAAATAAATCGTTGTCTGATGTTGATAAATTTAATTATTTGAAATCTTTATTAAGTGGCTCAGCTTTAAACGTAGTTAACGGTTTTCCATTGACAAATGAAAATTACTCGTCGGCAATAGCTTTGTTAAAAGAACGCTATGGAAGGACAGATATCCTTCAAAACGTGCACATGCTTAACTTATTGAAAATTCAACCACTGCGTTTTTCTAATGATCTAATTGGTTTGAGAAATTTATATGATAAATGTGAAACAGAAATTCGATGTCTGGAAGCTCTTGGAGTTCCTAAGGAAAACTTTGGAATATTGCTTTGCCCTTTGTTGATGCAAAGAATTCCTCATGACATGGCTCTTGAATACAATCGATCTAGAGACATAGATAATGAAAATTGGTCCTTAGATGACTTAATGAAATTCATTAAGCGTGAACTCCACTGCAGGGAAAGGGTTCAACTTACAAGCAAAGTTGAAAACAGAAATAGAAACTTTCCAGGTAGAAATTATAATGACAATAAATATGAAAATAAAGTAAATTTCAATAGAGGTTTTAATAAACCTAATACATCAGCAGCTGAATTTGTTACATTAAATGAAGACAAATGTATATTTTGCAATGTTGAAGGTGATCATTTGTCCCAAAATTGTGATGTAATAAATATTGATAAGAAAAAAGAAATACTTAAAAAAGAAGGCAGATGCTTCCGGTGCTTAGATAAAAATCATATTTTTAAGCGTTGTCGATCTAACATTAAATGTGGTGTTTGTCAAAAATCACATTCCGAAGCAATTTGCTTTAAAAAGTTTAATGTGTCGAATACTTTAAATGATGTAGAGGGAAATCAGGACCAAGGGGGAAATCAGTCCTCAACATCAACAGTAGTATCTTCCATTACAAATCAGAATAATTGTGGCCAAGCTGTCTCACTTCAAACGGCTTCTATGTTAGTGCAAGGAAAACAAAAAGCAGGAAATATCAGATGTCTCTATGATACTGGAGCCCAAAAAACATTTATTTCTCGACAAGTAGTAAAAGATCTAGACTTACCGATCGTAGGGGAGGAAAGCATTCTTGTCCACGCTTTCCAATCATCAAATCCGAATCGACAAAAATGCAGAAAGGTTAAGTTGGGCATTAAGAGTAAAATAAACGGCAGTATCATTTATATAAACGCTTTAGAAACTGACGAAATAACAAAAGCTACTTTAAGTTATCCAGATAATGATGTTCGTCACTTTTTAAACTTGGAAGGCATAGAACTTGCAGATAAAGAAAACTGTAATAATATGGAAGGTAATAGAATATCACTTTTATTGGGGGCTGACAATTACTTTAAAATTGTTACTGGAAAAATTAAAAGAATTAATTCGTCATTTGTTTGTATGGAAACACATGCTGGTTGGGTGCTTTGCGGCAGTAACGATGATACTACAGTTGACAATGATCATATTCTTGGAGTGTGCAATGCTATTGTAATGAAGGCTGTAACAGAGGATGAAACTTCATTAAGAAAATTTTGGGAACTTGATGCAATAGGCATCACTGACGGACTCACTAGTTCCAGAACAGTCTCTGACGATGAAGCTATGCACATATTTGATTCGACCACAAAATTTGAAAATTCTAGATACGAGGTTTGTTTGCCATGGAAATTTGCGAACATAGATTTGCCAAACAACTTCTACAATGCTAAGAAGAGACTTGATAGTTTAAACAAGAGGTTTGAAAGGGATCCAGAACTGTATAGTGACTATAAAGCTGTTATTGAAGACTACATTGATGCAGGTATAATTGAGGAAGTAAAAGACACACAAAATGACAATTTGAAAGATCATCCAATTTACTATCTACCACAATCTCCAGTGATTAGAAAGGACAGAGAAACAACAAAGTTGAGAATTGTCTACGACGGCTCGTCCCATTCCCCAAACTCGCCATCTTTGAATGATCTTCTGCATCCTGGCCCAAATTTGAATCCAGACTTATTGAATTTGGTTCTGCAATTTCGATTGAACCCAATTGAAGAGCTTAGTGGAAGAACGTGCTAAGTGACAAAAAGGTGAAAACGAGATAATGAGCTTCAAAGTTTTTAGTTTGCAACTTTTCACTAATTAACAAAATCATAGTTTTTTCTGCATGATATTTTAGTTTAGTTCTTCAAAATGTTTGTTGTCTTTTGGCTTAGCCGTACGTTACGTAATAACACGTCATTTACGAAACGCGCGTGACGCCTCCTGCACTTGGCATGTTTTTCCTCCGAAATGCTTCAGATTTTTTCAGTCGTTTAGTGGAAGAAAGTGCTAAGTGTCATTTTTTAGGTAAATTTGATGCATACGAGTTTCATAATTCATGTTCTAACATTCCGATTTTCAAAATTCTTTTTTTGTTTGAAAGACAGATCTTCACAGATATCTTTTATGCTTTTTTATAGTTTGCCTGTCCGTCCATCATTTTGTCAGTCCGTCCATACCCCTTTCAATTTCCGATCCAAAGTGCCTGATTGTGAAAATTCTTTTTTTTTTCTGGTTCAAACGTAAAAATTTAGATGACCACAATGAAAAGTGTTTGACCACCTGCCTGTACGTCTGACTGTTATTTTGTTTCTGTCCGTATGTCATGCTATCCCCCCCCCCCAATTTCTTTTGTATACCCGTCCAATTTTTAAAGTTATTACTATCAATTACCTAATATAAAATATAAGGTAATAAAAGTATTGCGATGGGTTCAATAATACAAAATGAAGGTTTTGTGCTTTCTACACGTTTGGGAGGGTGCACATTCTAAAAAAATATTGTTTTTCTACATTGATCCGTCTGTGTGTCTGAAACTACTTTACAGTTCGAAATAAAAGATCTACGGACTTCAAATTTAGTACACGAGTTCTTAGTTCATGTTGGAAGTCATATTAAGGTTTTAGAAAAAATTGCGCATGCGCAAGAAGTGCTGCTATAATTTTTTTTTTTGGTTTTAAACATATTGCTGAATAACGAAAATAGATACGGATTTCAAATTTGATACACGTGTTCCCTGTGCTAGTCGGACGTGAAAATAAAGTTTTCTACAATATTATGCATGTGAACGGAGTAGCTGCCAAAGAACTTTTTAGGTTTGAAAGTTATTGAAAATACTGTATAAGGTATATAATGACTTTTAAATGAGCGTTTTGATTTATTAATCTGTAATTATATAGGTTATTTTGGAACTTCTTGCTTAATGTTAGATGAGTAAGTTTATAATTGAAAATATTAAAAAAAAAAACATCACTGAAATTATAAACTAAATACTTAATATAATAATAATACAAGTAAACTATTTTTAAAGTTTACAAAAAGATAGTAAAGGAAACATAAATGCATGTGAATAAAATAAATATTAAATTCAAAGATGTAAGTTTTCGCAAAATAAATTTTTAAATAGTTTTTAGATTAGAATAATTGAATTTAAAAACAAACTCTGATATTAAATAAAAGTTAAAACAAGTTGTGTGGCGAGATATAGTTCCTAAGGATATTTACGTTTTTTTTTCTCTTTTCAATTAAGGTTTTAATCAATTTTAAGAAAAATACTTTAAATTACAGCATTTCTACAGCAATAGAACATGATCGTGTAAACATTTTATTTTTACAATCGTGATGCATAGTACTTTTTTAAAGTCATCGATATTTTAGTAAATATTAAGAACTTATAACGTTTTATACTTTGTTACTTTATTTTTAAATCAATTATACTAAAAATATTTTAGTTTCACATAAAAAAGCAATATCTGAATTAAATTTGTACTTACCATACAAGCTGCTATTCGCATGCACGTTCAAGCAAAAATTCAGCTTTCCGCTTGCTTCTTAATTCCAATTTAATAATTTTAGGAGTTTAGGACATTCTACAAAATGCGTTCGATAGCTTTAGAGATCAAACGTAAAATGGCTTTAAACGATTTCTGTACCCATAATTCATTGTTTTAAGGAACCAGTTGCTTTGAATGTTCATGGATGCAATATTGTTTTAACGCGAACTGCGATCTCCATAGAGCAGGTACAACTTTATTTTAATGATACCATCTCTTCACTGCTAAGGTGAGCTTTGTTTATTAGAATAAAAAATAAGAAGACTTAAAATCAGACGATATTTTCTAAAATGCGAAATCTTTAACTTCGAATAATTCTAAAATAAAAATGCATTTTCTCCTGTTTGCTAAATGCACTAAAAACCCAGGTTTTAAGCAATATAAATTTTATTTCATTGGTTATATTTTATAAATAAAGTTAATTAGTAAATATTAATTATATTTTGTTCAATTCTTTTTCATTAAATGTACAAAAGAACCATTTTTGTTGCTATTAATGCAAGCGAAAGTCGAAATTTTCCGCGAACGATGTCACTTAGCACTTTCTTCCACTAAACGATCGTTCCGGAATCGGTCGATTTCGGAGGAAAAAAATGCTAACAGCCCTTAGCACTTTCTTCCATTGAAAAAGTGACGAAAACGCGTGCACCTACCAACTTCGTTTACGAAAAACGTACGAAACCGAAAGTTTTCTAAAAAATTGAAGGCTGTTATGTTTAAAGAAGGTAATAACATAAACATTAACACAAAAATCTCAATTTTTTCAAAAATGTCACTTAGCACGTTCTTCCACTCAGCTCTTCAATTGCCTTTGTTTGTGACCTAAAGCAAGCCTTTCTGAATATAGGCCTTCAAGAATCCGACAGGGATGCAGTGAGATTCCTTTGGTACGAACAATCAGAAAATGGACAAAAGGAACTTAGAGTTTTCAGATTTACACGAGTGTTATTTGGTGTCACGTCTTCACCCTTTTTGCTTGCCGCCGTTATTAAGAAGCACATATACAAATATAAAGACAAATATCCTGATGCCTACAACGCCTTGAATGAATCTTTATATGTCGACGATCTTCTCTCCGGCTCAATATCAGTTGAAGATGCTTTTAAATTGTCAAATGAAGCAAAAGATATTATGCTTGAAGCTAACATGTCCCTAAGAAAGTGGAAGACTAATTCCTCAAATTTGAGAGACTTGTGGAAAACGAAAGACTTTGAAATTTCCTCATCTGAAGAAAGTTGCGAAGGAAACATCGAAATAAAAGTTCTGGGACTCAGCTGGAATACGGTAACCGATGTCTTTAAATTTGACGTATCCCACTTGAAGCAATTTGTAGACGCAGCAGTGAAAACAAAACGTACTGTGATCAAAGCCAGTGGACGAATATTCGACCCAACAGGGTTTCTGACTCCTTTCACTGTTCGAATCAAGCTCTTGTTCCAAGAACTATGGGTTAGAAAAATTGATTGGGATCAACAGCTTCCTCCTGACCTCATAAAAATATGGAACGATTGGTGTGAGGAACTTCCATATCTTAACTCAATTGAAATACCAAGGTATTACTTTTTGGGTACTAGACTCAATGTTCCACCAAAGAAGATCGAGGTACATTGTTTCACAGATGCGAGTGAAAAATGCTACGGAGGTGTAGTCTATGTGAAGTATGAAGAAAAAGATAAGCCAAAGATCTCATTTGTTTCATCAAAAAGTAGAATATCTCCTCTTAGAAAATCAGAAACCCAACTGTCAATTCCAAGGCTGGAACTCATGGCAGCCCTCATTGGAGCTCGTTTGACGAAACATTTGTCATCTGTTTTCAAAGACTTTGACACGACATATTACTACTGGACTGATTCAAGCATTACATATTATTGGATAAGAAACAATTATGATAAGTTTAAACCATTTGTGGGACATCGAATAAAAGAAATACAATCTCTTAGTAATCCAAATGCATGGTCCCACTGTCCTGGTCACGAAAATCCAGCCGACTTATTGTCAAGAGGCTTAACAGCATCAAATTTGAAGGACAATAAACTATGGTGGAATGGACCAAAGTGGCTATCCAAACCAAAAGAAGACTGGCCAAAGACATTGCAAGCAAAAGAAGATCCCCAAGAAACACAGGAACCCACCGAGCTAGAACTGAGAAAAAATTGCAGTATTAATTTAACCCAATTTGAATATGATACAGCAGATAATCAGTTTCCTGTCGATAAATTATCTTCTTTCAACAAGACTTGTAGAGTAATGGCTTGGTGTATTCGTTTCATCAGTAACTGCAAAGAAACCTTAGATAATAGAAATAAGAAATACTTACAGGCGTCAGAACTTAAAACGGCAACCTTAAAAATAATTGAAATTGTACAAAGTCAAGAGTTCAAAAAGGAAATTAACTGTTTGAAAAATAATAAGCCACTGCCAAATAATAGTAAGATATTGTCTTTGAATGCCTTCCTTGATAGTAATAATTTATTGAGAGTTGGTGGACGCATACAGAATTCGAATTTGCCATACGACCAAAAGCATCAACTTCTACTTCCTAAAAGCCATCATCTCACGAAGTTAGTAATTGAACATTACCACATACTTTCTCTTCATGCTGGTACACAAACAACTCTTTCTCTCATTCGACAAAAATATTGGATACCATCTGGAAGAGATAGAGTACAACGTGTTTTGTCGAAATGTATGATTTGCTTTCGAACTAAGAGTAAAACATTGAATCAGTTGATGTCGAATCTCCCGAAAAATAGAGTTGTTCCATCCAGACCTTTCTCTATAATAGGAGTAGATTTTGCTGGACCTATAATAGCAAAACCCAACCTGAAAAGATCAAGAGTTAAACTGAAACATTATATTGCACTTTTTATTTGCTTCAGTACAAAGGCTGTACACCTTGAAATTGTAAGCGACTTGACATCCGAAGCATTTCTTGCCAGCCTTAAGAGATTCATAGCTCGAAGATCTGTGCCATCGGAAATTTACAGTGACAATGCGACAAACTTTGTTGGTGCAAATAACATCTTGAAAGAGCTATACCAATGTTGTCAAACTCAGCAAGTACAAGAATTTAGTCTCGAAAAAGAAATCAAATGGCACTTTATCCCTCCTTTGGCACCAAATTTCGGTGGATTATGGGAAGCAAACATCAAAACTATGAAGAAACATTTAGTCAAGGCAACTCAAGCAAATATTCTGAATTATGAAGAGCTAAATACCCTTATTGTACAAATTGAAGCATGTTTGAATTCGAGACCTTTGACACCTATTTCTACTGATCCAACAGATCTACTGCCTTTGACGCCGGGACATTTCCTTGTTGGTGGTCCACTGTTGTCAGCTCCTGAAGAAGATACTTCAGAAAAGATCGCATTGACGTCAAGGTGGACTCTTTTACAAGACTTAAAAAATCGATTTTGGAGACGTTGGAGTCAAGACTATCTGACAGAACTGCAACAACATTTGAAATGGAGTCGTAAAACTGCTAATTTGGAGCCTGGACAATTGGTTGTCATCAAGGAAAAGGACCTTCCTCCCCAAAAATGGAAACTTGGACGCGTGTTGCAGACTTTCCCAGGAAACGATGGACTAGTACGTGTTGCTCAACTGAAGACCTCAACAGGCAACATAAAGAGGGCAATTTCCAGCCTTTGTCCTCTGCCATTCAACGACTTTGAACTCCGTTCAACTGGGGGCGGCGTGTTTGGAACTGCTAAAATATGAACACTCTACTTCTTCCTAATATTATCTTTGTTTTTCTAATATTTCAAAACTTTGAATTGGCAACAGTAACTACTTTTGTTTTAGAATAAAAATGTGATTGTTTGGATTTGACCATGTTTTTTATGTGTGTAATTTCTTGAAATTTTGAAATAGAAATATGAATCCACTGAACCACAATTTGAGCACACCATATTAAACAGTGGTTACAAAATCCTAGAAAAAATATTCCCTGATATTTCCATGATTTCCTTGATACTTTTGCAAAAAATTCCCTGATTTTACAATTACCTAGAAAACATGCAATGCACACAATTCAATGTAGTACAGAAAATTTAATCCAGACATCGCAGGAATTAAGACTTTCCGGATTATGGGGCAACCTACCTAACTTTTCAAAACTTCTGAAAATCCGAGTTTAGAGGAATCATGTGATCAGAGAACCATGCTATAACATGATTCGTGAGAGAGACTGATCCTTCCTAAAAGTTTGGTAGTTCAGGCAAATCGGATAAACCAGAATACTTTTTATCAAGTGCCCGTTAGTAGAGATCACAAGAACCTAAACCTGCTGTTTGAGTAATCCAAAATGGAAAAAATTCCCTGATATTTTGCAAAATTTTAAAAATTCCATGAGAATTCCCTGATATTTCTAAAATTAAAAAGTTCCCTGAGTATTCCATGATTTCCAGGTTTTCCAGGTTCTGTTATCTCCCTCTTTCCAATTCTGAATGATTTCAACGTGGTAAACACGAATATCATCTTTAAAAAATGTAAGTTAGCTGTTGTTTTTGAGTTACGGGCGGGTTTTTTTTCTTCATTACATTGGATACGGCGAAATGCATGCGCGTACAAAACGCGAAATTAATTAAAGTCAATTTTGTTTACAGAAACCCCCCTAATTTTTTGTTCATACAGGTTTTATTTTATATTATCAATATGGGGGTGGGAAGAGATGATAACTTTCGAGGCTTTTGCAACAATATTATGCGTGATACCAATCTAATTAAGTGGATAACATTGTTGGGCAATTAAATCGTGCCAACATAAGGAAACGCTTGTGTTCAAACAGCTTAATTGGAACACAAGTATTATGCTATATTTTATGAAAATCTTAAGTATATTGTGTTTTGACAATCAGTATTTTTCTCTCTTTTCAAGACATTCCTTAGAATTTAATTCACAGGTTTGAACAGGATTATCGCTACACCAAGTTAAAGGAAATTTAAATAGTGTAGGTATTTTTCCTGAAATCAGGTTTTGAAAACAGGAATTTTTCGCTAAAATTTATTGACCCAAATGGCTCAAAAAAAAGTTAAGCTTATCATGTACAAAAAAAATACGTGACATACTTTAAATCACAAAACCCGCCAAATATCTATTTCGTATAACATTGCAACGTTAGAAGAAAGATGTTTAAGAATAATTATAAAGAATTTTCGAAGTTTTCTTTAAACAAATAATTGCTTAATACAAGTAAATGACAACTTTAGAATTAACACATTCATAGATCCGTTGAATGAAAACCAAAAAAAATTAAAATTTGCGATAGTTGCTTTTATTTTTTGGACATATGCGTCTCCAGTTCTTATTATTTTAAGTGTTTGCATTTACGAGTAATAACCATTTGTTCCATATACTTAAATCCTTTCCTCCAATTTAAACGTCTCTTTACAATCTTTCGGCTATCTTATTCCTTCGAATATCATTTATTTGTTATCGTTTACCGTAATACACACCAAGTTGTAAAATTACCAAAGGTCAGTGGCAACCGCCATTCAAAACGACCACACCCCCATTCAGCGGCAAAGAGATGAATTAAAGAGGACATCTTTTGCGTCCAGCCATTTAGTAATACGAGACGCGGTTGTTTTTTCTGCGACTGTGATATGTATTTACGGTGTAGTGAGTATTTTCCTGTCGGAAATGACGAAGGAATTAGGAGTGATAGCTTTCATTTGAGTGTGAAGGATTAATTCGCGAACGTAACGAAAGGAACGTGGTATTTGAAGGGGAGTTCCTAAATTTGTAAGGCCAATATGAAGTGTCCCATATTGTTAAAATAACTATCTTTTAAATATCTAAGGTTGTTACAAATTAAATTTGCATTTCATTTTATATAAAAATGTTATACATTAACTACAATTATGAAATATCTGACAAAACCAGTAGTGAAACGGTGCTATTTTAATTTAGGCTAATCTAGAAATGGCTAATCTAAAAATAAAGCAATGCAGTAAAACATTCCGGAAAAGATTTCACTTTACTCTGTCAAACATTTGGAGCTTGGTTTCACCATAATAACGGTTTATAGTAACTGCAACGGGTGTGGTGAAATGTTTCGCCATATTTTGGATATATGGTTGAACCATATTTCTCAGGCTTTTGAATTTCACCGCACAGCCGTTGCAACAACTAAGAACCAGATTTTCGTAGAAACCAAGCTCCAAATTTTTATAATTTTAAGATTGACTGCGAATGAACAATTTCTTAGTAGTATGTAAGACATTTCTCCCTTTTAATATGCAGTAAACCTTGCAGTGCATACTTGTCGCCACCTTACATTGCTCCATCCTTGTTATTCCTTTTTTTTTAATGACTATGTTAAATTCAGCAATGTAGAGCATTTTTAATAATATATTTTGGGATCAATGTGTAGATTTTAACAAGCTTTAAGAATAGAGAACATAAATAAGATCAATTTGAAAAATGTTGGACGTTTTATTCTAATTTCCATACGTTTTTAAACATTAG
The DNA here is from genome assembly GCA_023701765.1 of Hylyphantes graminicola. Taxonomy (NCBI): domain Eukaryota; kingdom Metazoa; phylum Arthropoda; class Arachnida; order Araneae; family Linyphiidae; genus Hylyphantes; species Hylyphantes graminicola. Next base: position 37,054,422 of record CM043121.1, read on the forward strand.
AGTTTCATTTTTATTTTTTTTGTTGATCGAAAGAAATATTTTAAATCGATTTGGATTTCTAACAAGAAACTTGAAGAGTTTTGATAACCTTTAAGTTTCAAATCCAAATCGATTTCAAATATTTGTTTCAATCAACAAGATAAAGGTTAAAACTATAACGCTTAAAAACGTCTAAAATTTGCGAATTCATCATCTTATTTAAACCATGCATCAGGCTTTTAAACATCTCATTCTTTTAATTGCATAAAAAATTGTAAATGGTGGAACTAATAACTCCTTACCTACATTTCCGCATGTGCCTTTGAAGTCGGGCGCGTTGAATTCCCTCAGGGCGGATCTTTTGTAGATGACATGAGTGTGTCCGAGTGATTGATTGGAAGGCAGATGATAAGGCTCGATGAAATATTCTTCGTTGCCTTTGCGAATAAGACCAGTCTGTAGAAATAACAGATAAACGTTTAAAAATAAAAACAGTCAAATAAAATTTTATTATTTGTATTAACTGATATAGCATAGAGAAGACTACTGTTCAGTTAGCTGAAAATTTTATTAAACACTCTTTATGTATTCTTTATTTTCAAAATTAGTCTGAAATAAAATGAAAATGAAATACATATTTTCAATTTTAGTTTTAACAAACAAAATTATTAAAATTATGTTATGTTCATAGTTAAAGTTTGTTAGTAAACTATGTAAAGTAAATTTGTGTAAATTAACAATTATTATTTTAAAAGTGCTAGTAAAACCGTGTAAGTAAACAATTATTATTTTAAAAGTGGTAGTAAAACTGTGTAAGTAAACAATTATTATTTTAAAAGTGGTAGTCAAACTGAAAGATTGATTATAATGTCAATAAACACTACAAAACAATCTTTTAAAGGCATGGATTTAATGCAAGCAAATGTTTTATACTAAAACCAAATTTCTGCTTCAAAAATATTCTTAGAACAGAAGAAGGGTTTTAAATATGTTTTTACAGATGTGAAGCATTGCATATGTAATTAAAACGTTTTGAAAAGAGCTTTTTATTCAAATTTTCAAGAAAACTACTTAAAAGTATTCCGAACCACATATCTTTGTAAACAACTAAATAGAACCGAGATTAATAGCACGCACAATTGACATTTTCAACAATGTCTGCCCATTTATGTTTGTTATTCAATAAACCTTGAGACAAACTTAATTTATGCCATAATCTCCAGTGACTTGAAACATCTTACAGAAGTCCAGAACAAATGTCTCTGTCAATGGTCATTTAACGAACTTTCAATAAAATAAACTTTGTTCAATTGATTAACCTTGGGTTTGGAGTTATTTAACGATTCACGTAACCATTAACGTTCAGGAAAATGTAGCTTCTGTTTTATGTTTTACATTATATAAAATAAATTTCCCTGATGTTCAAAAACAAACACTTTCCTTTAGTGACATAATGAAAATAATATGGATATGATTTATTATTTATGAGTTTATATAATAATAAAACCCATAATACATTACTTCCTATACAAAAGTACATGGCGTGCCCTTTTTAAAGACATTGTATGCACAATGCACAAAGATGTTTTTAGAACATCGATCCTAATAAGAAATTTTTAAATCCGAAAATTTAAAGCTTTTTTTATAAAGAATTTCTGATTTTTTTCAAATTACGCTAGTACAAAAGCTCTAAAGATGGTCACAACCTTAAATCAATCAATATACATGTTCACAACACAGTTGTTTTACAGGTGTAAAAGTGAAAAAGTTTTCTGGGTAGCAAAAAGGTACTTCTGGGTTTCTGGAATTTTGCATACTGCGTTTATATATGTATGTGGCGTGCACCTTTAACTGTAAACTGTGACTGTTCAACCAAATCTGTAACTTTAATATTCTCTTGCCGTGCGTTTTGTATACATGCAGAAGTGCCACTGTGTTGGGCGCAAACCCCTTTTAGGTTATTTATGTTTTTATATCTTACCATGTGCCGCGGTTAGTTATGTTCGTTATATTATGAGTTCATCTTGTCTGTATAAGTCAAATTTATTGTTACTTGTAGTTATCTCTAATCTTTGTTTGATAAATTACGTTATAACAAGTTTATTTGTTCTTAACATTCGACTTGGTGAACCACATGTACATATAACTGAAGAAAAACTATAAGAAAAAACTACTAGAAGTTAAAACTATTAGTCAACACAATAAGCGTCAAGTCGTGCAGTCGTTAAAAATATCGAATATGATATAATCTAGTACTTGCTTCTTAATTATTTCCCTGTAACGATGTTGTATAAATTGTCAGAACTTGAACCCTGGCACTGGTCTTTGTGTTACATAGAATATTTTTCTGATGCATTAGCTTTATTATTAATACGTCCATAGCTGTTCAACAATGTTTTTCGATTTGGGGCTTAAGGTTATTTTTATCAGTGCACCTAATTAAGTGTCTTCTGGTTTCTCCTGAGTATCTTAAACATCAGATAATACTATTGAATGCTCATATACATAAACGTTTATTAGGTCCATCAGTTATTAAAACATTTCCTGGAATAAAGACATCAGTCTTTATGGCAGCACGCGAAATTTAAAATAAAAAAGTTAGCGCACTGTTCTCTAAAGTGTTATCTCCAAAATCCCCCCCCCCCTTAAATATAAGAGCCCACTCTCATAAAAATGTTATCTTTTTTCTCCTTTTGTAAACTTGAAGAAAAAACTATATAAAAACGGCAGAACCTCTTTTCACAGTAGCTAAAATGGCCAAATCATGTCTGAAGCTATTTCAGAGAGAAGATAAGATACGAAGCCTGTTCTTTTTTAAAAAGTAGCGGCATGGAAGATTTTAGCCACAAAAGCTATGAAACTTCAGAGCCAAACTAAGTCAAGTCCAAAAATTGTGTTTTCAATCTGTAAGCCTTTTACGATACACAGGCTGAATTTTTTTTAGTCAATAAATTTGCAATTTAAAATCGGAAACTTTTAAATTTTTAGCAATTCAGTTTATTTTCGGAATCAATCACCCTTAAAGTTTGTTTTTTTAATTAGGAATGAATAAAATGTTGTTAGATTTTTTTTGTTAGAAGAGCAAGACATCAAACACCTATCTTTTATGCTGTTGTCCGTCTGTCTGCGAGCTCTTCCGTCCGTCTGTCAGTATGTTAATGTTTTAACTCCAGTTCTATAACAGTTCGTTCCTCGATTTTTTTTATGTTCCCTTTACGTTTTTTTTTCTATTTGTGATCTGTCTTGTTTTTGTCCTTTACCTGTAAATGGACTTGTTCCGTATGGTAGTTGTAAAAAAATAAATAAATAAATGTACTTAAAGTACCATCCTTTTAATCGGTAAAAAAATTGATCAGCTTATTCAAGATAGATGGTCTTCTATGAATTTTCTTAATTTATTTGACTTACCTAACTCTGTCTCTGAGATATAGATGTATAAAGACAATAAGAATTACATCTTAAGTAAAGAGTCATGTCAAACGGAAGTGCGTGTCAAATCCATCATTTTAGTACCGAAACTTGAAATAAAAGATTTCGCAACAATGTTATTTAATAGATGTCCAATTTGGGTCTGGGGAGACGGGATGTCCAGATAAAAGAGGATTAACTTTTTCTTAATTGATGAGTTTTCTTTAGATAACTAAAAGAGTAAAGAGTTAAAGTGTCAATTAAATTGATAACAGAATGAAGACTGGTGATTGGTATCGATAATAACTTGTTGTGTGAAGCTATCTATAATGAATTTTGTTTGTATGTACTCCCATAATAAATGTCAGGTACAACGAAATGGTATCTAAAGTAATTTGTTGTTGTTGTCATGTCTATCGCAATAATTTATTTTGTCCATTTAAGAAGGTAATTTATACAGATATTGAAATTATAAGTTGTTACAATTCATTACATTGTTCACGTTTCATCTTTATATGCTTTGGTTGAGTTTTGAACATTTATTAAATAGCTCTCAGCTCTTCGGAATATGTCGTGTATGAAAAGGCTTAGCCTCCAATAAAGCAACCCCTTTGGAAAAAAATCATCAGTTAGAAAAATCCCTTTGAAAAGTTTTGATCGTCATCAGCCTAAAGTGAAATATAATAATTAATAAAAAATTAAGTTTTTATGTAAGATATTTAATTTCTTTGGTCCTTATTTTTTAGTAAAATTCGGTTATTTCGCGACTAAGGAAAAAAGTTTCTGAAAAGAGCTGGTCAGAAAGAAAGATCTATTCGAAAAACAATATTTCAATGTACAAATCTGAGCTCTGTTTTAATAACAATTTTAAGTTGCCTACATGTCATCCGTTTCATAGACCACAGACAAACCAAAAGTTTTATACTGAATTAAATTAGATATTTACATTTTTCCCTGTCTTAAAACTGCTTAAACTTAAATATCTAATACCTCCGACAACCTACAATTTACAAAAAATTTCTCCAAAAAACGACAATAACCACAGCCAAATGTTTTACAGTAAACTAAACTAGATCTTATCTGGCCACAGGTCAATAAAATACAAATCGCACTCTTTCTTAAAACTGTTGATTTATATATCCAATACCTCAATTCTCTCCGACAACCTACAATTTAATTGTTCTCCAAAAAACGGCAATAAACCACAAAACGGCCTAATTGTCGTGGTTATTTATTAGATGGGCGCAGTCAACATGGTTCCTAGCAGTCGGGGTTCTGTCACAATGCGACCGAGTCCCAGTAAACACGGCATTATCTCATGTTCACTTCATATTTCAAAATTTAAAGGCCATTCGGGGAAAGTGGTTCATTAAGAACTCAGCTATTTTGGATGTTATATGTTATTGCTTCCAATCAGGCTTTTACCACCCACTAGGTATATGAAAGAAAAGATTCCCATGGTGTTTTTTACTTGTTCTTTACCATGAAGTGTGCTGTTTTTTAGAATTTTTATTTTCGGTTTAGGCCACATTACCCCATACATTAATTTGTACCAAATATAAGTTACCCGTCCATGCACCGTCCATTTACCCGTCCATATTACATCCAGTTTTAAGATTAAAATAAAAGTGCCGATAAAATTTACATAAATGTCTAATTTTCTTTTAATAACCATTTTTCAAATACAGAAACTTTTAAATGAAACTAACAAGAATGACTCCTGATAACAATTCACTGGGATTCGAATTTCTGACAGTTGAATATTAAATATAAACTTCTCGTATGGTTTTTTTAATGAAATTTGGAATGAACTAAATGTTTTAAGTTATCAATTGACTACACTCTTAAAACAAACGAGCGATTTTAAATCAGTCTGAGTTAATTTTCACTCCTTTCAGTGTCGACAATGCACTTCCCCTATAGGAGTGGATTTCACTCTATTGTTTTGTTAAACCTCCGACAGGATCTCCACCATAGTCCCCTACGCTTTGAAATTTAAACTGCGGACAAGTGGTGCAGATGAAACCAGAGCTTCCAAACAATGAAAATTCGAGATATTTGAAAATACAAAGTTAGGTGTTGTAAAGAGTTAGGAGCATGTAAGTTGTATCAAATATATTTCCTTCTAATAGGATATCATTAGTACACTCTTAAAAAAACATACGAGCGATTTTAACTTAGTCTGAGTTAATTTTCATTCTTTTCCAATGTTGAAAATGCACTCCTCCTATCGGAGTGGATTTCACTCTTTTGTTTTAAGAGTGTATGACTTGATAAATTATTTGTAATTTGGCCTGGTGAAAGTAAGTGACTAACAAGCAGACACACAGCCTTTTTTAGTACAATGTGTTTACATAAAAGAATAATTGTCGTTTAAAAATAACATTTCGTATCTCCACCACCCATCATGGACCGTTGTCGAAGTTGGTCGACGCCGTGTCGCGTCTTCTGGCGACGAAGTGTCCCGTAGCGACAACAAAACACGCTTCCCTTAATTAAGAAATATGGGAAACAAATATTAGAAAATCATTCACACGCTGTAAAAAACATAACCGCTTCCGAATCGTCTCTCATTACAATTGGGGTGTAACCTTGGCATAAAAAAGTCTAGAACTTACCCATTTGGTATGTGAATGTCTAAGGAATAACGTCTCGTTAATTTGTGTTTGTTCTTTGCAATTAGAAGAAACATTTTATGCTTTGAAACATCTTAAATAGTTTTAAACTTCATTTGTGTCCCCCTGGAACCCAACCCCATCTACCTCTGTTTATCTTATGGGTGGAGGCTTCGTTTTTGGAAATACAGTGGTATTAGGTTTCTTTATAGAGAAATTGGTCAGAGAATAAAAGATATATAAAAACCATTATTGAGAAATTGAAAATGATCACTAGTTTTGAACAGGATAAGATCACCTAATAGGCTCTGGAAGCCCGGGCTTCTTTAACCCTCTCAGTGGTTCTCAACCGGTGGGTCGCGACCCCCTGGGGGGTCGCGAAGGGATCCTAGGGGGGTCGCAAAAAGTTTTTTAAAAATACGTTTATGCAATGTTTTATGAAAAGTAACGTTTTATACAATAATTTTACTTTACAACTAGAATGGAAGAAAAAAATCACCACACATTATTTTACTTTATATCTTGGTTAATTTACATTTCAACTTTTTTATGTCATTACTACATAATTTTAATTCCAGTACGGTTACGTTGCAACATGCTAATGAGAAACTTGTGCTTGTTGGACCTTTTAAATTCGTAACATAAATGAAAGTTTTCAAAATTAAATTTCTTACCTTTAGCAGCATAAACATTCAGTTTCTTTAATAGTCTGTTAAGTTTGTCTTGGATTTGATTATTGTTATATTTCAACCTTGTAGCTCGGTATTTAGCTCATTTAGGTGCATAAATATGTCTGATAAGTATGAAAGTTAAAATCCAAGTTGGGGAGCTAAAAAAAATTCTGGTTTAGCATCTTGTAAAAGTATCAGCATTTCATATCGCAGCTCAAACAACTTGTTTAAAGCCTTCCCACGGGACAGCCATCGTAAAATAAAAATATATAAAAAAAATTACAAAAATATAATAGTTAATAAAGAGTACAGCATGTGTAGGACATGGGGAGGGGGGTCGCGAAGTTATTTTGTGGCATTAGGGGGTCGTCACCTACAAAAGGTTGAGAACCACTGCTCTAATGCATGTTTTTTTTCCATCCCGAAAAAATTTATATGTATCTTTAATACTCACAAATTATGGGAGAAAAACTGAAAAAATTTAGCTGAATTAGAATTTAAATAATTTCAATTTTTAAAAAAATTTATATACGACAAAAACCAACTACAAAATTCCAACTTTGATAATAACTACTAAAAAACTACTAAATTTATTTCAAAATAATCCTCTTCAACTACAACTAATTTTTCAAAACAATTTATTTGTATTTATAGTAATATAGTACTAATATTATTATACTTTGAATACTGCCAAAGACGTAATTTCACAACAGTTAATAACCTCACTCTTTAATTTTGAATACACTTTTACTACTGTCATCTATGAGGATTATAAGAAACTAAAACTTCAAAATGGGATGTAAAAGATGACACAAATTTGTCGAGAGGGAGCTCTATTTTAAATAGAATAAAGTGGATTATGCTACTTGTTGCCAAATGGCAGCAGTATGTATTAGAGGGTTAAAATTTAAAGGGGCCCCAAAATCGCCCTTTTTTAAAACAACCGAGGTAACGTCTATTGCTTTACTTTTCCGGATTAACAATATAACAATAAACATAACAATTTGTTTTTCAACAAGAATTCCATTGCCTTGTTTAATGTATGGTAAATGTAACCTTTAAGTTTACTTCAAAAAGTTGGTTGTTATTATATATATATGTGTGTTGGTCTTGTATTAGTTAGGGAGGTTCGATGAAAGTAAGGTCTCAAATCAAGGCAGGCTTCAGTTGCACTAAAGTCTTGATGGGGCTCTAGTTTTGGAAAACAGTTCAAATAAACTATTCTAAATAATTACTGATGATAACATGGCAAAATATTTTTTGAGAGTTTCCTAAATTATAAACAGCTGAATTTGACGTTTTTTCTAACTTAAACAATCCATTCCCATGTTCCTTTTTAAAAAAATGGTACGTTTAAAAACCTGCCAGAATAATTTTCCTGCTAAAGAACAGTTCTTCAGTAATAAATTAAGCAGAAGCAAAGAATTACTGTTCATTAACAACATCACTGATTTTACGTCCTGATCACTTCGAAGATTCCTTTTATGTCGTAATTACTTTGTGTCTCCGCAGGTCGTTGTAGTATATATTTTTTTCACAGTTAAGAATTAAAGTCTAATAATGCGTCCTTCATTCGAGTATTTTGTATCGTACATAACCCATTTTTTCCACCTCTAATGTTTTTCGAAGGTTTCTCCTCTCTTGCAGCCACCACAAAGCGATCCACATATAATGTATTCAATGTTAATATACCGTAGCTTATTTATAAAGATATTTAATCTATAGGAAGTTTTCCCTTGAATACTCTTCCATGTGTCGATTCTTTTGCGAGAAGAAGTGATTCAGGAAATTATCTTAGCAACTGAACTTGCCGTGGGCCGTTTATCTACTAAGATGCAGATGTAATAATCTATTATACGCACTTTTATCGCTATTTCGCGGATTATAATGATGGTTGTCGCCGGGTCATTTATCCGCGATGAAAACAGTACTTAAGTTTTTATCGGCGTCAAGTTGTCCACAGGAAAAGCGTGTTCAAGTTTTGTTAAGCACTCTGTCAGCGAAAAATCAAAAAAAAAATTACTTTCTTTGATTTGATGGTTTTGTTTCTGTCGCTCGACTGATACTGGGTAAAATACGTTTAAAAATAAGAATTCTAATTAGCCTGAGAATATTGTCTATAAACCATTTAGTACCATTGTCAGAAATACTAACTAAACAAGAAGTTCGAAAAGAACTAAAATAGCCTACTTTCCTGTTACTTAAATACTGACCGAAATTCTTATCGGGAAACAACTAGGTTCGTAACAGTAAGTGTCATATACAACCGTTGCTACATAAAATTTATACACATTAGAATAAATTCCACTAAACACAGGATCCTTTCGAATTAAAAAAAGAAAAAGTAGGCTAAAAATCTTGAAGTAAATGCACATTTTCTGGGAGCTTTTTGAGAAAAATATTTATGGAAAAATGCTAATTTCATGTAATATATGCGCAAATTATCAAGATTTCAGAAGTATAGCACCTACAGAATAGCGAGAATTCCTCAATTTCAGAAGAGCTAAAGTTTCTAAGTTTTAGAAAGCACAATATATATTAACTATCGCAAAAGTTTCTAGATTTTACGATGGTCGGAGTATCGCATTTTATGTGTTGCCGGAGTTTTGCGATTTAAGGATTACAGTATTTTGACAAATTTCTGATCTCTTGAGATTTTCGATTTTAAGAGGATAAATTTCGGCAATATATTTGGATAGCACTATAAAAAGTTGATGGTGACATTTTAGAAAACTAGTCTCGATAACTGCTACCAAATTTATTTTAAAGTAGCAAAATTGTAGGATTTGATCGCATTTCAACTAGCGACTTTGAACTTCGGACCCTGTTTAGTACATTCATTTAAATGCATACACTGCATAAAAAAACCTTCACATTTAAGGTTTTAAACTAGCAATTGCATAGCCGAATATCAACCGAAAAAAATCTTTGAAAAAATGCTATGAACACTTTTGAAAATTGATAACATAATTCGAAATCATATCTAGATATATTTTTACTTTATTTAATAATTTCACACTAGCACCAATTGTAACCATACGTACTGAAAATAATTGTAATTTCGATATAAAACTTTTGAAACACTGGTAAATAAACGAGTTTAAATTGTTTTTAAGCTTTGTGTTACATATATACCCAAATACATTTATACTACATTTATGCACATAATGCATTGGAGATTAGGCATAGTATTTTTGCTAAGGTGGTTAAAAAAGCAAAATTCTAAAAAAGTTCTTTAAGAAAATTCCTTAGTTCCTAGTTCTTTAAAGAAGTTTACTTAAAAAGTAAATTATTACTTTAAAATTAATTCGAAATCCACAAACACATAACTTTTACTTCGACACGTTAATTAAATAATATTTTTAGAGAAATTATTTGTAATGATTTCTCTAAAAAATATTTATTATAAGTTCAGGTAATTTGCTAGATGACGTCATTTTAAACTGGTTTATGGCGCAAAAATAAATTTATCTTAATTTATTGTTTAAAAGGATAAAAGTTTCTCGAACGATTGTTGTGAATTTCAATGGTTATTTAATTCTAATAAAAATGGCTCCGTATTATTTTTAAATGAACATTAAATTTAACAGTTTTTTAAAGAATTGAAGTACTTCGAATTAGAATTTTTCTGAAATTTTCAATGTATTCTAATTTCGATGCTCAGAAGTTTTTGTCGTATCACACTTGTCCGTAGCATTTGTAGTTTGGGCTATGAAAGTTGGTGACGGACAGACGGACTGAAAGATTATAACACCTCCCACTTTTTAGGTTATAAACGTAGTGTAGAAGCTAAAAAATAGGTTATTTAATTACTCCCTATAGTAAATTCTTTTTTAATAATTTAAATTCATGTCTTTAACACACACACAGATTTGAGCCAAGTATTTCGTTTAGCAATGTAAGTAATTAATATTAATAAGTTATTTTGTTTCAGTTGTCAAATCAAATCAATATCAACTTAACAAAATTATCTTAAAACCAACTCTCATTATTATTTATATTGTAATTAAAAATTATATCACATTCTGAAAAATAGCGCAGTGCATTAAATTCTGTCGGATCATTTTTGCACAAAAATAACCGTAACTCTATTTTTGATAACAAATTACAATATTTTTCAAACCCTTTTTAATAATTATTCCTTTAATGCTACTCGCCTATCATACTGTTCTGCCGTGGGCAGGTAAACTGCAGTAACTTCCATAATGACTTGGACCATTGCTGCAAGCACTCAATTAGTCTAACAATTAAGAAAACACACTGGATTTTTTTAATTATTATTTTAGATCAAAAATGGTACAACTCATTGTTGCGATTACTGCAGTCTACCTGGCCACGGCAGTGCAGTATCTAAAATGTTCCCATGAATAATACTAATAATATGAATACAAGAAAGAAAAACAAAACACAGACTTAAGGTGGAAACCCCCAACATCCAGGTTACACTATCAATTTCTAATTCTTTTTAGATGAAAGTAATGCATTTTGAGCCGACCGTGGCCTTCAATAACACGAAACACAAAAGGGGTATTTCCCTGAGAAAACTCGGCAATTTTTTTTCCTTCTTGCTTTATCATTCCTTAACGGATTAAAATGATGATCTTGATCTTGAAGATTTACAGTCAAGATCAAAGATGTTAGTAGGATGAGGTTTTTTATTACAGGTTTTTGAGTCGGCATGATATGAAAAAAAGTATGATTGAAACCTAAAACCCACATTAACAACTTTTTTATGTCTGTCTTTATCTCGGGTTTGTCCAACTTCTGGATATGGAGATTTTATAACTAATAATTATTTTGATAACTGAAGAATTATTAATCTTATAGGTAATTAGATAGTGTTCTGTAAAGGTTTTAATCATTCATATAAATGTTTCTTTATTATTTACTAGCTATCAAAAAAATCTTCAAAAATAGAATTATATAGACTCTCTAGCGTGTCTTATTTTAATTAAATGAAAATATGAAAAATATGGTAAAATTAAATTCTCTTTGAAGCAATTTTATGAAATAAATTGACCCTAAATTCACCATGCTTGCATTTTTTAGATGTTTAAAAATTGATTTAAACAATTTTTAACAAACAAAGTTTTGAAAATATTATTGTTATAATTTATTCAAAAGTTATGATTCCAATTTTTTTTCCTTTAAATTTTAGTTTTAAAAATTTAAGATTTTTTTTCACTATTCCATTCCTGAAGCATAATGAATCCATCTCACAAATTTTAGATTTTTAGAATAAAAGCAGAAAAGTTGGAACTGAAGGGGTAACAAAAATACACAAGGTGCTCCCCCTAATTTCTTTGAATTCTCCCCCTTGATTATGTAGAATTATGTACACTCTGAAAATCATTCCTTCAGTTAACCGAAATAGTATTGGCAGTTTTTCTGACTGAGTGTTTTCATTCTTTGACACCATACGATTGTGTTGGGTGCCTACACTGATGTCGGCTAGTCACCTGACTGTGGTTCTAAATTACGACGCCAGTCGCCAATAGCCCTCGTGAAGCTCTAGTGCGACGATAATTGAAACTTGACTAAACTAAACTTCAATTTTCCATTAACGACAATTGGCAAGAAAATTTCCACACAAAAATTAGCTGAATTTTATCTAAATTAACAAAATATAAGACAAATGAAGGTCATAGTTTATAATAATTTACCTATGGCCAATAAGCTTATTTTTTAACCGTTGGCATTGGTCTTGAGATTCCGGCCACGCATCGTAAAAACAGCCGAAGCCGATGCATCTTCCTTTTTTCGTCTTGCGCACTGTCCCCGCTGGTCGGGACCTTTTTTAACTAAAATATCTTAGTCTTGCATGTTTGTTTACGGAGCAAACAAAGGGGAATTGCGTAGCAATTCTCGGGGGTTGGCGAGCGGCAGCGAGCAGGGCTTTGGGTACTTTTACTAGGGGGCTTTGCCCCCTAGTTTACCATATGAAGACTTTCAACCGTGATATACAGGGTGTCCGTAAAAGAACATTCAAGTTTCAAATTGTAATAGTATCAGCTGTCATCGTTTGACAGTTGTGATAGAAGGTGACGAATAAAGAATAACTTCAACAGAGTCCTACCCCTACCCCCACGACTTACCAACCTTGAAAGGTAGAATTGCACAGATTGTTGCTTCCATTACTCCGGACTTGCTACAGACAGATGGAAAGAATTGCATTTTCGTTGGATGTGAGCCGTATCACTAAAGACTCAAACATCGAACACTTATAGGAAAAACTAGGTTAATTTTCCTTCAATTTCATGTATGATTTGTTATATTTAGTATGAAATAAACTCTTGTAATATACCATTAAAACTCGGCTGTAAACAATCGGACAACCTGCATTTAACATGCACCAATGTACCTTAGACATTAGTGGTATTTTAGTAGTCTAGCACGGCCGATTTTTAGGATATCTGGGACTAGCACAGAAACTGCAGATCTATATCCTCCGTGACATGACGCCTCAACCCGCCGCCTATTAAGGAATCGGTACTCCAAACGACCTTGCACAGCGGGTGCAAGGGAACACGACCTGTGAGGTCGTCTGTGTGTCACGGTAACACAGAGAGTAAGAAAGCGAAACCATCCCGAAAATAAGAAGTGATATGGTAATAGAGGCACGAGGAAGCACACAGCTATTAGCAGTGGCGCCGCATCAGCGTGCCACACTGCGGTAATTGCTCCAGATGAAGGAGCGGAGATGCTGATGATATTAAACGTCGTGCGGTGGTAGTATTTTCCCCTTGTTTTTAAAATATGATGTGTAATGTAACTACACTCCGTGGCAACCTAACTTGGGTAAAAACAAAGAGTAAAAAGGCAGAGGGAAAAGTGTGATCAGTTCGTTAGTTGGAAACTCTTGTAAAGGGATATTTGCATACGAAATGATCTGGATATAATTTAACACAAATACGCTTTTCATTCTGATAAAATTGCCAAGTTTTCTCAAATAATATTCAAATCTGTTAGACTTTATACGAAACTAATGTTTTAAACATATTTTCTGGTTGGATTCACAAATAATTTATGTAACTCTTTACATGAGCGGAAGGATCTTCTCTAAAACATATATTTCTATTTACCCAACTTAAGTTTTCAAGAAGTGTAGTGTCCACGGCTTTCTTTTACATGTTAACTGTACGGCGGACGACTCAACTAGTAGGACTAGAGAAGCTCTCTGTAACGCCATACTATTCGTCTGGTTCGGGTGAAAATCACTAGTTTTTGTCTCTGCAGCTATTCAAAATGCAAATGCCTACATTAGAATAGCAGGTTATTTGTGTACGTATATAAAACTCACTACACTCTTAAAACAAGAGAGTGGATTTGAACTCAGTCTGAGTTAATTTCACTCCTCCAGACTGGAAAATGCACGTATCCGGAAGGAGTGGATTCTTTGTGTGTTAAACCAACGACAGGATCACTCCAAACGAGTGATTTCAACTCAGCCTGAGCTAATATTCAATCCTTTCCAGTGTCGAAAATGCACTTCTCCAACTGGAGTGGATTTCACTCTTTTGTTTTAAGAGTGTAAACAAATTCGAAGGAGTCTGAAATTCAGGATTGATATTTAACAAGAGAGTTTATTGGCATGAAAGGGATTGTTTGAATGCAACTTGTTGTTGCTTATCCCACTTAAGATACACGAGTTCATCGACTGTTAGATAGTCGAAGACTAGAAGATGATTACAATAAAGATCTTCTCTAGAGATTCCTATGCAATCCATAAGGAGAGGTGCAAATTGTAAGGTAGTCAACGTGAAGTCATCAAACTTCCTAGTTGGTGCGAAATAAAAACAGTGTTTGGATATGGTATCTCGTCACCTTCTTTTTTAAAAAAAAAAGCTATTTAGATTTTAAAGAAACATTTTTCTCATTTCGGAGATAAACATACATAGCATACTCCAAATAATTACGAATACAATCTAGAGACAAGAAAAATTGCGTAATATTCAAACAGCAAGAAAATATTTAATGAATTACATCATAAAAATGCAGGCAATTGGACATGAATGTGTTGAACATTTGTCGATTTTTAAATATTAGCATTATGAACTATCCATTTTAAAGAACAATCTATAGTTTACGAAAGGGATGAAGCATCCCAACAACAAGGATGCCTCTTCCAGCGTTCAAGCTGGTCTGAGCTGAAAAAACATCTATGTATTGAGTGCGGTTATCTATGCCTCTTTTTCACCAAGAAAATTCCTTAGACTTCTTAATATGTTGTTACCTGAGTTCTTTTGCGTTATTACCCAACTATATTTGTCGCATAATCTTTATTGGTGATGAAACCGTTCTATTTTCAATCGGTGAATTCTAATAAAATCACAGGTTAAATTATAATTAAAAAGCTAGTTTTTCTATTCGACAAAGAAAACTTGATAACTTGAAATGATATTTGGGGTTTTGCTGTTGTTATTCCCCTATGAAATATAGCATCGTATATTTCTTTTTACTTCACGAAAAGCATAGAGTTTGAACTTTTATCTTATTTTAAACAGGCGTCTGATTCTTTCTTCTATAGAATTGAGTGATTCGTAGGACTAAAAAAAGGTATTTCTTCTAATCGGAAATATATTGAAAGTTTATAAGAATTTTCTTTTAAAACACGACAAAAGGTAGTTCATACGACCAACTTTCTGAAAATTAAAACAGTATCAACTGGCATTTGTTCTTGAAAAAGAACCAGCAGTTTTTATTCTTACGATATTGAGAATTAAATGGGAAAGTATATATGGAATCGAAGTTGATCTTTTGATTTCGGCAATGATAAGGAGTCACGCTCTTGCTTATGCTGAATAAATTCAAAGATCTATAATATATATACTGGATGGGCTGCTTAACATTAAAAAAAAACGCGATCGATGCAGGGTTGTCTGGAGCCAACAGTTTGGCTTGTTGTCCAACTTTTGAGATGGTTTTTAGCATCTTTTAACGCTCTTTTACAACTTTATCGCCATCAATTAGCGATAAAATTCTAAATGTCAACCAAGAAGCAAATATTTGAATTTCTAACAGGTTCTTTGAAATTAAGAGTCCAGAACCAAAGGCCCATTCATCGGTAATGAAGTGACAAAATCACTCCAAGAGATATGGAGAAATTCTTATAAAATGCAAGCACAATAATTGTAGAAGAAAAGATACCAACTCAGATTTTTAAACAATTTTTTATATGGTTTCCTAAGAATTGCCTTAAAATTCAAGTTAAAAATAAGTTTTTATAGCATTTTTACAGTATTTCAGTTAAAAATGTATGTAAAAAAAAATTCTGGTTTTTCGCACATACGTGACTTTTTGAAAATGCAAAAAAATTGAAAAAACTTTTGTAATTCAGTTCGAAAAAGTCGAATTCAAATTGTTCAAAAATATCTGTTTGTGTTTTTTTTATAGATTTTCTCAAATTTTATGAGAATTTTTCATATCTTTTAGATGGCTTATTATATATAATGTCATGGAATGGGCCTAAAGGGTTTTTTCTTGTTAAACCAGAGCAGATTTAGAGATAGCTTATCTAATCAACAACAAAAAGTTAATCAAATTTTACGAGGTTTGAAGTTAGAAATCTTAAGCATTTTGAATAAGCCTCATCGAGTAGTTGAAAAACACACAGAGAGAAAATTTGTCCGTTTACACTTTTATAAGATTTTTTCCCAATTAATATAGATTCACAATATTTAATATCATACGACGTTGCTGTAAATAAAGCATAGTAAAAATCAAGATAATTTTTTTTACCTTACGAAAAATAACACATAAAAGAAGAAAACATACAAAAAATTCTATAGAGAGGCTATTATTACTTAAAGTACTTGAATAATATAAACGTAATAGCATACCTCCAACGTAATAGCATAGTGCAACACCATATAATTTACCATTTTACTAATATCATTTGCCTGTTTTATTTTTTAATTTCTATTTCGAGTAAAGTCACACTATTGATAATAATATTTTTTTCTGTATTTTCTTGTCGGCATTCTGGTCAGCGACCTGGCAAAGAATTTTATAACCTTAAAAAATCAAATTTAATTCTTTCGACCTCGATTCATTGCCGGTTTTTTACGAAGTGACACGGGTTCAAAGCGTTTAACTGTCGAACAAATGAACAAGATTGCCAGTGCCACATAAATACACCAAAGACACTCTTTAAAAAAAAGACGAATTTGATTGAAGATTACTGTGTCCTACAAGAAAAAATCTAAATGAAAACCTACAATAAATACGAACTCGCTTAACTTCATTCTGTTAGATGTTTTTACAACAAACTGGAAGTATCCAATTAAGGATATAGGTTTTTTTTGTGTGTTGGTTTGAGATTGCAAGGTCTGAGAACTTTTATTTGGCTTCTTATTGGAAAGCTTGTTAAACACATTTTCACAATCTTACCACAAAGCTTTATCGCAAACAAATTTCTATTCTTTTGGACAAGGATCCATAAATATTTGTGTTATTTGTATGGATTAAGGGAATATGTTTGTCCGATCTTTAACTTTAACATAGTTTTTTTTTTAAATATCATTTAACTTCCATTGATAAATACAGAGAGACAGAAAATCAACAAATGTACTCCTAAAATTTTGAGTAATTGAGACTTATAAATTTGGAATTAATTTTCATATTGTTCTCGAAATTTGACATTCAACAATCTTAGACTTTTTTGTTACACGTCTGGTGTTGGTATAAAAGTTTTTGCTATTTAATATTTAACCCATTAAAGACTATTGATGTGAATGCCATTAACAGCCACCCCGGTGGCGCAATCGTTAGGATGCTAGCCTTTGGAGCTGCTGGCGGGACGGGTTCGAATCCCTGTCAGTAATGGACGTTTGTGCACGTCAATAAATGTTGTTATTTGTCAATGTGTTTGTGTCGTCTCTTTCTTTGTGTATCTCTTGTGACTGACTAATTATTTCTGTGTATGTCTTATTTGACCGAAGGCTTATAAGCGTCTCTCTGAGCAAGCACACAAGCCGGAATATATATGTACCGACCCAATCAACCATTAACACCTTTTTTACCAAATAGAAATGTAAACTTTAAGTTTTTGAAATTCGCTTATCGTGTAACTTAATTTATCCTCATATATTGTTCAGTACAACGGTCTTTATTTGTCTTAAACTTTGTTTCTTTAGATAAACTTAAGTGGGAAGCTTTTTTTCCGTTCTTGCCAATCATCGTTTATTAATATAATAATGCATTTGGCTACTTTACCATATTAAAATTCACAAAAAGATAGAATTAGCTAAGTACGCATAGTTAGTTTTCTAATTATTTACATAACTTAATGAAGAAAACGTGAATCATATTCTGGCCTAAAACTATACAGTTAAATAAAAATTATGATTACGAAAATTAACGAATGCCAACAACAAGCCAAATGTTCCGCCATGTTTCACATTTTTAAAGTATTAATGAAAGTAGCACAGCTAGTGAGATACAATAATGGTTTACATTAAACTGAAAGGCTTCAAATTTGCACCTAACGAATACTCTTACGAAATTTCCATGGAAATAAACCATTTGACTTTTTGGTAAAATTCAACAACTCAAAGCCCATTCAGAAATGAATCCCAATAAAAGTGACTCCGCCTTGAGATACTTTGTGGAAAAAAATATATTTCCTATGCCACCCCGACGCAATCGTCAGGATGCTAGCCTTTGGAGCTGCTGAGGTCGGGTTCGAATCTCGGTCAGGCATGGATGTTTGTGACCGAAAATAAATGTTGTTATTTGCCTATGTGTTTTTATTGTACTTTCTTTGTGTGTCTCTTGTGCTTGTAAAACTTTTTCTGTGTTTGTCCCTTGAAGAAAGCTTATAAGCGGTTCTCTGAACAAGCACACGAGCTGGAATATGTATGTACCATACCATACCATATTTCCTGTATATTTTGTTCATCGGCGATTTCTATATTTTTAAAATTGTGGTTAAACGAATAATATTTGCTGTAACTTACGAAACTTAGAAAAAGCAACTTCTAAAAAAAATCAATTAAATCTATAAAGATTCTTAACCATAAAACTATGCTACGAAATTCATTAAAATATTTTCTGTCATTCAAAGGCTGCCGCCAAAACTATGTTATTGTAGAGAAAACCTTTGCTATTTGGAATTTCGAAACCAAAAAATGCTTATACTGACAAAAGGCTATAAAGAGTCTGTAATGACTAAACTGTATGAAAACCATTAAGGAACAATGTTGATAATGATTCGTTGACAAAAGAAAGAATTTTCAGGCGTAATGGTAAGTAATTTACAGGCATTTGAGGAGTTTCGTTCTAGAAAAAGATATTTTTTACACCATCGTTTGTGCTAAATGTTTCATTAAGCATTGCAAGCAGGCGTAATTTCTATTTATTTATTCATTCATTTTGTAGAAATTAAATAAACATGTAAAATGCAAAGTGAGTGTAATAGAAGAGTAAGTAAAGTCATTTAAAACGTCAAAAGAAGATAATAAGCAATTATTTATAATTAACAAATTAATAAAATATATGTAGTGATAATAATCAATAATCTAAGATAATTTTTATGCAACATAAACAAACAATATTGACTTTAGTCAATTGGCAATTGGGTCATTCCACGTGAAATCACCCAATGAGTGTTGCCGACTAGTCACCGATTTTTTTCAAAAATTTACCACTTAAACTTGTTGTGGAGAAACCCTCAAATATCAATTTTTAGCGCATTTTGTCGATAATTTGCTGAGATACGGATTTTTGAAAAATGGTCATTTTTGACGAATTTCGGCCATCTTGGATTTAACACTGTGCACTAAAACTTCAATAACTTGAGAACTAATTGGTCAAATTTAACAATTTTGGTGTCCATTTGAAGCTATTTATATGAGAAACATAAATCTAGCGTTTAAAAGAAGTTTTAAAATTTTTTTACAAAAGTTTTAGAAGGAAAATTAAAAAAATCAGTGTTAAAATTTTAAAAATTTCAATAGGTTGTAAAAAAAATAGGTATATTTTTTTTTCTTCGTAACTTGGTGAAAACATTAATCAATATGTGTTCTTTAAGTACAAAAAAAAATTGGAGAGGTAAAATTTCTTAAAAGCTAGAAAAGAATTTTTTTGTAACCCGTGATATTGAGCGCTACGACTGCAATAAATTGAGAAATAATTCTTCAAATTTCACAATTTTTGTGTCGTTTTGAAGCTAATCATATGAGAAATATAAATCCAGTGTAAAAAATTTTAAAAAATGTTTTATTATAATTTTAGAAGGGAATCGTAAAAAAAACTTCGTTGAAATTTTTCTAAATTCAATATGCTTTAAAAATATATACCCATTTTTTTCCACCTGAAAATTGGTGAAAACATTAATCAATATGTGTACTTTAAGTACAAAAAAAAATCAGAGATGTAAAATTTCTTAAAAACTAGAAAAGAATTTTTTTGTAACCCATGATATTGAGTTACAAAACTCACAGATGTAGGAATATGCCAATGAAAATGTTTCTAAAAAGTAAAATTTTCATTATCATGTCAAGTTAACTTGATTTTAAGCACTAAAAAGGTTTTTATAATATAATACTAAAAGTGTAATTCGATCCAATAATTTTACATAAATTGAATCCCATATTCCTGTCCTATAAGTTTTCATTTCCCTTACCCTGCGTTTTGCATGAAGTAGAATAAAGTCTTTAATCCACATGGTAAGTTATTAAGGAAAAAAGCTTTGAACATCTGCCTAATTTCTTTAAAACCTATGACCACAGGAAATTAAATCATTCAACAAAACCTCAAAAATCAAAACAAGTCATCACTAAACCATGTCATTTTTCAGTAATAAAAACAAACAATCCATAGGCAAAAGGCGCAGGGATTGTTTATATTAAGTAATGCAGAAATGAAGTTTGTTTTTTCTAAGAGGCACTTCTAACTCTTTTGATATACTATTTGTCACTAAACTGCTTTGCCAACTGTGAAAATTCTGAAACTATATTACACACTATTATTTAGCTCTCCTTTGTTAGATTGTTAAATGTTGAGAACATACAATATCACCCCTGATGAAACCAAGTCAATTGAACACTTGTTTGAAAACTTCAGGGAGGAATAAATTATTTCTTCTCAATGTTAAAAATGGTATGTACCTAGATCTCATTTGCCAGTACTAAAAATTATTTTTTAGAAACTTTTCAGTGTCATATATTCCTACATCTGTTAGTTTTATAACTCAATATCATGGGTTACAAAAAAATTCTTTTCTAGTTTTTAAGAAATTTTACCTCTCTGATTTTTTTTGTACTTAAAGCACACATATTGATTAATGTTTTCACCAATTTTCAGGTGGAAAAAAATGGGTATATATTTTTTAAGCATATTGAATTTAGAAAATTTTTAACGGAGTTTTTTTTTACAATTTCCTTCTAAAAGTATAATAAAATATTTTTTAACCTTTTTTAAACACTGGATTTATGTTTCTCATATAATTAGCTTCAAAACGACACAAAAATTGTGACATTTGAAGAATTATTTCTCAATTTATTGCAGCCGTAGCGCTCAATATCACGGGTTACAAAAAAATTATTTTCTAGCTTTTAAGAAATTTTACCTCTCCAATTTTTTTTGTACTTAAAGAACACATATTGATTAATGTTTTCACCAAGTTGCGAAGAAAAAAAAATATACCTATTTTTTTTACAGCCTATTGAAAATTTTTAAATTTTAACACTGATTTTTTTAATTTTCCTTCTAAAACTTTAGTAAAAAATTTTAAAACTTCTTTTAAACGCTAGATTTATGTTTCTCATATAAATAGCTTCAAATGGACACCAAAATTGTTAAATTTGACCAATTAGTTCTCAAGTTATTGAAGTTTTAGTGCACAGTGTTAAATCCAAGATGGCCGAAATTCGTCAAAAATGACCGTTTTTGAAAAGTCCGTATCTCAGCAAATAATCGACAAAATGCGCTAAAAATTGATATTTGAGGGTTTCTCCACAACAAGTTTAAGTGGTAATTTTTTGAAAAAAATCGGTGACTGGTCGGCAACAAATTTTCTTAAATTTGGGTGATTTCACGTGGAATGACCCAATTACTATATCGATCAATTGAACTTTTACGTTAGTTAAAAATCAGCAAACAAGGTCTGCGTTACTACTTGTAATAATTGCTTATACGTACTTTCAAATAAAATAGAAAACCGCAACGTTAAGGTAATTATTCCGTGAAGTATTTGAATTGTAACAAATTTAGAATATAAGAAATAATTAACTAAATTAAAGCATATAGTGAATACATATACTTTCAGTATAATAACTCACAAAAAATGCATGAAAAGTGCAGTTAATTTAATACATTTTGTAATAGTTGTTTTTAATAATTTTGTCAAAAAATCAAAGAACCTAATTTTATTTTTGAAAATACGCGTTCACTTTTTTTTCAAGAAAATTTATATAATGTATGAAAAGCGTAGAAATTATTCCAAACCAAAATATCCAAGTCCAAATTCCTAAAAAGTTTTTAGGAATTTGGTAAAACTGGTTTGGTTAGGAATTAAAAACTTAACAGGAAGTATATAAATTACGTTGTTTTTTTAGCTTACGTTTAAAGTTATCATTAAAGAAATAATAGCCGCCTAGAATGTTTTCATTAAAAAGTCGTTAAATAACTCAACGTTAAACTTATTTGTTTATTGCTCAAAGGCATGGTCTAAAGAGAAACAATGTAAAATACAAACATTGATTTTAGAAAATAAAAACAAATCACGGGAATTCATACTAAAAACATAAAGAATTATGTACACAAAAACTTTAGATTGAATATTTTAACCTGGTATGCTACGAAATAAAACAATTTCTCATACTTTAACAGTTAATAATAACTTTACTTTTTCAGAATTTAAATTAATCTTTATTGATCAACAACGTTGTGAAAATAAGTAGTTGTCATTATCAAAACAGAGATTTTTAAATATCACACGGAAATCTTTATTACTATTTAGACTAGTAGAAGCGTGGTGATAATAAGGAGAGTTCATGATTTCTTATAAAGTTAGCATAACATGCGTTAATCCTATACTATGACAAATGACAGTGATTGCGCCCTCTAGAAGGGAGAGTGTAGGCTTTATAGCCCATTACCCAGCTCGCCAGAAGAGACAGTCACAAGAGACACACAAGGAAGGACGACACAAACACTTAGACAAATAACAACATTTATTGACAAGCACAAACATCCATGTCCTTACCGGAATTCGAACCCGAGTCCAGCAGCTCTAAAGGCTAGTACACTAACCATTGTGCCGATGGGCCGGCAATCCTATACTAAGATACATACTCTTGTATTTTTATCATTAAATAACAATATCAGCTTCTATATACATTTTTTATAGCTAAAAGTAACGCAATCCACTCGTAATGAATTTTCTGTCGCCTTAGCGTTGATGACAACTGATATGACAGCGTCAGGCTTTCACTGTCACTTAACTGTTAAAGAAAAAAATTGGCTTTTTTTTTCAGTCTTGAAAAAGAGTAACTTTTTGAAAGATGATTTCGTTTTGGTGGAGAAAAAAGACCCGGCGAAGAATTCAAATAGATTTATAAAACTATGAAAGCTGGAAATAATAAATAAGAATAATTTTAGTATGATTAAAATAATCTTGTCTATCTATCAGTCATGCAAATACCGGAACAATAAACCATCTATACAGGGTAAGTCAAACGTGACCATACACAAAGCAATTTTTGAAACTTTAAAAAATTCTCAAAAACTATTGCATCTTGGGTATATGTTGCTTTTTATTTAAAGAAATGAGCATATTAACAAATAATTTGCCGTTTCAGTTAGGAAAGTTAAAACGCTATTTGGAGGCAACCGCAAGTAATAATGTCACATTTCTAGTAAATATTCGAAACTTTTGAGAGGCGGTTAATTTTAATATGAGGTAAAAAAAAAATTTAGAACGAATTTGAAAACACCTCGTGTTCAACAAAGTATTCCACGAGGCTTACAAAAGTAAGTAATACATTATTACAAAATTAAAATTTTAAATTGTAAATAAAATCAGTAAGAATGACGAAAGTCTCCACTCTTCGCACTAGAATCAAATAAATTGTAAAAAATGTAGCTAAAATAGTTATATAAAATAGTTCATCAATTTTCTGAAATTCTCCAAGCTACTTAATTAGCTACTAAAGCTACTAAATTACTAAAGAAAAAACTAACATCGGTGGATAAGTTCAAAAAAATCAGTTTACTATTTTAACAACTTTTCCTACAATTTGAATCATATTGAAATTAACTGTTTTTTAAGTTGCTCAAATTTGTTATAAATACAATTATGTACGTCAAGAAAAATGCAATTCGCATAGCAAATGAACTGATATATAGTTCTCATTTACTAGTTTAAAATAAGTTTTTTAGGACAAATAAGTATGGTTGTTTTCGCTGGATAAATTTTAAATTCAAATTATTTTAAATAACATATTTTTGTTTTTTAAAAAAAATCATAATTAGGTTTACTTCTGAAGAGATTGGGTTTATTTTTTAATCTTATAAACATTTCCAAGCCGACCGGCGGCACAACGGTTAGAGTGCAAGCCTTTGGAGCTTCTGGGTCCTAGTTCGAATCCCGTTCAGACATGGATGTTTGTGCTTGTCGAGTATATGCGGAGTACGTGCTCGTTAAATCTGTTGGGTTCGAAAATCCTGTGGGCGGTCATTGCGTAGTTTGCCACGGGTACAAGTCCTTAGAGACTATTTTTCTCCCCTTCAGGGGACATGTCTAAATTGTGGAGGTGGCGATAGATGGCAGCATCTGTCACGTATGTGTGTGCTGTGTATGTCTTACTTGACGAAGGTTTATAAGCGGGTCTCTGACCAAGCACACAAGCATGGAAATTATATCTACCAACCAACTAAATATTTCCAAATGAAAAAATGCACTATCAATAAAACTTTATTTTTCCAGACTACGGAAAAAGCCGGGTCTAACGATCGGGGAATCATTAAGACTTGTACATTATTACTATTTTCAATGTTCTTATCACTATAACTATTGTCAATACTGTTATCACAATCTATTATCATTCATGAAGTTCAAATACTATTATCATATTAAATTAAAGATGTTTTTACAAATGCAAAGGTGTTAAAAAATTTCAGACTTAGTCATTATCCAAAAGTTTGAACTGAAATATTCCAATAACAAAAAAAGTGAAATTAACAAACTAACAAGATTTAACAAAATTACGCAGAAAGACAATGGTAGAGGGGAATAGAAAGGAATGTTTTTAGCAACTATTTTATATTGCTTCATTTGATAACGCGACTTTATGACTGATGAAAGAAAGGTAAAATCTATTCTTAAAATATGACAGAAGGGTTGTCGACATACATTTCTTTACTATTATATTTCTGATTTAAATAGCTATCGTGATTAGAATTATTTTAATCACTAAGAACATCCTAAAAGAACTAGCAGGAATGTCAAAAATAAATTTTCATCGTGCTGGACAGAAAAATATGCAATAATATTTTATGAACCTAAGCATTTCTATTTTAAACTTATCTAACCAAACTTAACTATTGAGTAAAATGATACTTTTCAGTTATCTATTATGTCTTCCCAATTTAAAAACATTTTTTTTTTAAATTTCATCGAAAAAGAATACTTTCAAAAAGGTTTTTATAATTTTATTTTTGAAACAAAATATACTCATAAAAATATAAAAAAAATCATTCGTTTCAATAAATAATAAAAACTAATTGATACAAACTAAATAAGCAGGAAACTTATTACTATTTTATTCTACAATCAGAGTTAAAACAGCTAAGTAACCACTTTTTCATTCTATGATTATATTGCTAATAAATACTTTTACAAAAGTGCTCAACACACGTTGGTTGGTTAGTTAATATACATATATTGTCAGTCTTGTGTGCTTGTTCAGAGACCCACTTATAAACCTTCGTCAAGTAAGACAGAAACAACACTCATACGCGACAGATGCTGCCACCTATCGCGTGCCACCTACACAATTAAGACATGCACCTGAAGGGGACCTCCAGGGACCTGTACCCGTGGGAAACTGCTCAATGACCACCCACAGGACTTTTGGACCCAACAGATTTAACGAGCACGTACTCCTCATATACTCGACAAACACAAACATCCATGACTTATCGGGATTCAAACCCGTACCCAGAAGATTCAAAGACTCCCTAACCATTGCGCCGCCGGGTCGGCGACACACGTTTACAACTATCTAGTTCTAGCGCTTCGTCTTTCGCTTCACTGCATTGCATATCAATACTATCAAATTAATTTTCATCAGTGTCTTTCCGCAACCATCGCAATCGAACAACTAATTAAAAGATTCCACAGAGAGGAAAAAAATTAAGTCTCCAACTCGACACCCTTCTATCGCGTTTTCGCACCGACCCCATACCAATGGTGGCGTCAGCCCATGCTGTACTTCCGACATTTTTCTGAATTTCATAGTGAATTTCGGCGTCAACTCCGCATGCGACACAAGAATTTGCTTTATTTTATGCATGCATGTCTGCCTGATGAAAGTTGAGAGATTATCAAGCTTATTACTACTACTATACAAAAATGGGCTGGGGAGCCTAGTCGGTTAAGAACTCGCTTAGTATGCGGAAAGTCCCAGGTTCGGGTCCGGGTATCGCCAAAATAGCTGCCGACCTTTAAACGGCCCGTGCAGCCAAAAATGTCCGACGAATAATGCCCCGTGTAGGGAGTGCACGTTAAATATCCTTCAAAGTCTTAACGCTGCGTACGATGTCGCCCTTAACGGTTGCGTTGGGTGCCTATTCAGGTGTTGGCTCGTCACCTGACTGTGGTTCTAAAATACGACCAATAGCCCTCGTGTAGCTCTAGTGCGACGATAATTCAAACCTAACCTTACTACCACATACACACTGCTCAAAACAATTAGGGGAGCACATGTTTTAAACCCTTTCGCTCCCAATAATTCCTTTGGGAATCATCCCGCTCGTGATTTTTTTCTGACTAAGTTAAATTTGCCACTTATGTATCGTTAGATGGAAGAATAACGTATTTTGAAGAATTTATTATTTTTTTTTATATTAATAAACATATGAAAAATATGGTAAAATAAATTTCACTTTAAAACATTTTTAGAAAATAAATTGACCCTAAATTTTTCATGCTTGCATTTTTTAGATGTTTAAAAATATATTTCAACTATTTTTAACAAAAAAAGTTTTGAAAAAATTATTGTTATAATTTATTAAAAAGTTATTATTCCATTTCCCCCCTTTAAATTTAAGTATTAAAAACTTAAGATTTTTTTTCTCCTGTTTTTTACTATTTCATTTCGAATGCATAGTGAACCTATTTAACAAATTTTAGATTTATAGGACAAAAATTAAATAGTTGGGAGTGAAGTTAAAGTTGGAATTAAAAAGTGCTCCCCTAATTGTTTTGAGCAGTGTATATCCGGCTTGTGTGCTTGATCAGAGACCCGCTTATTAAGCCTTCGTCAAGTAAGACAGACACAGAAATAATATTTACAGTCACAAGGAAAGGAATAACACAAAGACAAATAACGACATTTATTGACAAACACAAACATCCATGCCTGACCGGGATTCGAGCCCGAACCCAGCAGCTCCAAAGGCTAACACGCTAACCATTCAGCAGCCGGGTCGGCATTATCAAGCTTAAAATCGCCAATTTTAGTGTTTTCTAGTAAATTAGGTGATAAGGACGGGCACACGTATAACAATCATTTAGAATCAAGGGATAGTTTTTACAGTTCGCTTGAGAGTGAATCGTGGCGTCAGCCCATGCTGTACGTCCGACATTTTTCTGAATTTCATAGTGAATTTTGGCCTCAACTCCGCATGCGATTCAAGAAATTGCTTTATTTTATGCATGCATGTCTACCTGATGAAAGTTGAGGAGAGATTATCAAGCTGAAAATCGTCGATATAAGTGTTTTCTAGTAAATTAGGTGAGAAGGTCACACGCATAACAATCATTTGGAATAGATGGATTGTTTTCACATGACGCTTGAGAGTGAATCGAAACAATATTCTAGATCTAGTATTGAATATTATAGTACAATATTTTTATCATGTGAGTATTTCTAGTACGAAACATTCAAGTATCTGTAGCCCGAACTTGCACGATTTATTTAACATTACATATTTTCGTGAGGTTTTTTTTTTAAGTAATGAAATTGTTTTGAGAATTCAGAAAATATGTGCTAATGCCTTGTACTTTTTGAGTCACCGGTATTAACGATTACTCTATAATTTAAATTATAATAATTTATCGTGACACATTAAACTTGAATCTGAAAAGTTCTTTTAGAAAAGAAAATGGAAAGCATGCAAAAAAATTAACTACAAATTCTGAGTTAAAAATTTTCTAGCAACGTTAAAGAAGCTCATGTCTAAATATGAGCATGTGAGGGCCTCTTTTTGGGATAGCTCATTTTTCTAACTTAACAGCGTCGAATGAAGAACTAGGAATGATTCATTCAGGGTTTTTTTTTCACTACAGTTCATTATTAATCATTCAATAAGACATTTTCCTCTATGTACAAATGTTAAAATTCTTACGAGCAATTTGATTTTGATAATTTTCATTAAATTTCGGTACATATTTATGAAATTGAGAAAGAGGACAAATGGTAACTATATTTTGAAATAAGGTAGAAAAAATTATGTTTTTTTATGATTATTTAAGCGTAAATGCACAAAATTGCAAGGACAGTTTTTTTTTTATATTGGCAGTTCGACCATAACTTTTGTATTTTAGGTATAAAAAATTGTGAAAAATAAAACTTTAAAATTTAATTTCAAATGTGTATGTAAATGCTTATTAGTGTTTCTAGATAACTAAAAATAATTTAAGCAAATATCAATTGAAAAAAACTCAATTATATTAGGGATGTGGTGGGCTTTTTTTGTGAAAAAAAAAACGGTTTCTTAGAATACTGTTATTTTAAAGTTTCGGTCATACCGATATCCTGTTTAAATTCACTTAAAGTATTACAAAAGCTGCATTCACCATTAATATATATTCCCTCTGCATTAACTAAAAAAAGCATAAAGTTTAGAGTTTTTTATGTTCTATACCTTTCAAATAAAAACAAACTAAAAAGACCGAATGAAGGAGAACTTTTATGAGGGAACAGACGCGGGAACGGATGTCTCCAAACCGAAGTGTCTCTGCTTTAATCCAATCAAAAAAATAAGTTTTTAAGCAGCTTTTCTCTTACTGTATTAAATATTTTTACAAACGGTATTTTTGTATTATAAATGCAGCTGATTCATAGGACTTTAAGATCCCTCTTTTTTAAATTGGTTCTATTTTTTAATTCATTAAATAATTTTAGGAAATAATTAAATTAAATTTATTAATTAAATTCAAAAAATAATTTTTACTTAGGTTTATAGAGTGTCCATTGCCCCAGAAAGTTTGCTTTCCCTTTAACTACTGGACATAGAGTCGTTGATATACTCAACAAGCAAATCTTAAATTGTGAGAAAAATCATATTTTTCTCTAAGCTACACAACACAAATGGACAAAATTACAATCAACAAGTTTTCTGTGATTTAGCCTGTAGTTAAAATTTTTACATATTACTTTTTTTAATTTGAAAAAAAAAAACATAATATATCTAAAATATTAAGTTATAAATGCTTTTCAAGACTTTATGCTTAAAATTTTTATAAAATAATAGAATTTGTACATAAATTTATAAATTATGTATGTGTTTTGCACTTGTAAGCATGAGGGCAATATTTTGAGCTATTCAGACTTCTAAATACATTCGTGAAAAATTGAACTAATATTATAGTTTTGAAAGCTGAGTTTGGAAAAAAAAACGAAAAAGTTCCATTGTTCAATTTTTCATAAATGAATTGAACTAAAATTAACTAACTGAACATGCGATTTTCAGCATATTTTCGGCAATTTTTTGTATCTTTACTATTTTGATTTATTTTTCTTATAATAATATACATTAGTATATTTGGGTCCTTAAAATTTTCTTTTCAGGATCACCAAACTATGAAAATAATAGGATGTTGTTGTTTTTTACAAAATTCACACCAGTTTTAGACACAGTCTGCAGATGGTAAATGGCCAAAAAAGGGAAAATATCGTTCTCTTTATAATTTCAGCAAACAAAAGTAGTATGAACAATGTATTCAGCCTATGAAATATACAAATTTACGAAACTTATAAGACTGAAATATCGACAGTGTTGATTGAAATATTTAAGGTCCCAAGTTGTGTAGAAGGGGAATGGTGGTAGGAAGAGTGACCCGATTTATTGACGGATTTATCGTAGTTGCTGTATATGGAGACATAGGGTCGCCTTGCAATATCTGTGGGAAAGAGTTGATGTAGTATTTTTTCAACACTTCTACGACTGGAAACATTTTGCCTTGGCCTCATACAGACATCTGAATGGTTTTTTTTATTTGGATGTAAATCTAAACATAACATTTTGCTTTTCATAACATCAGATAGTGTGGGAACCAAGGAAATAACATATTGATTGGTAAGGTTTGAGATTGTGTTGAAAACCAAAGAATTAATGTTTTAATTCGTTTGTTTACTCTCGTTACAAAAAATGGTTGAAAATGGGCAGTATGACGACTTAGATAGTTTATATTTTTGCATAATACATTTTAAAAATCGTCAGAAAATTGTTATTTGGGACTTACAAACTCAATATTAAATTCAAAACTGTAGTAAATCAAAAACATGATAACAGAAGATATCAGCGACAGTATTATTTGTGAGCTGATGAAACCAATAGTTACCATTAGCTTCAGTTATCGTGAGCTGAGTTTGGAAGCACGCATCTACGAAAGGATAGCATTACAAATAGTTAAATTCATTAATGACATTTATTTAGTTTAAATATATTTTAATCAATACTTTTTTTAATATAGTTAATATGAAATTTAGTGAAATGAAATTTAGGATTAACGGCTTTGCCGAATAAGATGTGAAATGTTATTTCGTTAATTTTGCAAACAAAATAAATAATTTAATGTACCTTTTTAAGTTATTTTAATAACTTAACAACTTAATAATAAATAACCCCAAAATAAAAAAAACTATATATTTGTATGTTATCCTTAGAGTTATTAGTTATACAACGGTGGGAATGAATTTCAATAGAGCATAGGGTTTTACCATTCTGTTGTTTATTTGATTAAATGTTTACAGAAAATTTACAGATCAGTGAAAGAAATTATCAATATAGGGGTCTCGTACAACTTAAAAAGTAACTGTAACGTTCTAAGCACTTATTTTTTTATTTATTAAGAAAAAGCACATTCAAAATTGTCCAAAATACTGAAAAACACGTTTTCGTCCACCTTAAACTAACTATTTGAGAACTTTTTTTTTTTTAAATAAACCTTAGTAATTGTACAAAGATTTTTTTGAAAAGGTACAAAGCACCAATTCACACATTTTCTTTCGTTTATAAATTTATTTTCTATAAGTTTTAATCAAACAACTATATGGTGGATCTCGGAAGCTTAACTGAAAATTCTATCATACTATGCAGTTGAATGAAATAAACTCATAATTTCAGAATGTTTAATTACTTTTAAATATAAATAAAATTATGAAATAAAAAAGGAGTTTAAATTTTTAATAAAAACTGCGAAAAACAAAAACGTACTAAAAATGTATATGAATAAAATTTATTGTTAATTTTTCTAGAAAAAACACTACCAAAATTAAAACAGTTAGTTCAATATAAATGGTTTTCACTGCTAAAATGAAAATCAACATGCCTCGGCAGTGAGGTCGGTGTTTGCATTTAGGTAAATGTTAAAGAGGAAATTGAGACGCTCGTACATTAAAGCTTATAGAGAAAGCTTATATCAGAACATTTTCAGAAAAAGTAGATATTCACCCTTTAGTGTTGATAGAAGTGAAATGTTATAATATTGTAATACAGAACACACACAATATTGTAATAATGAATGTCTCAGACCCTTTTTAATCGAATTAGGGCGCCGCACTCCATATCTGGAGTTTGAATCAGTGAAATAAAGAAAATAACGAAAACCAACGACGTACTAAAAAAGTATTTTCTACCAATATTTAAAAAGTTAGTGCATTATGAATGGTTTCCACTGCGTGGGATTATTGTTTGTATTTAGACATATGGTTCGGGTGGTAGAGCTTGTGGGAAATCCTCACACTTAAGAGCTTAGGACTATTTAGCACCTTTTGACGCCTAGATAGTTCTAAAAAACAAACACTTTATGCATATAAAAATTTTCTGGTTTTGAACATAAGTGCAATGTACTATATCTAAAAGTGACTTCGATACAAAAAAAAAAATCAGAACTTAAGAGGAAAAAATTAATAATCAATCTTCAGTGGTGATAGACGTGAAAAGTTCGCAATATCGTCATTCTGAATATCTCTAACCCTTGTTAACCGAATTAAGGCGCCGTTCTCCATATCTGGAATTCGAATCAATAAAATAAAGAAAATGACGGAAAACTAACGACTTACTAAAGTACTATTATTATTATCATTCCAGAAAACTACCAAAAAAATTAATTAGTGCAATATGAAGGGTTTTCACTGCGTTGGATTAGTGTTTTTATTTAGGTAAATGTCTCGGATGGTAGAGATTGGGGGAGACGCTCCCAATTAGGGCTGTTCAATCTTACTATTTGACGCCTAAAAACCAAAAAGTTTATGCATGTAACTTTTTGAGGTTTTGAACCTAAGTGCAATGTACTATATCTAAAAATGACTTCGATACAAAAAAAATCAGAACTTAAGAGGAAAAAATTAATCAATCTTCAGTGGTGATAGACGTGAAAAGTTCGCAATATCGTCATTCTGAATATCTCTAACCCTTGTTAACCGAATTAAGGCGCCGTTCTCCATATCTGGAATTCGAATCAATAAAATAAAGAAAATGACGGAAAACTAACGACTTACTAAAGTACTATTATTATTATCATTCCAGAAAACTACCAAAAAAATTAATTAGTGCAATATGAAGGGTTTTCACTGCGTTGGATTAGTGTTTTTATTTAGGTAAATGTCTCGGACGGTAGAGATTGGGGGAGACGCTCCCAATTAGGGCTGTTCAATCTTACTATTTGACGCCTAAAAACCAAAAAGTTTATGCATGTAACTTTTTGAGGTTTTGAACCTAAGTGCAATGTACTATATCTAAAAATGACTTCGATACAAAAAAAATCAGAACGTATAAGAAATCAAAATAAATAACCAATCTGTAGTGTTGATGGAAATGAAATGTTTGCAATATCGTTACCCTGAACGCTTTCATGTCTGTGACCCTTGTTAATCGAATTAAGGCGCCACAATCCATATCTGAAATTAGAACCAATAGTAAATCAAATGACCTGCGGATAGACCGACGCTAATTACAGAGATAGGGCAGAATTCATTGAACGGAGACATCTACTTACTATCACCAATTTTTCATTCATGTGAATCTTATCGACTTTTAAGGAAGTTGTGAGCTTTTTTTTATTGCAATAGTGTTGTTTTATTTGATGGTAGATAGTTCACAGATATAGGTCATGTTTATGTATTGTATTGACCATGTTTAGTTTATTTCCGTTCAGTTGATCAGACTGATGCGCATCATCCCGCAGAGTTTAGTTTCCAAGCTTGCTTG
Source organism: Hylyphantes graminicola (assembly GCA_023701765.1). Classification (NCBI taxonomy): domain Eukaryota; kingdom Metazoa; phylum Arthropoda; class Arachnida; order Araneae; family Linyphiidae; genus Hylyphantes; species Hylyphantes graminicola. The sequence continues at coordinate 37,087,756 of CM043121.1, forward strand.
ATCCTCAATTTGTCGACCTATTGAAAGTATTAAAGGTTAAGATAACCCTTGCCAATCTGGAATATAATCCCTGGATCTTTAGTATGGTTGCCATAAGATCTACCAATCAGCTACCGAGCCTTAAGCTCTTTCTACACTGTAAAAAAAACTGTTGTTTTTAACAGTTAAGAACTGTCAACTTTGACGCCAGTTAATAACTGTTTTTTTACAGTTAAAAACTGTATTTTTTGTAGGAAAACTGTAATTTTCTTACTGGAAAACTGAAATTTTAACAGGGAGAAACTGTTAATTTAAAAAGTTTATCCCTGCTAAAATAAAATACCCACTAGTAGCCTTCATGGCCGAGAAATTACTTTGTCGCAGACGGTTCAGTATTGCGCAAGAGGTTACTGGAAGAGGTAAGGACCGGGTCAGGTTTTGATCCAGGAACCTCTTGTGTGCGATGCGAGCCCAATACTGAACCGTCTGCGACAAAGTAATTACTCGGTAGCGAGAGCTAGTATTGGGTATTTGTGATTAACGATGATCTTAACCACCTGACTCATTGCACGTTTAATTTAACAGTTTCTCTCCGCTAAAATAACAGTTTCTCCCTGTTAAAATTACAGTTTTCCTGTAAAAAATTACAGTTTTCCCGGTAAAAAAATTACAGTTTTAAACTGTAAAAACAACAGGGTTTTTTTTTACAGTGTACTACTTCACAAGATCAACACAATTAAACAAAACTAAAATGTAAGCATTAAATAATCACTCACCAAGCCATCACAAGTCGACAAAGCAGCCGAAACAAACGTCCCATTATCCACGCTATAACCACGAAAAAAGCAATGTTTCCTAATATGATCTGAGGGCCTTATGGTCCCTCTCCTTTCAACCACCATGGCTGGTGCAAGAAGTCCATGATTGGGTCGTAGGTTGAGGACCGTCTCTGTGCCCCCAACGTGCACTTTGTAGTGGACGATGTCGTGCTGTGGGGACCGTCGTGTCCTCCTGTCGCGAGTTGGGTGCCTGATGAAGTGTTTGAGGTCGTGCGACAGGAACGTGCCGGTTGGCGTGACTTTGGTCGGTGTCACCAGTTCGTAGTGAGAGAGTTCGTGGGACAGGAAGCTGGCTGAAAGGGATTGGATGAATAAGTACTGGGAATACATACTCGAAAAATAGATTAAAATTCTATGAGAGAGATATACACTCTTAAAACGAACGAGCGATTTTAACTCAGTCTGATTGATTTTTACTCCTCCAGTCTGGAAAATGCACTTCTCCTTTTGGAGTGGATCCTTTGTGTGTTAAACCTCCGACAGGATCACTCCAAACGAGTGATTTTAACTCAGTCTGAGTAAATATGCATGCCTTTACGGTGTCGAAAATGCAATTCTCCAACTGGAGTGGAATTCACTCTTTTGTTTTAAGAGTGTAAATGCAAATGTTAGATTCAACGAAAACACATTTAAAGTATTCCATTTCAACTTCAATACATTTTTATACGTACGGCAAACTACGTTTGTTTTACGATAGATAAAAGTTATTGCCAATAAACGGGCCGGCAGGACTCGAAAAAGCTCAGAAATGTTACCCGTCCCAGAGGACGGCTTGTCCTACAATGTACTCGTCCTCATTTAATACTGACTCGTCAAACTCTTATTATATAAATGGCTTCTAAAAATTAAAACATCATTTTCTCTTATATTACTTCTTATTCTTACTTCTTATTATTCTTTCTTATGATTATTACTTCTTTGTAATTCTTTCTTATTTATTACAAACATTGCGCGATGAATTAATAGTTACTGGGATTACATTATACAGTAATAAAAGGCATTTTAGGTTACTAAAAGAAACCTACTACTTTCTTTTAGAAGCTAATTTAAAATGTATTACGAACAATAACGAGGAAATGGCCGTCCACGAGGACGTCGTACTCGAGAAATTCGTTGTCCTCGGGGAATTTGTGACCCCCGAAGACGGGCGGTTTGTTTTTTCGAGCCCGGCTTGCCGATCTTTATATAGCTGTTCATCATGAACAAAATTTGACCCTTGCAATTAGAATCCTCATGTATTCTTGATCAGATCTGACTCCCAAAGCTGTACTAGGTATGCACCAATTTTTTCTTTAAAAAAAAATACATATCTAATGACATAAATTGTGTTTTGAAAATGGATTCAGTGTTGTTTCAATGAGGGCTGAAGGTGTACATTTTGAGGATTCTCATACTGCAGTACTAAATGCCTAGAAACCAATTAAAGCACTTTACGCAAAAAAAAAAAAAAAAATTCAAAGTTTACTTTCAGATATTTTTTTTCCCTTTGCTCTTTTTGATGCTGACAGCTCGGTTGTCAAAGGGGATAGTCAGAGGAGACTCTTTTGATCCTGACAGATTGCGGGTTTGCTATCTTAATCCGTCAAATTATGAAATATAATAATAAATTACATACCAAATATAATCATCATTTTAAAATGTGTACTTATTCACATTTTACTGAGTCATTTACAATTATTTATTTTGTAAATTCTTGTGCATAAATTTTAATGCATCGATAATTTTGATTAGTAGGTAATTTAGTAGTTATATTTATTTTTGTGCATAGTTTTTTTACATGCATTTTAATCAATACTTTATTAGTCGCTATCGTTGTTTTATAACTTATGTAATGCTTGATTAGAAACTCTAGGATGTTTACATCGATAATGAATAACATATATTTTTATTAAGAAAAATAAGGGAGGCCGTTGATTTTGTTCAATGGAAGATAAAGAGTATTTTTGTAAATAATATTTAACTCAAAACCTATATTTCTAACTTAAAATTTATCAGGTAACATAAATTTATAATTCCTTAATCTTTTCGAGAAAAATTTAAAACGAAGTCAAATATATCTTTTTCACTTGCTTTCCATAATAACACAATGCAAAACGTTTTTGCTTTATTACATTAGTTGATCAGTGTTCATAACAAAAAAAAAAACAGTAGTCATAATTAGTATTGTACGGGTGTAAAGGAGTATAGTAGGAATATACAGATGTATGAATAATTATTCATTAAGTTTCAAAAGTCAATAAAATAAAGCATTTGAATAAATTACCATTTCTTATTTTTTGAGTTACGTAAGATTTTATGCATGCATCTCATTGTGATGCAGATAACTGAACGGAATATTATAGTTTTTGCATAAATTTGTACAGATGTTTAAACGTCTGCAAGAGCATTATGAAATAAAGATTTTCCAAACTTTTTTTAACATTTTTGACAGATATATTGTCTATAAAATATCAATTCCATTAGTTTTATGAGTTGCAAACTTTTTATAAATAAAAAAAACATTTTTTTTTTTGTTACTTAATTTTCATCACAACATTTAAATGCATTGATTTAATCTTCAAATATGTATATATTAAAATTTTTAATTTTAAAATTAAAATAAATGTTCTCATTCAAATCTTCGCAAAGTCTTTAAGAAATCTGACATCAAATGACAAGGAGTACACTTATGTAAATCATAAAAAAAATTCAAAGACCAATTACAATACGTCAGATAATTCGGCATCTTCATTCTTTATCTTTGGAACAAATTTGGAAAAAAAAACAATACTAAAAAAAACAATACTAAAAATACAAAAAAAAAAAAACAATACTAATAAAATCATGTAAAGTTTTACTTAGTATGTTATCCAGAAAAAGTATTCATTGGTCAAAAAGGCATCGTAAAAACTATATAAGAACTGCCTATTTAAAAAAAAAGCGTTCCAAAAGGTTTTTTCCTTTTTAATAAAAAATCCGTAGATAATTTTATAATAAAATTTCAAGGAAGAAAGTTTACATTATTTATTAAGTAAGCATTTTTTATTTGTTTTAACATTTTCGGAAACTGCTTACTACTACGAGTTGATGCAAAAAAAAATATTTTCGGCCGGCGTAAATTGCTCTTCCTGTTTCGCCCCAAAGTTTCCTCATAAAAAGCCGGCCGCTTATTGCTTAGCAAACTTGGGAAAGGTGTACCTTTTCTCTTAACAAATTGCATTTGCAAATGGTCTATGGTAAATATTATGTCGACTTGAAATTATTGCTGGTTTACACTCGTAGAACCAAAATCACACACAGTTTTGGAAACTAGGCAAAGAGACGTTTTTATTTGTACCGGCTTTTGTAAAGTAGAAATGTGCAAATACTGTGCAGGATTTAGAATACAATGACAAATGTGAATTTATGTTGAGAAGGAAGGAATTTATTTAAGAAGGAATTCTTCAATTTTTTTTGTCAAATAAATCAATAGTGATTTTGTTATTTCATAATGTCATGCTAAAATATGAATATTTTTTTAATTTTATTATTAGTGTTTTGACCCAAGAAGACGTTTTTTTAGTATAGCTTTTTATTTTTCTTCAAAAGAAGTTTATTTCTCTTAAAATTCCCTAAAACTATTTTTAGGTTTATAAAGGCACTGTGTAACTTACTTAAACCTGTTCAAAAAACAACTAGTCATTTTTCCTATTCAAGCTTCTAAGCAATTTGATTGAAAGTAAGAATCAAGCAAATAACTTTTAGAAAAATTGAATATTTGGATATTGTTGATTGGAAAAAAACTTTGCAATTTTACTTCATTTTGTTAATACGATTTTAAAGCAATTTTTTTAAACTTTTTAGCAAATACAATTTTCTGTCAGTAGAGCTTTTTCCTTTAACTTCTATCAATATGAATTCCAATCAAGAATTAAAATTTTTTAGTAAACACCTTAAAAGTAAACACTTTTTGTAACAAATAAAATTTCTGAAAACTATTCACAGAATGATTCAGTCATAAAACATAGAAAAATTAAAGATTAAAAACATAGCAAGGGTTTTTAAAAAAAACTCACCTTGCCGCCTGCTTCTGTGAATATTCCCGCACACGACTGTGCACACAACAAACATTGTAGTAATAGTAACTGCAGATAATTCCATGCTTTCTCAAAAACCACGTTGAACTAAAGTCAGACGAAATATATCGTCTGATAATTTAAACAACTAATTTCTGCAATCAAAAACATCCCGGAACATTTAGGAAACCGGAAAAGAAAATCATCTATATCCATTGTGCATAAAATTTAAAAGTTGTAACATATTGCAAAATTACTACTTTAATAATCTGAATTTGATAATTTTAAGAACAAATGAAGTTTACACAATACACAAAGCCACTTTTAAATGAGAATTTTACAAATTAATGAATGAATAAATAAATATGCAATTAAATAAGAACTTTCTCGAGGAGTGGTTAAATAAACTGAATGAAAAATGGTTTAGGAACACGCTCAGAACCGAAAAGTCGTCTGCTCTTGATCGGAGAAAAAGTTCCATTGCCGGTGGCAGCAGAACATCTTATGTTAGGAGGCAGCGCCAGTAGCGGCTTTTTACTACCAGAATTTGAAAGGGTTTTCGTTTTCTTTCTCTTTTTTTTTCCTTTTACAAAGAGCTTAAATTCCCTTTCTGATTCGGATAACCTTACAAGACGGGTGACTCATTTCTTGCCTGCTTAATCATACCGTGATAGGTGAAAAAAAAAAGTACGATCGAATGGCATTCATGGAACATTAGTTTTTCGCATGTATAGAAAATTAGACAAAAGGGTTTGGGTTACCTCTCTATGCATTTTTAACAAAGCGTCCTTTTTTTTATTCTAAAACCTTTTTCAAGAGCATAAAACTGAAGACAGTATTATAATGTGCGTATAAACTTATCAGTACACTTTTATACTCTTGCATCTGCAAAAAATATTTTAGCAATTTTAAATAACAGTTGTGAATAAGAGCTGAATATTTACAATAAATTAAAAGAAACAGAATATCTTTCACTCATTCATGCGTCTTTAATTAGAATTTTTTCATTTTATATTAAAAGTTATATCTTCCTATAACACTCTCAAATGTACTCTCAATATTCCTATAAAACTCTCAGCATCCGCTAAATATTTTAGCAATTTAAAATAAAACGCTTGAAAATAACCAAAAAAAAAAGCTGAATATTTACAATATTGTAATAAAAACAGAATAGCTTTCATTCATTTATGCGTCTTTAATTATAATTTTTTTATTTATGATAAAGGTTATCTCTTCCTATAAAACTCTCAAATATACTCTCAATATTCCTATAAAACTCTCAGCATCCGCTAAATATTTTAGCAATTTAAAGTAGAAAAAAATTAAATAGCCACACAAAAAATGTTGAATATTTACAATATTGTTTCAGAAACATAATAGCTTTTATTCATTTATGTGTCTTTAATTGTACATTTTTTTATTTATAATAAAATTTATCTCTTCCTATTAAACTCTCAAATAGTTTTTATGATATTTAATAGATAAACGCCTAATAAAAGGGATTATACTAGCTATTAACGGTAACTGTGCGCAGTGCTCAAGCTTTAACTGATTTAATAATTTATAAAAAAAAATTGGAATAATTTATACTTCTATGCTTATGCATATCTTTTTTTTTTGCATTTAAAAATGAAAAAATCTCTTCTAAATTATTATTAAAATAACCCTTTTCGTTGTAAAGTAACAAAACGTCAGGTGTCTTATTTCCGGAAAAATTGTGTCGTTCCTTAATAAAATATTTAAATCTACTTTTTTCCTACAGATGCCTGCAAAAGGAAAAAACTGCATAATTATATTGAGAGTGGCTAAATTGCATTATTATGCAACAAACTTTTAAAATTTTAAATAAGAATCATTCCATAAACAATGCGTATTGCTTTAATTCAGAAAATAGTTACAATTCCAAAAATATTTTGTGTTTCACTCCAATTGGTTCGGATTAGATGCATCTCGATAACTTTTTTGGCTAATTTTTGGCCATTTTCTGCGGTTAAAACCACAACCAAAGGTAAATGAACTTTTTCCCAATCAGATAAGATAACCCTCAATTGCATCGCCCCTCAGTAATTTCAATCGCATAACTCTAAAATAAAACACATCATGTCTGGCATTTAAATGAAAATGAACATGGAGCCAGTACTATTTATTAAGAAATTATTTACGTGTGGAAGACAGACTTAGGGTATAAAATGACAGAGCAACGACATGCGACCCTTTAATTTTACACTTAGTTGAAGTGCCAATTTCGTATTTAATAACAACTGTACATATCGGCTCTCTACAAAATAATAATAAGGCACTTATAAAGAAGATGGGAAAGTGTTGTAGTGTGGTGCTTCGGCTATGTATTCATGACACCACAAGTATAAATTAACAATTTAAATTAGTTTGCGTAAAAGGTGATAATTTGGCATAGTTAATTTTTTATGTAAGAGCTAAATAGCAGTTGGTTGCTTGGGTGTCAACTCCAAAATATGCGGATTAGAAATGTTAAAAAACCGCTATTAAAAAAAGTAATACTGACAGAAATAGAAGTAAAGTTCACAGAAAAATTTTCTATAGGGTCCTATGACTTCTAGTTCGTATACATGTCTGGCAAGCTATTCGATGGCACTTTTTTATAACTTTGCCCCTACCCCAAATTTGATTTATATATTATTCAATTAATTTTAAGTATGTATCATATGCCTTATCATACAATCGTAGTTTAATTTGCAATAGACATAATACAATACTTAATTATAGTTTTATTATGTTTTTTTTATCAAATCCTGTTCTTTGCATACACTTTTTTTTTCAATTAATTTGTCTTCTTATTGACTTCATTTATTCGGAAACCAACACAATTTCGTTTATAATAACCCTTTTTTTTTTCGTCGTCTCATTCATTCATTCAAGAATGAGCGATTGAAGTGTGTAATTTCCAATAACAGTTGCCTCTTTTCTTGTTATTTTAAGTAAAATATATTAACAGGTTCTTTTTTTTTTTTTGTAAAAAATGGAGAAAAGGCTGTATGTTACGCAATAAAAAAATTACATGTACTACATACAAAAAAACTAAATACAGAAGCTAATTTATTACTTGTCACTTTTAAATTCCTCCATAACATATAGTTATGCTTTCTTTTTCATTAAAATTTAAATCAGAAGGCTGATACGCTATTTAGGATAATAAACCCAAAAAAATATACATAAATAGGATTTCACCGTGTTTTTTTTTCGCAAGTAATTTCTTTACACATATTCAGTCTTGTACTGCTTTTCAATTCATTTATAAGACTTTTTTTTTCACATACAGACAGTGGTAGGCTAGTTTTTGTGATATTTTTATTCATAATTTATTATTGGAAAAAAAATGAAAATTTACTTCAGGATATACAACAATTTATAAACTTCAAGATTATGAAGTATTTTTGTTTAACGTACCCTTTCAGTCCCAGTGATGCCATTTGGCATCAACAAGTTTCTGATCTAAAAAAGATAATCGAGCTGACATCTATTGGGATTAATAAAAAATATGTTTTCGAATAGAAAAAAAGTTTGAAGAATCGAATGATGTGCTTATTGATATCATAAATGACTATAGGCGATCAGAAAAAAAAAATTCTAAAATGATGACACCTGAAAAGGTTAAAGTTGCAATGAAAGTGCACTACTACTACTCTCTACTACTACTCTCTCTCTACTACTCTCTCTCTCTTTCTTTCTATAACATAACTAATAAATAGTTATTTAAACTAGGTCATTGAAACTAGCACCATACGAATTTCCACTAAATATTAGATATTGATACTCTAAAAATTCAGTAAAAGATTTATGCCCAATAGGTTAATTGTATTAAATTTAAAACCTAAAAAGTTCTATTTTAGACACCCTTTGCGCTGGCACGATTTTGTGGAAGAGCCTACACCCAACAGGTTTGGGAACTTACTATCTAAAGTTCAAACCTATGGATCTTTTGAATCCATCTAAAGAGTGATTTCAGACAAGCAGACCGATGTTCAAAAAAAAAATAATAATAATTTAGAATCAACATTTTAAATATGTGGTTATTGATTCCCCGAGGACAAAAAAAAAGTACTCATTGTGTGCAGTTATTTTATTCGTGCGAAATTTTAGAATTATTAGAAGTTGGCTTTTAAATAAGTTAAAACTTTTTATATATTTTGTGTGTATAAACCATATACAATACAATAACAAGATATAACACCAGTTTTGTGAAAAGTTGTTTTTAAGTATTTCAAAAAACGTGTGTATTGCTAAGAAAACTTAAATTTTGCGTTTGTAAGATGAAGAAATGTACGAGTAGTGCCGTTTCTTGGAGTAAATCCATTTAAAATGTTACGGCTTTTTTTTACTGGAGATGGTTCTTTAACAATTTGTATTATAAACGATATTTTGAGAAACATGATATTGAATAAGAATAAGCTCTTTCAAAAAAAATATTTTTGTGGAACTTTTTTTAAGGTAGAATTATTCTTGATTTTTTTAGTGTTGCTATTGTGCAATCAGAAGCAACGTGTCGAGCTCAATTATTTTCTATTTTCAATAGCTTACATGAAATGTCATAATGAACTTCGTAAAAATAATTATTAAATTCTTATGAAATATTTAAAATAATTTTATGTGGAACTAATTTATACATTAAGAGAATATTTTTCTTAGATGCTAATTTAAACGAGTTTTCCTATTTTCGCCTGAACAGCGTTTGTTTTCCCTAGGCGCACATTTGTAACTGTAATGTTTTTTTTTTTTTTTTTTTTTTGAATGATAAAGATTAATATAAATACTATTATATTTTGCTACACGAAGGTTACGGTGACGGGTTTCGTGATTTTGGAACCGCAGGCAAGTGACGAGACTGACAACTAAGCAGGCACCCCCCAATGCAACCTTATACTGACGTCTTGGGGGCACGGGCGACCTGGTGGGTTTGATCGCAGCCCACTACGCTATAAACAGTCTGCGAACTGCATACCGGGTGCGGGTTCGATTCATAATACAAACGTGGGTGCATTTCATAATACAAACGTGAAATTCCTGCTTTCGCCCTGGCTTCGATTCCTGCCTTCGTCCTGGATGAAACATCTATCTATGTTTCAGTAAAAATTCTGTCTGAGTCTAACTTTCTGGACGACGGTTTATAAGCGGGTCTCTAATCAAGCACGCAAACCGAAAAATATAGGTACCAACCTACCTACCGACGTCGTACCTGGAAGCAGGACTTTGTACCACTACAAATGTAAAGTGCAAGAATCGTCTCTTAAACATTGCGCTACTTATTGGCGGGGATTTTTTTTTCTTTTGCCAAACACAATCCGTTAAAATAAGATGTCTAAGGGCGAGGACAGAACGTGGTATGTATCCTCAATCGCATACCACCTTATCCAACTGCACCACGCCGGCGCTTATAGCTAATTTGTTTTTTAGTAACTTTTTAGATCCGTGGGAACCGTGTATCATCAAATATAAAACAGCTTTTTAAAACCTCAATTAATTCTTGGTTAAACTTTGCTGTTCAAATCCCTCAACAACAATAAAAACACCAAAACCTCGACGGAATTTTTCATACATTAGCAGGAGATGACAAAATGATGACACGTTTTAACCATAAATTGTCGCGTTTGTCGGGTGTGCTAATTCTGACTATGTAATCTCTCCTGATCCGCGGAGGAATTGAAAACACGCTCGAGATTCATATTAATTAAGTGATCATTTCATTAGTGGTCTAACTACACTGTAAAAAAAATAAGGTTAGGTTAGGATTGAATTATCGTCGCACTAGAGCTACACGAGGGCTATTGGCGACCGGCGTCGTATTTTAAAAAAAAAAAAAAAAACAATCAAGTGACCAGCCGACACCTGAATAGGCACCCAACGCAACCGTTAAGGGTGACATCGCACGCAGCGTAAGGCCGTAGAAGGATATTTAACGTGCACTCCCTTATAGGAGTATTATTCGTCGGATACTTTTGGCTGCATGGGCAGTGTATAGGTTATTTTGGCGATAGCCCGGACTCTAACCTGGGACCTTCCACATGCTAGGCGAGTGCCTAACCAACTGGGCTTCCCAGCCCATAAAAATTTAAGGGGTGTGTAACACTACACGTCTTTTAATTACCGCTCGATAAATTAAAACATATTTAAAGCTAATTATATACTTTGTAATGATTGAATTTCAGTGACGTTAAACCTAAAAAGTTATATAGCAGCTATCATTTTAAGCATGTGCGATTCCCTCAAAACCTTATTATGACGTCTAACTGGTTCTAGGAACTCGCGTACCAAATTTGGAGTCAATATCGCTCTCGTTTTTTAGCAATACCTCAAAATAAATGAAAAAAAAATTATAAAGAAGTACCCTTATTTACGCATGCGCAATTTTCACGAAAGCCGTATTATGAAGACTGAAAGGTACTGAGAACTCGTATCAAATTTGAGGTGGTTTGGCATTTTAGTTCTAGCTGTTGAGTGGTAGTGGTATATACTGACCAATGTTCAAAACACACTTTTTTTTAGAATCAGCTCCCTTTCAAAACGCTTAGAAAAAACAAAATCTCGATTTTGAATTTCGACCCCCCATAGCATGACTTTCATTACCTTATATCTCTTTGAAATTGAAAGTAGTAATATACATTTTTCTTATTCATTAATTTTTCTATCCATTATCAAAATTTTTACTTAATTAATGTTTTTGGAATTTATAAGTATTTTAGTGAATTCAAGAGCCTAACAAATATACGCGATACAATATTAATCCCTTTAGCGCACAAAATCTTGGACGAATTCGGTAGAAGTCGAGAGTTAAACCACTCTTAAAATAAGCATTTCATATTCTTGAAAATAATCAACAGTAGCATAAATAAAATGTATGCAGATCTAGTTGAAGACTGTAAGCTTTTATAAAATATGAACTGTATGGCCTAGGCCTGATTCTCACGGCATGAGGAGTAAACTAATTCTTAAGTTATTATTATTACGAAATTCGAGCTAAGTATCCTACTTTTGAAATGGTAGTAAATTTCATAAAACTGTCACGCCATATGGAAAAATAAAAATTCTAATTAACCACTGGGCTTGATTGAAACCACCTTTAATCAAAGAAAGGGGACGTACATAAATTACGTCACGCTAAGAGGGGGTGGGGGGGGGGGGCGTATGCGCCAACGTGACGGATTGTGACATGGAGGGTGGGTAGGGGTAATAGCTTGCGTGACGTAACGATTCGAACATTTCTAATTTTGCAAGGAAAATCTGTTTTACATAAAATAAAGTCTTTGCATAATTTAAAACCACAGTCAAGTGACAAGCCGACACCTGAGTAGGCACCAGCAGAACTTTTATATTCTTACAGTAATTTGAGAAGTAAAAGGAAAAAATATTTTATTTTTCCAAATTATCAATAACAGATTCAAAATAATTTAGACTAAACTCGGAAATAAAACTTTTTTGTTATATTTGAAACTTTCAGGGAACCTTTAATGAGAAATACTTCAGAATCTATATCCTTGAAAGAACCCATGTTGAGATGGTTAAATATGTTTTTAAATATTTAATGTCTTTAGAAATTGAAGTGCAATTGTTATTGTTGCATTTGTGCTTTTTAGTGTACATACCTTACATATATAAGTTCATGAAATGTTTAAGTCAGTTGAATCCATAGACATTATAAAAATAATTAAGAGCAAAAAAAAAAATTTAATTAAGTATGAGGGTCCTAAAATCATTATGAGTGTGTATGTAAATAAAGGATACCTAAGCTCAGGATATGAAATAAACTAGCCTATAAAAGAGAACAATATTTTGAATAAACCCAGTCAAAATGGTTTTGTGAACACCATTAGAACCACTATATCTAAATAAAAACGTAAACTTTAAGTTTTTAAATTTGTTTTTCATGTAACAAATTGGCCATTGTTAAATTATTTTAAACCATGACCTTCATCTGTCTTATATTTTGTTTATTTAGATAAAATTAAGCTAATTTTCACGTGGCAAATTTTCTTGCCAATCGTCGTTAATGGGTAAATTTGAAATTTAGTTTAGTTTAGAGCTCTACAAGGTTTTTTGGCGAAGGACGACGTATTTTAGAACCACAGTCTGGTGATGAGCTGACACCTGAGTAGGCACCCAACACAATCGTTAAGGGCAACATCGAACGTAGAATTGGGACTTTGGAGCATATTTAACGTGCACTCCCTCTACAGGGGGTATTGTTCGTTGGACATTTTTGGCTGCCGGGACCGTTTATAGGCCGGTAGTTTTTTTTTCGATGGGTAAATTGAAATATTTAAAAGTAATTAAATTATTTTGATGAATTAGAGGTGCCTAGATCTACACCATTGAGTGTAAATGAAAATTACATTTGATTTGAGTATTACATATAAACTAAAATTTTCTTAGAATGCATTTGGAATTGAACAATGTTAGTAAGTAATAAATTATACATATCTAGTTTTATGTACAAACTATTATCTTTCCGGATATGCAAATATGAATAATTTATTTTTGTATACCATTCAATAATAACAGACCTAATGAATTGAAAATATCATTTAATTTCCCCAATCAGCAATATTAGACACAAAAGAAAACTATATATACACCTTTTAAAAATCACATAAAACATTGTGGAATCATAGATTACACAGACATGGAATACAATTTTGGCTTGTAAATAAATTAGTATTAATTTGTATATATTTACACAAACTCACAACATATACAAACCCTAACTATTATCAGGTACAATGATAACAAGCCACAGTTACAAATTTTAGTGAATACAAAAAGGGCAAATAAATAGTTAATGGTACAAATGCTTACATTTTTAAATGAATGTAAGGAAAATGAAAGTGACTATGAGTGCTTGAAGTAATAAATTCATTATATGTTGGTTAAACAAATAGTTTAAAATTCAATGTGTATCCTAGATCGGTGGAGCAAATGGCAATATCAATGTTTTACTCTTGAAAAACTTCAATTCTGTTTTCTAAGTAAAATACCCCTTTTTCCTTTTACAAAATCTTAGTTGTTTTCAAAAGTAAATGAGTTATGGTAAATTAGACAGAAAAATACATGCTGGGGCACAAAAGACATGAAAAAAAAAGCAAACATCCAAGCCATATTAGAGCAAAGTTTACAATTGGTTACTTATTAAGAAAACAAAAACTATGTCACATGTTTTTTTACCATTTAATATGGAATGGATTTTTAATGGAAGTAGTTTCTGTGTTTGAAGTAACAAACCAATGTGCCTCTGTGTTAATCTAAAGGGGAAAAAATTCTAAGACACATTTCTCCTGCTCCGGATATTTTTAATACATAATTTTGCAAAAAATATTCAAACTAATTTCAAAATGTGGAATAATAAAAACTTGTAAGGCAGCTACTCTCCTTGCCGACCTAACTTGGGTTAAAACAAAGGGTGAAAAGGGAAAAGCATGATCAGTCCGAGAGTTGGAAACTCTTGTAAGGTAATATTTACATACAAAATAATCTGAATAATATTTAACTAAAATACACTTTTCATTCTGATAAAAAATGCCAAATTTTCTCAAATCTGTTAGACCTTAAACGAAATTAATGTTTAGTTTTAAATATGTTTTCTCAATGGATTCACAAATTTATGAAACTCTTTACATCCGCGGAAGGATCTTTAAATGTTCTATGTAATTTATTAGAACTGCATTTGACATTGTTAAAAAAAGAATGGCTGGGTCGATACAGAAAACTTTTTTCAATTACATGCCCTTATAAAACAAATCAAGCAAGCATTGTGAAATTAACACAAATTATATCAAGAAAAAATACTAGTTTTTAATTTATTTTAGAAGAGAATATTAAGAGGAATATTAAACATTGAATGTTCATAACACAATCAACATCTTTAAAGCAATATTAAAATCATATATTACAATAGGAACTAGTATTTTTAGCACTTAAGATACAAGATCAGAGAGTAAAACATAATGCTTTCATCCTTAAATTTATATGCAAACATTTTGTCAGTACTTAAATATAACATCATAAATTATCACTACAATTTTAAATTTAATATACATTAATATTCAAAAGAATAAAAAAAAATACAAACAAATAAAAGAAAATACATAATTTACAAGTTGTTAAATAATCAACTAACTACAATTTACAATTTCATAGCCACTGCAAA
Source organism: Hylyphantes graminicola (assembly GCA_023701765.1). Taxonomy (NCBI): domain Eukaryota; kingdom Metazoa; phylum Arthropoda; class Arachnida; order Araneae; family Linyphiidae; genus Hylyphantes; species Hylyphantes graminicola. Next base: position 37,102,782 of record CM043121.1, read on the forward strand.
ATATTTACTATGAGGATGTGCATCGTTAGTATTATAAAAATCCTTGTGTCAAGGCTAGTAGAGCGTTACAAAATCACCAACATCTAGAATTGCTAATGAAAAGGTTGCCACTCGCCAGAAATTAAGAAACAACCTTACTTTTTCCAGGATTTTTCAGATGTATTTCAGTTTCCACTCTGTCTTAAAAGTTTAAACTCAAAAAAAAAAATTTAACTTAAAAGGTTTGGCTAGAAAAAAAAATGGTAATATGGATCAGGTACATATAAATGATGTGTAAAAAATAAATACTATTAAAGGTCATATTTGTACATTAAAATTTGGTGGAATAATTACTCCTTGTGATTAGAAACAGCCCAGTAAATCAAATATATTATCAAAACCTCAAAATTTGAAAATTTTCTTAATGTTCAAATTAATTGGATAATTTTCAATCGGTGTTCTCACACAAAATTTAGGGGCTTTTTAGAAGCCAAGCAAATATTTTTAAGGCTATATATATGTGCATTATTTATAGTAAGAACAGAAAAAGTTCCCATTTATAAGTGGCTTTCAATTCATACACATTGGCTACTTCATAAAAATCAGTTTTAGGTGACACTAGAATAAGGTTTTACCCTTTGTTATAAAATAAACAGAAAAACAAGTTAAAATAAAACCGATATTAAGTTTGCAGTATACAGATGTTCTACGAGGAAAAGGGTAAAAAATTCTCATTTTTGAGGGCGAGAATCGAATACAAAAAGGTATTTCACATTCAATAAACAAATTTATTTGTTATTTCAAGACATAAATTTGTTATTTTTATTAGTTTAGCTTCAGTTAGAGTGTAATTTTAATTATATTTTCCTTCGATTTTGACGTAACAGGGCGCACGAATATCAGGGCAAAGGGAGCAACCATTCAGAGCAGGTGAAACTTCGGAGCCAGCAGCGTTGTTTACCCAGTTCCCTTTGCGCAGTACATTTCTCTGCTGCAAACTTAAGGTCGGTTTTAGTATAGTAACATGGAGTTTGTAGGGCTGATTTGGAGAAAATTAGTTACTGGTGGTTTAGATTAAATGTAGAGGCATTCTAGGGAACCCTGCTTTAGTGAAATTCAACTTTTCCAGGCTATCCACATTTCTAATTAGAATGGCAACCCTGCAACAACCTAATCGCTACTCCACCCTTTTCCGCTTGGCACGCGTATTTGGAACACGACAATTCGATTTGTCTTCGTGGGCCACCCCACGCTTAGCCTGGCGTCAAGATGGGAGGCAATCCATAAGAGTCTCTCGTGCACTGTCCGAGAGGGAATCGGGGAAGTTTATCGAGAAAACCACGATCATATCTCCCCGCCGTGTCGCTTCTTTCGGAACTGGGAGACCGTGTCCGGGGAATCTTCGCTCCGAATTTGGCTGGATGACGTCGCTGAGGCAGACGCCAAGTTTGTCTCCGGTAAGAGTTGGGACTTCAATGGTTCCTCCACAAAGTGCCTGGAAAATTATTTTTGTTGTATATAAACGTACATTTTTGAATCCCAAAAACATATTATTCAACTTAAGGTACTGACGGTACCTGAGTACTTGAGGTACTTTTACTGAAAGTATGACATCTAAATCAACAAGTAGGTTTGCTTAAAGGTACAAAAGAACTATGTATTCTTCTATTATATTTATTCTGTATACTTCTATTAATACAAAAAGTGTGTCTAAAGTACTTATCTTAGCATAGTTAAAAAAAATAGATTAGGTTGGAATGATTAATTCAACTCAGAGGTATATATTAAGTTGTTGAAGTAACATTAAGTCCACTCACTGGATGTCAAACGCAAACTGTTGATACATGCACCAATCCACCTGAAGAATAAATCTTAAAAGGCCAGGAATTACAAAATAATGATATTTTGATCATGTACTATTAATTTAGTGCTTTATGAAAGTTATTAGTTGTGTAATTTAATTTTATTGATAATTTTCATGTATTTTACACATCAAGTTAAAACATGTATGTTTCAGAATTGAAGGTTTTTTTAACACTTCAACACATCTTAGGTCTTTAACACCTTCCTACTATTTCAAGTTGAATATTCATCCTGGTAAAAAAATAGAAGATTTATACAAAACATGAAAAAAAAATATTAAGTTTATCTACTAACCTGTTTGAGCGAAATCTTGCACTTATACCTAACATCACACCCATCCCTCTCGAACATCGGATGCGACTTATCCTTCACCACGAAAACAATATCGGCTGGGATAGAATTAGGATTCTGGTCCCCCTCCTCTTTGAAAGTAATCTTTGTCCCTGCCTTCCACCCTGGCTTGACATTGATCGTCAGGATCTTCATCTCCCTTCGTGTAGTCTTCTGGTCCAAGTTCAGGACATTTCGCTCGATCTTCATCCTTTTCGTGCAGCCAATCAGGACGTCTTCGAGAGAGACGAACAGGTCGTGGTAGATCGGGGAGTCGCGCTTTTTGGGCTGGGGCTTGGCAGGTTTGGCGCGGGAGTGGCCGCAGCGGGTGGATTGGCTGCGCTGGAAGGGGTTATTGGCGTAGCCGGTTGAGTTGAAGTTGAAAGGGTCGGCTTGGCCAAAGAGATTGTAGAAGTCTGGAAGTTAATGAAGTTTGCATATAAAAATAAGTACTTATGTATCTATAGTTATTTGTGTAATTTACAGTTATTAAACATAATTGTTTAAATGAATATTATGGTCTTATAAATAAAATCCGTTTTCAAAAAATTGTCTTGCGTGTTTTTTTCCAGTTCCAATAGAATTAAAGCATACATGTAAAGGTTTAATTTAATTTTAAAAAAATACAATTAAATTTAATTTAGTGGGATCTTTTAACAATTTAGTCTGGAAGTTAAAGTATTTATCATGAAGTACCTAATTATCACTTTAATACACTTCACTTTTTAAAATTCTTGCATAATTTGATTAAAGCCACCCTCTTTTTTCATGAAATATCCGTATTTGTGACTTTTATAGTAATTAGTTTATTTGTTTTCTATTTCAATAAAAAAGTATACCTTACATGTTTAATTGGAAATACTTTCTTACAGAAATTATTTTAGCTGAACTTTATTTCTCTCATAAAGTTGCAAAGTGAGCAAGGTTTTCAAAAAACATTTTCAATTCAATAATAGAGCTATGGTTTTTTAAAATTGATGGACCGTTAAGAAAAAATTCTGAAGGGCAGTATACATGCATCCAATCCACTGATCTGAACTTAGAAATGGATCAAGCTTAGCCACCCAGCTCTGACGCTTCGCGGAGAGATGACCTTGTTTTAAGAAGTGCCAGATTGGCGCTGTTTATCGCTCCGTATTTCAATTCAAGTTACAAAGTGTAATTTTTTTTCCCCTTCTTCCGAGTGTGCGGAAGTCATAAATCCTTATCTGCCTACATGAAGCCGAAGAATGTGTCAACCCCTAGAGATCAAAAGGGGTCAACGCGAGCTCATTAGGCAACTCTATCTACTAAGTTTTACAATATTTTCAATGGGAGGGGGATAGGCGGATGTCAGGAGGTGGCAAAAGTATTAGTTGTGTGTATGTGGTTTACTTTAAAAGTATTTGTTTAGTATTGTATATGCGGATTAATTTGGTATTAGGTTTGTTTAGTATTATATGTGGACAATTTATATTAAGATAATTATTATCTAAATATAGAATACTATACCGATATATATATTGCAAAAAAAAATAATTCTAACACTTACCCAGATCATATACCTATGATAAGAGTTTGAATTTTTGGTAGTTTTAATAAATTTTCATTCATGTGATATATTTTAATTAAATTCAGTTCATCCATTTCAAGTTTTATAATAAATTACACCAATTTGTTCATGTTTATTTACTTAAATTTTGTTTAAGTAATCAAAATGGTATTAAATCAAATCTATTAGTGCTGATTTGCAAAAAAAATTACCATGAGAAATGATATTTATGCTGAAGTTTATCTAAATAAATAAGATAAAAGATGACGATAGAACTGAACGATGTATTTACAGAAAATTAAAATACCCTCAAAAAATGAAAAATTTATAAAGTTAGAATCGAAATTTAGAAATGAAGGTTCTAATGGTTTTTACACAGTTAGTGGTGAAGTATTATTTGGGTTAAGTATTAATTAAAAAAATATTTAATTAATTTATAAGTTATTATACATAATAAATTCAAAATAATTTGTTATGCATAAATATTTAATTATTACAATTTATAATACAAAAGCAAACAAATCTTATAAAACAATTTCTTTATAATTTTACAGGGTTCCCACTCTTCTTTCAAAATAAAAATCAAGGACTTTTTAAGGAAAAAGGAATATTAGGAAAATTATTAAAAAAATAAGCCCGTAAAAAAATATTAGGGCTATTGGCGATAGGCGTCATAATTTAGAACCACAGTCAAGTGACGAGCCGACACCTGAATAGGCACCCAATGCAATCGTTAAGTGCGACATTGTACGCAGCTTCGGGATTTTGGAGCATATTTAATGTGCACTTCCTCTACACGTGGTATTATTCGTTTGGCTGCATAGGCCGTTTATAGGCCGGCAGTCATTTTGGTGATGCCCGACCCGAACCTGGGACCTTCCGCATGCAAGGCGAACGCCTTAACCGACTGGGCTCCCCAACCCCAAGAAGAAAAGAGACTCTACTTAATGGAAAAGTACTCATAATTTTATTCAGATGTTCCGAAGATATATGAATAACAAAAGTAAAATAATAAACCCGCATCAGCAGTTGTAACATTAAAACAAAACATCGTTCGAAATATCGCCAACGCCAGATGTTATAGCAACCATATCAGAGGGAAAAAGGATTTGGCGAAAATACTACCGGTTCCTCTCATCGTTCCTCTGTCTAATGACGTTTTGTTTGCAGAAGTGCTAGACGCGCCATTTATCACTGCGTTGGCAGTGTTTTAGAAAATGAGTTCCCGTATTTCGAGCGGTTGCGCGCCGTCGCGGAAGAAACAAAAATCAAGGACTCTCGATGATTGTTGATGAAAATCAAGGGGTATTTAGAGTGTCCTTGAAATCAAAAATAAAAATCAAGGACTTTTCAGTGATTTTTGGTCAAAATCAAGGAGTATAAAGGGGTCCTTGAAAACGAAAATCAAAATCAAGGACTTCTTAAGGACTTTCAAGGGGGCGTGGGAACCCTGATTTTAAGAAGAAAATCATCACAAAATTTAAAAAAAATTAATTTTCTTTTGTAAAAAAAGTTACACAAAGATATAAAGTAATTTATTAAAATGTTTTCGCATTTTTTAATAGCAGTCAATTATGAAGTAACAATATGTCATTATAGCAATACATTTAAATTTCCCCCAAAGCATTAAAACAAATCATTAATACTAATTTCAATGCATATCTTTTTTTTATACTTTTATAATAATAACTTTATGTTAAAAAATAATCATTAATTATAGCTTATTTCAAATTTTAAATACCACAGTTCGTCAGTTATTTCAGATCGTAACAAAAAAATCATCTTTACAATTAAACATATACTTAAAATATAAAGTTTCAAACATATCATCAAAACAGATTTATCTCTGATTAATAAAATTTTTAAGAAAATAATAATCCCCTAACATGCACACAAGCACCATAGCGTAAATCGAAAACGCAATCTTCAAAAGTCTTATCTGAGATCAACCCACCCATCTGCCATCAACCGAGCAACGGCGTCTTTAGGGGAAGACCGAAGCGAGAAATTCGCCAAATTTGGCGAAAATTAGAACTGCAATGAGGGGTGAAAAACACGTATTTTAACATAGATAAGAACCCAGCCATATTTTTTCCTACAATCTGCAACATAAGTATGATTATTTGAACTTTACGGCAGATCTCTAAACCAAAAACTTAACGCGCAGTAATTTTTTAAAAATGAGAAATTTCCCATAGAGTCCCATTGTAAAACGAAAATTTGGGGTGCACCTGAGAGAAAAAGATGACTTCGAACTCTCCCGTAGCGGGGGAGTCCTTTCCGCGTTCCATTAACCCTAGAGTTCAGTGATCCAATCTAATATACATGCTTTAAAATCTTATTGAAAGATGATAAGACAAGTAAAAGATGTTTTTGAGGTGAAAACAAGATTAAATAACCTAAACAGCATATGCATTATGCAATGATATTATAATTATATTACAATTAAATATTATATATACAATTAAAATATTACAATTAAAATATATACAATACATTATTACAATTAAAATATTTAAGCATGATAATTTAGAGCAACCAATTTAATATAAACTTAATTGCTTTCTGAATTTGGTCCTAAAAAGAATCTTGGATAAAACAAATTAGTATTCTAAACAAATTAAGATAAAGCTATTATATAATGGCCAGTTTTTTTCTAAGATGAATTTGAAACCTTAAGGTAGGATTACAATACCTTTCGTATTGTATAAAATATGAAGTGAAATATTTACCACATTTGGACATTTGGCACGTAATGCAAATTGCCAAATCAAGACCAGCCATTTTATCATAGCTATTCCCAAATTAGTTTCTTCACATTTTATAATTCTATTTCGATAACATTAGACAAATTATTCTAGACAACTATCATACTTACTTGGCGAATATTGATAATTAAAATTGGCATTTGCCCTATGTGGCTCAAACTGTACAGGATTATCCCCAAGCTTGTCATACTTGTCCCGTTTCGTCTTATCACTGAGAATTTCGTAAGCTTCGGAGACTGCTTTGAATTTGGTTTCTGCTTCTGGAGATTTGTTCTTATCTGGGTGGTATTTCAAGGCCATTTTCCTGTAAGCCTTCTTGATGTCATCTTCCGAGGCATGTTCAGGCACGCCTAGAGTGTCATAATGTTTCTTTCCCATTTTTATGACCTGAATATAAAAAGATGTTAAATAAATTTATGTAAGGATAATTTTTATTGTATTACTCAAATTAGCTGTTGATTAAATTCTAGTAAAGTTTTTTAAGCATTAAGGGAGAATTTCAGTGTTGAACACAAAAATATTTTAACTAGTTAAATATTTTTTAATACTAATCCGTGAACATCGTTATAAAATTCAAAAGGAATTTCAGAAAAAGTAAGTTACTCATGTGTATTTAGGTGCAAGATGTAAAATAATTTAGCTTTCGCCTTAAAGTCGAACATTGCACAACATCAGTAAATATCCTTTTTTTATAACTTACATTTAATTTAAGAAATAGTTTTTATGCCTCACACCTCTACAGGCATGGATAAATATTAACAAATACATTGGAATTTTTCCATTGTGCAAAAGGAAATCTTTGGTGACAAAACACAGTATACACAGTTAAAAGTTACCATTGGGAAATATTTTATTTTGGAAGCAGTTGTATACTTTTGGTAACTTTTGCTTGGTACTTTGGCTGTGTTGTTTGTGCTGTCAAATAAAAAAGAAGTACCAAAAAATTTTTACACTGTGTGCTTTGTTTGGGTAAAATAATAATAACTAAATCTACACAAGCATTATTATTCACCATATTTTTTCTTTTAGATGAACTTTCTTGATTTTGATTATAAAGTTCGATATTGAAACAGGTTGACAACACCAGTGGAACCTCCAGTGGTGTGGATTGTACACAGACAATAAGTTCTTTCAACGAACTAAATTTACATGGGTCTAATTAAATGAGCGTATGTCTGTTTCGTAAGGGTTTTGGTAAGGGTTAAGGTTTAGTAAGTGGGTAGCATGAATTTTTAGAACTTTTTTCTAAACATAAATTAAAACTATGAATATATACACATATGAATATATACACATAACTATGAATATATTTGTAACTTAAACTCTTCAATAGTATTCAAACTGGTCAAGCAATTCAAAGATGACACTCATCAAAGAAGATCACGGCTTATTTCAAGAGGAACATAGCATGGTCCCTCTCATAGGAAGTCCCTTTTCCTTTTTACTTTATACTCCTTTTTTGTAAAAAAAAATTTCATTGGAAAAAAAAAGATTCTTAATTTTGATCATATGGAGCATACATGGAGTAAATAACTAAAATCGTCACATCGAAATGAAGTAGAATTAGAAAACACTTATGTACAAAAGAAAGAAATTCCATCTTAAGATAACAGATCAGATTTATAACATAATATAGGAATAAATTGTTACACAAATTATCGGTGAATTTATAATTCATGTTAATTGTAATGACAACAAAACTTTTTCGGTACTTTAAATAGGCTATGTTGTTCAAATACTTTTTAATTTCTAGCTCAAATAAAAATTGGGAAATAATCAAAGCACAAGAAAGAGACAATGACAAATACTGATTCCTTTATAAATATAGCCCAAAATTAACAAAAAGAAAAACAATACAAGTGAAAAAGACTAAAGAAATGCTTACTATTTTCCTGGAATTATATATGAATTCTTTTAATTGATTTTAGCGTGAAAAATACACCAAAATATAACATTCATTCATAACAATTCAAGAGAAAAATGAAATTTTATAAATAGTTGTGGTTACAGTGTCGACAGGGCCCGACTTGGTTTAGTAATTTTTTTTCTCATTAAATGAATTTTATATTTAAATTTTAAAAATCCCACCCCAGAATACTTTAAATTTTAATTTGGAAGAGTTTCTTAAATTTATTAATTTCTTATAAGTTAGATGGATACCCATTTAGATATACTAAAACTATTGACTGCAACTGTGCCTTCAAAAAAGAAAATAAACAAATCGCATGACATTTGCTTTTGCTTTATTTGCGGCATTCTCTTTGATGCTGTGCTGCCTGATTAAATCGTTGATCTTGTGGTCACAATTATTAAATTTTTAATTAACTAATTAATTTTTCTCGTTTGAATTTGTGGAACATTTTATTTTTGTTGTGAAATTCTCATTCCAAGCAAACCACTTGTTACGTAATTCAAAGAAATATTTTCACTTAACATCTGAAGTGACGCAACTCTTTTCAATGGCATTCGGTCATTACTAGAAAATTATTAAGACTAGCATTAACTAGAAAATGATGCTTTATTGTCCAGCTAACGTTACTTTCTTAAAGCCATGGGTAGACCATGGTCTTTCTCATTGTTTTGCCGATACAGTATCGGCCTCTTTCGTTCTACTGTTTATTTATATCTTTGGCGGTGTTCAAATAGGAATGTATATGAAATACTCTTCTGACTTGGATGTGCGAATATTCCCCAAATCAAAATTATATAAAATGCAAATTGCTTTTCATGTCATTCTACCATTGGCATCTTTTGTGCGCTTAATTTTGGAGATGACTTTTTTGTATGATCGATTAATTTATGGCTACATGATACTGAGCGCTAGTTTTTACTGTGCTGCCTTTCCGATTGCTGTGTATGTACTATACCTAGAAAGACATAAAGCATTGCCTAGTGTTCCGTCTAATGGACACGGTTTGGTGTTGCTAGTATTTTGGACAGTAGTGTTTGTTGTTGAAAACCTTACTCTCTTAAACTTGCAAAACGAAAAGTGGTGGTTTGATTTGCAAAGGTGAGTAGTTCTCTAAAAATTGATTGTAAATTATCAGAAATACTGTAAAAATTGGCATGTCTGTCTTTTCATTGGCGACTTCTGGGAATCACAAAAAATTAACACAGTCTATAATGGTATGTTTGGCATCCCAATTAACTTATACAGGTTTGTGTAAGGGTAATAACTAGCATATCTTTAGTAATAGATACCCCTGAAATATCACATATAGCCCTCCTCCCTGACATATAGCAGAGTGTAAGGGTAACACCTGTTGCCGCCTCGGTGGCACACTCGTTAGGATTCTAGCCTTTGGAGCTGCTGAGGTCGGGTTCGAATCCCGGTCAGGCATGGATGTTTGTGACTGTCAATAAATGTTGTTATTTGTCTATGTGTTTGTGTCGTCTCTTTCTTTGTGTGTCTCTTGTGCTTGTGTCATTTCTGGGGCTTAGTACAATAGACTTATAGTCGCAGTGCTTGGCGCTCTTGCCTCCCACTAAGAAAGTTATAAGTCAAGGGTAACACCTAGAAGTATGATGTTAGCGTCTTTAGTAAAAAGTGCGTCTGATTGACATACACAGCCAAAAATTAATGTAGAGATGGGCCTGATCTACCATAAGGCCCAAGCTAAGGGCATTTAATTTTAGTATGCACTCAATTCTAAAGACTAATAAAATTTCAGTAAATTATTAAAAAAATCTAATTTTTTTTTAGCCTTACATAGACACTGACCTAACATGTTTGGTTTGATTGATATCATAAGAAAGCTGTTAAAATGGTAGCAAAAATATGATATATCCAGCAACTACCACCTTCATTATCGGCAATCATACACAACGTTTTGGGCACAAGATCCTCTTATTATATATTTTTTGTGCCTAATGCCTATTGCTCGAGTTTTTTCTAGATCAGACACTGATTATACCTACCGATTAATAAGTTGTATCGATTTGATATGTTTACCTAAAGCATGCGTTTTTGCTGCTGACAACATAAAAGGAAAGTACTTGCTTTGAGAAAAACCAAAAGAGCACAGCAGCCACTCATAATATTTGAAACTTTTCTCTCAAGTTCTGAGTTATTTTAGTAAATTTCACCTGGAGAAGTTTAAATGAAATCATGAACTAATATTTCCATGTTAGATTTTTATGTCAAACAGTGTTTATGTTCAATATCCTCTGAATTTAATAAATTAAGGGGCTATTTCAGTTTAGTAGGATTGGTATTTAAAGTAATTCACTCTCATGATCAAGAGATCATATTTTTATTAATCACTTTTAATGCTATTTCACTGTTTTTTATTATATTTGCAGTTTGTCAGATAAGATTGAATTTGGATTCTTCGTATTGAGATATGTGTGTGGTTTGGCCCTGTTTACGTTAGGATTGAAAGCTCCTGGCATTCCTAAAGCCCAAGACCACTTTGTGTTTCGACAACTTCATTTGCAAAGTCATTCATCTGTAAGATGTTATTCTTGTTTTTAGTGTTTATCATTAAACATTTTAGTGGATTAAGATACAAAAAAAACACTATTTTTCTTATTTGAGGTGTTCAGTCTCTCTCTTTAACTCTCTAACTCAGTCAAGTCTCTTTAACTCAACTCGCTAAACACAAAATTCTGCTTAAGATGAACTGAAAGCATTTCCCCAGCCTATAAAACTTGTGAGCAAATGAAAAACAAATCTCTTAACACAAAATCGCTTTAGGTAAAATCCCATACAAAAAATTTTGACTTTTCCCCCCCTTAGTAATTCAAATTTTCGAATAACTAAACAAAGCATAAAAAAAGGCAAGAAGTGGTTCGCATTTTAAACATATTGATTTTCATTCAAAATTAATCAAGGCAGCAGGCATTTCTTTAGAGATGAAACAAATTTTCTTAAATGAAATTGACGACAGATGTTTTTTTTAAGCAGAAATTTTGCTTAAATATGGTGTAGCTTCTGTGCTGTAAACCAATTTGAACCTGCAAGAAAAATGCATTGTTATTATTGCAAATTTTCGATTAGCAAATTAAACAGAGCATAAAAATGACAAGAAGTGGTTCGCATTTAAACTTATTGATTTTCATTCAAAATTAATCTAAGGCAGCAGGCATTTCTTTAGAGATGAAACAAATGTTTAATTCTATTTTTTGCTGTAGTACACACTACACCAAATGATCTTAATTAATTGAATTACTAATTTAATACATGTATTATATTACATTATAAAATGAGAATATCTGCAGTCAGAATTAACACCAATATAATATTCATTACACATGTTAACTACATGACATGCATTCTTTTGCTTAAAAAAAATTGATATAAATTTCTGTTAATTATTTTCAAAGTTATATTTTAAAATAGCAAAAAAAAATGATAGCAATAATTAAGCATAAATTAATTTTCTTTTTGCAATGAAAGCAAAAATAATCGTACTTATTATACAAATTCAGTTGCATTTTACATAAATTCAGTTTTCAAAAACTGTTAATTGTCAGGAAATAAAAAAAAAGAAAAAAGTTTTTTTCTTATAATTTTAATATTACTTACTTAATCTACCGATTTTACTATATTTAATATTCATAAATTATCAGGATGGTAACAGAACCTGGAAATCAGGGAATCCTCAGGGGATTTTTTCCCATTTTGGATTACTTAAATAGCAGGTTTAGGTTCTTGTGATCACTATTAATGGACACTTAAACATTATTTAAAAAAATTAAACACATTAAAAAAATTCTAGTTGATCCAATTGGCCTGAAGGATCTATCATGGAAGAAGGATCAATATTTCACTCAAATCATGTTTTCATGATTCTCTGATCGCATGATTCCTCTTAACGTATTCAGATTTTCGGAAATGTAGAAAAGTTAGGTAGGCTAACCAATAAACCGGAAAGTTGTGATTCCCGCGATGTCTGGATTAAATTTTCTGTACTGTATTGATTTGTGTGTATTGCATATTTTCTAGGTAATTGTAGAATCAGGGAATTTTTTGTAAAATATCAGGGAAATCATGAAAATACCAGGGAACTTTTTTTCTAGGATTTTGTAACCACTCTTATTATGGTATGTAAATGGTTATAATATGATAATTCCATTTTAGGAATCTTTATTGGAAAGTGGAAATCTGGCCGGGAACAGAAACCAAGAAAATCGCTCGGCATTTGCCGATTTGAGGAAGAAAGTGAAGAGGCTCCTGCCATTTTTGTGGCCCAAGAGAAGCGTCCAACTACAGCTTAGAGTTCTGTTGTGTTTCTTTTTTCTAATTGTGGGAAGAGTCATCACTGTTTTTGTGCCTCAGTACAATAAATATATTAGTAAGTACAATATCCACTTTACAAACTTATTTCTTCAGTATCATTATTTGTTTAGATTTCATTACATGCATTTTTGTTTGCAAAAATTATATCCTGAGCTAACAAGTAATGAAACCAACATACTTTTTTTTAACAAATGAGTAAATGACAAAATAATTTTTTTCAATTTTAAAACCTGTCCCATGGTGTGTTTTTTATTGCATTAATTTTTATTTTTTCTAAAAATCTTTAAAGCCTTAAAGGTTTCTGAGCAATATAACTGCAGATAAAAAAATAATTATCAAAAATTCAAATTGGAATTACTCGTTTTAAAACCTTTTACTCTGTCTAAAAGGACTTTTAACAAACAGTAAATATGCATTTTTACAAAAAGTAAATGTGCAAAAAAATCATGTCCTTAAAAATTGTGGTCTCTTTAAGACAATCATTGCATTAGTGTGTATAAAAAGTTTAGTTTATATTTTTATAATTATAAATTTTAATTTTTAGTTGACAGTTTGACTTTGGGACATGGTGCACTAGTTTTCCGATGGGACTACATTCTTATCTATGTTGCCTTCTGGTTTCTGCAAGGCCAAGGTAAATAAGCTTCATTTTAATAGTTCTTAACATCCATGTGAAAAAGATTTTTTAAGAAAATTATTTTTGTTTTAATTTTAAGGTAGCAATAGTTTCATGAACAACATTCGATCTTTTTTGTGGATAAGAGTTCAACAATACACTGTTAAAGAAATCGAAGTTAACATGTACCAGCACTTGCACAGGTTAGTTTTAGATGCTAGATTTTTTTAGTTCTTTAAAAGATGTATTACATGTTTATTAATTAGTATGGATAAATTTTGTCCCTTGGAAGCATAAAATATATATCTTAAGATTACTTTTAAAAATTTTAGTATTGTAGATATGGACTAAACTTTTCATCTGGAGTAAACTAACTCATGTTCTGTTAAATTTAAAAATAAACATTAACAAGAAATTTGAAGTATTATAATTGCCTAAGCAAAGGCTGATACAGCTTTATATTTTATCCTCTCATATTTCAAGACTAAACTTTCTTAGCTATTTAAAAAATTATTAGGATGAAAATGTAGTTGCAAAATTTCCTCTAGTTGTAATAAGGAACTTAAATTAGATTTGTCAGTTTGTCCAATTGTCCTTACAGAAATTTATTATAAAATTTTTTGTCCATATTTTATTATATGAATTCTGATCATCCCCAAATATAAAGATTGCACATTCATTTTTCTTACATCTCAAACCAGAAATTCATAAATTTGATTCACTCTCGATGTTTTTGTGATTAAAGTAATATTTTTTTCATTTAGCCTCTCTTTAAACTGGCATATGAGCAGGAAAGTTGGAGAAGTTCTTCGTGTTATGGATCGGGGTACAAGCAGTATTAGTAGTCTTCTAAGGTATTTCTTTCAAATTTTAGATTTTTTTACATATTATATTAATTTATGTGATTTGATGTATATGATCTTCTTGTATGATGTGATAAAGTATTAAGGTTTTTTTTGTTGAAGCGTTAAAGAAAATTTATTTTGTTCCTTTTGTTGCAGCTATATTATATTTAACATTCTGCCCACCTTCGCTGATATATTCATTGCTGTGATATTTTTTGCTGTTACTTTCAACATCTGGTTCGGTTTGATTGTGCTGGTGACAATGGTTGGTTATTTAAGTATGTATTTAACTTTAACTTTTATAACTTTTAATTTGTATTGTTTATCTTCTTTATTTATTGAAACTGAACATGACTTAACTTTATGTATCAAATCTATTCATACTTGGAATCTGTAAATAGCATTAAAAAGTGATTTTTGAAAAAATGGAATAAGATGTTATTACTTATCACTCTTCAGTTACTGGACAATTTTTATAAAGTGAAGTGCGAAGAATTGTTTGCTAAAAACTTTTTATTAAAGAATTTTTACTCTTTTACTTAAACTTGTAAAGCTGGAAGAGCCGGTAATATTAATGACGACTGTATTGTATATTTTAAGTTTCCTCATTACTATTTTAAAAGTATTGTGAATAATATTTTTAAAATACCTACCGTTTTTATTTGCTAATATATTTTTATCTTCAAATAGCTTGCACAATTTTGCTTACTGAATGGCGAACAAAGTTTAGAAGAGATGTCAACAAACTAGACAATGCAGTAGAAGCTCAATGTGTTGATTCCTTACTTAATTTTGAAACAGTAAGCTTTCTCAAATTTTTCAATAGTTATATTTTGTACATATTATAGGTACTTGAAATATATTGTAATGAGACTCCTACAACATCCTTCCATTTTAGATTGAACATAATTTTTTTGTTTTTTAATCATATTTCCGTTTAAAATGTAACGAATTTATCAGATTTTTTTCTTTTAAATTGCATGGATTATTTTTAATTCAAAATTTTTAGATTTTTCCTGATATGTAGAATGTGGAAATTTGCTTTTCTTGATATATTTAGAAGGCTAGATTGTTTGCTAAGTCCATTAAAATTCTGCAAATTAAATTTCTGCTATAGTTCAACTAGTGTCTTATATTTAACTGTCCATAAATATTATGAAATGCTGCATATAATGCCATTGCTTAAAAGAAAAATAACCATTTTTAAATAAAATGTACACTATCAATATACTTTGCTTACAGGTTAAATATTATAATGCCGAATTATATGAATTAGAAAATTACAAAGAAGCAATTGATAAATTTCAGGTATGACTTTTGAAAGTTTAAACCATAATATACTATTAAGATTACTTATTTTCAGTGTCATAAATGAAATTATCTCATACAGGGTGCTGAGTGGGTTTCGCAGGCCACTTTAAGTTTGCTGAACACTGTGCAAAACGCAGCTATCACTCTGGGTGTGATGGCTGGGGGACTTTTGTGTGCACATTACGTTGTGGAAGGAAATCTCACTTCCGGGGACTATGTCCTTTTTAGTTCGTACATTCTTCAACTGTACACGCCACTTAACTTCTTCGGAACATATTACAGGTAAATACACTTGCACAAACATATTTTGATTGAAAATTTGTATTTTATAGTAAAGGATAAAATGCTATGACATTATTTATGTACTTGTATTCTTTTTTTTTACCTATCAGCAGAAAGTTATTTGTTCCTGCACCTGATTAAATTAAACAGATTGTTGACTTCATACAATGATATGTATGTGCTAAAAAATATTCATTGAATGTAATTCTTCCCAGTTTTTTTTCTATTTATCTCTTTAAAATAAAGCTCAATTGCTGCTTTGTGTGTTATTATTAGTTTATAATTATTTAATAGTCTGAAACTTATGCTGCTGTTGTTTAGCGCAAGCTTTTCTTCAAGTAACATCGCACTTAAAATATTATTTTTTCAAAAAGTGAAAACTTATTTTTTAATTTAGGGCAGTATTATCTTAATTTACCAGTAAAGATTTAATGTAGTAGATAATTATTACTAGTAAAATTTTAGGCTTTTACTAAATTATTTTGACAAACCGAACTTGTGCTTTAATCTATATGCTAAATTTGTATATTCATTGTCTTCATATGTAGTTGATATATATCATAAAAAAAATTTGTTTCTTTTTCACAGAATGATCCAGACGGCTTTTGTCGACATGGAAAATATGTTCAGTTTGTTTGACACTCAACCAGATGTAATTATTTGTTTGATTTAAAAGATTTCTCGATTGCTCTGCCATGTTTACTTATTTTTAAATAATAGGAAATTTTCTCTACATACACAACTCTTAAAGTTTAACGTTATACAAACTTATGTAAGTTAGAATTTAGGCTGGGAAACCCTGGTTGGTAGAGCGTTGGACTGGCATTCCGTGTGTTGAGAGTTTGATCCGAAGACCCTTGTTTTACCCTAATGGTATGTTAAACTCTGTCGTGGTCATAAAGTCCTACAAGTTTCATACAAAAAAATTAATGCCTCTGAAAAGCCAATTCTTGAACGATTAACTAGGCTAGACTTGAAGAGAGTGTGGTAGTAGTGTTGTCCTCTTCCCTTCCGTATAAGGAAGCACTGAACTCTTTGGCCCGATGGCTCCTTCCGCCGAAGTTTTCCAGGGATTTGGGGTTAGTACAAAATGCTTTATGAGCAAATGTGTCTTATCCCCCATAATACCCTCACAACAGATTGATTTTTTTTGCAATATCCATTATAAAAGTAAAACGCTTTTTATTTCCTAATTAAAAAAATATTTATATTTTTTTAGTATTGAAATCTTACTAAAAGTTGCTTTTAAAGATCTTATTTATTTATTTTAATGTAGATTGTTGATGTACCGCATGCATTACCATTAAAAGTTGGAGATGGTTGCATTGAATTTCAAAATGTTAATTTCTCATATGTGCCTGAGTAAGTAACCCTTTTTCATTTAATTTTTTTTCTTTTCTTCAGCACTACTTCTTTGGATGTGTTTAAGTCCTTTAAAAGCTCACTAAATTTTGAAATTTAGCTTTCCTTAAAAGATCAAAATGTGTACATTTAATTTTGGAAAAACCTCTAGTTTTTACTCATAGTAAAACTTCCACTTTATTAAAGAATGTGTTAAAAAAATAGGCTATGCTTAATTAATCTAGGCTAATTTAATTTAAACTTATTAAAATGTCACTTTAATAGTTTATAATTAGTGTGTATAAATATTTAAAAAAAACATTGTTAAAAAATATAATTTTTTTTAAACAATCCTAATTAATATTTAAATGACCTTAGAAAGTCTCTAAAAATATCTTAATTTTGTGTCAGAGTAATAATAGAAATACTCAAAATAGTACAATTTTCACTTATTTTCCTCTTTCTTCTAGGCGACAAATATTGCATGACATATCCTTTAAAGTTGAACCTGGTCAAACAGTTGCTTTGGTAACTCTAACTTTATATTTTTGGAAATTTCCTTATAATATCCTCTCTTACCATTGCAACAATAAATATTTTTATTATTTACTAATTTTTATACTTCTGTTTTTTAGGTAGGACCAACAGGTAGTGGAAAGAGTACTGTTACACGGCTATTATTTCGTTTCTATGATTTACAATCTGGTCAAATCTTAATTGACGGACAAGATATATCTAAAGTAAGTTTCGTTTATTTGTACGGCTCAATTCAAGAGCACACTAGAAATTAACAAGTTATTTTTTAACACAATTTTAAATAAATTACTATTATTAAATGACCATTTTAAAGCTATTGTGTTTAAAAAAAACAAGCAGGTTTATGACAGAAAATGTTACTGAAAACTGCTGTCACACAAAATTCATGCACGTAAAAAAAGCATCACACAGCTTTTAGTTCTATTTTTAACTTTTATGCACTAAAATTCAGCAATCTATTTTCTATAAGAAATTATTATTTCTTATTGATTGCTAAATTTATTTTTTACGAAGAATAACTATGCAATATTTCTCACACTTAAAAGAAGTAAAACATTTCATATCATTATACAACATTGAATCTATCCATCACCTTCCAAACATTAGTAAACTAATTCATTTTTAAATATATTCGTAAAAAAAACTGATAGGAATAAATAGTATTAAAATGTCTTTGCTCATTAATAAATGCTTAAATGTAAATGATAAATTATGTTTGTTTTTAAAATATTAGAACACCTTATGCCTCATTCTAAACAAAGAAAAAAACATCAAAGAATGTCATTACAACATTTATTATAACATCCTTCCTAACAGATTTATGTGACAAAAATAAGTTTCCTTTAAATTTTTATTTAACATCAAAAATTTTTTGTGATTGTTGTAAGTGGCAATGATGTTTAAATTCCATTAAAAATTGACTTCTTCTATGTTTTAAATGAGTATTAAAAGTTAGTTTTTTAGTGATTGAAGTACTTTAAATTATTTTTTTTTTTTGACTTTTTCCCATGTCTTATAATTTTGATGCGTAGAATTTTTTTAAACCAATAACACTTGTCTGTAGCATTTGTAGTTCGGGCTATGAAGGTGGGTGACAGACAGATGGACTTTTTTTTAAAAATATGAAAGATTTCATTTAATATTTTATAAAAGTAGTGTGGAGGAGTGGTTAGGTTAAAAAGGAAAAAGGTGGATTATATTCTTGATTTCCATGTATAATAATTTCTGCCGTAGTTGATCTGAATTTGTTTTACTTTGTAAAAAAGAAAAATATTAAGGCCATTCCTGTTACTAAAATTATATATAATATGCTTTAAAAAGGTGTTACTGATCTTTGAAAAGTAACATCTAATATCTAATATGCTTTTTTATGTATAACAGGTTGCACAAAAATCTTTACGCCAGAGCATTGGTGTTGTTCCTCAAGACACTGTTCTTTTTAATAGAACAATACGGTATGTTTTCTTTCAAGTTACCATAATTTTACCATTTAACATAAAATATCTGTGCTAAACTCATAAAAAATATTGAAATTAAAAATTCAGTGGTTTATATTACCCTTCAAATTATCACCTTATTGTATATATTTGAAATTTTCAGTAGAAGAACCCCTTTATTGATTAGGAATCTTCCCTTTTTCTGATCTGCTTGGTGGACATAGGCAACTGGAAACCAGTTTCTCTCTTGGTTCTTCTCTTACGGTACAAATGTGGGACTCATGTCTCACAGGAATCATTGTTGCCATTGTTGAGAGAAGAACCAAGTAAGAAACTGTCTTTCCTACATGGTGTAAGAAAGTCAGTTTCTTACTTGGTTCTTGTCAACCTGTTTAGGCGATGACTTGCTATCATCGCCAAAGAGGCTTGATTCAGACAGATTCCTCTGCAATGAAGGAGTTTTTCCCTGTACTCTTCATGTTTTCTCAATTAGGAAATTTGCAACACCAAATTTTAGCTCGATATCTTAAAAAGCTCTGATGTGCATTTAAACAGATGAAATTTTTTTACTGCTATCGGATAATATTCTGTCAATGTCAAGTATTAGATTTGAAGTACTTGGTTTAATTAACCATTTTTTTTTAATTTATGGATTTTTAAAAATATATTTTGAAAACATTCTTTTTTACTATAAGACAAAAATTAAGTTGTACATATATCTATATTTTAACTTTACCTTTTGATGAAATTATTGGATACAGTTAGTTTTAATTTTTCTTCTAGTTAGTTTCCTTTAATTTTATTAAATAACTTCGTCGTTGTTTTAGATATAATATTGGCTATGGTAGGCCAACAGCTTCTGATGAAGAAATCGAAGAAGCTGCTATTGCAGCAGAAATTCATAATCAAATTCTGACTTTTCCCGAAGGTACGACTTAATTGCTTCTTAAGTTTGTTTTAGCTATAGTATTTATCAATTTAAATTAGTAGATTGTATGCTGAATTGGCACATTTATATTGTGAAAATTGTAGGTGTAGTAATAAAAGCATCATTTGGTAATATCAATTTGATACCACAAATAATTTCTAAGGTTTTTCTTAGCACAAACTATCTACAAGACAAAATTCTAGAAATATGCAAATTAATTTGTAACAATTATCCAAATATTAAATATATTTTTTAATTTACATTGTTTACCAGTTGTATTATCATTGCTGAATTTTATAATTTTTATATTTTAAGTATATTGCAATGAAAACTGAAAAAGTTTTATTTTGTTGTTGTTGTGTGCCTTCAGGCCACAGCCTTGAAGGCAAGAGAGGTGCAGTAGCATCGGTTGGCAAAAGGCCTTGAGTACCCGTGAGGCTGAATGTCCAATTTTTACTACGAGAGGACACTAACTCCTCAATTTAAGCATATCGCTCTAGAGGAGGGTCATTTTTCTCGCTACAACCTTCACTCATGGTGCTGCGCTATGACCAAACACGGAACTTTCTGACCCGCAGATTTAACAAGCATGTACTCTGGACAACACATTAGATTCGTACCCAGGCCTGCTTGCTTAACAAGCGAAAATCAAAACCACCATATGGGCTGGGCAAAAATGTTTTATTTTAGAAAGTTGAATTGATGTAACTAACAAATAAAACAAAATCGAGTTAAGCTTAAAATTTCGACCTAGCTAGTAGCTGTTGTAAAATGTGGTTACCATTATGTATATTTTTAAGGTATAATGAGATAACAAATAGACTATGGCTACATTAATAAATACTACACTGTTTTTATATAGCATCTGTAAAATTTACCATCTTATTTTATATCCAGGTTATGATACAATCGTTGGAGAAAGGGGTCTAAAGTTGAGTGGAGGCGAAAAGCAGCGAGTTGCTATTGCCAGAACTATCTTAAAGGCTCCATCTTTTATCATATTGGATGAGGCATGTTTCAATGTTAAAATTTTAATGAAAATATTAATATTTAACTGCATTTTTTTTTTTGCTCTACCACTTGTTTATTGTCTAAAGATATGTTTTAATAATTTTTTAGGCTACTTCATCTCTTGATACTCAAACTGAAAGAAATATCCAACAGTCATTGGCCAAAATATGTGCTAACAAAACAACTCTTATAATAGCTCACAGGTAGGGAAAACCTAGTTTTTCTTGATGATTTTAGATTGTTTCATTTAAATGTGTTTATTAATAATCTATAATAGAAAAATTAGTCCTAAAATGAATTTTTAAGGTTTAATTTATTATAAATTTCAATAAATAAAAGTTTATATGCCACATCTTAAATACATATGATTTACAATTTTAGGTACCAGTTTTTTGTGTGGAAAAAAGGCATTATATATTAAAATATTTAATTTGATCTTATTCCATTATTCTTGTACTATATAATAAGAGAACTATTGTGTTCCTTAATTAACTAATAATTTGTGGAAAACTGCTTAAATTATAAAATATTTTGAAATCATCAAATATTTTCTAGACTGTCAACAATCATCCATGCAGATGAAATCCTAGTTCTGAATCAAGGACGAATTATTGAAAGGGGAAGGTAAACATTAGTTTAACTTTGATAATAAAATATTCACAGGTCTATTAAAGATGCAAATTATAAAAACATATAAAATCTTAAACAATTGTTGGGATTAGGATCTTGATACTTAATGAAGGCAAATTAAATGGGCTTTCGGAATTCAAGTATTGGAACACTTGTGTTTAAAAAAGGTTTTGAGGTTTCAATATTGCTATGATCTATGTTTTATTTTATATGCATTACAATTACTTACAAATTTAAAATAGATAGTTATATGAAATTGGAATAAAACCAAAGTTAGCTACACAGAGCTTTGAACTCATCAAAATTACTATGCAATCTCATGGTACATACATAATAGTGCTAACTGAAATTGTAATTATAAAATTCATTGAGAGTATAGCAATCCAATATAAATAACCCTGTAAATACGAGTTGAAATTCATTAAAAATAAGTTTTAATATTTTTTAAAAAGCCTGATTGGCAGAAATTAAAAAATAATTTGAATACTCAAATTATATGTTTTAATTAATGCACTTTAACCAACGAATTCAAAAAAATATATATTCCCTTTAGTATTCTGTCATTTGACTCAATTTTCGTTTTGCATTAAAGGATAAGTGTTTGCTATCCATTTAATTTCTGTGCTACTTTTAAATTTAGTATAATAATTTTTTTTTTTCATATTTTAGACACAATGAGCTTTTAGAAACAAATGGATTTTATGCAAATATGTGGCAAAATCAACAAGAAAATGAGCAAGAAGAATCATGAAATTTAATAGTGTTTGTATTGTATTTAAAAATGAAATAAATGTTAGTTTTATACATTTTTGGTAACATTTATTTATCAACAGAAATAACATAATGAAGTATGCGAAATATGAAGAAACAAGTATATTTACATAAAATAACATGAACTAGCAGAACCATAGATTTTGTTGACTTTTAACATAGGAACTTAACAGGCATAATATTGATAGTATTTTTTATATAAAAAATATGACACTCTTTGTACTGGTAGTAATTCAGTGTACACAATCACAATTATCACAGCTTTAAAATAATTGCAATATAAAGATATATTAACAATAAATTAAGGACAAACATAATACATGACATGTCAAATGATACCTAAAATTTCTCCCAAAAATATAAAAAAGTTGTCCCCTTATTCTTTAATGTTAATTTGTAGGTAAACGTAAAGACACCGATCTTTATAATCTTAATTTTCCTCAAGCCATTGGGTTTATTAAAAGAATTTTAAAAGAAATGTATCTTTATTTTGACTATAAAAAGTAATAAAAATATCGGCTACTTTGTAAATAATAGATTAAATGTCTCTTTAAAAAATTTGCAGTCTGATGAATTTTAAAATATTTGATTTAAAAAATGAACACCTTTGATTGCTAAATTTGCATCATCAAGAGCATGATTTTACAGATTTATATGAAGATTTTCTGTATTTGAAATGCCAAACTCTAATATTACTCTTTCTTATTTAACAAAATAACACTTATTTTTCTTTCTATTTAAGTAATTATAGCCAAATTTTAACTCGGACACATGGTTCATGAAATTTAACAGTATTTTTCATGCTTCATTATGCAAGTTGCCATGCCTTTTCCACAACACAATGCAAATGCTAAATCATGAACGAACCACATGTGATAAATGCTCTAATTTATACAAATCTTTTTGACTCAATTACCCAGTTGCAACTTCTCAAACCTTTCTTGACTATCCCATATTTCAATGTGTGGCCATCCTAAAACGTGCCCTAATTTGTACAAAGCATATAAATCCATGAATGTAATCCATCCACAAACCAAACACTTAATATCTATTACTCCGTAGCAAACTACGGCCGAAATTGAGGGCAATTTTTTTATGATTTTGATATTTGCCCCATGCTCCGAAGGGCACGATCACTGCGGTTGAGTTGTCCTCTGAACCAAACTGCAAAGCCTGGTCTGTGACAAAGTTCGCCCCTTCCACTGGATCGTGGCAGATATTGACCGCATCACACACTTCTTGATCGTTCATGGCAAAGTTGACACCGTCTGTGGTCAGTATTAAAAAGGCGTCTTTTCCATGTTTCACCTGAGAAATAAAGAATATATTGAAAATATTAAAAGGTAACTCAACAAGAGATTAACAATCAAGTTGAGATATTGTTTAAATATCTTGTCCTTAGTATATTTATATTAATTCTTTAACCCTTTCAGTCCCAAAAATTTACTACACTACAGAAACATCTGATATTCGCAAAATAAGCTTATTTTAGGTCAAAAATAAGAGTTCCATAAGAAAAAAAATTATTTAAATTTTTTATATGGTTTTTGAAATAATGCCAAAATTTTTTAAAGGTATCTGACCATATTATTAAAAAAAATTTAGTAATTATTTTAACCGAAATAGCTTAAATTGTGTTTTAAATATGTGGAACTGAAGTGAACTTTTCAAAAATCTGGTGAAACGCTTGTTAACTATTTTCTAAATAAAAAAATAGTAGTTCTGACTTCTATTTCGATTAATGTAAAATATTTTCTAATAGAACAAAGTGTGAAGAATCGAATGATGCTTGATTGATGTCATAACGGGCCATAAACATTTGGAAAAAAAATATTGAAAGTTATGATTCCATAGGCATCACTGGGATTGAAAGGGTTTACAATAACCAAGAATTTTTCTTACAATTGCTAGCTTAAAAAATTATATACAAAAATTAAAATCTACCAAATAAGACACCATCACTGATAATTTTTTTCATCATGTTTTCATGAACTCAGTTTATTATATATTTCAACCAAATAACAAATTAAGGGTATAGTTGCAAAACTCCCATTCTCCAAAGTTATAACTAAGATTCGGTCCTTTCATTGGGAACCTTTGATAATGGTAAATTCAATTGGGCAAAATGGCCAATGAATGGGCTGGATCGTATATCTTACACCTTGGAAAATAAAAGTTGTGCAAACCCTTCAACAATAAAATACACCCCAACATAAACAATTTCTCAAAATTAAGACTAAAGGTATGTTATTTTAAAACGGAATTTGCTAATTATTACCATTCCTATTACAGCTAATAAATAAAACAATATAATATATAATCTTAAAAGGAAAGTTTGTACCTCTAAAGAACGGGTATCAGGCTGAGCTGTCACACCATAGGGTTTCAAGTCCAAGTCCCCTAGACTTCGAGTCATAGCGAGTCTTCCATTCACAAGATGCCTTCCCAAGCTGTCTACTCTAATTGTGCCACCAGATTTTGATATTCTTTCCTTAAAGCCAAAAATTTGATAAGCATGAAATAAAAAACCTTTCAACATTTTATGTAAATTTACTGTGATAGTTACAAAAATATTGTTTTTTTTTCATTTGATACCAGCAAATAAAACTCCAAAATATAGTTGAACAAATTTGATAACTTATTCAAAAGAATTAAAAATGTTGTTTAATGACAACTGAATATTGTAGATTTAAAATAAAATTTTTACACATTTAATAGATATAAATTGCATGAATTAGAAGAAGAAAGAAGAAATTCAATTTTGCAATGTTTAAATTTGCCTCCAACATCTTTTTCAAATCTTTTCCAGTCACTTAACTCTAACTTTATGAGCATATCTGAGTGATAACAGAATTTGTACTTTTTTTTCCACAAGCTTACAGAAAAAAATCATTGAAATATGCAACTAGATTTCAGTTTTGCAACCTCTCATACATGTAATATAGAAATGAACTAATTCTTTCATTTTCTGTAATGCTCATTTGAAAATATTAATTTCATTTATCAAGTTGTTGTCTACAAAATGATTGCAATGCAGATCCTATTTTCAGCTTCACTTTCAACATATCAAAAACTAGTCAATTAGGATAATATCAGTTGCAAATTTTTAATTATTGGTTAGTGCCTTAAAAATTAATCTTAACCCTTTCAGTCCCAATGACAATTTTGCATCTTCATTTTAGAAACTTTTATAAAGCCATAAGCACATTATTCGATTCTTCAAACATTTTCTATTGAAAATATTTTTTATTAATTCCAATAGAAGTCAGCCCCATTAGTTTTTTTAAATTATGATCAGAAACATGATGATGCCAAATAGAATCACTGGGACTGGAAGGGTTAAAACAGCAAATAAGTGATAAGAAAGCTTTACTTTTTCGGATTTGGTTTCGCCCGAGTGATCCGTGGTAAGTTTCTTGGTCTCCCCATTTCTGCACAGGAGTGCTCTGCTATCACCCACATGGCCTATTACTAATTCCACACTGTTCCGAAGCAGACACACAGTAGCTGTTGTTCCTGCAGTAGATGCATCTTTCCCTAGAAGGAAGTCAATAAATAACTATAACGAACTAAAAGACTTGGATGATTACTTTTAAACTTGATTAATTTTTTATATCCTAAGGGGGGAGGGTGCCTTTGCACGTGAAAGGTCCCAGGCCCGGGGGCCGACATAAAGCGGTCTGTTAAGCCAATAAGACCTTCAAATAGAACCCTCCATAGAAGGAATGCACATGAAATATGACGTTTTGGCATGATTGTAATAAGCGAAGAAAAATTTACAAATCATGATTCTTAATTCTCTTCTGGCTGTTTTTAATCTGTCTTTGCGATAAATATTTACTTTACTGATTTAACAATAGAATTTTTTTTTGTAATATTATACATATATATGCATCACCAAAATAAATGCAAAGAAAAACCTTTGTTTTGCACACTTTGGTATTAAAAAGTGTAATTTTTTTAATAAAAAGTTTTTGGATATTTTTAAACGAATCTTTTCATTTTGGGATTTTGACTGAAATAAGAGAAGGGCCACAAACACCTTCAAGGAGCTGCATGCAGCCCACAAGCTGCAGACGGAGGTCCTAAGTATCCCACACTAAAAATATGTAGATAGAATAATTCAACGTATGAATTGGTTAGTATGGTCTTACGATTTTAATAGAACTGAAAATTTTTGAACAGGTTGCTCCCCCTCGACATAAAGTTATAAAACAACTAGATTAAAGAAATAAATTTCAGCAAAGAGCACATAATACCCCAGTTCCATATAACTGTAAACCCTTATCTATTACATTAAAAAATTACATAAAAGTCAAACCTACGAGGACAGTTAAAAGTAGTATGCCTTGCATAAGCATTGTTGATCTCTTGGAAGCTGTACTGCAGGATGCTCTCCAAGTCCTTCTCTCCTCGTGATAGCCAGTGCAGAATGAACTCTTCCATGTGTGCACTGCAGAAGTCTGCACATTCTGGGCCCCCGTGGCCATCAAACACAGCAAAGTACAGAAGTTCGGGAAGCAGTTCTTTCACTCTGAGGAAAAATTAAATATCTTATTTAGGTGGTACAGCAACCCCTCGTCATATTGCGCTTTTCGGGAGACAAGCCAAAAAAGCATGATATAACTCTGAATGCGCAATATAATGAGCGGCTTGATAAATATTATACTTTTGATGTATTTATGCTCAAGACAAATTTTTTAAACTAAAGCACAGTATGTATTTGAAAGATAAAACTAAATCTCTAAAAGAAGAAGCAAAAATTTGGAAAGGACTTATTAGTACTACAATCATTACACATTATTGCACAGGTAATACTATAATATTTCACTCATTTTCTAGTAAAAATTCATCGAAAGTTAGCTGCTTTAATTTTGCTGGTAAAACCTGCTTCCCGGCAAATTTCAAAGAACGAAAGTTTAATAACTGCATCTCACCAATATTAGATAAATTTATCCACCAATATTAGAATCGATTTTAAAGAAAGTACATACTGATTTTTAAAAAAAAACGGGTAAATTGGGAGACATGATACAAGGCGCAATATAACCGAATGTGCTATGTGACGCGGCGCAATATAGTGAGGGGTTACTGTAATTACTCAGGGCAGTATTAGAGGGATACTCTCCCTTACTCTCTTACATTGTATATTCTCTAGTTTGGTTTAAAAAAACAGTGAACACAATGTGGTTAAATTAAAAAAGATAATTAAGTTAGTCAAAAGTACTGTATTATAATTTTTTTATTTATGTACAGTTTAAGTTTCTCTATGCTACTTTTACGAATACAGCACTGGATTAATCTCAATAAGTATAAGAATTAAAATAATTATACAGTATAAATGTATTAATAAAATGAGTCAGTTTTGACGACACATCATAAATAGATAATTCAAATGTCATACCTGACTCAACTTTGATCAAAGATAATTTCCTCATTCAGTGACTTTATCAAAATATTTAATCTGAAAACTTCCCTCTTAAATGCAGTTGTAGTTTATATCAAAGGTTAGGTTTATCGTCGCACTAGAGCTACAAGAGGGCTATTGCCAACGGGCCTCGTATTTTAGAACCAGTCAGGTGACGAGCCAACACCTGAATAGGCACCCAACGCAACGGTTAAGGGCGACATTGCACATTGTACGCAGCGTTAGGACTTTGAAGGATATTTAACGTGCACTCCCTTACATGGGGTATTTTTCTTCAGACATTTTTGGCTGCACGGGCCGTTTATAGGTCGGCAGCTATTTTGGTGATGCCCGGACCCGAACCTGGGACCTTCTGCATGCCAAGCCAGTGCTTAACCGACTGGGCTCCCCAGCCCTAGGTTTATATCAAAAGTTTAATTTTAATTAACATTATTTAATAGAAATATTTTGATTTTCAAGCACTTTGTAGGAATCAAAGAAGGAGGAAATACTAATTTACCTGAATCTATCTTCATTAGTCTCTCGTCTACCGATGACACTAGCAGTTCCTACATTGTCCACAGAAATCTTGGGGATAGGTCTTCCATGCTTGATACTTGCTTGAAGTAACAAAGGCAAATCAATTCTGTTGTCCCACGTACCTAAAGTATCGAAATTTTCGGGTTCATTTCTCGGACTTGTTTGACTTGATACCGGTCGGGTGGAATTGACATTCTTGTTGTATGATTTCGGACGAATGTAGGATCTTGAATAATATCTTAGAATATTAAGAAGGCTCTTGGGTGCCATCCAATTAGGTGGTTAGGCAGTTCTGATGAAATTAGAAAGGAATTCGTCCGTCAAACGAAAAATTGGATTATCTTTTTTTTTTTCAAATTTCGGTGAGATTGATCAGAAAATCTGTTAGTTAGATAAATAAGAAATCAATGATAAATTCAGGCAAGTGCTACGTTCGTTAGTCAAAAATGAACACAATAAGAATAACTTCCGTAAACAACATTGAGGTTTTTAGACTTCTCGCTTTCCTTTCCTTAGCTCAGGTGATTTTTGTTGACAACTGAAAAAGAGACGGAGCGGAGCACAATAATAAAGAGCATTTGGCGAACATTCTTTGTAAAGCAACCCTGTCATTTACATGGCATTCCATGCTCTCCATTAAAAGGCTGGTTCCCATATTTGGCTTCATATCGTAGTTTTTGCCAATAGTATTATTAAATGACGCAATATATTTTTGCGATTACGTTGCGTTCAAAGAGGGACTGACTAAAAATAACGCTGTTTACTGTTTTCGAGAAAGAAAACTTGAAAGTAAAAACTTACTTTTTTTCATTTATTCAGTATTTAAATAAAGTAACAGGTTTTAAATAAAAAAGCTGATATTAAAAATAAAAAAAAACCGATATTAAATAAAAAAATTATTAATCAAAAAAGCAGTAGCATAGCATTTTGAAGTAATTCTATTCTGTTTCATGTAAAAGGGGGGAAAAAATATTTTGAATATACATTTGAGCACAGTGCACAGTCGAATTAATTATTGTGAACCTTTTCAGTTTTTATGGCTTTATAGTTTATATTAGTTTAACAATCGGATCCAGCCTGCTGTGAAATTTTATATCGATGTTAGGTAACAGTAATAAGCATTAATAAAATACCAATTATAATATCGGAGAAATCAAAATTTTAGCAATTTTACGAAATCAAACTTTAAAAAAAATACCCGCTCTTTTTCTTCTTCAAATTTTCGGCTTATAAACGAATACTTCATTAAAAACAGCTTTTTCCTAGAAAATGGCTATCTTATGTAGATTCTATACATTTTATTTACTAATGTCTATTATCTCTATTAAGGAAGAAAGTTGTCTGACACATCCACGTATCGCCAGCCAAAATTTTAATGACTTCAAATCATACTTTAAATTTCATAGGAGCTTATTCCTTTCGTACAGAAGACGTCATTCAACAAGCTACAGTCTTTTTTTTTTGTTAGGGCAGGCGTTCCTAACCTTTTTGCACCTTGTGTACCACTTGACTTTTTGAAAATTTTTGGAGTACCACCAAATCTAAATATTTTAATAAACCGTAAACGTATAATATTACTCTTCTGAATGAGTTCAAAGGCTTTTTAAATTAAATTCCTGAGAAAACTTCAGATTTAATGGTTAGATATTTGTACCGCCAATAACAGTAAAAGAGATAACTAATTACTAATTCTGGATATGCTGAATACATAAAATGTCAATTCTTTTTACAAAGGATAGTCTTTTGAGGAGATTGGGGAAGGTCTCAAATTTCTCGAAGGGACAATACTGATTTTATTTTTAATTAATGCTGCTATCAGTAGGGCCCCAGGGCCAGGGGGAAAGAATAACATCGTAATAAAAAAACAGAACGCTTCGTGGACGGTCTGGGGCATATTTAACGTGCACTAATTCCTCTACACAGTCAGCGGACTTTTTTTCTGCATAGACCTTTATTTATTGATCGGTAGTTATTATTTGGCAATGCCCGGACCCGAATGAAACAGAAAACAATTTTATGGTTCTAAATTTAAATGAGTTAGGCATTAGGAGGTCTCATGTCTTGATTTGCTACAGCTCCACAGGAATAAGGTCTTGATTGGTTAATCAATGTATGTAGTGCGTTTGAAATGTGAGGCTAAAAAATTTATTCAGATAAAAGAGAATGCAGAAAAGTATGCTTAGTTTTGTAAAATTCGTTATTATATCATTATTGAATTTTTATTGGACTTTTCAACATTTTCTTCAAAAAACGTCCTAATTATTTCTTTGAAAACGAATTACTGAATATGCGAAATTAGTATTCATTAATATATACTAGAAGGGTCCCTAGGAGACTCATAGGGGATATCAGTATTTAGCCAGTCAGATTTACCAACAGGCCTAGAACTCCCAGCAATTTAGGAACGTTAAAAATTTTATTAAAAAAATATTGCAGAAATAAGAAATGTTACGGCTTCTTAAAACTCGTACTTTAATTCTGTAATGATTCTTGACTCCTCACTATTTTTTTTATTGTTATAATTTAGTCCTTTGCTTTTTCTAAAATCTAAAATGAATACTATTATGTTTCGTTTAACCTGGTCGGTAGCTTAAAGCTTTTTTTTTACCCTCTTTTTTATTGTTTTATTATGGTTATACAGTAAAACCCCAATTTTACGTTTTTCCCGCATTTTACGTTTTTTTCATCAGTTCCCAGTTTTTTCTGTATGCTGTAATGTTAATTTAACCCGGATTGTAAGTTTGTTATTTATGGAATTTCCCGCATTTTACGTTTTCCCCGGAATTTAAAAAAAAAATTCTAAAATAAGTACTATTTTCCCCACTTCACAGGCTCCTGTTTTCTGAACCCGGTTTCTCCTAATGGATCATGGTTTGTCCTCCCCTGCAAGCGGTGGTCGCATTTCTAACCTTTTTGCTCCAAAATATGACGAGCAAAAAACTCAAACTTTTATGTTACTTTCTTGTTAGTAACTTTTCTGTTACGTTGTTAAAGGAGACAGACTCCTGCCATATGGAGGGAAAATTTCCATATTGCGCCTTACGGTTTTACTATGCTGTAATGTAATAGTGCTGAAGAAAGAATTCGCATGAGTTTTTGGATTCTATGTATTTCCCGCATTTTACGTTGTTTGTACCCAGCCCAGTGACGCGTTTACCAATAGGCGTTAGAGGCGGCCGCCTGTGGCCCCAAGATTGCGAGAGCCCCCAAATTTCAAAATTAATAACAATTACATAGCAACTGTTTGCATACAAACATAATAATTGACCGCTTATTTGTTGCTTTTTCGTGTCTGCTATTGCCTTATCTATACAAGATTTTTAATCTAAACTTTTAATTGAACACATGCTTATATATATGCGATAATTTCTATTTCACTTGTATTTTTAGTTATTTTGATTATTCCGATGTTTGTCTACAAAGGACAACAAAATGCCCATAAACTTCATTTAGCAATGAACTCCCCTGAACCCTAGATAAGTAAGGTATTTGGTTACATTTAACAAAAAACAAAGACAAAAAAAAATACATTACAAAAAAAAGCATACAATACATGAAAAATTAAAGTAGACATCTTTATTATGTAATTTAAGGGGACAAAATGAAGCGAAGCTGATGGAAAGACAGGTTCGCAATTTTCTACTCGTGGCTGCTCCGATGGTGACTTTAGATGAGGTGATAAACGAATTTGCAAAAAGAAAAAGCAGACAGAAAAGTTATAATTGGAAAAAAAAGTACGGAAATATAAGGGCCTAATATAAGAAATAATATTTAGCCAAGACCATGGTTCTTTTTTATTTCAGCCCCGATTGCGTCACTTCATGCTCCAAAAAAGGGGAGGGGAGAATCCCAATTTACAAACTGGTTCATCCTTCATCATGCTTCTTTTATTTCTACAAGTACTAAAAATACTTGTAGAAATAAAAGTTTCACTGTATTATGAATCTATTTCACAAATTTTAGAATAACAAATGAAAAGTTGGAACTCAAAGGGTTAACTGAAGTACGCGAAGTGCTCGCCGAATTCTTGTGAGCAGTGTACGTCACGATTTTTAAAACCACGTTCATATTTTTTAATAGAAAGCAAATTTGTATTTTTTTTTTAATGTACAACTTTCACAGAATATTTTCCACATGGTAAAATATCCTATTTGAGGATGTCTCCATCAGACTTGATAGTTCCACCTCTTCTTGCCTTAAATGAGACCAATTTATATTCATTTCCAAGTTTTTTCTGGTTTCGGCAACATAAATGTTCTAAAATTGAAATTTTTAGAAAGAAAAAAACATTGCTTCAGGTTGCTACTAGGCTATTACAAAAAATATACTTCTTCCAATTTTTCCAGAAATAAATGCTTTATCAACAGACGATTTTAAATTTTATTATGCTTTCCAAGTTCCAAGTATGTGGATAAAAAGAAGTAATTATCTTTAGTGTTTATGTTTAAACAGTACAGGTTTAACAATTAAATTCGGCAACAAGCATTAAGATGCAACAAAAATTCACTCGTTGCGTTAAAGATTGATAACACATTTATTGAATATTGAAGTTTTTAGTAGAAAAGTACATACATACTCTTAAAGAAAAAAAAATAGGCTTCATATAACAATTCAAACTCAAATAACAGCTTTATTTTAAGATACGGGTTTAATAAGCAAAATAAAAATAAATTTAAAAAAATCTTACCCATAAGCCAATTATGAACACTACAGTTAAACAATCACATATTCAAAACCATTAGAAATATACTTGAAAAATGAAAATTTAAAACATACAATTAACTTTTTTTTAAGCTATTTTGATTTAACCCCTTTGCTGCATAGTGCAAGCTCTTACAATTTTTTGTAGAACATGTGATAAACACTGCATATGGGAAAAATCATACCAAGTTCAATAAGCTTAAATTGTAAGTATTTTTAAATGACAGCAGGTTCAGCATATTTTGCTACACTGAGATTTTTTCTAAATGTGGATTAGCAGCAACAAAACTTATAAACAATAAATCCCCCCAAATAAAAATAGGACACAAGAAAATAAAATTGAATGCTTACAATTTAGCATATACTTTGGTAAAACAAATGTTCATTCAAAAGTCAAAAATACTCAGAGAAAAGAATCAGATACATATTTAATTTATCTTCAATAAATGGTTTATTACTTCTGTAAATTAATTCTAATGAATTCTACTAGTAGAATGTGTTGCTTCAGTCTTGTAAAATTACTTGAAGTAAATATTTAAAAATTTAATTTTGTTTAAATAACAATAACTAAAATTTTAAGTATTAAAGCAGGGGTTCCCAACCGGTGGTACGCGTACCACTGGTGGTACGCCGGAATATTTCAGGTGGTACGCGTAAAGATAAATCTTTCATTAACTTCCGGGTCGGATTTTTCTGAGTTTGTACCATTTTTTATTTGTATGTTTTTAGACCTATGGAACAATAAACAAAACTGTAAAATATTACAATTTTAATCTTTTTATTTCTCCTTTATTATAAGCATTTATAAAAACAAGTATCTAACCATTAAATACGAAGTTTTCTCGAAAATTTTACTCAAAAAAACCTTTGAACACTTTTAGAAGAATAAATATTATACGTTTCTTAAAATATTTAGGTCTGGTGGTACGCCAAAATTTCTCAAAAAGGCAAGTGGTACGCAGGAGCAAAAAGGTTGGGAACCCCTGTATTAAAGTAAGGCATTTTTGATG
This sequence comes from Hylyphantes graminicola, assembly GCA_023701765.1. Taxonomy (NCBI): domain Eukaryota; kingdom Metazoa; phylum Arthropoda; class Arachnida; order Araneae; family Linyphiidae; genus Hylyphantes; species Hylyphantes graminicola. The sequence continues at coordinate 37,136,860 of CM043121.1, forward strand.
TTGGAGTGTAATAATTGCATTAAGTACAAATAAAAAAAAAATGTTGACTTTTAAACTTAAATGACGAAAGCATCGTAATCGGGCAAAGAAATACTACCAACTTCTAGTTTGAATTTGTTATGAATCCTTTTACCATTGAAATTCTTTGCAGAAAAAATATTCAGTAAGTTCGTGACAGATAAAGACTTGCATGTTGCTCAACTCAAACATCTTAAAATCAATCTACAAAAAACTAAACCCGTAACAAATTCAAATAGAAACTTAATGAATATAAATAGATGAATTAACTTTTGGGTTCACACCAAAAATAAAAAATTCACCTATTTACATAAAATAAATTACAGCATTCTTTCTACAAAATGTAGTCCAAAAATTTTTTTATATTGAAGCCAAAATTAAAAATATATATAAAATAATAGCATAAGATTTCCAATATATTGTATTCAATTATACAGAACAATCAAACACAAGTTAAATATATAAAGAAAATTCAACAAATAATTTAAATAACATCTTTAAAAAACACTTTACATGGTATATCAAAGCCAAAAACATTTAATCTAATCCATGTAAATGCATAGACTCTCCAAACGCATCAATACCACTCTGCTCCGAAAAACCAACACCAGCAGAGTTCAACATAGACTCATCACTTTCAACATTGTCTGACAACAACGAAACAGGTATCAATTCTGTTTCAAACGCGGAGCCACTGTTCAAAATGCTATCGTCATGATATAAGACATGACTGGTTGAGCAATCGTCCTGTAAAAAGTTACTTTTCATAAGAGGTTCTGAGCACTGATCGTGAAATATTAGGTTTGACGCAAGCATCAAATCTGGGGACTTGATCTCTGTGCTTATGTGGCTGCTCGAAAGAAAACTATGAGCATCTTGTGTATCACCCATGCTTGGATTTAAAGATATAAAAGTGGGCCCCAAGTCTGTCTTTTTGGACGTCGAAGCATTGTTGCAGCAGTAGTCAGCCCTGGCACAACCACTGCTGTTTTCTTTGCTTAGTTTATCACTGATTTTAGCTGTTTTCGAGTTACTTTTGACGCCACCAAAAGTGAAAGTCAAATTGTTGGAGTTGGTCTTGGTTTTAGTACCCTTTTGCACTGTCTTTTTACTGGTGTCCACAGCACTGACTTTTACAGGACCAGAACTAGCAGTAAAAGAAAAGGAAGGACCAGCATTCTGCACCGAATCGTCAATCGACTGAAAAAGTTGCAATTTCAGATCCGGAGGCGGATCATCACCAAGCTCCAAATACTCCGTGGAGTTATCAGACCCCTGATTCACCACAGAAACAGGCATCGTCAGTTCCAACTTTTCTGCAATGTTCACATCCTTGGTGTCCAACTCGGGATGAAACTTAATCAGGTGCTGCTTCAGTGTCGCCTTGCTGTTGTACTTCTTCAGACACCCTTCCACAGGACAGGGATAGACGACCTTCAGGGAGCTGTGGCAATGCTTCTTGACGTGGACGTAGAGACTAGATTTGGCGGTGAATTTGGCATTGCAGCTCTCGTGGGGGCAATGGAAGGGCTTGTCCCCAGAGTGAATGACGATGTGGCCCTTCAGATGTTCCGGACGCATGAAAGACTTGCCACAGCCGGGCTCCGTACAGGTAAACTTGCGCTCTCCGGTGTGTTTCCGCATGTGCCTGGTCAGTTTACTGGCAGACATGAAACTCCACTTGCAGCCTTCTGCTGGACACACATACGGTCTGTCGCCGGTGTGATGGCGCACATGCTGCCTGAGCCGGCAGATTTTGTCGTACACTTTCCCGCACTCTTTGAAGGGACACTTGAAATCGTCTTCATTGTACTGGTGAGTTCGGTAATGAGAAGCTATGCAGTTTGCAGAATAGTACTGCTTACCACATATGCCGCACTTATAGGGAGCCTCCACGTCATTGTGCACTCGTAGATGCAGCTCCAATTTCCTACGGTTGGCAAAGCTCATGTTACAACCTTTAGAAGGACAGGATAGGGCATTGGGCCACTTGTGTCGTTTTTTATGCGTTTTTAAGTTGTACACTGTGGTAAATTTTCTATTACACCCTTCAATATCACACACAAAATCTTTTGAGCCCAGATGAGTTTCAGCATGGCGGCGCAATCTATATGGTGTCGTAAAAGCCCAATCACACCCCTCAAAGTCACACTTAAAAGGTCTTGCATCACCCAAAGGCCCTTTATGTGTCATCAGATGCACCCTCAACTTGCACTCCTTGTCCAACACGGCTCCACAGCCTTCAATAGGACAAATCAAAGTCTTCCCCTTCCTGACCTTGGACCCACTTGCCAGATTAGAGACCAAAGCAACAAATGCAGATTCATCTTCATAATAGTCATTGCTCTTATCCTCAGCGAGATCTTGATAGTAAACAAGTTGTTCACGAAGGTCAGCCAAAGTTTGGTCTTCCTCAAACTCTGGGTTTTCATCTGCAAGTTCCACAAGATCTTGACCCTCTGCAATATCCACCTGCTGCTCGTCATCTGGAAGTTGCAGAGACTGTTCACTAGCTGAGATGGACTCTTTCTCAAGAGTAGCAGGCAAAGAGTCTAATCCCAAGCGTTCATTAACATCATCGATGCTTTCTGTGTCAATATCGTAGATCTGTTGGCATTGTTCAAGAGTTAGGACAATCTTCATCTTCTTTGAAACTTTATTACTTGTGACTAAAACTGTTCCCGCAGTAGAAACATGCTCGGTAGGCTCCGGCAAATCGTTAGTTGGAACATCTATAATGCTCACTGTTGGTATATCTCCTTCTAAGTCTTCAGTTATTTCACATACACTTTCAGTAATGCAATTAGAGTTTAATTTTTCAAACTTGTAAGTCACATTATCAGGATCACTTGAAGATTTTATCAATGCACTATCAAAAGAAACATTCGTGGTGGTACTGTTGGTAGGCATTAAGGAAACACCTTTTAACTCACGTTTGACGTTCACAAAAAATTCCTCATCCTGTTTCAATGGATTCGTGTATTTTACGGAAATCATGTTACCAAGGTCTTGGGACTGAGATGGGGATGTCAGCATATCCAGCTCAAAGCTCTGTGCAACACTTTGCAGCTGCTCGCCAAGGTCCAGAGACGAACCTGAGGAGTGTAAAGACTTGTCAAACTCGCCAAGGGACATCTCACCGATGTGGTCATTTTCACTGTGGCAAAGGTTGCCATCACCTATGGGCAGATCTTTCATGTCATCTTGAAAGTTGCCAGGCAGGAGGTCTTCTAAGCCGAAACTCTTCGCAATTTCGGAGATGGCTTCAGTAACCGTCCTCTGCTCCTCTTCCAGAGACTGCATACCATCGTCAGATTGGGATTTGTTTACCTTCTGTAGATCAGACAGGAGGTAGTCGTCTATCTGTTCGTCAAGACCCTGCACAAAACCTTCAATAGACGAAAACGACTCAATTTTACAGGTAAATGAAGAAGGAGAATCGGGATACTTGATGTGAGCATCTGATTCCGAAATACACTCGACTTCCATCGCAGAATTTTCAACGCGAAGATCACTGGATTGTAGATCCCCGGTATCGCACACAAAACCGCATTGTAGTATTTCGGATTGCTGGAAGCCATCTTGAATAGAATGAATGTACTCGACGTTCTCGGATGTGGAATCACTAAGATTTATGTGAGAATTGCTTTGATAATCGTGGTCAGGTATTAGATCAAGAGGAACGTCATCTAACGTCTCACCACCTTCGCAGCCATACTTATTATGAGAAAAATTTCCTTTCTCTGACATTGGAATCCCCGTTGTAAAAACGTGTGCGGGGTTCTCCATATTGTTTTCAGAAGTTGTCTTCACATTTTGGAGGGAAGAACATAAACAACATTTAATTACGATGTCAATTTTGAATGAATTTACGTAATCTTACTGGTTTTTAGTGACCTTTTCTCAATTTTATGAAAGAAAATAGTTTATTTCTTGTTATTAAGATCGTATTTTATAAAAATTTAATGTTTCTTGAGATTTTGTGGCCTTTTCTATTTTTGAATAGATCGGTTAAAGACATAATTTAAAAACATTTACAGACATAATAAAAAAATTTCTATTTGATCATGGTTCTTTTTGAGAGATCAATCAATTTTTAAAAAATTATTTAATAAAACTGTTGCCAAAATACAAATATTACGTGCTTCCGTTTATTTTCAAAACTAGATGGCACTGAAAGTAACTTGTTTTGAATTTTGAAATCGCAGCGCAGATGTATTTGTAAATAAACAGGGAGAGGAAAGTTTCGAAATTCGGGTTTATCAATTATATCTTTCTACCTATCTTCAGACAAAAATCGAAATGATCAAGTCACATGACTGGATGAAAGTTACAGGATAAATCGCCAATTTTTTTCTTTGTCTATTGTTTTACAATATTTGATTTGAGTTGAGCGGATTTTAGACGGAACATGAGATAACTGTTGGTTTTAAAGTATGGCAAATGGTGATATTAAAGAATTGCAACCAGTTGGGCATCCAAGAGTGATTGATAATAGGCCTCCAAGACCAGTTGGACCTCGATGGGTTAGGTACGAATAATTTATTTTGTGTTCGTAAACCAATTCCTAGTTTTACTGGGTTTCCTTTTGGGTGCATCTGTGATATAGAGGGCCAGTCCATTCATAGGATATAGTAAAAACTGCTATATCTAACAAACTGGATCTATAGTTATGATATAATGACCTGTATGTTCATTGGTGACTTTTGGCTGCTGATCTTTTTACTTGACTCTAAATACAAAACCTAAAACATGACTCAAAAACTACCAGGCATATTATCTGTGTTAACTGTTAATGATATGTAATCAGTAAAAATAACCGGACTTGACATGTAATCAGCTTCAAAAGTAAAGGTGGTAATCATAGTAAGTGAAAGTGGATATTATCAGGATGACGGTAACTTTCTAAAATAATCTGTATATCTATGCTCACTATGCTGTCCCAAGGCTAAACTACATAGGGTATCAGTTCTCGACGACAAGCAGTTACATGATGACAGTGTATAAACACCTTTCGAAATGCCACTTGAGGGAAGAGGTGTAATAATAGTTATCCAATGAGCAAAATAGTTAGTTATTATCCAAAGCTTTGAGTTTGTAGTCAAGATTTCCTGCTCCTCACTTGAATAGCGTTTTGTACGGTGACCTCTTCAATCAAGTTCAGCTATGATTCAACAAACACAGTGAAGTAGTTTTCTATACGACTAGTCACGATTGTCAAATATTTCAGCACGTAGACCCCATAATATTTTCCTCAAAACTTCTTTTAGTCACTGCTGAAATTTGTCCATTTTTTCTTTTCCTGGGCTGGTTGTCCAGATTTTCCTTTTTGTGTATTAATGTACCGTATAACTTATTTTTATTTTCTTTTGTTCTCTGCTTGCTCATTTTTTGTTTTAGTAAATCCCATACCTCTGTAGGGTCTTAGCTGCCCATCAAGGTGTCTTTTATTTTGTAAAACTTTTTACATTGTATACCAATAAATTATTGTTATTATTAGTTTAAATACAATTCTGAGTTTTTGATGTCTAGGCCTTATTCCCTATTCAGTTTCTCCTTGGCTATAGATAGATAGATAATTTTATGAAATGCCTTTATTTTTTTCAGGTTTTCTCGCCCAACTATTTCTGCCTTTTCAAAAGCAGAGTTCCTAGGGTATTTACTAGCTTGTGTTGTTAAAATAATCCCAGCTGTTTATAACACATTTTGCCCAAGATGGATATCCCGTTGGTTTCATTGGTGTCCAACTTCAGAGAATAAATTAGAAGAGGCAGAAAAAGATGTTTTGAGCAGTAAATATGATTTTTCATAGATGTTTTATACTAGGATGGTCTTAACTCTAAGCACAATATTTTTGTTGTATGTCTTAGAAAAAATTATTTTCATATACTCTAGATTGACTGACAAGTCTATTGTTTTGATGATGAACCTAACTAACAGATCAGGTCTTGAGTTATATCAGAAAGGCTGAATCGTAATATATTCTTTCTTGAGTCATGATCGATCAATATTGAATCAATTTCATGTGGCAACTGAGCACCATTGGGTGCACTGATCAAAAGAAGAAAAAGGAATGAAATCTGGAAAGAAATACCTCACCTGAAACAAACCAATTGTTTCTTTCTGCACTCCTTACCAACCTAAGTTGGGTAAATAGAAGTATGATATGGATAAGATCCGCATACATAAAGAGTTCCATAAATTATTTGTGAATCCATTCAGAAAACATGTTTAAAACATTAATTTCGTTAAAGGTCAAACAGATTTGAATATTATTGGAGAAAATTTGGCAGTTTTATCAGATTGAAAAGTTTATATTTGTTAAATTGTATTCAGATCCATTTAGGTTTATATGTAAATATTACCTTACAGGAGTTTCCAACTAATGGACCAATCGTGCTTTTCCCTCTGCTTTTATACTCTTTGTTTTTACCCAAGTTAGGTTGGCACAGTGGTTGGAGTGTAGATGTTTGACAAAGATTTAGAAATAACCTATATATTCTTAGACATCTAAAAGTTTATTTTATTGACCACTGTATGTTTTGTTTAGCCATTGCATTATGACTTTTGTTTTTAAATTTGATTTTTTTCAATCTCTAATAAAAAATCTCACTTTCCTTCCTTAAACAACGAATCATATAAATATTTTTTCAGATTTGAAAAAACCATACGAGGCGTCTTTTGTGAACATCGGAAAGTTCTGTGGCAAGACAGACAGCTACATACACACAGTATGTCTGAACAAGAACTCTCCAGAAACCCCCCTTGTGTTAGTCCATGGCTTTCCTTGTGGTATTGGGGTATGGGTAATGAACCTGGACTCAATTTCTGCGTCTCGACCAGTTTATGCCATTGACCTTCTTGGATTTGGTCGGAGTTCAAGGTCCCCATATAGTTCAGATGCTCTGGAAGCAGAAATGCAGTTTTTCATTTGTAAGTAAATGATTATAATTGGTATTGTTGAATGGGTTTGTATTTTAAGGTTGAATTTTAATGTATTTTATTATTTGGATATGTGTGTTTGATAGTTATTGATTGTGTTATTGAAACAGCCATTATGAAAATTAAAAACCAAAATTAAGAAAATATGTATATTCAAATTGCTTTTTATAAAATATTATGTAATGTATTGGGATAGTCAAGCTTTGTTCAAATACAAATTCTTTCATACCATTAGTTCATAGGCATAACGCTAAGGAAAATGCATTACAAAAGCAAGTGATGTTAAGATAGCCTTCTAAGGAGATTAGTTGCTTGTTCTCTTGTTTATGAAAATTCAACAACACAATATTTTGTTGTTTCGATAATTTGAAATTCTTTTTTATTTTAAATTTCACTCTTATGTTTTATTTTACACTCCAATCACATTACATGCAATTGTTTATTATATATCAGTATAATTTACTTAATTTTATTTCGGTATAAAATCATAGTATGTTACCATCACAATTTCTAGACCCAAATATATAGGGTCACAGTAATTAAAAAAAAATAAATTAGAATATACTGTACCTAAACATTTATTATTGAATATGCAATTCTATTCATTGTTTCAGCTCTTGAAAAATGGCGGGAAGCCGTTGGCCTTGAGAAATTCATTCTACTGGGCCATTGCCTTGGTGGCTACATCACTGCTTCCTACGCCCTTCACTACCCAGAACGGGTCTCCATGCTTATTCTTGTAGACCCGTGGGGTCTTCCAGAGAAACCCATCTCGCTTCTGCATCGCTATGACATCGATTCGTGGGTCAAGTTCTTTGATAGCTTCCTCAGAGGGTTTAATTTCTTGGCAAGTGTGCGTGCTGTGGGACCTCTTGGTGAGTTGGTAGCTATTTTATTTACTATTTTTTATAATTATCTTGTTTGGTTTGGTTGAATTAATGTCACATTTGAGCTAAATAAGGGCTATTGAGCCTCATAATCAGGATCAAATTATCTGAGCCTGTACAAAACATGCATGGTTACATGAATGCATGAATATAATTTGAGGAAAATTTTACTGACAGGAATTTTTTTGAGCATTACTTTTTTTACAGCGTCTTTTAAATTACGATTCCCGATTTAAAGATTGTGCAAATTTCCCCATTCAAGGATCCAATGTAAGTCACAATCATTTTCAAATGTTGTATCAGTTAATTTTGCGTTATAGTGTACCAGGAATTTTTTTTTAAAATTTTGTAGCACTCTCCAAATTTGTTTAAAAAACAAACTTATGTTGAATATTTTGATAAACACTTTCCTATTGCTTATTTTCTGAATTTTTATTTTTATAAAGTTAATTTAATTGGTAACTTTTATAAAAGCAACAAAAAAATCATAAGTAAAGTTTATATTAACTTGACTATTGTTTTATTTAGGGTATTCAATTTTTGTACTTGACTGTAATTGAGATTTTAAAAAACATACTATTTTCAAGCTATAGTATCGTTTGTTTTCTAAACCATCATTGGATTTTAGATTTATTAAAAACATTAAATGTCATTTACAATCATTATTCTATTGTACTTTATTTCTTTTACGAGGAAAGTAATGTCGTGACCTGTAGTTGGTAAAATCTTATACTTTTAAGGAAGTAGGAAAAGTAATAAATTCATCAATTAATAAAAAAAAACTCTGTTTACATGTGTTTAAGTATCTATAGTTCCAATAGAAAATTAAATAATGAATATTTATACAATGTATGCCAACTTTTTTCCATTAAATTTCAGTTCTACTAGTTGAGCTAGTTAGTGCCTCTTTCTAATCAAAGAATCCTGCTTTGATAATACTATGATGTCATTTTAAACTGACTTATATCACAAATATAAATTGCCTTTTTTTATTTATTTTAAATAAATGTAGTTTCTCGTATGATTATAAAATGGCAAAAGTAAGTATAAAGAACTAAAAAACGGCCTTTTGTGTTTTTAAAGGGTATTAAACGTTGAGTTTTTTAGTAATTGAAGTACTTCAAATTCTATTCTGAGATTTTCAATGACTTTTAGTTTGCATGTGCTGAATCTTTTTTTAATGTATTACATTTGTATGCAGAATTTGTAATTTAAAATATGAAAGTGGCAGACAGACATAGCTTTTTTAGAAGCTTCCATTTTTTTGCATAGTGTAGAAACTAAAAAATGTACGCCTTGGGTGCAGGCTGTATTGGTCAAGGTGTCTGGCAATTTTTACCAAAGTGTTATTGCCACAAACTAAACAGCTTAAATAGATTAAACACCAATACATGTTAGATTTTCAATTCATATTTTGTAATCAAAATCCTCAAGAAGAGGATTACATTCACTTTTTTTTAAGATTTGAATTTTTTTGTTTTGTCTAAGCATTTATTATATAAATTAATTTTCCAGGCCCTCACTTGGTGAAGCAGTTTAGAAGTGATCTTAGGAGAAAGTATGGCCATTTTTTGAGCAACCCTCAATCCATGCTAGACTACATATACCATTGCAATGTGCAAGAACCAAGGTACGTTAAACAGCTACAATGTGCATAAAAACCTTTTTTTAATATAAATATTGAACTTTATTGTTTGATGGGGGGAATAGTTTAAGTCAAATAATTTTCTTTGAGTTCAGATATTTCCACAAATTGGATGAAATATCTTTTATATTCATGTACAAAGATGTGCCTGATGTACATGAAGTTGAGCATAAAAGTGCTTTTTTCTGCTGAAATAATTTTTTGTTGTATAATGTGTCTATTTTAGCACGTTTCTTTGTTACTTTTTTGCATATGAATTGAATTTTTTATTGAACTTAAAATGTTTTGGAAATTCAACATGTTTTATACTCTGAAGTCCATTATATATTTAAAGTATATTATCCTGAATTCCAGCATATTTGAGGGAAAGGCAGGGTTTAAGAATAGAGATTTAATATAATCTTCTCAAAACTTTACCATGGAATACTTTGCACTTGTGTAAGCACTAGACCAACATGTTTATCAAGTTTTAAAACAAACTTGAACTCATAAGAACAGTTGGTGAAATGGTACTATGAATTTCATCAGTATGTGCTGTTATTGGTGAATCAGAATCATGTCAGCGTGTTAAGTTATTAGGTCTTTCACATGTGTAATAGGTTAAAATTGTACTTAAGATTTTACCTGCGGTTTTTATAGAGTTTAGACAACATTAAATGATTCTGCAGTGGCAATGGATAGCAGTAAATTTTCCACTTTTTAAAGTCACTTAACATTATTTATTCTCACAACTTGATTAAAATAAAGTACAGATTTCATATCCCTCATATCTGAAAAATCCAATTGAATTAACATTGCCATTGTCATCATCCAGCACCATATGTATGTTAAACATTAACAAAACTGTTGTGTATGATATGAAACTTTCTTCTTATTTATATATATTTAAATTTTAGTAACGGATATGTTATTCCCTTTTATAATATCTGTTTTTCTGTGACAGTGGTGAAGCAGCCTTCAAAGCCATGACAGACCCTTCAGGCTGGGCCACACATCCCATGATGTATCGGTTAAACAGCCTGGATGTGAAAGTTCCTATCACTTTCATCTATGGTTCTCGATCTTGGGTCAATCGACAACCGGGATTGCAGATCAAGTATTCCAGATTGAATTCATTTGTTGATGTGCAGGTAAGTGGTTTTAACCTATATTCAATAGTTCTTTAGTGGAAGGCTATAGTTTTGTGAAAAACAAGCAGGAACTTGCCCAAACGGCAAACTTGTTTTCAATGTGTGATATTCGAATTTTCAATATGATGTGTTAATCTTCCAAATGGCTTGGAAACATTAAAAATTTATGGTTGTTTTCTCTGCCTAATTTTTTCAGATAACATATTTGCTTAGAGAATCAGATGTTAAATTTATTTTTGAAGAAAGAATATTAAAAGTATTTCCAAATGAATAAAGCAGAATATCACTAAATGTTCATTATTTATAAAATTTTGAAATTTATGGATATTGCTGGAAAGACTGATGAATAAATTAGTAAAAAAATACTCAGGAGATTAATTATAATATATTTTGTTTTTAAATTCCAGCAGTTACCTATCAAAATAATTTTGCTTGAAATTTTAAAATTGATTCAAATAATAAAATTTATAATTATTTTTGTAAAATTAGTAAGTGTTGCTTCAATATCTTGTTGTTCCTTAAAAGATTTATTATTTTTGTAAATTTTGCATCCTTCAGGTTGTTAAATGGAACTTTTATGTTGTCTGTGATTCTTTATGATTCAGTAAATTCCTTAAAAATCAATTTGTTAAACCATAAAAGTAATAATTGTTCATAAAATTGTAATAACTCGGGAATGCTTGAAGTTAGAACACATGAAGCCCACAAGTAGCGATCTTAAAGTGAACATTTTTTCCAGTTATCCATGGAAACTAAGTAATTTTGCACTCTTGTAAATATTTTTAGTTGGAAGATTTCATTAATTCTTTTCAATAGTATCTTACTAGCAGCCTTTGTGCCAGAGTTGATGAACTTATTACTCATACTGTAGCAAATAATTATTTTAAGATTTCTATAATGTATAAATAAGGATATATCCAAATAATTAAAATTGTGATTGTAAAAAAATATACTAAATTCTATTTTAAAAGTTTTCAGTGAAATGCCTATGGTGTCATTTACTTCTAAATCGAAACCCACAGTAAGCTTGTTGGTCATAACGAATTTGATGTATATATATATTTTAAACTGAAAACTTTTTTTTTAATGTAATTGTGATTTATTTTTCAAATTTTGTTTGATAGGTAATTGAAGGTGCTGGTCACCATGTGTATGCAGATAAACCAAATGAATTCAATACTCTTCTAAATAGAATTTGCGATTCATTTGATAATGGACTGATACATATGAGAGATGCTTGAATCTTGGACTCTTAAAATGCCATTTTAAAGACCGCAAGTGAGTTTATTATCATCAAAAAGAATAAGGTGTTTGAACTTGTTTTTACAGAAGTTTATTAATTTTATTGCATTAACATCTGTGAAAAAGTTATACTTTACTGAAAAAGATCGAACATTATATTTTCTTTTATTAGGAAGTGAATTTAATTATTTTAATCATTTTTGATGTATAAAACGGAATGCACTAGCGCATAAATATTTTTTTCAAAAAGGTGTGCTAAATAATCATCTGTCTTTAATCATTAAATAGTAAAACTTGTATAAAATATTTATAAAGTTCAATCTTTTTCAACTTGTGTATCTAAAAGAAAATAATTTATATGGCATTGAAGTGTAGTATAAACAAGTGTATTTTCTGTTTTTTATTGTTAAATATTTTAATTGTATTTTTATATTTTACTGTGATATGTGAACTTTTTAAAGCTATGTTTGTTTTTGAAATTGTTTAATAAACTTTAATGCTATCATTTTCTTCATTTATATATGAAAAAAATCATCACACTTCAGCTCAAAGTGGGTAAAAACTAATTGTATTTTTTTCATGTTATTTACTCTATAAAACAATTTGAATGTCTATCAAGCTTACAATAATTCCACATTTAAATTCATTTTCAAGTTATTTTCTTAAAATAAATTAAATATGATTTGTTAAGCAATCTGTGATGTCTCTATTTTTTATTGTTTCAAAATTTACTTTTTTTGGTCCATTGTTTTTCTTTCAAACTATAATTTAAATATATATTTAAATTTATCAAATGAATAAATTCCACAAATATTCAATATTCTCAAATGAATAAAATTGTAATCAATTTATCTGTTAAAACATGTCATAGTTAATCTTTATACTTTTAATTCTGTGAAGAATGCATTTAATGCCAGACAAGCTTGTATATAAGTTAAAACCAGTTCTTGATTTTAATTTTGAAACAGTTGGAATCCAAATTTAGTTTTTAAAAATTTAATATTTTTATCAATGTATTACCGGAAAGTTTACCACACTGTGTTTATTCTGTACATTGTAATTTGAACAACAGATAACAATTAAAAAATTTTATTTACATAATTGGAATGGTAAAATAAAATACTGTACTACAAAACTAGTCTACATACATAGCACAAAATGGCCTATATTCCAAACTGCAGTTATGTTAAATAATGAATTTAAACTACTGATATGGCAACAAATATATTCTATGATTTGTAATATCATAAAAACTATATTCAAGATTTAATAGCATCAGTTAACATGTGCATGCAATTTACAGATAAAGCAATATTATTTACATAAATATCAATAATATAGCGCAAAGCTCGATTAAATCATAATTATTTAGCTGCAATTGCTAGGCATTTGAGGAACAAAAGTAGTACCTTCTTTTTTATACATTCGAATTGGTATATGAATTGTGACGTTTAAAAATAGTTTTTTAGGAAATTTCTTGTAGTTGTAACAATTTCTTCTAGTATAAAGTAATAAATCTTTTTAGTATTTCATTGAAATATTAAAATTTAAAAATGGACAATTTTAGGATGGAAATTTATATATTTTTTAAAAATCTGTTGCACATTAGCACATAATTTAATATAAATTTTTTATTGATAAAATGTTTTAACTTTTTTTTATGAAATCTTTTAAATAGCTAACCAACAGAAAGTTTTTCTCCTTTAGTTTTATGACGTAAATTTAGAAGTGATTTTTTTACTTTATAAATTATGTTATTTATAGTTCATTACTAAATTTAATATACCCTGTTTAATTACTATGTTTATTTAAGTTAAGGCATGTATGAATTTTGTGTGTAAAAATATTGCAATAAGTGGTTAAAACATTCTTTTTGAATATGCAAATTCGCAATATCGAAATGCATAGTAGAATTAAAAACAAAATGACAAGTTTTAAGGCTTAACAACGGCACTAAAAAAATTCAATGATGTAATCTATTAATGAAATTTTAAAATAAAATTTTAACCATTGAACAAATTTTTCACAAAATGTGGTGCAAATTCAAGTATATGGCTTGCATTTTATTTTCCACTATTATCTGTTTTGTAATATGGGCAGATTTTTACAAAATTCGCCAATTATTGCTAATTTTTTGTTAGTTTTACTTTCACAATTTTTTTTGTATAAAAATTAAATTTGCTTTACAACCTTACACTCCTTCTAATAAACACGCACATGCTTAGATTTGAAAAAATAATTTCTTAAATAGATATATAGTTCAATTATCATGTTACTTAAAGCAAATTCCATTTAAAGTTGTCATTCAATATTCTGCAGCAAAACTTGAAATTAAGGCTCACATCTGTAATTTCCTATATGATAAGATCGTCGTATCACACATTTCATAATAATTTAATACACGTATTGCCATAAATCTCTTTTCTGACAAAAATACTTGGTTATATAATTTGAATTATTCAACAACGTTTCAAAAGACTACACATCACAAATAGTTAACATACATATGATTTTTTTTACCCAGGGACATCAAATTTTGGTTATTCAATGGGGAAGGTGCATCCTGAAATGTAGTACTACACTCCTTGCCAACCTAACTTAGGTGAAAACTCTTGTAGGGTAATATTTACATACAAAATGATCTGAATACAATTTAACCAAAATACACTTTTCATTCTGAAAAAGTTCCAATTTTTTTTAAAAAATCTGTTAGACCTTAAACGAAATTAATGTTTTAAACATGTTTTCTGGATGGATTCACCAATAATTTATGGATATTATAATATATGGATTTATGATAGTTGGTAAGGAAAGTAGTAATACATTTTTATTGCAGATTAAGCGATTAAATTTTCAAAAAGAAGTATAAAAATTAACTTTTGCTAATTAGGATTATCGTGGACAGAATGCCTCTAAAAAGGCCGTGTGGCAGAGTGACACTGCACTTGCTACCAGGCTATAGGTTCGAGTGCTGGATTTAGCAAGATTTACATATACTTTCGTCAGTCCAGCTTGCTTGGGAACTAAACAATGAGGGTTTTCGCATAAACAAATTGACAGAACAGTTTACCGGAACATCTGCATACACCACTTTGCCCTAGTCTCGAGTTGCGCCACAGACTTTGGTTCTTCATATGCTGTCATGCCACTTGAGTTTTTAGAATGCCTCTAAGGTTTTCAGGCTCACAGAATATCAGTTATTACCCCCACTTAAAATTAAAATTATTTGTGTTAATATATGAATTTCATGAAACTAAACATGTAACTTTAAAAAAAAATAAATTACAAGTTGGTTGTAAAAGAACATGCCAAGTTTCATGAAAAGAACTGAAGATTATTAATTAAATTGTTTTAGGCAGCAATTGAGGCAATGTTAACTTTAACGTCAACACATCTCTGCAACTTCCCCATTGCTGAAATAAAATTAGGTTCAGCATAGCTCTTGGTATTAAGAATTGATCCCGATTATGAATATTTACATTAACTCTTTTGTAAAAAATATATATTTAAATATTTTGATTTAAAATGTTAATCCACAATACAAATCAAGTACAGAATTCAAATCAAAAATTCCTATTTTGTTAACGTATACAAACAATGCAAGTTTAAAATTGTTTTGTGTTCTTTCTTGTAAATTCTTAACCAGAATTATAGTTACATTCTTCTAACAGCCAAGCTCTCATTCTAAATTATTTAAATCCGGCAATTTATTGAATTTTTAAGCTCTTATTGCAACTAAATTTATTTTTATTTCTTTGTTATTAAAATATATCTTTTCTCTTTAAACATCTTAAATTACTCGTAATTTATTTTAAGGAGATTTCCTAACTTTTATAAATTTATTATATTTTCTTCCTATAGGAATAATATCAAATATTTCATGCATAACAATTTCCAAATGAAAGTATTCTTGATTAAAATTAATAATATTAATTGTATCACAAAACTAGCACTTTCATTATGTAGTGAAACTTTTGTTTGCATTATCGGGTTTTTGGTGACGGTTATATATGATAAATCACTGTGATGTGAAGAATATTCTGATAAACAACTATCTAAGAAAACTCTTAAGAGTTAAATTTTTTAAAACCGTAGAATTTAAACTCAAATATAAACTTAAAAAATCATTTCAGAGGAATAACCAGTACCATAGAGCTATAGAAATTATAATTTATGCCAAAGTATTGCTTTGCCATGTAAGCATTTTATCACCAGGTATGAGAATCATCATAATAAAATAAATTTGGAATTATCGCAAAATAAAACCAATTTGGAGGGGAAATATTATATTTTTTTAAAGTTCTACTTAACGCAAAATATTCCTCTTAAGAGGGTAACATTATTATTAAACTTTATCTATCAATTATTAAATTACGGAATAGCATTTTCCTTTCAAATTTATTTTATTTTAATACTCTTACTTTGGTGCAAAAATGTTTACATGAAAAAGAAATACTTTCGCAAAAGTTGTGATTTTAAAGCTAATTCATTATTTCGATGGACTGACTATGCTTCTTAAGAATTTAATTATAATGACAGAAATTTTGATTCACAGTCACGAATAGGAACTTTCATATACAAATGAAATAAGTTTTTTATTACCATAAAGAACTTTAAAGTATTTGCATATATATTAAATAATGCATATTATATTAAAGCTTTTATATTAATGATATCAAACGAAACCGTTATTTAAAAAAATTGGTCTCTTTATGTACAAAATATTTATCAAGTATGAAATTGAGTGTAAAAGGTTTTAGACTGGTTTATTTAATTTAAGTTGGTTTTAGATAACTCTTTTATGAGAAAGTTTATTGCTTTTGATAAGGGATATTGTTTTATATTTTATAGAAAGCTCAAACATTTCGTTTAATAATCCGAATTTCTAATGTATATTGGTACCTCTTTATCATATTTTATTGTTTAAGATGTTTTAAATAAGCGTTTTTAATATTGTAGTAAATATTATTCTAATTCAAAAGTATTTTTTAGTTATGTTTTTATTTTTAATAATAGTATCTATCTATCATAAATGTATGGCGAAATATATATTTTTAAGTAGCTATAGCTTATTATCTCAGTATCTAGTGTTAAAATTAGCAGTTTTAAATGAGATTAAAATTACATCTAAATGCATTAGATATATTAATAAAAGTAGATATTTAAAAGTCTAATATCTTTGCTATAACACTATTTCAAAAATAATAGAGCTATGTCTACTTCTTTTTAATAAGAGAAGCGAAAAAAAGTCATATTACTAGAGAAGTCTATCTTTTGTTTCTTAGATTTGATTTCTAGAAGGTGAATGGTATTTTTGTTCCTATATTTACTGTGTTTTAATTTCAAAAGATTAAAACAAATCTTTTGAACCTTTAGCGTTTCTATATTAAAGCTTTCTGAAGATCACAACCGTTGTTCTGCTAAGAACTCGAAGCCCGTTGATACGGTATTTGACTTTCGTTATTTTTACCATACTTTCTCAAAATATATCTGCACAGTTCGAAATATTCTGCTTTTTACAGCACACGTATTTTCAAACTCGTCGCTCAACAGTAAAATATTCTATGTTGAACAAGTTATACATGCAGTAAAATTCTTAATTACAAAACGAGGTTCGCAGTACAAATTCATTTGTTTTGTAGATCTACTGCAAATGACTTAGTTAAACTCTTTTTCAAAGGAGCCTCCTCAAAGTCTTGTGGCCTGACTACCTCGGTCTTCCTCATCCAGTTTACCACCACCACCCTTCCTCATCTTGGTATGAGGGTTGGTCCCGTTGGCTTTAATCTCGATGACCACGTCTTTGGTATTTGGTATGGGCTCTAGGTCGATCCTAGTGGACTTCGGCTCACTTCCGAATCCTGGATCATCTGCAGAGCGACGATTGCAGTCTTGGGTGCTGCTTTGGGCTGATGCGGAATCTCGACTGAGGACACTCGAATTGCGATTTTTACCGCTGTAATCTCGACTGTGGACGTCTGAACCCCGACTGTCGCTGCAGTCGATGTCGGTTTCTTGGCTGTTGCTGCTGAGGACGTTGGTGGAGTCTGTCGAGTCTCGCCTCAGGGAGGACAGATTGGACGACTGGGACTGGTCGAAGACTTCGAACAGGCTGGCTCGCTTGGCCGAGGCGCTTCCGATCCGGCTGAGCAGTGTGTTGGTGGGGGACGAGAACAGGTGGTATTCGCTGTTCTCTATCCAGGAAGGGAATTCCTGCTGGACGTAACTGGAGGGATCCGGCGAGTCGTCGTCCCGCTTCCAGGGCAGAGTGCGTTCTGTTAAGGTCTTGGTGGGAATGGAGTTTAGGTAGGAATCGTCGTCTGATTCTGATGTGCCTTCTGTCAGGAAACAAAAGCAAGGTTGGTATTAGTCTCACATTTTAATTTTTGCCCCATTTTTCCTGTACCACTAAGACCGTTAATTACAAAATAGCTATGTTTAGTTACATTAGTGTTCTAAATGCCTTTGTTCGGTTAACAGCATACCATTTCATACATATAAGCTTTATATAATACAGTTTTCTGCTTTTGCGATTCTATACAAAAGCATTCTTGTTAGTGTGACTCTTAGACAGCTTAGAGCTTTCAATTTCTTTTTCCATAAAATATAATTTTTTAATTTACTAACAACATCATTGTCTTGAGGCTCAACTATGTATGAGAGAACGTTGTCCACTAACCCATTTCTCGCCAAAGATGCGTAAACGCACCATTTCAATAAATATTTTATATAAGTTTAGCTAACTAAACACAGTATAAGACAAGTGAACACTGTAGTGGGGGGCAAATAGGATAAGCTTTAGAAACAGAATAAATCAAGGAATGAGTCCCGTTCTACCTTTGGCATCCGTGACTTCCCTCGGGGACGGAGTTTTCATGTGGTGGTGTGCCGTGAAGACGATTCCGTCGTCATCGTTCGCTGAGGACACGTCCACCAAGGAAGTGTAGGCTGCTATGGGCTCGTCGCCCTTCTTGATGGGCATGGGGGTAGGCTGCTCTGGAGACGGGGGATCGTCCGAATTGCTGAAGCGGATCTTGGGAGGGGGCTGTGTGTTTTCTGGAACGCATGAGATTATGTATACTTAAATGTGTATACTTGAATGACATAAGTGGCTTAACATTTTAAAAACAGTTATTTTCTACCCCGGATTTAATTTATAGTTTACTGGGTTATCTCTTTAATAATATTACTTTGTTCAATTCTTCAGGGTCACTCTTTTTGTAAGATGCAGTGCGATAACTTTTTCCACAAAAATGTATGATCAGCAAATACTTTATCTTGACCTTTTACAAAATTTCAAAAATATTAACGGTAAATTACACGTAGGTATATTATTAAGGGTAAATATACACAGACCATACGTCACCATTAGGGGGTTTAAGGTATAGTTTCGAGTTGCGTTCGAAAATTTAACCAAAAACCAAACTATAGTATAAGAATATTTATTTTTAGTTTTTCGCGGTTGTGGGTCTGTCGGGTCCTTAAAGGGTTAAATCTTGAAACTTCAAAGTTATCATCGGACAACCACTATAGCAAACGTGCACAGCGGAGAGCCATAAATTCAAGTGGATGACAATTGTTAATTAAAGAAAGTCGATTTTTCGGATTATATTACTTTTTTTGTTCACTTTAATGAATCATATAATGCAATTACCCTGGTAGCACAACAATTTTGGCCAATGTCGCATTAATATTGGCCAAACTTGGAGAGTATTGGATGAAATCGACCATTTTCTACCGATTTTAATCAGATTTTCCCCTCTCTTTGAGGTTTCATACTGAAAAATTACGAAAAGTGCGACACTTAATTTTACTGCATTCTTATACTATTTTGCAAGTGTAAAAGGCAAATAATATGTTTCGCAATATTTTTAATCAAAAAATTTAAATTGTAAATTTTTTTCAAATCATATTCAAACCAATATTGCACCCCGATATTGCCCAGCTTCGGTAAAACGTAGTCCATTTTGCATTGAGCGGTGGGTATGAGCCGAGATTCGCCAATACTGCTGTGCTACCTGGGTATAGTCCAAACCAATTAAATGAGAACGAATTTATGAACTTACTCTTTCGCCCACTGATGAGGCCTTTAGTGTTATTTCCGTCGCTGGACGTGGACTCGACGCTGTGCTCTGATGCGTCCTTCTCGTGCTTGTGTTGGTGGTTGGCCGAGTAAGCATGGGAGCTCATTCGGCGGTGGGGGATCCGTTCGTCCATCAAGTGGCGCATCTGGAGGCGGGTGCGAGGGTCGGGAGTGGCGGTGCGACCGTGTACTGAGCTGCGGCCGATGTAGCGCTAGTGTGAAATAGAAGAAGGACTGGTGTTATGGGTGAATGTCGGTAAAAATGCAGTTTTGGGGCATTACCTTTTGAAAATTTAATTTTTTTCGTCGTTTTAAAAATGACGGGTTTAAACTCTTCGCAAATGACTCTCTATACAATTCAATTTTATTTAGTATTTTTTTTAAAAGGCCAAATGTATCATATAAACTCTGGTCTTGATGGGTTACGTTTAAAAGTATTATGGGTTGCGGAACAGCGGATTTCCCAATTCAAAGAGCAGCATATTATCATCTATCGCCGCAATACACAGTACAATTAACATTATATCACGTTTTAAAAATATACGTTTTACTTTCTTTTATACCTTCAGCGGAAAAAGAATAAATTGTTGTGACATTGGACACAGGTCCTTTTTGACTGAAATACAATAGTTGTCTGTGAATAAATATAAATATCGAAAAGTTAAAAAGGGTTAAGCCCACTAGAAGATTTTCATCCACATTTCCTCTGCATCAAGTCAAGGAAGAACCGTATGGGTATGTCCCAGTGCACGTAAACTCTTTTTACACAGAGATTCAATTAGACTTACCCTCCTGGGCGGTTTGAACATAGCATCGGACAGGATGTGATGCAGCTGAGCATCGGCCAAGTCTTTGCTGCTTGGGGAGTATTCGAGCTCGCCGATGTCAATGTTGAGGAAGCTTGAGTCGTTGCGCTGGATATCGACGGTCAACTTGTTCGCCTTATCCACCGATGGACTGGTCGAAGAAATAAAGGATTTTAAAAGTGTGCGATAAACAGGTCCTTCCTTCCTCAATGGCACGACAGCCCCGGATGGGCCCTGGCCTTCTTAATCAATTTCCTCCAGGCCTGCCTCTGCCTGGCAGTGGTCTTCCAATTTGAGACCTTTAACACCGATAAATCTCTTTCCAAGCAGTCAGCCCATCTCAGCTTTGGTCGACCTCTGGGCCTTGATCCGATGGGCTGAGCCAAAAAGATAATATTTGTCGAACGCTCTTTGTTCATTCGCATGATGTGACCATCCCATTTAATTCTTTGAATTTTGATAAACTTGACAACATCAGGCTCTCTAAAAGCCCGATAGAGTCGGGGGTGCGTGTGCGATAAACAGGTGGGGGTGTAAAAACAAACTTTTTGCCCGAAATGCCAAAATGGGCAGGACACCGATCACATTAGCTCATTTTATATTGCATTGAATTGGAATGGGTAAGACATTATAACTGTCTACATCTACTGTCAGGCTTCGTTGATACGACTTCACTGATATTGTCTAACTTCGGCAGACAAACAGGATATTAGAAACAAAACAAAAGTGTGGTTCCAGTCAAGGTATTTGTTGAATATATAATTGCCTGATGGGTGACTCTCTCTCGTATGTAAATTATAATGTTTGGGTATTTTTCCGAAATGAAACACAGAAACCCCGTTAAAAGCAACTTTAAATGTAATTATGTAAGGGCATGTCCATAAAACAATATTTTTCACCGGTATTAATTAGAGCCTAACAATAAGCATTCTACGGGAAAGTAAGTTATGGGAAATATTTTTTTTAAAGTTAAAACAATAAAAAAAAAATTAACTATCGTGTTTCTACAAAAGAGATAATTTATTAGTATAAAAATACAGATATATGCACCTTTATAAACAAAAACAAGGTTGACCATTAGTTTTTATATTATCACAATCTAAATAATTTATAAAAGACGTTAATTAGACGTCCCGTGCCTTTCAGACCTTTCTACTACCTTTTTTTCCATGTTGGATTTCGGTGTAGTTCCTGAATATGGACGACCTGGATGCTCCAGCGCCTTTGTTATAATAAAGTCTTAAGCACAAATAAATACTTTTAGCCATAATAGTTTAGAACACTTATTTAATTAACGTGAATTATCTATAAAGTACGTTATTCAGACATTCTAAGCTCTTCATACATTGTCACCTATCAACACACCAATCCACCCATCGGACGCCCTAAAAGATGTCCTATAGAGATGAAGAGTACAGGGGAAAAACCGCTTGATTCATTAGGAGTCTTCCCGTAATTGTGTCTGCTTGGCAGACATTGGCGACAGAAAACCGGTTTCTCTCTTTCTTCTTCTCTTGGTCCAAGCGACGGAATCGTGCATCGCGTGAATCTCGGTAGATAGAAACTGGTTTCCTGACACCAGTTTAGACGATTACTCGCTATCATCGCCAAAGTGGCCTGCTGAGGAAAGTTCACTACGAAATCAAGCGGTTTTTCCCCCTGTGCTCTTCAGATGTGGATGATGCATAAAATAGACGTTATTTCGACGTCCTTTACCTCTTATCCATGTTGGGCTGGGTATAATTCCTGAAAATGGACGACATGGATGCGCCGACGGAATTGTTGGCCATGGGCATGAGGCCAGAATTTTGTTTCACCAGGTTCATGGCGTCGGCGACGTTGAGCTTCGAGTAGGTCTCGAAGATCTTGGGTTCGGCGTTCGCGTGCTCGCGGGTTAGGATGGGGCGAAGGTACTTGTTGTTGTAGTACTTGAACCTGGAAAAAAAAATTGGGATGTTACGTCATCCAATACCCTCTTGTATTTCAATAGTACAACCCGACGAGTTGGAGCAACGCTCCGTTTTAACCCAAGCAAATTATTGCAAATTCAGTTATCATTCCTAGACAATGGCGATTCGGCTTAAGCTCATCAAGCCCTGATGACCATAGTTAATGTGGGTTGTCATGCAGTAAAGATGTTGTCACGACAGTTTTCGTTAGTCCAATACCTGTAGAGTGTGACTCTGGATATTACGGATGTAACGTTAAGAATGCATGGATTAAATCAACGAATAGAATATCCTAAAAAATATTCCGAAAAGTTCTTCAGAAACTAGGATGTATAATGAGTATATTCTAAGCTTTTTAAGTTTATAGACAGATCACAAATAAGTTTTTAAAAATATCTACACTCCTTAGTTTAACAATTATATCGATCCTTTGCCCACTATAGTCTCAAACTAAAGGTGTTCATAGGTAAAGTTGTAAAGATGCATAATGGTTCTGAATATAATGTCATATTAATACAGTAGTAAATTGTTTGTGAAATAAACATATTAAATGACACCTTAATCATTAACCAAGGAATTGAATGGCAAAGAAAATCTTTTATTAAATTACTATAAATTTGGTTTATTTGCGAATAATATGGTATGTTTCTCGCTAGACAGTAACTAATCAGAAAATAATCATTTTTATTAAACGCGCTCCATTACTTAAACCGTCAAGTTAATAAATGAATGAAATAAACATATATCAATTAAATAAATTAGTTAATTTCAAACATACTTATCTCTCATGTGATAATTTCCCATGGTTTGTCCCACAATGTCTTCTATAGCCGCCATCAGATGGTCCATAGACTAAACAAAATTATGTTTATGAGCATTTTTACTATATAATTAAAGACTTTTAAGTATTTACTGTTAATTTTTAAATTAACAAAACTGAATATTCAAAAGTACTAAAAGTGATCGACATTGGCCACGGCCATCTTCAATAACAAGGCCAGGGAAGCTTTCCCGAATATGAGCGTTGCGGAATTTTTGACGTCATTGTTCCTAGTGCCGAAGATCGAGAAACTAGTTCGGACGTATTCGGAACTCTAAAAATGTGGTCAGCCGTTAATGAGTAGTTCCGAACAGGTTTCGAGATAGGGATCTTCATCTACGGAACAGCGTCACTCGGAACTATGGCGTCAAAATTTCCGTCCCTAAACGTGTTTGGGAGAGCTTCTTCAGCCTTAGAAGTTGAGTAGGCAATGCATTGGCTTTATTTGAGGAAAATTACATTCAAGTTTAAATTGCATTGCGCAGTTAATTACCCTAGTTATGATTCTTTCGTTCATTGTTGGCTTGTTTTTATTCTTGGTAGGAACGTTTAATATTCTCACTAGTGGTCCAATGGTCATACCCTAAAAGGAAGAAATGTCATATGTATAAAAATATAAATTATTTAATAACATGAGGTAAAAAATATTATTTTTAAAGGAGAACATCGCTATAAATACAAACACAAATAATTTACATACAAAAATGTTTCACAAATACAATTTCTAGAAAAAGAGGTACCGAAGTTTAGTTGCTTTTTATAAACCAGGCTCCAATTATTATTAATGTTTTTACACATTCATTTTTCATTTTTATAATGTGTCAAAAACACTAATTTTAAATAAAAACAGTTGTGTAAGATATTGTTACTTTTGATGAAATCGTTTTTAAACCCTTCACTCCAAAGGTCTACAAGCGTGGAATTTTGAAGAATTATCTCCATATTTTCAGTTCAAAATTTTTCTTAATATTAGATATCTTGTTCAAGAGAATAAAGTTTTGCAAAAATACCGATATAGGAGGTTATCTTATCTATAATAATAAAAGAAAGAGTCTGTCTGTCTGTGTGTATGTCTGTGGATCGCAAAAGACCTACTTAGACTGCTCTAAAAAATTCGAAATTTTTAATATAGATTCCTTTTAATACCTACGAGTGCATCTGAGGCTTAGTTTTTTCATATTTGATTGTGATTTTTAATTAATATAATTAGTTTTAAAAAAACGTCATCCACGTGGGATTGCGGGACCATAACAGGGCAGGGCTTGAAAATACATGGACCGGGCCGAAACGGGGGCTTGACGCCATCCTCTATTAGTTTGATTGATTGAGTTTGGTTGAGATATGCGCTCGCCCGAAGGCTGCTTCATTCTCTATTAGTGTTTGCTTTTTTAAGTGCGCATGCGCCAACACGAATTTAATTTTGTTTTGATTTTGAGTGTATTTTCAAAAGTAAACATGCCTCTAAAAGGAAGCAATGAGAAGTTAACGGGTTCCCAGTAAGGCGGGACCATACTGCTAGTATTTGTATAAAAATGACAAAGCACGATTTCAGAGGTCTTGCAGGTTTTTTTTTTCAGTGTTAAATTTTCAAGGCGTTTTGCATTAGTTTTTTTAATGGATTATTAATTACAAAAAAAACTGACATTATTTGTGCATTCATAGCAGTATTTTATTTTTATTTTTAGGGCTTAAAACCTAAAAATTCAATTAAATTAAAATGCATTTCAGCATTTCAGCAAATATTAATTTGTAATTCTTTCAAAATACTTACAAAACGTACATTGTAATACATTTCTGAGATTACTTGTTATACTATAATAAATTGAATGTCGTTTATCATGTTTTAGTTAGACGGAGAAGAGTCTAACTAGATTATGATGCTGATGCTATATAGCTATTTTTCTTATGTACGCAAGAAATTCTCATGAGAATTAAATAAAATAATGTTTAATGTTGTTTTTTTTAAATTATTGATTATTAATGATAGTTAATTATATTTTTTCAGCGTGATTAAATAACGCCTAATAAAATGAAATGCTAATATTACTTTCATCGTTATGCTGAAAATTGTGGTGAAAAAAAATCCCATTAGTGTACAACTGTACAATGTTTCGTTTACTTTAGAAATACAAGATGTATAATTTGGAAATACAACACTTTCTATCCGATTTCGATTGATAGAGCCTTCGGCGAAAAATTTAATTAACTGGAAATTGCTTTCGGAATTCAAAGAGCCATTGTAATTTAGATTGAGAATCATGTTTGTCTTTAGCGCATTTAAGTGAGAGAAGATACCAGAAGTCGGATCTATTAACCGGAGTCTCTTCTCTGTGTGTTATTGTAAAAAATATTTTTAAAAATTTAAACTACTCCAGCTATATTGAATATTTTCGCAAGCCTTTTTATGAATGATAAATTATAGTTCCGTGATATTGCTGGAATTAATCGGAAAAAGCTTATGCGCGGATATGATGACGTCTTCACATGAAAACGTGGATACTGTGGGCAAAATTAAAATTCAGTTTCAATATCCATAGAGCACTCAGATTAATAAGTGATTCTGAGGTAAATGATTCTGCCAAAATTGGTAGTGAGAGCCGTCTATAGAGGATGCTACAAAAATGGCTTTCGGTTCTGGGATATTTGCAAAGTGTGCAAAAGCGCTAAACCGCCAAAAAGCAGCCTCTGGGTTAGAAAAAACAAAAATAAAAGAAAGAGAAAGCCTGGGGGTTAGAATAAAAAATACTTTACCTGAACGAATACCGTGAAGAAGACTAGAGCTATGATGGTGGTGACCATCATATTTTTGGTGGGTATGATCCTGTCATTGACGATGAGTACCAGGGCGAAGGCCACGGCACCCCTGAGGCCCCCGTAGGCCAGGATGAACTGCTTCAGCTTGTCGATCCGATTCCGGCGGAAGCGGTTGGCCAGGCCCGTCAGGATGATCACACCTGGAAAAGCGAAAGCGTCATGACAAATGACAGTGATTGCGCCCTCTAGAAGGGAGTGTGTAGGCTTTATAGCCCATTACCCAACTCGCCAGAAGAGACAGTCACAAGAGACACACAAAGGACGACACAAACACATAGACAAATAAAAAATAACAACATTTATTGACAAGCACAAACATCCAAGCCTTTACCGGGATTCGTAACCGAGCCCAGCAGCTCCAAAGGCTAGTACACTAACCATTACGCCGACGGGCCGGCACGAAAGCGTCATACTGTTTTGATGAAGAAGGCACAAAAGGGATACTTTGTTATTTTCTCATCTTGTTGGCTTCTCATAGATACGACAATAGTAAGAACGGAATGTGTGATTGCTTTTGAGTTCCATGTTTCAGCAATAAAAACGAAATCATATTGAGAGGCAAATCTATATAAGACTCGTCTTGTGCTACCATCGATTAATATGGTCCTATATCATGCCTTTCTAATCTGAGCAGTGTATAGTATAAGGAAAAAGTGAAGGAATATTTATAAGTATCGATCTAGTATAAAATATGACACATATATAATATGTTTCTGGAACTGGTGATATTTTATTTTCAAGGACAGACAATTTTGAGGGAGAACGGTTAAATATGAATGAGCCATTGTAATGTAAATTAACAATAACTTCACTAAAATCGTCCATGTACCCAAGATCTCTACAGAAGTGGAACTTCTGCACTTTTGGCATCGTTTTTACCTAGCAGAATACAAGCTCTGACTCCAGTTTGTTCATCATTTGAAGTAGAAATAGTCACAATCCAATCTTTGCAGACATGTACATCCAATTTTACTGATGACGGGTATGTATCTACACTTGTTTTTAATATTTATGCCATGGGCATTTAAACTGTAGTTACCACAGCAATGAATCGGACCATATTTTCTCTAAAATAATTAGTATTTCAGTATACCTTTTTTTAAAAGGTAAGACTTATTGAGTGCTTGTAACAATAGTCCAAGTCATTAGTCTAAAGATACAGCAGTTTACCTGCCGACCTTAATGACCTATTTTCTCACCGATGGGTCTGTAGAGAGTGCAGAAGAAGATGGTCATGACGACGAACCACGTGTTCCACTCGTGGTTGTCGTTGACGGTGGACACCCCCAGGAAGAGGAAGATGATGGTCTCAGAGGAACTCGCCAGCATCTTCATGGCGTATTTCACCGTGACGTGGCTCTTGTAAGAGATGTTCTCCTCGACGTAGTTCTTCATTGTGATGCCGCAGAAGGTCAACCTAAAAAGACATGTACATAATGCGTTTCATATTTTAAACGTACAATTTCCCCCCTCAAAATTCATAATATAGCACACAATAAGTGTGCTATAACCCATTCCCACCGTGCTCGCACGATCGTGCGGGTATAAAAGAGAATGTTCAAGCTCTTCAAAAATATCGATACCAAAGCAGCTGACTTGTACAGCTGTGGAAATAAAAAAGTACCCACTTGAGGTTATTTCATCCGTTAGTCACCCTATAGAATCGGACCTTTTTGAGATTGTGTACAATTAACATTCTGAGTTAATTGCACGATACAAAATTTGCATACGGGGCCGTCTTCATATTAAAAATATTACGATCTTTGAAATTTCCAATAGCAACACCCAATTTTAATAACTTAGAAATGTTAAGCACTCTTGAAAACCCTTAAATCTAAGTTTTTGTTACATTTGGATGAATATTTGACGAGTTATTCAATCGAATCACTAGTGGACCTTTTGGGGACCAACTCTAAAATGACAAGCAAGCATGCATGCAAAGCCGTCTTTATTTATCAATTACACACGTAATCTTATACACAGTCCCCTAAAGGGTAATTATAAAGTATTTTGTGATTTACTCAGCAAATTATGAATAAACATTTTTATAAATTGGGATTTCGCTTAAACTTCTTGTCTTAAATTTATTTCTTTAAAAATATTAAGGGGTTTCCATTCATATTTTTTTTTAAAAATCAATATAATAATTAGTTAAAAATATAAAAATTGTTTTAAATACCCCAATATTGAATGCATTTTGTTTGGGTTATTATAATTTCTTTTTAGTAAAAAATTCGTTTCATTATCTTAATTATTTGGGCAGTTCTACCATAATTTTTAATTTCAGGTATAAAAAACTTGCAAATTTTTTTTTTCAAAATCACTTTAAATGTTTGTCAAAAGGTTTATAAGGGTCCTAGAATTACGAAAAAAAGTTCAGCAAAGCTCATTTGTAAAAAACAAAAAAATAATAATAAGGGATGGCTGTTTCTAAAAAACATCGTTGCTAAAGATACCGGTCTAAACCGGCCTTACGAAAGTAACTGTTTTTCAATGAAACCGAAATCTCAAAAAACCGGCTAGTTTTAAAACTGGTTTCGGTTTTCCATCCCTAGATCAATACGACGGTAAAGACCGGAAGGTCAGGAACGGAAGGCATGGACATTCACTCTGTTTTCCTGTCTTTTTTGTGTTGAAACTAACTCCAGTTTAATAAAATTTGATTTTTTTAATTCTTGTACTCCACTTAAACATATTTATAGAAAAAAATTTCAATTATCAAGCAAAAATTAACCTTAAACCTGGGAGACTGTAAGGAAAACAATAAAGCCTCGCTGCCAATTTTACTAAGTCTTTTTAAATTTTGTGTTTATTGGTGAATTTTAGCAAAAATATGTGGCTACTAACTGAAACGTGAGTTTTCTGCAATACAGTTTTCATGGTTGAAGAATCACTGTAGCTCAATCCAGTGCCTCTCTTCACCACTTTAGGAATGAGGTCAGTGAATTTACCAAAACCCAGGGACAAAGTTAGGAGACGAGAAAAACACATTATAAATATTAAAAGCCAAAATTTAATGGAAGGAATTTGTTAAGCTACAGTATTAGTTCAATTTAAAATCCAAATGAATGCAATTTTTAGCTCAAAAGTGTGTTAGCTTGAGTCCTAAACTAAAAATTTGACATTCGGGACATACGACGGTAAGGAATTTTCTGCATTGTTTTGTGTTCTAAAAATTTTTTGGAGTTTCTTTGCTTTAAAATTCCGTTTTGCGATTATATAAGGACCCGTCTTTTTGTATAACAAGAAAAAATGGTACAGAAATATTAATTTTTTAAAAAGTTATGCCCAAGGGACATAAAATTAAAAATTATGGTAGAATTGCCCATTTATAGATCGGGATAGTTTTTTATGTGCAACTCATTTAACATTATGGGACCTAAACTTTGCACGTCTCTAACTCCTCTAATAATGCTTAAAAACTAACAAAAATTGGCATTTCGTATTAACATAGGTCAGAGATTTGAAGTATGGATTCAAAAAGGGGTGTTGCTATTGGAAATTTTAAAGTTAGTAACATTTTTTATATGAAGATGACCTCTTATGCAAATTTTGTGTCATGCAATTAACTCAGAATGTTAATTGTTCACAATGTCAAAAAGGTCCGATTCTTTAGGATGAATAACGGAGGAAATAACCTCAAGTGGGTACTTTTTTATTTCCACAGCTGTACTACCATTCGTTATTTGTATAAAAATTACTTTGTTTTTATGGAGTTCCTGGCATTGATGCTGTTTAACGCATTTTGTTCGATAAAACTCCAAATTTAGTCTCATAATTTTAATCAGCGCCACCTGATTGCTGGTCGAAAAGGGATAATGTAGGGACTGCGGTTGGGATAGCTTGGTTGGTATAGTGTTAGACTGGTTGCCTGGTATCCCTTAGGTTGCGAGTTCAAGTCCTGCTGGCTGAGTGAGGTAGCAATGAACTCTTCCGCATACTATCTGTATACTCTAATGGTGACTGGTGCACGTTGGAGGTCATTGTGGTCAGTCCTCCTATTTCCCCTACCAAATTAATACCTCTGAGGCTACAAGACAATTCTGGGATAATCTGGTTGGCCACTGTCTCTAAAATAGAAGGATCCCCTAACGTTCGGTAGTGCTGCCATCTATCGCGTTGGTGTGGAATGGGGGAACCTGTATAGTAGACCTGAACAAGAGAGCGTAATAGTAGTGCTGTCCTCTATTGTGCCGTATGAGGTAGAAATGACCTCTTCGGCGTCGGTTTTAAGTAGCTTCTACCACCGCATGACTTCAGATATTTGGGATTAGTACAAAATGCTCACAAGTATAAAAGCCTTAGCTCTTATAATACTCTGCACACCGATTTCCATGCTGTACTACTGAAACGACTACAGACTTACACTTACCCCACTTAAGTTCAAGCCCCCAAATAAGGAAAAGCTTCTCTTCAAATCTACTTCGAATAATAATAAACTTCAAAAATAAAGCTGATACTAATTAAATATTAAAAATATATATTCTAATTGAATGTGTTTAAATTGCGTCCATGTTATAGTTTAATGTTCAGCAAGTACGAAAACACTAATAGTTATGAAATGCAGTGAAAATATGGAAAAAAGTTATGTTTTAGCCCACAATATTGCAAGGGATCGGGCCCTTTATAGAACGACCAGACGTTCTGGATTTCTCAGGTACAGTTTAGTTTGCTATTTTACTATCTAGCTATAAAACTTGTGCAAATAGTCTCTGTTCTAGTTTTTTTTTATTAAATAGTTTTTTCAAACAAAACAGTGTGAATAAAATAGGGTTTCTGAAAATTTAATGATGATTTCATAGTTGTTAAGTTAATCACTAAAACAAATCTGGTCAAGCAAGCCCCCCTTTTTTAATTCTACGTCCTTTAATACTCTAAGAAATAACTCATTATATTTAGTGCCGTTTCCGCAACACTTTGAAATGAAAATCAATTTACATGCATCTACACTCTCAGAAATAACACTTTTATTTTTGACGATTCATGAATCCTCAAGCCTCATTTCGTTAATTTTGAGGATTGTTTCGTCAAACTATCGTGTGACTTTTGAGTAAAAGCGAATCCTCACTTTTACGATCGTGATTTGACGATTCTGTATCTTGATTTTGAGGGAACTGAATCTCATTGGTTGAACTCACATGCTCAAAAATGGCGAAACATTTCTTTAGATTAGACGACATTCAAATCCTCATAAAAATGACGATTCAAATTTCCTCACTTTGAGGAAACGAAAACTCGGAGCATCTGCCAGTAACGGAATCGTCAAAATTAAGGAAAATTTCGTCGGTTTTGAGCATTCATTTTTGAGAGTGTACTCACGCCAGGATCCCGGAGAAGTGAAACAGCTCCGCGGACACGTACGACAGGTACGACATGACGAAGACGAAGAGCGGCTCGATCACCCGGACATGGTGCGTGAACCTGGAGACGAAGGCGGCCAGCAACCCCCAGAGTATTCCCACCAGGGTGCCGCCGAGGGCCACCACGAAGAACGAGGCCACCCCGGCCACGTAGTCCACGGGTATGATGTTCTTGGGACCCATCTCGGCGTACCCTTCGAACATGTGGTACAGGACCTGGTGGAGATAGATCAGAGAACACTCTTAAAACAAAAGAGTGAATTCCACTCCAGTTGGAGAAGTGCACTTTCGACACTGGAAAGGAGTGAATATTATCTCAGACTGAGTTAAAATCACTCGTTTGGAGTGATCCTGTCGGAGGTTTAACACACAAAGGATCCACTCCTAAAGGAGAAGTGCATTTTCCAGACTGGAGGAGTGAAAATCAACCAGACTGAGTTAAAATCGCTCGTTCGTTTTAAGAGTGAAGATTTGAAATTAACCCTCTAATGCATTCTGTTGCCATATGGCAACAAGTAACCCTTTATTCTATTAAAGTAGAGCTCTCTCTCGACAAATCTGTGCTTTTTTTCATCTATTACATTCCATTTTGAAGTTTTAGTTACTAAAAATCATCATATGCAGTAGTAAAAGTGTATTCAAAATTAAAGAGTGAAGTTATTAACTGTTGTGAAATTACGTCCTTGGCAGTATTCACAGTATAATAATATTAGTACTAAATGCAAATAAATTGTTTTGAAAAAATAATTATAGTTCAAGAGGTTTATTTTAAAATATATTTAGCAGTTTTCCAATTATTCTTATCAATCTTGGAATTATGTAGTTGTTTTTTGGCACATGGCAAAAATTTAAAAAATTGAAATTATTTAAATTCCAATGCAGTTAATTTTTTTTCTGTATTTTCCCCTTAATGTATGAGTATTAAAGATACAAACATGTTATTTCGGGATAAAAAAATTCACGCATTACAGGGTTAAGGGATGCATTTACAGAAAGTGTTCGATGGATTCTCTTTGTCTGAAGGAAGAAGAGCCCCACTATAAAAATGAGGTGTAAGGTTACTCCGCAAGACCCGGCATGCAGGAAATGCCGTAATAGCGAGGAAAAGGCTTATCACATTATATTTGAATGCGATGCCCTTACCATATATTAGACTAAATACTTTAGGTATCATCCATAGTAAAGAGCTACACCACAGCTATATCAAAGGTATGGTAGATTTAATCATTAAAGTTGGTGACCCTAATTAATGGATCTACGAAACTTTTGGGTTTTTAATATGGTACAAAAGGCCACCCAAAGCAGGTGCCTCATATCGGACAAACCCAAATCAAAGAAAGAGTACTTTACTCCTGTTTTATGGTACATCGTTAAACCAAATTAATGGAGTAAAGTTATACAAATGAGAATTTTGCTCCATAATCTGGTGACGTTACACAAATATGAATTTCATTGCACAATCTAAAGGCAGAACTGCCCCTTCCAGTTTTATAGAGCAACATAACACCTAATTTACGGAGTAGCTTACACCACATAAAATGACTAAACTTCTTATTTGTGCAACCTTATTCCATAACTTCGTAGTAATTTTAAAGCTGGTGACAGCTAGGATTCTACCAGTTTTATGGAGTGACGTAATAGAACAAAATCTTGCAGTGCATGGCATTCCATACTTTACTTTAAGACCGCAGAATCTCTTCGTGACTTTTACGAAGAAAAAGTACGAAGCATGATTCCATTCCTATCCTTCGGAACAGCCGACCTCCAATTATCCCCCCCCCCCTTTTCCCAAAATCGGACAGAAAGCGCTGCACTCTTAAAACAAACGAGTGAAATCCACTCCAGTCGGAGAAGTGCATTTTCGACACTGGAAAGGAGTGAATATTAAATCAGAATGAGTTAAAATCACTCGTTTGGAGTGATCCTGCGGGAGGTTTAACACGCAAAGGATCCACTCCAAGAGGAGAAGTGCATTTTCCAGACTGGAGGAGTGAAAATTACTCAGACTGAGTTAAAATCGCTCGTTTGTTTTAAGAGTGTACGTCACCGCGAGCTTCTCTGGCCTTATTAGTTGAGTCGGCTGTGGCATGGGAAAAAGTTATCAATATTCCGGCTTAGTTATTTTTAACAGAATGGGAGCTACTTTGATCATTGATAATTGATTTGCAGCAGTGATGAATACCTGTGAATAAACAGGAGTATATTTTACCGTTACCAACCGTTTAAAAATAGACACAACTGTCCTTGCAAAGGGATCTGAGATTGATGACAACACCCGGTTTCTAAGTCAGGATATTAATTTGTTTTAAAATGAAATCTTTTGACCACTCACGAATCTGTAGATCATTGCTGTGAATTTCAACACCCTCTCCGTTGATCAAACATAACCGCTTGACTTTTATGCGTCAAAACAGTCGGCATTTAAGATATTTTTAAGTACTAAGAATTATTTAAGGCTACTCGTCGCCGTCTATTAAAAGAATATGTCGTCTGTCGATATAGATTGAAATCACACTCAGTAACAGGCGCAATTTTCCGAAGTTTATATAGTGAAAAAGAATATTTTATAATTTTATTATAAATATATGTTTATAATCCTTAATACTTTATTGTTAAATATTTTGCGCTTCGGTTGTAGTGAACAAAGAACAATAAGACATTATTTTAAATGTAGTGCATCTCCATTTTAAATTTTCCTTGGCTTTTCCTTATACACTTAAAATGTATAGCACTTATGTAGTTCCTCAAGGTAACAGCAAAATAATATTTTCCACTTTACCACTAATATATGACGGGGAATATCCCTGAGCCAAGTACCATAAAAGTAGTCAGTATAAAAGTATCAGAAGTTTGGGTAACCTTGACCCAAGTGTTTCTCAAACTAATAAATTATATTAAATACACTCTTAAAAATGTGCTTGACTTTTTCAATTAATGGCAATTCTGGCTTGACCTATGAGTAAAAAAAGTACTCCAGAAGAAAAAAAATCAGTACTAGGGATTTATGCTTGGGCCAAAGTTATTCTCCAGAGTCAAAGTTATTACCCCATTCGACAGTAGTATAAAAGTAGCATACTAGTAAGACAAGTAAAAAGCGACTTGCAAAAACAAAGACTACACTCTTAAAACAAACGAGTGAATTCCACTCCAGTAGGAGGAGTGCATTTTCGACACTGGAAAGGAGTGAATATTAAGTCAGACCGAGTCAAAATCACTCGTTTGGAGTGATCCTGTCGGAGGTTTAACCCGCAAAGGATCCACTCCAAGAGGAGAAGTGCATTTTCCAGACTGGAAGAGTGAAAATGGACAATTATCACATTTTTTTTTCTTGTTTTTAAATGATTCTAAATGACTTAAAACCCATAAAAAATGTATTCATTCTTCTTACAGATTCGTATTTTGCTTTTAATTTAAATTAATAAAAGAGCAGTTTCGGTTTTCATTCGATACAGAGAGTCACGTGATATGACGTAGTAAGGTCTTCTCCCACCGAGAAGAAGCGAACGCAGCTTTTGCTGCATTCGATTTTTCGCTTCTCTTATATCCTTTCTTCAAAGCTTATTTTTATAATATTAAGGCTTCCAAAAAGTACTGTATTGTGCCGATGTGTGGAAATACTTCCCATATTATACTCCTGACAAACTATTTCTAAATGTACCGAGGAATAAAAAAGATAGACTGAAATGGTGCAGAGCTATGAAAAGAGATCCCAAAAAGAGCGTTCCTTTGGCCTCGTACCTTTGGAATGTAGTATTGAAACAGAAATATCAAAGTTGGTGATTAGTATTGAAGTACTATTTAGTTTTGGTGAGGTTCTAAAAACAAATAAAGGTTTTTAATTTAAAACTAATAATATTCATCTTTAATAGAATCTGTGTGTGTTATACCAACCTTATACATTAATCTGAGGCTAAAAGTTTTTTTTTTAATAACTGTTAGATTTTTTAAAATAAAATAAGTTTTAAAGTACCAAAAAAATCATGAAAATTTTCACTTTTTTGCCGCATAACTTTTTTTTTCACTTTAGTTTTATTAAAATTTATAACCTCCGGTTAATCTATACTATGTATTACATCATGTAAAAAAATTTTACGAGAAAACATAGCATAGTTTTTGAGAAAAGGTACATCGAAGTTCAAAAAATCAAGTTCTGAGGAAAACGCGTATAAAGTTTTTGTTGTTAACCCATTTCCTTACGAAGACATGGCATTAAAATGGCTTTTAATGTCAAAAATATTTTTCCAATCGTCTTGATACTTTGTGACATTATTAATAAAGGTTGTTATAGTATTTTAAGCCAATAATTTTTGTTTCGATTTTTTCACCGATTTTGGGGTACTGAACCCCCAAATATATTTAAATAAATATATTAAAATATATATTAAAAATATATATTAATTAAAAATATATTTAAATAAATATATTTTATATCCCCCTCTTAAATATATTTAAATAGTTAAGCATGTAACTAACTATAGAGAAAAAGAATTATCTACTAGTAGGAATACCTAGTTTTGATTTTAAAAATAAGTTTTTTTTATCAGACTTCTACTATAACATAAATATCATAAACTTTATTCTTAAAATATATAGTCATAAAACATATTTATGCTATTGCTATATGTAATATTCTTTTTTATTTCCTATAAAACAAAAAATTAACTAAATATCTTTGAAACATCTTACTTTTTAGCTTTGATACCTTTCATTTCAGCTGACAAAAAATCCAAAATTTCTTTGAAAAAAATTATTATCATATCCTCGGAAATGTTTGGCAAAATATCTCTTTGTGCTTTGGTAAAACCCTGTTCAACAGCCATTGGAGAAAAATGTTTTAAAAACTCAAAATAATACAAAAATCAACGCACGTGCGATTTCGCTGCGCTGTTCTCAAGTGGTTCCGTAGGGAGGAGAAACGAGAAGACCTTTCTACGTCACGACGTTCCTTGATTGCGCCGCGGCTCTGGTTTTTTCAAATTTGAATAACTCGGAAAATATTTCGTTAAAAAAAATTTTAATGACATTTTTGGACTCCAGACAACTTTGTCTACAAAATTAACCCATTTTTAACAAAATTTAAAACATGTGATAATTCTCCATTACTCAGACTGAGTTAAAATCGCTCGTTCGTTTTAAGAGTGTACATCGCAGATAATAAACTCCAATACCACTCACCACAGTTACAGCATCATTGAGCAGCGACTCCCCAAACACCAGGATATACAGCACCTCATTCACGTGAATCTCTTCGAACACGGCCAGCACCGCGATGGGGTCGACCGCGCAGGCGATCGAACTGAACAAGAAAGTGTCCAGCAAGGGCATCTCGACCCCGTAGAGCCCAGTCAGCCCGACGGCCCACAGAGAGGCCCCGACGGCCATGGCGTTGAAGACGGTCCCGACTACTGCGTAGAGGAGAATGGTTGCTAAGTTGTCGAAGAACGGCCTGCGGGAAAGATATCAAATTAGTAATTAATTAAAAGATACCGCAAAGAAACGAATCACGTCAGATTTAAGGTTAAACTGGCAACTAAGTTGCCTTAACAAAACCGTAAAACATACAGAACCTTTCTGTGCTTTCAATTTGATTTTTTTTTTATTTCAAAGTCGCACTTTAGCGAATCTCAAGACGGATTGAGGCTCAAAAAGTAATTTGCTAGACGTTACTCGTCAGTAAAAAGACGTCATTAAAAAGAAGTTTCAGGGAAAACGGTTGCAAACTTAACACGAGTTTAAGACAACCTTCAAACTGTTGATAGTACCAAAAAATTTCCATGAAAGTGATTTTTTTTTTTACATTGTAGGATCAAATCTCCCCCTGCAGTCGAAATACCTTAGATTTTCACATGACCCGTGGTTTCCGCGTTTGCACCCTTTTCCTTTAACTTTAGTAAATGTAGTTCATTAGAATTTTTTTCACATTTAAAGATTTGGTTAAATTATTAAAAATTTCGTCTTCACTTAGAAAGTAAAAGTATACGCTCCTTCTGAGACCATTAATAATGAGGGAAAAAAAAAAAACAGGAGAAAATTATACAAAATTCTATAAGTGAAATCTACTTTAATTCATACCTCACAACTATTATATCCGTGTCGTACCAAGTCATTTAAATTAATTCAATTAATTAAACTAAATTAATTAAACGAAATACATCCCTGAAAAGTATTCTCACCGATTGGGCATGTAGTATCCGGCATCCAGGACAATAGGCGGAAGCATGTACAGGAAGAAGACGTTTGGGGTGAGGGGTCCGACATTGGTGAGGCCAGCATAGAACAGCAGGAGGCCGATGACCACCCCTACCACGATGAGGAGGCAGCTCTCCGGGCATATCAGCGAGATCTTCGGGGTCACGTGGAATCCTGAAAAAAGGAACATGAAAAGTCTGTGAGTTGGTGTTGTGTACGTTTTCCTGTCTGGATACATATGAATGGACAAAATATGTATGACATATTATTACTTAACCCCTCAAAATCTTATATTTTTAGCCCCAATTAACCCTCTAAAGCATGCTATTGCCATATGTCAACAAGTAACATAATCCACTTTATTCTATTAAAGTAGAGCTCTCTCTCTTGACAAATCTGTATTTTTTCCATCTATTACATTCCATTTTGAAGTTTTAGTTAATAATAAACCTCATAGATGCCAGTAGTAAAAGTGCATTCAAAATTAAAGAGCGAAGTTATTAACTGTTGTGAAAATACGTTTTCTCAGTATTCAAAGTATAATAATATAAGTACCAAATACCAATTAAATTGTTTTGAAAAATAATTGTAGTTCAAGAGGGTTATTTTAAAATATATTTAGAAGTTTTCTAGTCATTCTTATCAAAATTGAAATTTTGAAATGGCAAAAATTAAAAAAATTGAAATTATTTAAATTCCAATGCAATTAATTTTTTCAGTACTTCTCCCATAATATATGAGTATTAAAGGTACAAATATATTTTTTTAGGGATGAAAAAAATTCATGCATTGCATGGTTAAACTTATTAATTTAAAATTACCTTTTTACATATCCATAATATCACTTAGTACTTTAACATCCCAACCGCACCCTGTCGGCGACAAATAGTGGCCTAATCACAATCGTTCCCACAGACCTTTCCTGAGTTTTCCGCCTACACGATGACATCTTACAACCTTTCTTATGACAAAATCTGATTTGTCAGTCAGGGAGCACTGGACATTCCTCGTCATTTTTGTGGGCATTCCGTCCCCATCTATCGTCGACTTCATCAGACGACCAATTTATCATTTACCAATGCCTAGCCGCTAAATAGAAAGGACTAACTTTTATCTAAGTTTCCCTGTCGACTTATTTCACATGTATGTAACGTGCAATACACAAGACGCAAGAGAGAATACGTAAATTCCTTAAAGACGATGACTTAGTACAGAAAAATCGGACGCGTTAGTTGGTTGGTGTCTTGTGATGCCCAGTATGAGATGGGACATGCAAGGCATACACTTACAAGACACTAAAGGCTCACGAGAGTGCACATTTATTGACCATAAACGATAGCTTAAGATAAACAAATGGAGCAAGTTGTTTGGTGTCGTGTGTTTTCTTATTGACCAAGACGATGACTGAATGTAAGGAAATTAGAATCATATTAGAGGTAAAAAAAATTTCGCTTTATCCTAGACCCAAAAGTTATTACATTTCTTTCCAGTATTTGAAATAACAATTAATTTTGTTGTACATTCTAAAAACGATATTCTTAAAACTAAGTAAAAAGTACTCAAATCTGAGCGAGTTGCATAGTCAAAAAAGCCCCGAGTCAATATTGCTCAAGTTTGAAACGTGCATATACTCAAGAATGAAGAAACTGGCGTTCTTTTTGGGCATGTTTTTGCTTCAAAATAAGTTGAAATTGCCCTTATGTGCTCCTTTTCTGAGTATGTTTTTGTTTCAAAATTGAGTATCGTGAATACTTGCAGATTTTTCTACGAAATTTAATTTCATATGCGATTTATAGGATAACACTAACAGGTATTAGGTGGGATATCCTATAAATAAAATGAGGTAAGTGAGTTTTTTTGTGTGAAGTCTTAAGTATAATTTATAAATATAGAATGATAATAAAAAATATAAATTATTAAAACTATAAAAAATGAGTATTTTAGGAATACATTTTTATGTTCATTAAAATAGTGGGATATTCTATTAATCTCAGATATTAGGTTGGAAAGACGCCCTCCAGTGGAAATTCTCGAGTCTAATACGACAAGCATTCGGCCAACTACTCTGGGGAAACTTATTACATTTATCGAAGGAAAAGCAATTTTGTTTGAAACTGAGTTCACTCTTAAAACAAACGAGTGAATTTAACTCAGTCTGAGTTAATTTCACTCCTCCAGTCTGGAAAATGCACTTCTGCCAGATGAGTGGATCCTTTGTGTGGTAAAGTCCGACCGCCATCACTCCAAACGAGTGATTTTAACTCAGTCTGAGTTAATATTCACTCCTTTCCAGTGTCGAAAATGCACTTCTCCTACAGGAGTTGATTTCACTCTTTTGTTTTAGGAGTGTATGACATTACGCCGTTGTATTGAAACAAAATGTTTCATTTACAAAACGAAAACGTAGATTCACTTTTACAATTTACTTTACATTTCACAATTACAATTCAAAATGAAAACATAGATTCACTCATTTTTGGAAAGCGTCATCTTTATCTGTGCTGTCGTTTACAAAATCTAAACACTTCAATTTAATCATTAAAATTCAATTACTTTAAATTAAAAAAATTAAATTACAAACACGTGAGATACATTCAAATGTCATTGTCGAAACCTAATCACCCATTCGGCAACTTTAAAAAAACGAAATTTCCCCCCATTTTTGGAACTTCAACAGGTTCCGTGACCCAGTTCTATTTATTCCACGTGGTTAGTTTCAAAAACAAACAAATCTACCGATTTAGCCCTTCCAATATCTCTGTGGACTTCGGTTTTATTGCTTTTTGATGGCTCTTTTGTACTGAGCAGGTTTTCCAATTTGTGAAAGGTCACACTTCGTAACATTCGACACACATTCCTGCAGTCCCAATCAAGCGCGGTCAGTGGGTGACTGTCAATAACGTTGAATGAATCCTCATTTGTATGATTACAAATTGAGACCTCTTGGGAAATTATAGAGTGCTGTAAAATGGTGGTCACTATAATGTCGAATTGTGGTTGCTATAAAAATTATTACAGGTGGAAAATTTTACAGGAATACTCATGAAGCAAAAAGATTTTATAAATTTTAATTAGTTCAGCAAAATGATTTTATTAAAGATTAACCCTTTCAGTCACAATGACAATTTGGCATCATCATTTTAGAATTTTTTTCTAATTGTCTACAGCTATTTATGGTAAAAAAAAACACATAATTCAATTCTTCAAACTTTTTTCTATTAGGAAATATTTTTTTATTAATCCCAACAGATGTTAGCCCTATTATTTTTTTAAAATTATTATCGGAAATATGATGATGCCACATGTCATCACTGGGACTAAAAGGGTTAATTAAATTTGTGCTGCAGCTGTATGAATACAGAGCACTAATGAAGAGAGCTTCTGTTGTATAAATACAGTACTTTTTTTTTAGTTTGAGGAAGTAACTGTTTTAATAGTTTTGGTGAGATTTTTTTGTTAAGTCTTAAATATAATTTAGAATGATAATAAAAATTTAAATTATTATAACTATAATGAGTATTTTAAGCAGTATATTTTTGCGTATATTAAAATATTATTTCAACGAGTATTTTTTCGAGTGAAATACTAACTTTTGTAGATTATTTATCAAATAGAATTACCAAATAAAAATAAATTGTAGTAACAACCAAAGAAACTCTTTTTTTTACCAATAGTTGATAAGGAATTGCTACGTTAAATACTTTTGCTGATAATGATTGCAAACTGTTAGTTTACCTAAAAGAACATTTATTAATATATTCAAATTATTTCCCACCTTATCTATTGTATTTCTAGTAGAGTTGAACAAATTGAAATTAACCAGATATATTTACAACTATTTCAAAAAGTAAACTATTTGTTATTATTATCATAAACAAATGACTAAGAAAGTTAAAGACAGAAATTCGATTGTACGGAAGGAATAACACTATAAAAATATAGTAAAAGTATAATAATAAATTTTAGATAATAATGTATTGAAAATGTTTAGGTATTGAAATAAAATTTAAGGGGAGATAACCTAATGAAAACTTATCATCTTTAAGTTGGTGATAATAGTTTAAATAATTTTTTTTTGTAATTTTTGTCGAGATGTGTGTGTGAAAGAAAAACTAAGCTATTCCGAATACGCAGATAATGTAATTTAGGAGTTAATTATCTTTTTTAATTCAATAGAAAGACAAAATTGCCAGAAATCTCTTCAATTGTTCTCTTCATTTAAAGATTTTTTTCTCATTTATCCTTAACCTTTCGAGGTACCTCCTTTACAAAAAAAAAATTACAACAATTTGAGAAATTCCCAGAAAATTCCTCTCAAAGTAGAAAACCATTAACTTTCATTCCATCATCATTCTGCATTCTTACAGCACAACCCCTTCATCCCTTCAATTAAGTCCTGATTTCCGCACAAACTCGAAAGCACATTCTTTTGACATACGATTTCTGAGGTGCCTTACCTCTTTATATAATATTCTTCGTATTATATAAATACTTTTTTAGTTTGAAAACAATTATAGTATAGTATTTAAAAACAATTTTTTACGAATGATTAATTTTCCTACAAGGAATTTTGCAGACGTTTTTCACACACGCAGCATAATATACATGGATTTAGTCAGCATTAGGAGGAATTACATACTTTAAAAAAAAAACTTCGGCCCGGATTTTTTTTTTGACAGAATGGTAAATATCTTTTATTATCCCATTTGCAATGTAGATACTGTCACTGCACTGAGCAAAAATGTGAGCATGGTACTCCCCCTTAACGTTTCATCAGCAGTAGCTATATTTTTTTAAAGTTGAAATTCTTAAAAATTAGTCTGGTAGGTTGTTGTTAAGATGTGTTCTAATGAAACGCCAGAGCCGAAGAGAATACTCACAAATTGTAAAAATCACAGCAATACTATTTTGAAGAAGATTAAAAATACATCAGGGTGTCAATGATATATTAACTCTCTAATGCATGAATTTTTATTTTCATCCCAAAAAATATATTTGTATCTTTAATACTCATACATTACGGGAAAAATACTGAATTTTTTTTAACTGCATTAGAATTTAAATAATTTTAAATTTAAAAAAAATTCCATTTGACGAAAACCAACTACAAAATTCCAATTTTAATAATAATGTCTAGAAAACTACTAAATATATTTAAAAATAACCCTTTTTAACTATACTTAATTTTTCAAAACAATTTATTTGTAATTTAGTACTAATATTATTATAATTTGAATACTGCCAAAAACGTAATTTCACAACAGTAAATAACTTCACTCTTTAATTTTGAATACACTTTTACTACTGTCATCTATGAGGATTATTAGTAACTTAAACTTCAAAATGGAATGTAATATATGAAAAAAAAAATTGTCGAGAGGGAGCTCTAATTTAATAAAATAAAGTGGATTATGTTACTTGTTGCCAAACGGCAACAGTATGCATTAGAGGGTTAACCAGCATCCTATGATGTAACTATTCTAAATAAAATAGTAACCTATCAACTCAAAATAAAACTCAACCCCAAACACACCATTTGCATACGTCAACAATCCTCACAACAATTCCTCAACGGTTCCTT
This sequence comes from Hylyphantes graminicola, assembly GCA_023701765.1. Lineage (NCBI taxonomy): Eukaryota > Metazoa > Arthropoda > Arachnida > Araneae > Linyphiidae > Hylyphantes > Hylyphantes graminicola. Next base: position 37,180,326 of record CM043121.1, read on the forward strand.
CACCCCGGAGCCATAGTCAGCCTTGACACGCGGCGGTCTATACCCCAACACAGACTTGCAAATGCCTTCTTTATTTGTTAACACATCGCGATGGTGAAGTAATTCGGCTGTGTTAAGGGAACCCCCGAGGGCTCCAGTTGCCGTCAAAACTGAAAGTGAGTAGAACCTCTCTGGAAAAGTGTGTCTGTATGTCAAGCTCCACTAATCTTGATCTGGTGGCTGCTTTCCGGTAGAAGGGGTTTCCTATTTTGTGCGTCATCCTTGGCGAGCGAAAGAGGTTTTTTTTTAACCCTTTCAGTCCCAAAAATTTACTACACTACAGAAACATCTGATATTCCCAAAATAAGCTTGTTTTAGGTTAGAAATGAGAGTTCCATTTGAAAAAAAAAATCATTAATTTAATTTTTTACATGGTTTTTGAAATAATGCCAAACATTTTTAATTGTGGAAAACGACAAAATAAAAAAATATATATTACTTAAAAACACTTCGAGTTATATATTTTAAGGTCTCTTATCATATTATTAAAAAAAATAGCAATTATTTTAACCGAAATAGTTTAAATTGTGTTTTAAATATGTGGAACTGAAGTGAACTTGTCAAAAATAAGGTGAAACGCTTGTTAGCTATTTTCTATATAAAAAAAGTAGTACAGTTCTGACTTCGATTGAGATTAATGTAAAATATTGTCTAATAGAACAAAGTGTGAAGAATCGAATGATGTGTGTTTGGATGTCATAACGGGACATACACATTTGGAAAAAAAAATATTGAAAGTGATGATTCCAAATGGCATCACTGGGACTGAAAGGGTTAATGGTATAGCTGTACTTTCCTAAATAGAATGAAAACACATTTCCGCGTTTATATTAAAGATTTGTTTGGGCTGGGGAGCCCAGTTGGCTAGGCACTCGCCTAGCATGTGAAAGGTCCCAAGTTCGGGTCCGGGCATCGACAAAATAGCTGCCGACCAACAAACGTCCGACGTAAGGGAGTGCACGTTAATATCCTTCAAAGTTCTAACGCTGCGTACGATGTCGCCCTGCGTTGCGTTGCTTGCCAATTCAGGTGTCGGCTCGTCACTTGACTGTCTTTCTAAAATACGACGGCCGTCGCCAGTAGCCCTCGTGTAGCTTTACACTCTCAGAAATAACACTTTCATTTTTGACGATTCATAAATCCTCAAGCTTCATTTCGTTAATTTTGAGGATTGTTTCGTCGAACTATCACGCAACTTTTGAGTAAACGCGAATCCTCACTTTTACGATTGTGATTCGAAGATTCTGTGTCTTGATTTTGAGGAAACTGAATCTCATTGTTGTACTCACATGCTCAAAAATGAAGAAATATTTTTTTAGATTAGACGACATTCAAATCCTCATAAAAATGACGATTCAAATGTCCTCACTTTGATTAAACGAAAACTCGGAGCATTTGCCAGTAACGGAATCGTCAAAATTAAGGAAAATTTCAACGTTTTTGAGCATTCATTTTTTAGAGTGTATCTTCCTCTCAGCCATTATCTATACATTATTTTTAATGAATTTTTAATTTTATTAACTCTTTTATACTTTGATTTTAAGTTATTAACATGTGTTTAAAAAGTCACCAGTGCAATTAATTTTTAAACATTAATAAATTGAATACTCCCCACTCTCACCCTTGATTTCAAAACTAATGCATTAGCTCGATTGGACTAACCATCCCTTTTAACTTAAGGGTCAAACATTAATAAATTGAATACTCCCCACTCTCACCCTTGATTTCAAAACTAATGCATTAGCTCGATTGGACTAACCATCCCTTTTAACTTAAGGGTTACGCAATTGGAAAAAAAAAACTAAGTGCAATTCAATATTTATCTTTTAATTTCAATACTCTCAGGACTGAAAGAATAAAATAAATTTAACGCAGAAGCATAATTTCACCTGTAAATATTTTGAATGATCGTTTGTCTCTGCCTATTGTTCAGATGTCGAGTTTGGCACAATAATTCAGAATGTAACCTTGTGTCAAAAAAAAAAAAAAATCCCTGCACCGATGTCAAAAACCTTTTTTTCTATTTTCCATGTGCCACATTCACGTGCATTACCAAAACTTCGTGACAAGTACTCAAGGTCGATAAGTAATAGAGATAAACGAAAAATAACGTACTGTACATATTTACTCAAATAAAATTACAATACAGGAAAATTTTTATTTTTGTAATCTAAATTTAATGAGCGTGTTATTTCCACATTTACAAATATTAAATATTGCCATATAAAACGAGTAAACGTGCAACGTAAAACGTGAAAAAAGTTATCGTTTAACAGAATGGAACTTTAATGAAAGTTTATAACCTTTATATATAGTTTGACATGTGATTGTAACTTATTTCTATCTTTTATCTATTTAGCTTAAATAAGAGTAAATTTAATTAAGATACACCTTGATAAATATAATATAAATATTACACAACTATGAGAAATTGAAACTGTCAGAGGCTGTGTAATTACAAATTAAAGAAAATTACGAATGGATATATCCATTATTAATTGAGTATTTTTAGCCTACTTTTCATTTTTTAATTCGAAGGAATAAAAAAAATGAAAAAGTGGATATTTTAATGTGGTCCATGTACGTCTGTCCCCCCTTCCAAAATCGGTTCTATCAATCGGATCTTTAAAAAAATTCTTTTTTCTTAGAGAACTATAACCTCAGACACCCACATTTCATACTCTTTGTCCGCCTGTCTGTACGTCCTGACGGACATAAATCTACTTACTATCTGACGGCGAATTTCCCATTGAATTATCATTGAAATTCAATTTTGAGTCATTGACATCACTATTTCCTAATCAACAATTGCATGAGAAAGTTTATTTAAAAATATTTGAAGCAAAATAACTTTTTCATGAATCATTTTAGAATGACGTCATAGAATGAAGCACAATGTGAGAATGAAACACAATTCTTTGATTGCTCATTAATTGTTTACCAAGAAAGCGACAATGCATATTTTTTGCATACAATTCTTTCCAGTTTTAATTTACATTTATATTTTTAATGCAGTTTGGAGTAGTTTCCTTATTTTTGTTATTAATAAATATTTAATTATTCTACGAACTACAAATAAATCGAGTAGATGATAAACAATATTAAGTTAATTTGTGAAAGAATATTTAGGAAAATAGTTGATTTTGGCTTTTCGAAGTTTAAATTATAGATGGATGCTGTGTTTAGCTATTTTTTCCTAATGTGTATAAATGTAGTGTAGAAACGATAGTTGATGATACATTTACTGTTAGGAACCTAGTTTTTTCCCGATTAGAATTTCAGTAAGTATTTAAGTAACATTAAAGTAGGCTATTTTAGTTTTTTAAGAACTTCTTGTTTATGTTATCCCATCTAGTTTTTTTATGTTTAATATGTTTTTTAATTAGGTTTTAGAATCGCTGTAAACACATATTTAACTTTAAACTTTTCAGAATAAATAACCTGCAGCAGTGTTCTGGGATAGAATTTGAAAGGTCACAGATAAAAAGTGAGTATTTTCGTTTCTACTCAAATACATTATTTTCTACTTTTCATAACAGTATAATTAAATTTACCTACCTTTGGAAGCGTTATTTAAATCAATAATCTACTAAAAAAAAGTTTTTATTTTATTTATGCAACTATTTTAAAGGAAAGTATTTTGATATAATGTCTAAGAAAATACTTTCATATTATGTCTTGTTAAAAGTTTTAATCAATAGAAAAGTGAAAGTTTTGTTAAAGTTAGTCTTTAGCAGCAGTAGTTAGTTTTTCGAAAAAGAGATCGTTCAAGTTCATTTGTATTCAACTATTTGAAATTACTTTCTATAGAAAACTCGCAAAACTTCTCTAGGGAAGTTTGACGTATTCATTGTTTTAGAGTTCGGTTCGTGCAAATTTCTTAAGTAAAGAAAGTCTTTTAACAAACTTCTGGAACTAGTTTATTTTCGAATTCGGATTTCCATATGTAACAGAAATATATTTGTTTAAGAAATATGATTTCAGATTTATTTAAAGTATAACTGATTAAAACTTTTTAAGATTTCGCTAATTTTTTTAAAGGATAATTAACATCAACCAGTCGGAACATTGCCTTGACAAATAAGTATAAATAATAATTATTAGTTATAAAAAATTATATAACGATAGAAGTTAGAGTAAAAAATCAGAGACATAAAGTGTTGGATATTTAACAAAAATTCCAATTATAGAATAAATGGTACGAATACTTTAATCAAATTTTAAAACAACCAAACATATTTAAAGCAGATTTATTTTTATTGAAGTAGAGAGAGCAAACAACAGTTATAGCCCTTTATTTTTTACTATGTAAGGTTCAAAAATGACAATTTTCAAAACCGTTATTAGATATTTTACTTTCAAACCTTTAAACTAAGATTTTATTATAAAAAGTGTTTACTTTATAACTTTTTTTTAATTTCAGAAGAGTTTACTTTATCTTTTCACATTAAAAGAGTTTACTTTTTCTCTTAGCTTAAGAAGAGTTAACTTTAGAACCTTTATAGTAAAGTTTTAAGTAGGTATTGTAAATATGAAAGGTTGAAAAACAACTATCATTCTCCAAAGTATAACTAAGATATAGGGTGAGTTAGATATAAGCTAATGAGCTCAAATATGTAGCGACCTGTTTATTGCAAACTTTTGGCGATTGTTAGTTCCATTAGATAAAGTGAACCATGAACGGAGCTTATATTTTAGTTATACTTTCGAGGATTTGAGTTTTGAAACTGAAACCTTCGTATGAAGTCTATGAGCAGGTGATTTTATTATAAATTGGGAACTAGAGTATATTTCCGGTTTATTAAATACTAAACTGACATATTTTCTAACCGATTTATTAAGTAAAATATCTTTCATATCTTGTATCAGAATATCATTTTAAGTTTTGGTGCATTGTTTTAACCCAACTTTATCAACCTAGTTTCAGCGGCATGACTTGGTCTAGGTGTTACGTGTCTAGAAATTAATTTGTTACGTATCAATAAAATCAAATTGGGGTATATTAATCTTTCAAGCGCACCAATTAAGATATATACAACACAATGTGTATCCAATTAATAATATCAACCTTGATTTAGTATGCAAATTTACAGTATTAATTGCAAGGCATTGGAGGCTTCATTGTAACGGTCCATCTTTAGTAATCATTGTTTCGTAACACTGACATGGATTCATAACTATAACGATATGGACCAAACTAACAATCAATCAACTTCTTCATGATAGAATCAACAAAACGTAAGAACTTTTAAAGCTACTTAAAAAGATAGGAAAGAGAATATTCCATAACTCACGGCAATTCTTTTAACTTACAGGAAAATGAAACCAGATTTCAACCACAGTTGGGAAAATTTTCATTAAATAACATTTAAAATCTTTATTTATTTAGACAAAACATTTTTCTTTGAATAAAGCAGAAAAACGTGCTTTTTTTGTAAAAAAAAATAAAAATACAGTTTCCGTATATACTGTGTTTAATGTGAATAAAAAAATCATTTATGCACATATTTGTCCGAGTAGTGTATTAGATATTATACAAATTCATTTATTTAGTGCCTTAAAAATAATTGCAATCTAAGCCGCCTTATTAATTCAAAATAGATTTCTAATTTTGGTGATTTGGTTAAGAGAATCGTTCTTAACAAGTATTTGAACAGGTAAGAAGTATGCAAGTGCTTTAAAACTTTCATTAGCTATACTATCACATTTAGGGTATATTAATCATTCAGGCGCACCAATTAAAATATATAAAATAGAATGTTTATCCAATTAATTATATCACACATAGCTACACTAGCTACATAGACACATAGCTACACTATCATCTAAGTCAGCGGTTCCCAACCTTAAGGGCGGTCACCCCCAAGTGGGCGATTTGTGTTATCAAGGAGGCAAAAAAAAAACCTTGAGGTTTAATCAGGGGCGATAAGAATTCAAAGGGGTAAAATTAAAATAATGTTGTACCTTTGTACAGTAACACCACTCTCCAACCATAACCAACCCAGCCAATTTTTACTTTCAACTCTCTCAAATTTTCTAGAAACCAGTAAAAATATCTTAATTATTTCACTTAACATTCTTTAAAAATATGTGTTTTTTTTATTTTATTTAAAAGTGACAAGATAAAGCTTCTTTGATTGTTTTTATCAGTAAGTGTTATAAAACAGTTCTATAGATACACTTTAATTCACATTATGATTAGACATAACAAGAAAAAAGGGGGCGCGATAGATGTTAATTAATCTAAGGAAAGAGGCAGTGGTCCATAAAAGATTGGGAACCACTGATCTTTCACTCTGTTTTTAAAATTTAGCCACCAAGACATTGGTGTAATGTCAAACAGGATTGCTAAGTTTTTTCAATTATCCGAAAGTTTAAATTGTTCATAGCGTGCGCATTTCCCAGGGTTTTATCCCGTTGTGCTGGCACTTTACTTCAGGTTCAATTACTCTTACTATTCATTAATTGTCTAAAATTCAGAAAAATATGAACTTATATTTTGTTAACCATGACAAGATAATTCTGTTTATAATCAATAACACAAATAATTTGCAATCAATTCACCCTTATCTGATATCCTTAAATTTGTTTTCATGTCAAAGTTCATTGTCATTTGTATTTTCATAGTTGATTAATGTTTTCAAGTTAATCAACTATGAAAATGTACTGAAATGGCTATATTTTTGAATTAAAGTGAAGAAGATATTTTTAAAATTTCAAATTCATGGGTTTATTTAGGTTTTAGTGTTAACTTAAATAAAATGTTCTATTTTAAATTATAGCAATAAAAAAATTGTGTTTTAAATTGACGTTTTAATGGCTTTGTTTAAAACCGTCTTAAAACTTTTATATTTAAATCAAGTTTTTTAAACGTTGCTTTCTTGCAACCTTGCTTTTAATTGTTCAGCAAATAATTCATACTGTTCAAAAGTAAATGTTCATTGTCATTTGTATTTTCATAGTTGATTAATGTTTTCAGGTTAATCAACTATGAAAATGTACTGAAATGGCTATATTTTTGAATTAAAGTGAAGAAGATATTTTTAAAATTTCAAATTCATGGGTTTATTTAGGTTTTAGTGTTAACTTAAATAAAATGTTCTATTTTAAATTATAGCAATAAAAAAATTGTGTTTTAAATTGACGTTTTAATGGCTTTGTTTAAAACCGTCTTAAAACTCTTATATTTAAATCAAGTTTTTTAAACGTTGCTTTCTTGCAACCTTGCTTTTAATTGTTCAGCAAATAATTCATACTGTTCAAAAGTAAATGTTCAATGTGTTTTGTTCACTAATGGATTTTATTTCACAAACAATTAATCGTTCTTTCTTTTCTACTTCTAAGTCAAGTCCAACCTTGATAAATATGTATTTTTCAATGTAAACTCCCTGGATATAGAGAAAAGGTTTAAGTTTTTGATTACTATTTAGTTTTTCTTTGTAATCTAATGGACATTTAGTTTAGCAGTATTGTTGGTAGGTGACATTTTATTACACATTAAGGTAAATATAAAGGTAAAAATATAAAGGTAGTAATTTAAACGTCAGTACTTTCTTGATTTATGGAAGGTTAAATTCTAACTCGAAATCGGCATTAAAAATTTACTTCTAATACATTCGATTCAATGGTGAACTATAAATTAATCTTTTTTTAATCGATTAGTTTATAATGAACAATAAATTGAATTGAACGAAACTTGATCTAATTTAACACCTTAACTTCTCGCGCGTAACACACTTTATCAATTTGAAAAGAAATTACGACTGAAATGAACAGAGAAAAGAGAAAAATAGTTAAACTATTACAAGAAAGTGGGAATTCCTTCAAATCAATTGAAAAAATGCAGTAAACAAATGGTGGCATATAATCAATAATTAATTTAAAAGAATAAGGCTTATGAAAGTAAATTAAGAATTAAAAAAAATACAAAGCTAAACTCCTTGCCAACCTAAGTCGGGTATATAGAAATATGCTATGGAGAAGATTCTTCCACTGATGTAAAGAGTTCCATAAATTATTTGTGAATCCATCCAGAAAACAAGTTTAAAACCTGAATTTCATTCAAGGTCTAACAGACTTGAGTATTATTTGAGAAAATTTCGCAATTTTATCAGAATGAACAGTGCATTTTAGTTAAATTGTATTCATATAATTTGTATGTAAATATAACCTTACAAGAGTTTCCAACTAACGGACCAATCGTCCTCCACCCCCCCGCCTTTTTACTGTTTGTTTTTGCCCAAGTTAGGTTGTCACGGAGTGTTGTAAACGCAGCCCTAAAGGGCGGAAAAAACGACGTCTCTACTTTCAAACCAGACAGCTATCGGCATTTCTTATGTTAGAATTAAATATAAAAAAGACGGAACAAAAATATAAAAAAGAAATAATTATATAGGTGTGAGCAATTAAGAAGCGACAATACACAGCACTTTATCAGATTGTACATCGGAAAGGTCACTCTCTTACGCCTTGTAAGTTTTTTCTATTGTTAGATTGACTAAAAATACGATAATGAACCTTTCTTCAATGGTAATTATGTGTATCAAAAGGTTGGTTTGTCTAATTGTTGGGTATATTTAAGTTTTGAGGGACACAAAACGTGTAAAAGAAATAACTACTGCTATTTATCGTTTATTTTTGCAAAGGTGGTTAAAGGAAAAAACTCGTCCTTACTTTAGATAAATACTATTTTATTTTATTTAATACATGAATTTGAAATTTAATTCGTTAAAAAATGTTTTTCTAATTATTTCTAGAATCTACCTATGAAACCTTGCCCATAACGTACAATATAACACGAAAGAAAATTTTAATGTTTATAAGCATATCACGCGATTAACTACATTAAAATTCATAATTGAAGCTGTTGAGATTCGTAATTGAAGATGTTGAGCTAAAGTTTCCTCATTGGACTTAAATCATTTTGTTGGTAAATCTTTTGTTATGCAAGAGTTGTGAAAATGTGTACTATATTAAGAATCACGGGATATATTGTCTAAGATTATGTAAAACCTTTTATAATATATAATTTTTAAACAAAACACAATATATAAAAAAGTAATTGGATATTTAGAAAACCTTCTTTTTCTTAATTTCTCAAAAACGTATTAATATAATTTGTTTTGCATAAAACTACTTTCTAACCCATATTTTTAGGGAACATCAGCCTTTCTGACAACAAGGTCAAATTGTAAGGATAAAATGATGATTAGTTAAAATAATTTATAATAAATTTAATCGGCATTATTCTAATTGAACTCGATTTCTATTTCTGAATTGAAGCCCAATTTATGAATTTAAAAAAGGTCAATTTAGCAAAATTTCGAAAATGCTTGAATGTTATTTCCACAAAAACTGCAAAATTAATCGTATATCAAACTGACAATATATGGAAAAAATAGAAAGTCGATAATTAATTACGTTTCATTATTGATAGACTATAACGCTGACAGTTACTTAAAAGAATTTTAAAAAATCAGCAACTTACTTCATTGCATAAATAATTTTAACTTGCATATCTTTATTGTTCCCACAATTAAAAATATAATCGATTATAACTAATCTTATTAAAATATGGTCGACTATAAGTGTCTAATAACAATTGCAAGCAAAATTAAATTATGAGGGAATACTTTGCTTTGAACTATTTTTTTAAAAACAAAGTTCAAATGAAAAGTATGGGTGGGTCCTTTGTTGTCGGAAATATAGCAAAGGAAACAAACTTGTGGAGGTTAGAATCAGGTGAGTATTCAGCCTGGCCAAAAATATATGCAGAAGAGCAGTTTGTCAAGTGAGCCCATTGATCGTTTCTAAAATACGCCTTAAGTATTAATTAATTGAGCATTGTGGGAAATTATTTGAGCACGATAGAACTAATAAAAGTTTTAAATCTTGAATGAAGAGAAATATTATAAATCTGTATTAATTTAGATCTTGTAATACTAACTACAACTGCACTAATTGTCTAAAGCACACTTTAATTTTTTCTAAAATTTGAAATAATTCAAAGTAGCATTAAGTTGGTATCAACATCGGGGGAGACTTTCATCTGTCTAGCCTCACCGCCTCCCAAAACCGACTGATGTTAATTTTTTTTGGTAGAAAAATATGACAATTGATGCCTATATTTGTTGATTTTTTTTCTGTATGTCCAAGTAACAGGAAGGTCGGCTATTTTTCCTGTTTGAATTTTATTTTCGAATTCACAAAGTATAATATGAGACAATTATATATCATTGTTCGTGAGTATATGGACTCAAAAACAATAACATTGTCGACTTTCAGTCCAAAAAATGAGTTTCCCCAACTATTACAAGTTCTGTTAAATCTATAAAAAAATGTATTGCTTCAAATTCATAAAATATTATTAGCATTCAAATTGTTTTGAAGGCACAGCATGCATGTATTCTTCCGAAATGTAGTTCAGCATCTGCTCTCTAAGGTTTCGGTGCTGCACTAAAGCTTAAAATATATATATTACGGTACTATAACAAGATTGTTACAGCTTTTTTATAGTAATTTTAGAGAACACTATATTTTACAGTGTTTTGTCAATCGCGCACGGATATAATAGAAATCCCCTCTCGCCATCGTCAGTTGCGTTGGAACTACACAGATTTGTGTTCGTTTGTCATCAATACAATTCTTGTATTAAAACAACAGAAATTTACTTTTGTATGTCATCAATGCAATTCTTGTATTAAAACAACAGAAATTTATTTTTGTATGTCATCAATACATTTCTTGTATTAAAAAACACAAATTTACTTTCGTATGTCATCAATGCAATTCTTGTATTAAAGCAACACAAATTTACTTTCGTATGTCACCAGGGCCTGATTTCCGGCAGGGCAGACGGGGCACGTGCCCAGCGCATCCCCATTTTAAGGGGAGCCCCAAATTTTCTTCCTGAACATTTATGCTCAATACAACTGCCCCAAACTTTTTAATATGAAGTAAACAAAAATAAAAGTAATGAACAAAAGATTACTATGAAATAGTGTTTAAACTCTGAAGTAATCAATTCACAAATAGCTATTTGGGGGGGGGGGGGGGTGATTAAGTATGCTTTCCATGCTAATTGCTTCGGCTATTTTTTGGTAAACACTTTAGGATAGGAAAATACACGTAAACATTTTATCGAGGTATGTTTTGGGGCCCCCAAATTTGATCGTGCCCTGGGTCCCTAAAGTTGTAGGTCGGACCCTGTATGTCATCAATGCAATTCTTATATTAAAACAACACAAATTTTCTTTCGTATGTCATCAATGCTATTTTTGTATTAAAACAACACAATACTGAATTTTTCCATTTTTACACAATACTTGTGTTCCACTTGCGTTTTTGCAAGCTTTTCCTGAGTAAATAACATCAATTTCGAAGCTTTCAATGGAATTCGCGTTTTTCCCGCACCAAACTTCTCAGCTTCCATGACAGCTGCGAACAGGTGCGTAAAACTTAGATGTCATGGTCACGGATAGAGGGATGCAGACGTAACTATGTCAAGGGGAGCTTAGTAATTATGAATCGAAGGCGTTGTTAGTGCGTTACTATTAGAGTGGTAGGAAACAAGGGTAGACAAAGGAAGTCATCTTTGAACTCCATTGGAAAGGTGGCCTTTAGTAATGCATTTACGTAAGGTGTCGTGTCTGGTAAATTGGAAAGTGGATAGTGATAGATTATATTGTCATTGAAACACTCACTAATTGGATAAAAAGTGTTTTGCATCACTTTTTTAAGGCGTTGTTTTAAAGTAATGTGTAGGAATTTGATGTTTAAAGTGTTTGTGAATTTTTATATTTATTTGACTGAATACATAACTAGATTGTTCTTTTTTTAAATACATACTTGACATTTGGTATGGCAAATTAATACGATAAGTTTAAATAAATTGTTCCTCTTAAAAAAAATTAATGAAATTATTCCTCGTTTAAAACTACACCCAAATTACACAGCACAAAAAAACTGGTCTAAAAAATCATACAACAGCAATTCACTGCAATAATTAACCTAACTGGGAATATTTAATACACAATTATTAAATCGTGCAGTTATAAATAACATTCACTATAATAATTAGTCTAATTAGACATATTACCCAAACACCGTTCAAATAACATGCAGTTAAAAATATTTTTATCGGATTGTAACAACATGACAAATACCTAGTTAACATTTGTTTTAGAAAACTAAAATAAAGTATTTGTTAAGTCAGTGCTCTTTTGGTGTCGGTACTTTAAAAACTAACTACTGATAAATAAACTTTGAAAATGAAGGCAGTTGATAATTTCAATTTAAACTCGGATGAATATTGAATAATCATATATTCTTTCACGCCAGTGATTCAAAACAAATACTTTAATGTAAAAATATATTTTTTTAATATTCATTTTACAAACATTCAATTAGTTTTATAAATTTATAACATTCAATTGCAATATAAATGTAAAACAATGAATTAGTATTATAAATTTATAAAGCATTCACATAATATTTTAATAAAATGATTATTTCTGAGCGAAACACAATAAAAAGTCTATTATTTTTTAATGAGAGGTACATTTTTTTTATTCCTTACTTGTAGAAGAAATGATTTTTAAGATAAAAGACTTTAAGTGTCTTAAAACAGCTACTCAAAATCCTTACGATCGTTAAAAGTGCAAGTAGAGCACGTGATTGCGAAAAGAGGATTAGAAAGTTCTCAAAATAGCCACACCACTTTCGGGAAAATTGCATGTTAACTTTCTAATTTTACACAAAATAGGAAAACATTTGTACATAGAATAATTATGAATAATAAAGTGTTTCTATTACAAATTTTAAATGTATTGAAAATAAAAATGTGCAATGAATGTTTTTTTTTTATTAATTGTTTTTTCAAAAAGCAAATCGCCCAAATTGTGTCAATTCAGTAAATTTATCTTTCAAAAGTGTTGTACGTTTATACGCAATTGTAAGCATATTTTTTTAAAAAAACTTTTTCAAATTTCTTTTTCTTTTTTACCGTTTGATGACAACACGATAATGATCATTTAAAAAAAACTTAGTCTTCAAGCATTTCTTCATCACGTTCGAGAATAATAGAATATATTATAATTTTTAAACAAGTAATTAAAAACAATTTTTTTTGTCCAAAACTATTTAGTGTGTTTAACTCAAGAGTTGGAAGGTAAATAGTGCATGTGTGCTATGTTAAATTATTTTACATTAACCGTTATGTTCCAAGTGTTTTAACAGGCAAAAGATGATTTTCCATATCCTAAACTAAGCTAACATGATCTAGAAAAAGTGAATAGGGAAAATATATTAAAATATTTTTTTAGAAATTCAGGGGTCGAAAATCAGTTGTACAATTATTAGTTTTACTCCAACACAGTAAAAAAATGGTAACGTTACAATGATGGAGTACAAAACTATAAAAAACCATCGAAAAAATATTGTTACAAAATTTCACCTGTATTTATTATGTTATTGTACTATAGTAAAAGCAGTTAGATTCCACCATTAATTCAGATGCCAGCTTTGGTGCCACTTGTGTTTGTTTTTTAATCCGTTTTTGGAATGTTACTTTACTCAGTTTTCGGAAGTAACTTTACTCCGTTTTTCTGACGCAACCTTACTCCGTTTTGCTGGTGCAACCCTATTCCTTTTTTGTGGTGTAAGTTTACATCCATTAATGCTCTTACGTTACTCCATAAAACCGGAGGAAGCACTTGCTGCCAAAGCGTTTACGAAGTTACTGGATTGAGAGAAATGATTCTCGTGCGTTTCCTTTCATTACAAGTTCAACACTTTTTTTTTTGTCAAATAACACTTTCGGAATAAACAAATAAGGAAATAGTATGTGACCTGAAACAACAAGCGTGAATCATATTAAAATTAAAGAAGAGTTGAGTTGTATTCGTGTGCAATTAGAATAACTTCTTTTTTTTTGTATTAATAGACCTTAATCTTAACCTTATTTACTTACACATTAACCTTATTTACTTGAAACCTGCAATATTAGGTGTTAAATTTTTTGGCGTAATAAGTTACTTTTTGTTTCAAATCTTGTTTGGTAAAATCTAGCTTTGAGTCATGAAGTAACGCTATTCTAACCCAAACACAAGAAAAATACTCTTTATACATATGTTAAAAGAAAACAATTTTTAAAATTTTAAAAATAATCCAACTGAAAGGCTTTTAATTGAATATATATTTTATTTAACTTGAAATGATTATAAGGTTTTTAATTTTTTAAAAATTTAATTTGATTTAATTATAAGGTTTTTAAATGAATATTCTCTAATTTAATTTCAGTAAATTATTAACCTAAGTATTATTTTGAATTTAAGTATGTGGGAGGTTTATAATTGCTTTACAGAAACACTGTCATTTGATATATAATGTCATTTTGCCATATAATTTAACATGTTCACTTTTTCACTTAAAAACCCCCTCAGGATACTGTCCTGAATTAGTTAGAGTAAAATTCAAGATGAATGGCAAAGACCTATGAATGCGAATGCCCTTTCAAAAATCTAGGTTGAAACCATTACAGTTATCGCCGAGTTCAATATACAACGACGGCTGGTCCAGGCTTAATAAAGGAAAAGTTATTGGCGAGTAAATGAGTCTGCCGGGCCCATCACATCTTCCCCCAAGCATGAAAACAAAGACGTAGTTATCAGAGTTGACTTTTTGCGTGGGTAAATCTCAAAGACAATTTTACAATTTTTAAAGTTTCTTGCTTTGTCTCGAATAGCATAATTACTTAATGTGAGTCTTTATGAGAAATTGCGCAGTACTTGGATAGTTCTGTATATTTAACTACACTCCTTCCAACCTAAGTTGGGTAGATAGAAATATGCTGTGGAGAAGATAATTCCGTGCATGTAAAGAGTTCCATAAATTATTAGTGAATCCCTCCAGAAAACATGTTTAAAGCAATAATTTCGTTTAAGGTCTAACAGATTTGAATATTATTTGAGAAAATTTGGCTATTTTATCCGAATGAAAAGTGTATTTTAGTTAAATTGCATTCAGATAATTTTGTAGGTAAATATAACCTTACAAGAGCTTCCAACTAACGGACCATCCGCGCTTTCCCCCCTGCCTTTTTACTCTTTTTTTTTGCCCAAGTTTGGTTGGTACGGAGTGTAAATATGAGTCTTGTATGCACTGTCTTGGGTAGGTAAATTGGAGTAACTACAACAATGATTTGGACCACTTTCGCTCTGAAATAATAAGTGTTTCATTATACTACTTTTTTATTTAGAGTTACTGAGTGCTTTCAACAATGGTCCAAGTTATTGGTTTGGATACTGCAGTTTACTTGCTTGCGGCAAATCACTCGGAAAAAAAAATCGGAAAACAATATTTCAAATAAAGCAGCCGACCCGGAAGCACAACGGTTAGGGAGCTTCTTGGGAGCCTTTGGAACTTCTTTGTTCGGGTTCGAATCCCGGTAAGGGATGCGTTCTTGTGTCTGTCAATAAATGTTGTTATTTGTCTATGTGTTTGTGTGTCTCCTGTGACTGTGTCACTTCTGGAGAGTTGGGTAACGGGCTATAAATCATATGCTCCTCCCTTCTAAAGGGCGCATTCACTGTCAATTGTCATTTTTTCAAATATAACAAATATATACAAAAAAAGCTGGACTGAGTTAAATGGAACGTTGTGCGATCATTGGTTGAATTAAATACCAGAACATTATGCAAAAAATTATTAGCTATGGCCTTAATAGTTAGTAGTTAAGACCTAAATGTTTTGACTAATTAATTGGGCCCATATCAATAGTAAGCACTTGATACATAATGCTTTTTTGCCCCTTCTACGTAAGAAATCAATGCACGTCTAAACCAATGTAAGAGTCCGTTTAAAAAAAAATTATATATAATTTTAGAGGTAGGAATATGATTGAATTAGCATGCCATTTAAAATATATGAAAATTATTTGTAAAGTATAATAAGAAGCCGGGGATTAGACCCTGTATGCATGTTCAGATAACTTTAAAAATAGTACTAGTTGGAAAAAGGAATTTCGTTTTTAATTACTTTTATTATGTTTTATTTTGGGGATGAAGTTAAAGTAACATAAATGTAGTGTCTAAAAAAAGTCTTATGGTTCTAAATATTAAACTAAATGGTTGCATAAATCGATAGTTTAAATTTAACTAATTGACCTAACAGGTAATGTTAATAAATGTAATGAGGTTAAGAAGACCGGTTAGCTGCTTGATTACGCAATTGTTTACTGAATGCATTTGTAATCATATAAGATCTATTTGTAGCATTGTGCCATATCTTCATATTATTAGCTAATAGTGAACGAGTTCATTTGTTCTTCGTAATGATAAAGATTCGTTCCAATGCTCTGCCTAGAAATGTAATAATAGTAATTCGGAAAAATACTTATAATATGTTGATATGTTTAAACATATGACATCGGCTCTTTTTTTCTTAACTACATATACGTAGATTTTTGAAGAAGAAAAAAAATGACGGTTAGTTATTTAATTTTTAAAAGATAAAATTATTTATTAAAAAATATAAGAAAGAAATAAAGAAAATATAGTCCTTAGTAAATATATATTTACGTGCCGATTTCATAAATCCGATAGTGAATCCATCCCAAACAATTCAATTTAAAAGTGTTCGAGTTACAGAGACGTCTGAAAATGTAATGATGAAATATATTTTTCTACATTCTCAGACATTATTCAACGAACATGTGAAACGAAAATTAAATATTTACTACGTATACCTATTAAATTTACATTGATTTTGAAATTAAGTTATATATAATATTGATTTAAATTAATATTTATTTTTGCAAAATAATTTTGCTCATTTCATCATAAGGTAGAATTTAGTTTATAGCTTTATGTAAAAAGATAGTATTAATTACAAGTTTCCAATTGTGTAGTAAATAATGTTATTTTTATGTATTTTCTTTTGATACAATTACGTTATTAGATTTTTAAACTTTTTTGATAAGTTTATTATATATATTTTTTATTTCCAGCTTCAGTTTCTATAAAATTTATCATAACGTTATTAAAAAATATTTTTTGTCGCTAACTGTTTGAAGTAAATGATGTTTTATAAATTCAAATAGTGAAGAATATATTTTTAAAAATTAAAATACTTATGCATTGTTTTTAAGCAATCAAAATCTCAATTAATAAATACATTTACAAGGAATAAAGTGTTTTGAAAAATATTCTTATTTATTTTAAGAGCAACAAAAATCTGAATAACTAAGCTATTACAATTTCTAAAATATATGTTTAAATCAACGGCCAGCTCTCCACGAAATATTTTTTTTATAGATTTTCATCTCAAATAATAAACATCTACATTACCCCACTTTAAGCTGATATACAATGAACTATAGTATCCATAAACAAGCATAAACAAAACATAAACTTCAAGAATCAGGTTCTAAAAGGAGCTTTCGTCCAATCTTTGCATAAGCAAAAACCCATAAAACTGTCAACTTCGAAATCTTATAAGTCGATAGAAATTCGGTTTACCTCTCCATCAAATCTTCAAAGTATTTACAAACTTGAGACTGGCAATAGCGGTTTATGGAAAATTCTATGCAGGTACTGTAACTCCGCTACTTGTGTCTCGTTTAAGATATTTATCTATTTTATGCAAATAGATGGCGTTATGACACTATTTATAAGAGGATTATATTCCTCCATAGACAAATAAATATTTGGTTCGAAGATTTAACTAACTTTGGCACTTACTAAGGCACTTAAAAAGACTCAAGGAAAAGAATATAAATGATGGAAAATGAGCTGCCTAAGGTTTTTCATTAGAGGATCTGTTACGATGTATATGGCATACAGTTATGCATATACATCTTTATGGTTATATAGTTATGGTTACAGTACGGTTATGGTTACAGTATACATCATAACTGATGCTTTTGTGATTGTGCTATAGCTATTTGAATGCAAAAAAACGTATGTGAACCGTGAAAATTGCCTTTAAATTTTGTGAAAGACTAATATTGCATGTGACGTTACAGGACATTCAAAATTTTTTTTCCTGAAATATTTGTTTTTGTAGAATTTCAAGATATAATGACTTATTATTCAATCCACTCACCTATTTTTGTCAGTGCCCCTATGAGTATCCATAAAGCTATCAGAAAGGGTGTCCCCACATATTCCAGTTTCAACGTGGCCATCTTAAATCCCCCCTTTTGCGAGGGCGGTTTGTCGTTGAGGATCTTCACGTCGTGGTGGAACGACACCGGAAGGACGAGGGGTCCCTCGTCCTCCGTTTGATAGT
This sequence comes from Hylyphantes graminicola, assembly GCA_023701765.1. Taxonomy (NCBI): domain Eukaryota; kingdom Metazoa; phylum Arthropoda; class Arachnida; order Araneae; family Linyphiidae; genus Hylyphantes; species Hylyphantes graminicola. The sequence goes on from CM043121.1 coordinate 37,198,653, forward strand.
CCTCGTGCGAGTCAGTCTCCGGCTGTATCGCCTCGTGATGACCCCTAGACACGGTGTCGTCAACAACGGCCCTCGATTCATCTCCAGAAGAAGCCTGTACCACCAACAGCACAAGCAACAGTTTGGTATAATGACTAGATGGCATGGTGATTGGGAATTCGGATATTTTAAGCGAAGAAGACGAAGAAATGTATCACATTGGGCTTTATCAGAGCATGTTCTTTGTGTGTGTTTCGACACCTTCGACGTTTGCTTGCTTCAGTGCTTCGACGAGGAAAGAGATTGTCTGTTAGAGTGAAGAAGTGGTGGCTAAATGGAAAAGCGACCTTGACATCTACCTAATTGTGTTGTTTGGTCACAAGTTGCAACGGAATTAGGCTTTTTCAAAGAATTTTAAACAAAAGGTTTTAATCAAGCCTTTTTTTATTATTGTTACCTCAATATAAATTACGCACTAATTGCATTAAAATCAATGGGTATTGCTTTTTGTTGAAACGCTTTTGCAAAAGTGTGCAATTGTATTAAGATTAGATTAAATATCATTTATTACCCTTCAATTTCAGCGAATGTTCAATTTGAAAATACTAAACAAAATCCATTTATCAGCAAAATTTTGGTAGAAAAAGGCCATTGAACATTTACTTTGCAACAAAGAATTTAGCGCTTTCGAAGAATAAAGAATTTCATACGTTTCGCCAGTACAAGTGAGCTTTTTGTCTGTGGAACTCAATTCACGTCTTTGTCACTTGTGACATTCGAAACATAATATTCTCCAGCTCTTCAAGTTATCTTTTCAATTTGCCTCTTCGATGTTCCATAGTCATCACAGCAATTTTCACTATAACTGCACATAATAAATATAACAATTTGTCTATTTTCAAGGAACAGATTTGCACACACAAAAACTTGGACGACAACTAAAACTTATTTAACGAAGCTTCTAATTAAGAGAAACTGTTTCGCGACAAAATATTTCTTTAGTCTTCCGATTATCTCTGAATGATCCAAAATTGTCACTCAGACATTCCACTATATTTGAATATTCTGGGATAACTGTTACCACACAATATTTCTTTCCGATTACTTCTTAATGATCCAAAAGTGTCACTCAGACATTCCACTATATTTGAATATTCTGGAATAACTGTTACCACACAATATTTCTTTCCGATTACTTCTTAATGATCCAAAAGTGTCACTCAGACATTCCACTATATTTGAATATTCTGGAATAACTTTTTCCACACAATATTTCTTTCCTATTACCTTTGAAGATCCAGAATTGTCACTCAGACATTCCACGATCATGAAATATTTTTAAATAAAAGTATCTCCTCACAATATTTCTTTAGTATTCCTATAACTTCTTAATGATCCAAATTTGTCACTCTGACATTCCACGGTATTTGAATATTCTGGAATAGCTGTTTCCACACAATATTCCCTTCCGATTACCTCCTAATGATCCAAATTCGTCATTTCAGACATTCCACAATCGTCGAATATTCTGGAATAAAATTCCATTGTTTGCGAACCTGTATCAATCCCACGTGTCCTCAAGGAAAGAAGTTCGCCGGTGAAACCGACCGTTGTTTGTTTCGCTGATGAAGAGTTGAAGGCGAAGAGCAGAACCGAACTATGCAGAAAAGTTTTCCCTTCTGCGTCCACTCAACCCCATCAGCAGACGATCATCGCGAATCACGTGGACAGCACGTCACGAACGCCCGGTTTATAATGGCATTCGAACAGGTAACACAAAGGACCGTTTGAACAATTCAGTTCAAAGCCGATATTTCACTTTTTTCCCCCCTCTCCATCGAACTTGCGTCGAAAGTGAAAGCTGTTTTTAATTTGATTTCCTGTTTAATTTTTGTAATACTATTTTTGTTGTTGTTGTCAAACTGCGTACGTAATTGTATCGCAATAGCGGAGGTTGCAATTTTTGTTCCTTTTTTAATGGAATTCGGGTGTGCGAAAAATTGTTCCAATCGACCTTCTACGGAAGAGGAAGTGTTAATTGAATTAAAGTATCAAAAATATTTAAGGCCAAATCCAAACGTAATGGAACTAGTTTCTAGTAGACTAGTTTCGCATGACATTTCTCGTTCGTTTACCGTCATAAATACGGTATTGAATGACGAATAATTAAAATATCCCAACAAAACCACAAAAATGTTTAATTCTTTGGTTTGACAAAATAGTAAGCTATATTTTAAATTCTTTTCTCAACGTGTTACAGTTTAAAAAAAAGGAAGAAACTCTAAACTATGTTTTTATAGGTTTTTTTTTACGTAACTACGTTTGTAATTATTAATAAACAAATTTTTATGAAGAAAAATTAAACCACAATGTTAAAAAAATCACGCAATTGCTTTCATAAAAAAGGGTTTTTAGTAGTTAAGGTTAACCATTTTTCTGATTATGGGAATCAAAACCTGAAAAATGGTTAAAACCGAATTCCAAAAATATGGTGAAACTTTTCACCACAAAGCCTTTGCAGCTACTAAAAACCACATTTTTGGTGAAAGCTAATACGAAAATTTTAGCAGTATGTACCGTATCCCTTTTGCACGAGAAATACTAGAAATAAAATGCTTTATTCTGAAAGTTTCTATAAGAAAAATAATCATTTCGATTTGGGCAGTGTTTTCTTTTGTTTTAGCAAATGGACAACCAAGTTTTTCCAGTTAAAAATAATATTTTACTAACCATGTTAAAGAATTTAGATAAATAAATATGAAACATAACACTTTAATAATGTCTATATAAACAAATAAAAGTTTTTTTTTATTAATTGCAGTTGCAACTAGGTCCACCCAAATCAGTAAAATTTCGAATGAAATAGAAATATCGACTAGCGACGATATCCCGGATGCCTATTCCGTATCGATGTAACTATTTTGAAATTCTCTACAGAACAAGAATTTTACCCTATTAAAATCTTCCAGTGGCAGTTTTACTGATAACTTCATACAGATATTTTTTTGATAAAAAAATTATAAAATCATAAAGGAATGTGCTTCATCGCTTTACCATAACTTACATTGGTATTTACAACAATATACATTTATTTTTTAGTCGTTTTTTCCACCGACACAAGCTTAGGACAATGGGCATTTGTTCTTTTTCCAAAATAATAGAGATCTTTCAAAACCTTCACGATCAATTATCCGCATTGTGGAGGACTATGGAGAAATGCAAAATGAATGCTGTTTAAATCACAATGCTGTCTAATGGTTTAGCCTTAGCTTAAATTCTACAGATATTCTAGATTAAGGCTGCCTTGAAATTTTCAGATAAAGTTCGTCGGGTATTTAGATCTTCGATTCTTTTGTGACGTTGATATGTGTGAATACGAAAATATATGAAAAAGGTGGAATCTAAAGTAATAATTTAATAAAATATAAAGTAACACAAAAAGTGTTTCTGCCAAAAAAATAGCTTAAAGTAGGCGAATACCCAAAATTCCACAAAATTCCAAACCTTTCCAAATTTGGCATAGTGATTTCAAATATAATGAATTATACAATTTAGGCATTTTTAAAATTTAAATATAATTTATTTATTTTAAACGGTGTTTTTCTACTAAAAAAAAGGTTTACGCTAACAAGTCTACCACATTGGATTTTCATCCTATAAACATTAATTATGTGTTAAATTCTTCGTTTTGAACTGATGCATGCAATGACAATCTAGAGTTACATAAAAATTACAAGAAAAGAAGTTATTAAAAAATGTTATACATTAAACCACAAAAAAAAACATTTTTTTCGAATAGCTTACACTTAGATTTTTTTTAAAAAAAACTTGTATATTTACACCAGATGTTAGAGGTTTATGGCACAGATATATATTGAAATGGCATCTGTAAAAAATTTCAGATAAATTAATGTAAAACTTTTTATACTAGAAGTGTTGGCGTAAACTCCTTTTCTTAGGTGAAAAACACTGTTTAAAATTCATTAATTATATTCAAATAAAAAAAATTGCATAAAAAGCATGGCTCATTATATTTGAAATCACAATGCCAAATTTGGAAAAGATTAAAGTAATAATAAAAATTTTAGAATTTTGGGTATCCGCCTACCTTAAGATGATATCAATACCATCACAAACTTTTAATAACTAGCATAACTATATAACCATTAAAAAAGTTTTTAAAAAATTGAGTACAGTTAAAAGATGTATCGTGCACTTCCATATTAGAATTTTTTTTTATTTGATATATAAAAATGTTTATCATTGAAAAACCATATATAGGAGGAACTTTCCATGTAAATCATATTAAAATTATTATTGAAAGCTTTATAAATAATATTTAATTCTAACACCGTTCTTAAAAATACTTCCTTGAAAAGTAAAGTAATTGCAATTCTAATCTTAGAAGATTTCCTAAAACAATTTATGTTTTAAAGTGCGAATCAGCTTTATTTTATTAAGCTTAAACCTCTTTTTTTATTCTTCAGAAATCGGTCAATCTTAAAAGCAAATAGTTGAAAAATATTGACCTTTAATAAATAGTTTCATTCGTACCGGATACTCTAGAAAAGTTCCACCCAAATCTGAGAACAAATTTGACTAGTTCAATCACCTAAAGACACACTCATTTGGGTCACTAGTATTTAAACATTCGTAGCTCTATATACAGAAGAAATAGTTTCAAATCCTTAAATACATATTAGAGTTACAGAATTACTTTGGTTTTAGATTGGTATAAATCTGAGGTTAAAAAAAAAGATGTAAGGTAGAGTTTGATATTTATAAAGTGGTGTAAATTTTTAGTACAATAGAGATGGGGGATTTTCCCATGAGTGAATAATTTGAGTTCGGGGGGTAAAATATGATAAATTTGTGGCTTTTTGGACTTATTTGGCATAATATTTGAAGACATTAGAGGAAGAATGTGCTAAGGACTAAACGAGAAAATAAGCCTTAAAGTTCACAATTCGCACTTTGGTAGGTTAAAAATTGTACTTGTAAACGGTAAAAAATATACTTGACTTAAAGTTTATAAGAAAAATGAGAAACTTGTTATCGTTAAAGAAGGGAACAATGTGCTCATTGACACAAAAATATCAAATTATTTCAAAAAATGTCACATAGCACACGTTCTTCTATTAAGCTCATCTTTTATTCTCTTTTTTATTTATATTATTTTACAAAATATTTTCAAGGAAATAGCTGTAAATATTGCTTCCAGTTAATTTTAAGTTCCAAAATGTCGCTAGTTTTTTTTTTTTACCAAATTAGTTTTCAATCAAAGTTATATGTATTTTCGGATCAATAATTCAGTAAGTTACTTATTGAAAGTAGTTTTGCAAAAAAAAAAATAACTTACCTAACAAAGAGAATACTCACATTGGCATCATTAGTTTCTTTGAGAATCATGGTTTTCAAACCCCCTAACAAACTATAAATATTCCCAATATACCCCTTAAACAATTTTAAAGGTATTTGGTATAATTCTACAAATTCTACCAATTTTGAAGGGAAAAAATCAAACAAATTACATCTTCATTCAAATAAGCAAGCTTAACGCTTAATGTTCTTAAAAAAAGTAATTTACGATAATCGAATAATTTTTCATCTTATTTCAATGAATAGAATACTGAAGAAATACTTCAATATTATATAATGAAGTAAAAGAAAATATTTAACCTTGTCATTGAACATTTAACTAAAGGTGGTGAATATTTAATCTTCTACTGTTAAAACTCAAGCATTTCCTGCTCAATAGAAACAGAGCATTGTTTCGATTATATGAATCCAGGATATCTGTGATCACAATTATTGAAATTAAATATGTTCATACCGTCTCAGGTAATAATATATTTAATTTATCTGGGGAATGTTTTGTTATTCCCAGAAACGGATGCTCAAATTTCACGAAAATTTCGTCATTTTTGAAGAAATTATATTGTTTGGCTGATTTCAAAGCCATAAATGTTGAGGTTATTAAATTGTCTTCTCATTTGCGGTCCAGGGTTATTGCTGTAGAATCGAAAATTTTGTGCAGTTCTTAATTATTAGCAAAGCATCAAGTTCTTGATAATTAATATTTAACTCAATATATGGAAAGACAAAACAATTTAATTGCTCGAAAATATCAAGAAAAATTTTCTCATTATACCATTGGTCAAATTGATATAAGTTTTGCGTTTGAAACCATGCGCATTCTGTAGAGATATGAAAACTAGCAAGAAAATGATTGTCAAAAGATAGGAAATTTTTTTGACGTATGAAGAATCCTCAAAAGTGATACTTTATTTTCTGAGAGTGAATATTTGAATTGTCTTTTTTTTTAAAGCAAGCTTAATTTTTTTTGTAAAAACGTAAGTATCAAATAATTTAATAAGTGAAGATATTTATGGTTGAACAAATTATAAAATATGTTACTCTGAAGAAAATGACGTTTCGTCACAGGATTAACACTAAGAAGTGTAAAGTTTTTATTTGCGAAGCTGCATAATAAAAAAAGCCAATTTATATAATGTTAAGGGCCATTATCATCAAATTTTCTAAGCTTAACACACAATATATTTTAATATAAATAATAAATAATAATAATATTATAATAATAAATAAATAAAAATAAATATAAATTTAATTTAATATATAAAATATATTTTTATGCACAAAAATTTCATGATTTTCAATTTTTTACAAATTATATAAATGGGATACATATTTATCGAAAAAAAATAATAATAAAATAATTTTCAATAGTTCAAAAGGCCGGGAGTTTTGGGACAAGAAGTTTGGTACATAATATGAGAATGGACCAACTGCCAGAATAAATATTTTTTTAGAAATGTGTATGTAAGTTAAGTATATTATATGACTTACACGAAAAAATTGTTTTAAAAACTTGAAGTTATCTTTTGTTTGGTAAAAAAGGTTTCAGTAAATTCAGAATTGAGTCTTTAATGTGTTAACATTGACATTTTGTCATTGACTGTTTAACAATAAATATATAATGCTTAGACAATATTTTATTTATAACAGGATACGCCACTATGATTTGTTAAATTCGTTTGTAATGAATTCCTTGAAATATATTTTTTACTTTCTTTTGAGTAGGATTAGGTTCTATCAATTATTTTATCTCCTTTATCATTACGGAACAAAAAGAACCTGTAAAATTTAAAACCTTTGAACGAGAAAATAGAAAGGGATTTTAAATGAAAAGTCAAATTAAAAAATAGGACAGGGCGAGGTCTCCTAAAAACAAGTTCGTTTTCAACCAAATTCTACAACTAATTATCCTTCCAGACATACAAACCACAAGACAAAAGAATCATTGTAAATATAAACAAATCGATTGACTGAAAAAAAAAAGCTTTAAAAGTTCTTTATTTTTGTAATGGGAGTTTTCAAATACTGTAATTCACAAATGCGTTTCCTGCATACTCCCTCAACAACGCCTGATATCTTGGCTTTTAACTCTAGTATCCCACAAAAAGAAGTACTCATAAATGTGCATGGATAATTTGTTATCCCACGTTTCTTTTTTGTTTGCCATGCCAACCTTGAAGACACGTTCAACACCCATATAGCACACACGTGTCCCACTTGTAATCTCAGATGAAATTGAGATGTTTTACTTTCACTCAAACTCCATTAAAAAGAGTAAGCATGAATTGTCACCCATATAGGAAACTAAGCGAAAATAAGTTTTTACTTTAAATTAGAAGATGTGAATTGAAATTTATTGAAAGTATTAAGAGGGTTGAATGTCCAAAATTGAGATTTTGCGATTTAGAGGATGTTTCGACCAATTTGATGAAGTTTTCGACATCTAGGGCTAAGAGGGAGGAAAACAAAAATTGTAGTTTTCTCATTAAAAGCCTTTAAAAAAAGCTCAAATTCATTCATGTATTTCATTACAAATATGAATTACGATTTATAAAATAAACCGTGAAATAAAAAAGTTATTGATTGTGAAATTGCGACCTTTTTGATTTATTATTGCTGGCTTAGTAATAATCTTGCTGAAAAATTCATGTTCAAAAAATATATAAAAGTAAGAGAAATTAAATACTTAGATACAAAGGAACATTATTAAATAATCAACTCTAAGACTTTAGAAAAAGAAATAAAACTATGTCAATAAAACAAAATTGCACATTTCAGTGACTTAAACATGTAACAAGAAATTTGATCGTAAAAGACATAGTAAAGACAAATATAATTCTTTCGAAGGTCTTAGAATACGACCGCAAATCGACCTCAAAATCCCACTTAGGACATAATTAACTGGTTCTATTAAGAAAACCGCCCATATAACTTCAGATATCTACAAGGAAACCAGGAATTCCGCTTATTTTACCAAATTTTATGTAAGTAGTTGAGAGGTTATTAGTATTTTTTTTATTGGAGCAGATGCGGTGTGGGTTTTACAGTATAAGGAAGCTGTGGGACAATGCCGAATTAGTGGAAAGTAGCAAGGTATTCTACGCTAATTTAAGGTGGTTGAAGGTCGTGAGTAGTTTTTTTTAAATACTTCCTGAAAAAAAGGGAAAGCCACACCGCTTACTTGGAAAGGCAACTACATATGAAAGTGTTTTTTTTTATCTTCTTTAGAATACATTTAAATAGTCATCTGCAATTTGTTTTGGACAAATACTGTAGATTACAGAATAAAATGTTATGGATATGTGTAGTTTTTATTATTGATTTTTTTACAAAGATTGTCTCTTTTTTTGACTGAAAACTATTGTGGTAATTTATTTAAAAGGAAATTAAGTTTAATTACTCTATAATAGACGTTGTTAGTGATCCAAAATTTATTTCGGACAAATATTGAAAATTCTAGAATGAAATAATATTGTTAAGTGTAGTTTTTAGTACTAAATTATTATTTTTTAATGATTTTAAAAGATTTAATAGTTGTTGGCTAATTTTTTTAAAATTTAATTACTCTAAATGATATTAATAAAGGAGAAAGATGAACCAAGTCAAATTTGTGAACGATGACAAGTCTCATAATAATTAAAGAGGGCCGAAGGCCAAAAATATGTTTTTGGAAACTTTTTAAAAATATTAATCAAATATCCAATTGTTTATTATTATTTGTTTTTGAAACTTTTTAGCCCAATTCAGGAAGTCTTTCTTCGGCGTAAAAATCAAATTAATTCACACTATCTTTAGATCAATCTTCAAATCAAAAATATTATATAATAAACAGTTTTAGTTTTTAACAAAACAATTATTATTTAACACCTGTGTGGTGATATACTAAAAAATAAATTTAAAATTCAATTATCTAAAGGACACCAAAATGTATAGAAAATAGACAATACCGAAATTAGCGGTTGAGGAAGTATTTAAGATGGATGAAGGCCAAATAGAGTTTTAGGGAGTTTTCTCACAAACAAAAAGAAAGAAAAGAAAGGAACTCCACACCTGCGTTTCATTCTTGTTTCGAAAAATGTTAACCGCACTCAACAGTTTTGTTCTTTAGCATAAAATTTAAATACGTAATCTGCCAATTATTTGGTTGATAATTATTGTATTGCTATCTCGATTGTTATTATTTGCATAAATGTTTAAATAACTGCATCTGTTTATTTATTGTACAGAATGATGGAAACGTTGGACGTTACAATTATGAATACTTTGAAAAAAGTTGTTTATGATTAATTTTATTAAAGTATTTCATAAGGCTTAATGTGGTATTTAACAACATGCTTCGATTAAAATTCATATCATGGTTTGCATAGAAAACTTAATTTAGGTAGTGGTTAAGCATTTGCGTAAAGTTTAGGTATTTTACGGTTACAAACATTTTAGTGCTCATGTATTTTTATTGTTTTTTCCAAATTAAGTAAATGAAATTTCCTTTCGAATATCCAGGGAAATTCATGGTTATGTATTTTCTCTGTAAAGAATAATTTTATGGTTATATATTTTCTCTGTAGATTTCGCATTTGTTTAGAAAAATATGAAATCTAAAACAGAGAAGGCAACCATAAATTTTCCCAGCCGGAAGGAAAATACTTTTCTTGCATCTGTTTTTATATAAAATCAGAAATGGAATTAATTTTGAAGGAAAAAATAATATCAAAATAATTTCAAAATTTCAGTATCAATAAAAGTCCATTATTTATAAAAGTTTGGAATTTATCTTTATTACTAGAAGGACGTGTGCACAAAATGAGGTAAAAGATGGGTCTAACAATCAGAAAGGCAAAATGCTTTTTTGGGAAAAGAAATTGAACACATTTGTACACATTTGTGAAGGAAAAGTCTCAGAAAATTTGAAATATTTGCATCGGAAATCGATTATCAAACTATTGTTAGAACAAGACCAATAAATTAACTTTTCTCATGGACAAGCAAATTGTTTGAAGTGCGAACTTGTTTTCATTGAATGAGAATAAAGTTTTAATTTGTAATTGAAAATTGAATTTCTTAAAAAATATATTTCTGTATTAGATAATTATAAATAGCTTCGCCGTGCTTCAAATTTTAAAATTTAGTAGACTAACAAAATGTACACATTTTAAAAATTTTATGTGTGTTACTGGTAATCTTACTAGTCAAGTGACGGGTTTATATGTCTGTATACCTCAGAGGGCTTAATCGCAAACAACATTTTCTCAATTGACTATTCATACCACATTTAAACCTCGGATGCATACTGTTACCAAATGGCAACAAGTAACAAAATCCACTTTATTCTATTAAAGTAGAGCTCCTTCTCGACAAATCTGTGTTTTTTGATCTATTACATTGCATTTTTAAGTTTTAGTTGCTAATAACCCTCAAAGGTGCCAATAGTAAAAGTGTATTCAAAATAAAGAGTGAAGTTATTAACTGTTGTGAAATTACGTCTTTGGCAGTATTCAAAGTATAATAATATTAGTACTAAATACAAATAAATTGGTTATTAAAAAAATATTAGTAGTTTTCTAGTCATTCTTATCAAAATTGAAATTTTGTAGTTGGTTTTTGCCACATGGCAAAAAAATTAAATTATTTAAATTCCGATGGAGTTAATTTTTTTCAGTATTTTTCCCATAATGTGTGAGTATTTAATATACAAATATATTTTTTTGGGATGAACAAAAAAAAATCACGCATTTCAGGGTTAACTACCTATAAATTCCCCAGCAGAAATCCCAACACATTGAAACAAAACTACTTGTAGATGACCCATTGCAAATCAAGTTTCGCCATCACGCCTTTCCAAGGGATTTGCCTGTCCGAAATCAGCGAGACTGTTCTAGCTGTCATCCAAGACAGAAATCGAGCTTGATCCACACAATCCGCTTATGCACGGACCAGAAACTGCCAACCTTGGACTACATCTTTTTCAAGCTCAATCGATTCGCTGTCACACATTTTACAATGGGAAACTCGCGCCAGAGTTTCCTCATCTAAGGGATGGCTTCATTCGTGTGTCTGCACGCTTGGAATGCTCAGCTTCAGTATGACAGGCATGTAAATAAAAATGTTTGTGGTAAAAATGAAAGGTTTTTAAAAGATTTATTTATGCGCTGAGGTACAGTATAAGAGGTTTTATAGGATTCGAGTTTACCTTCGACCGAGCTATCACGATAGTGCGGGTATAAAAGAGAATGTTCAAGCTCTTCAAAAATATCGATACCGAAGCCGCTGACTTGAACCATTCGTTATTTGTATAAAAAATGACTTTGTTTTTAAGGAGTTACTGACATTGATGCTGTTTAACTCTTTTTTTATATAAAACTCCAAATTTAGTCTCATAATTTTTAGTCTCATCCTTTTGACCACCGGTCTTAAAGGGTTACACATTACAACGAAGTTCTACAAATTTCTACTACTCTCGACATACTTTAACATCCACAGATAGCTCAGATTCAGTAAAAGGTAGTGAGAGACGCCTTGATGGTGTCGCAAAAAAGGGGCTTTAAGTTCTGAGGAATATGTCAAGTCTGCAAAAGTCGTGATCCGCAAAAAAAGCAGACTCTCTCAGAAAAGAAAAATATACCAAACTTTAACTAGTTCTCTGTGGACGATTTTTGTAGTTGCGTAATTTTCTAAACCAGCCACAGGAACCGTAGTTATAAAGGACTTCCATTACGTTAGTTGAAGCCTAGAATTCTATGATAAACTATATATTCCTCATTTATTTTACATAATCATTTATTTTACATCGAAGAAACATTTTATACTCGTTTCCAGCTGTTTTAAGTACACCAGGGAATTTTTTTTAAAAGAGATAGATAAATTTACATTTTCGCAGACAAAATTCTAATTTTCCAATTTTACCCGAAATCAGTCGGCTGTTAAATACAATTTTATCCAACTAAATCTTGAAATCATTGTGCGTGTGAGTGAAAGTCAATTAATTATATTTAAACTTCCACACCGTGAAATGCTATTAATAACTATCAAGCACTAAACGTTTTTAAAGTATTTCTGTAGAGCATTTACTTTCTGTTTTGCAAGTGTTTATTCTATTTCCCTAACTTTTAAGCGTCATTCAGGTTCAGACGAAACAGTCGCATCACGAACAAGAATAAAATCTCTTAAAGACGTGATCTTTCACGTAGCTTCGCACTTGAACAGAAAAAATGTACTAATCTTGAATACAGAAAATTCTACAGAAAAATGTGAACTAAGAGCTTGAAAAGTCCCATGTTGTAATAATTTTCAGGATAAGTAAGATTTGTCAGTAGCCCGGCCGATGTGTTTGAAAATTTTATAAACTTTTTTTTGGGTGTATCTGGTTGCCTCGATTATAAAGCTTCTAAAATTGTTCGGTGCCTATTTGGACACGGTACATACTAATTGACGCTGGTAGCGGGCTTAGTGGAGATACAATAGTGAAATAATACTTTTTAAAAGTTTAAAAAAAAACGTACCTACATTGGCCCTTTTTCTGTAACCGATAATCCTCTGAGGGATACAGACTCTTAAAACAAAAGAGTGAAATCCACTCCAGTAGGAGAAGTGCATTTTCGACACTGGAAAGGAGTGAATATTATCTCAGACTGAGTTAAAATCACTCGTTTGGAGTGATCCTGTCGGAGGTTTAACACAAAAAGGATCCACTCCAAAAGGAGAAGTGCATTTTCCAGACTGGAGGAGCGAAAATCAATCAGACTGAGTTAAAATCGCTCGTTCGTTTTAAGAGTGAAGACGTAAAAAAAGTCACCTAACTGTTAGGCTCCAGCAACACACGAAATTATTACAAATATACAATATTTCAAAACTTAACCAATTTTTAAATCTTAAAACAGGGAAGAGGTATTTAGAATCATTTGTTAAAAAAATTTTTAACTTAAAGAAATTTAATTTTAGCTAAAATTTTTATTTTTAATCTTATGCAGTGAAAGAAAGTTTTATGGTTCAGCTATTTTAGTTATCTCCCAGAGGCTTTTAACCTAACTTTTATTAAATCTTCCCATAAAATGTTTTATTCCTCTAACACAATAAAATCATATTTTTTAGTATAAACATAATATAGCAGAATTTCATTGGAAAATTAGCATTTCATATTTGTTGAAAATCAACCTTCAATACAAACTTTTCCAATTTAATGCCAAGGCAACAAAAAACCTCAATACCAAAAAAAGCAATAAAAGTAAATACATAGTGCCGACCCAGTGGCGCTATGGTTAGGGAGCTAGCCCTTGGAGACTCTCGGTTCCGGTTCGAATCCCGATAAGGCATGGATGTTTGTGCTGGTCGAGTATTTGCGGAGTACGTGCTCGTTAAATCTGTTGAATCTGAAAGTCATGTGGGCGGTCATTGCGCAGTTTCCCACGGGTACATTTCCCTCGAGACTATTTCCCTCCCCTTCAGGGACATGTCTAAATTGTGGAGGTAGCGCGCAATAGATGGCATCATCTGTCGCGTATGTGTGTGCTGTGTTGGTCTTACTTGACGATGGTTTATAAGCGGGCCTCTGAACAAGCACACAAGCCATTAAAATATTTCTACCAACCAACCGAATATATTATTCCTCCCTCCTCTCTAGGCATAAGGTGATGGCATTTATTATTTTACCTAAGACAAGACGCCACGTTAATGGAAGAGTTTTATGACGTTCGAGGCTATGCACAGAAGCAGGATCCTATAAAAACCTTTCGACAGCAGAAAACTGGGGTAGGAAAGCAAGAGAAATAACAAGAAGGGTGGTATAAAAAGCTTTATGAGGCGAGGAAGACGCAGCTGAATAGATATACTCGTATGCGTGGTGTAGGTTCAGTGGTAGAAGATTGTGATAAGTTTTTGCTTGCATCTTGTCGTTAATTGGCATAATTTATTTGTGCTAGTTTGATTACTAAACCTCGTTAAAATATAGAAATATGGGAAATTGATGTGAAGTATAATTACTGATTAGTATATAAAAATGATATGAAGTACCCTTTTATATGCTAAAATGAAGTTACAAAAAAGTATTATCTAAATAAAAAAAAAGTTTATTTGTTTATTTTAAATTTTTGTGTTGTTAGCCTGTGAGCATGAAAATCTTAAGTCTAACCTATATATGTCTCGTGTTCTTTATTTCGATATTTCTAGCACTACATTTCAAAACTGCGTTGATAGCAGCTACTATACCTCTGCATTTATACTTGCAATTGATAGAACCATTTAATACACTCTTGAAACAAACGAGTGATTTTAACTCAGTCGGAGTTTATTTTCACTCGTTTCCAGTGTCGAAAATGCACTTCTCCTATAGGGGGTGGGTTTTATTCTTTTGTTTTGTTAAACCTCGACAGGATTTCCAACACAGTTCCCTACGCTTTCAAATTTTAACTCAGTTTGAGTTAATTTTCACTCCTTTCCAGTGTCGAAAATGCACTTATCCTATTTGAGTGGATTTCACTCTTTTGTTTTAAGAGTGCAGGAAAATAAAATATTTAAAGAGCGATAATTGTTACAAAATAAGTGAATAAGTGAAACATTTAAGAGCTAAAGTAAAAAAAATACACACATAAAAGTAATTAAAAAGTTGTTACAACAAATGTCACATGTTGTTTACATCAAGCACTATTGTTAAAACAATGAAAAAAAAAGTCGTTTAAGCTAAGAACTAAAAACTTTTCAAAACAAATAAAGATAATAGCCGTTACATAAACATAAAAAAATACACGAAATACCAATTTAAACCTAGAAAACCAACAGAGAAAAACTTCGAAGGTGACTTAGTTGCACTTGAATCTCTGGTCAAGAAAATGGGATAAACACATCGTTAAGTGACCTCCGGGTTAGCCGGACCATTAACTTCCACTCTATGCTTAGGCGTTCATAAACTTAAGAGAGCCTTTGTTACCGGGTGAATTGTTCAGATAAAACTGCAAGTGCCACAGTTGGACCGACAAAAGGCTTTGTTTGAAAATGCCCCGAGGAACGTAAATATATAGTGCAAAATGATATTTTTTTGGTTCTATAATATAGCGGGTTATTTTTTTTGTTTGGTTGGTATACATATATATTCAGGCTTGTGTGCTTGTTCAGAGAGCCGCTTATAAATCTTCGTCAAGTAAGACAGTCACAACGCACACTCACATGCACACATATACGTGACAGATGCTGCCATCTCTCACGTGCCACCTCCACAATTTAGACATGTCCCTGAAGGGGGGGGGGGGGGGGAATAGTCTCCAGGAACCTGTACCCGTGGAAAACTGCGCAATGACTGCCCACAGGAATTTCGGACCCAACACATTTAACGAGCACGTACTCCGCATGTACTCGGTGAGTTTTCAGCGACCAGGACTCGATCGCGGGACCTTCCGATCCGTAGACCGAGACACTGACCACAGAGCACCTTAGGGTTTTTTGTTATAGAATTAGTTTTACCGATTGGGTCATTTTTTAGCTCATATATTTGAATCCATTATTTTTGCGGATATATAATAAAGCTTTCGTTTCATTAAGGAGAAATGGGGGCGGATCTCCAAATCGAATTATTTCCTCTGTTGCTATCCAATGTAAAAAAAAATGCCCAATCCATGCCAGCCTAAGTTGGGTAATTAGAAATATGCTATGAAGAAGATCATTCCGCGTATGTTTTTTTATATGATAAATGTGATTTTCTAAAAAGTGTGATTATAGAGTCCGATAAGAGCCAGCTACATTTATATAAAAAACTCTTGTAAAAATACTCAATACAGCCGAAGTAATGCGGCCTAGAAAATAATTTTTGGTATTGGATTAACACAGAGACGCTTCAGTCTGGATACCCTCTACCTGTCTTTCTTAAAAAAT